>CM042084.1:16628439-17228439 GCA_023512835.1 Taxillus chinensis | reverse complement strand
CTTGGGATGACATGATACCGAAGAAGAAAATTATTGGTTTTTCAATTCCCATTGTCTTTGAGTCATTTTGAAAGTAAGGGGCCCATCTCAAGTATATTTCAATATTATTTAATGTGTAGACTACGCCGCGTAGCCACAAATAATAGAGGGAAAAATAGATAGTGCCACCATCAACGACGGACAATATGAAACAAAACTATGAAGATGACTGAAAAATGTAGGAGGATTTAGGCAAAAATGAATGATTCATATCAATGATCATATACTACTTTTATCATTGCAAATATATAATAATACAAACTTGGACAAATACAAAATATTGATATTGATCTTAGGATGCAAATTTACAGTTATATTATTTTTTGGAAATAAAAATGTTTAAGTAATAGTTGTTGAACAGAATGATTCTTTGTCCGAGATTATCAAGTGATCTAAAGTATACATGTCTCCAAGACTTTTTGAATAATAAAAGAGCCCACACCAACCAAAATCCAATAATAAAACCAATGGCCATGCTGGTGCTCTGGTAGAGCCATTCAACTTCCACTCCTTCCTCTCTATTTCCTTGTTCAATTTTATTCCCTATTAATGCATCACCACAAATGTCATTCAATGGAAGCCCACAAAGTTGATTTCCAAAAAAACTAGAAGCATTTAAGCTTTGAAGTTGAGTGCTCAATGGAATCTTTCCCTCCAAGTTATTATTAGATACATTGAGATGACTTATGGATGTTAAATAAGATAAGCTTGAAGGAATCACACCAAATAATTGGTTTGAGGACAAATCAATAGATTCTAGTACTTTCATCGCTCCTAGTGTCTCTGGAATTGGACCAGCCAAATGATTATAGGACAGATTCAAATATCGCAAGGTCGTGAGATTTGTTAATTCCCGTGGAATCTCTCCCGACAACAAATTGTCTGACAGGTCCATAGACGTCACCAAACCAAGAATTGTACTATATTCATCCATCCTATCCTTCATTGCAATAAATGCATGGTCCAAACCCAAAACCATTTCAAATCTTACCCTATGAACCACGAAAGGAATCTCAATATTACTTGAATTTGGATCAATGGTCATGGCAATAAAGTTATTGAAGCATGTAGGGATGCTTCCGGAGAGGTTGTTATGAGCAAGGTCTAGTACTTGAAGGGATGTAAGGACACATAGTTGTCGGGGAATTTTTCCAAAGAATCTGTTTGAGCGCAAGCTAAGAAATGCCATGGCAGTCAATCTTTCCCCCATCCAAGAAGGTATGCTCCCCCAAAAATCATTTCCAGCAAGGTCCATGACAACCAGAGATGTACAGTCTCTTAGAGAAGTGGGCAATTCTCCTTGGAGGTGATTGTTGCGCAGGTGTAATGACCGAAGATCAGCTAAAGATTGGATGGAGCTTGGAATCTGACCTGTGAACTCATTGTTGTCAAAATTTATGAAGATCAATGATTTCCAGTTCATCCAACAATCAGAAATTTCGAGTGACATATTATTGTTTCTGAGATCGAGAAACTCCAAACTGTTTGGCTCACTTGGTTTGTGACATAGGAAGTGGGAAATGGAACCAGAAAAGGAATTATTAGACAGATCTAATGCAGCTACAAGGGGTGATATGGGGGGTAAGGGGCCCCTAAGTTGATTGGAAGCAAGGTCAATGATTGTGCCGGCCTTCACAACGGACTGCACAAATTTACTGATATCTCCATAGATTTGATTGTTAGAGAGATTACAGCGATACAAGAGATCATAGCGATACGAGAGGGGAGAAGAGTTAGAAGACACTGAAAACCAGTCGGGAAGTGTACTTGATATTCCTACACTAGACAACTGTAAAGACAACAAGTGCTTTTGTGATCGAAGCCATTGGGGAAATTGAGGGCCAATCTGCCATGAATCTAGATCCAGATACCGAAGTTGAAAAGGAGGGATCCATTTGGGTCCTACTTTCAAACTCAGCTTGTTTCTTGATGCCACTAAAGATGTGAGTTCCGTGAGGTTGGAAAAATGTGCTTGCGTGACATCTCCCATCAATTGGTTGTCAGAAATATACAGGGTCCGAAGTCTAGTGAGCTGTCCGAGTGATTCTGGAAGAGTTCCGTTGAGTTGATTCAGGTCAACAGTAAAGGATTCCAGTGACGACAATCTTCCAATGGACTCTGGGATGGGACCATGCAATGAATTTGAAGAAATGTCGAGGTAGGCCAAGTTACCAGATTGAGCAGCTAGCTTATCGACGAGGTTACCAAATTTGCCAGTAAGCTGAGTTTCAACCAGTTCCAAGTATACCAAATCAGCACAACCGGATAAACTCACAACAGCTTCGAAGCCCTCCCGGCCTAATTTTATCCCTGACAATGCAAGTTCCCTCAAGCTGCAAAGATTTCCCAAAGATTTAATCAGCACGTGGCCTACCCCTTCATGCTTGGAATTGTAGGTTAGGTGGAGGATGGAGAGTGCAGTCATGTTTCCGATGCCTTCTGGAATGACGCCCTCCAGCGAATTCCATCCAAGATCGAGGACTCGGAGTTTATGAAGATGAAACAGGCATTCGGGGATGCTTGAATTGAAACGGTTCCATGAGAGGTCAAGGGTGGTAAGACGAGTTAAGTTGGCAAGGCCCACTGGGATTGGACCAGATATACTGTTCACGGAAAGGTCAAGGGATGTGAGGCCTGACAAGCTAAAAACCCACTCAGGCAGCCGGGAGAATGAGTTGGAGGAAAGATCTAGTACGGAAAGATGCGAAAAGTTAAGGACGAGTGTGGTGGGAATTGTGATAGCACTACTCATTCTGCATGATGACAGGCGCAATTGTTTTAAGGAGGGGAGTGTGCTAGTAGCCTGCAAGCAATCCCTTGCCTTGCTCATATCTACAAGGCTCAAATCCAGGTATTGGAGTTTAGACAAACCTGTAACCCACCCGAGACTATCGCTCCCTAAGTCAGAGAAAGCGAAACTTCCGAGATCCAGCGAATGCAAATTGGAGAGATTTCCGAGCTGTTGAGGAATCATTCCCCCGAATCCTCCGCGAGAGAGGTTGAGGTATGTCAAGCTTTGAAGTGAACCCAGGAAAGGGGGGATTGGAATGCCTTTAAAGTAGTTGGAGCTGAGATCCAAATGGGTGAGGTGCTTTAAATCCAGGAGAGAAGGATTGAGTTTACCTCCCAACACTGCCTTCGTTTCCCAACACGTACTTCCTTTACAGCCGAGGCGGAGCTGAAGAACGTGGCCGGTGGAATTGTGGCAGACAACACCACGCCAATG
This sequence comes from Taxillus chinensis, assembly GCA_023512835.1. Classification (NCBI taxonomy): domain Eukaryota; kingdom Viridiplantae; phylum Streptophyta; class Magnoliopsida; order Santalales; family Loranthaceae; genus Taxillus; species Taxillus chinensis. The sequence goes on along the minus strand of CM042084.1, from coordinate 17,225,174 downwards.
GCAGCAATCCACGCCATGGCCATGGCCATGCTCATCCTCCACCCACCACCACGAGGAGAGTTTGTCGGGGGGATCGGTGAGGCCTCGCTTGAAACTCAACAGGGCTTCTCTCTCCCTCGGAATGCACAGTCCATCAACAGACACAGACATTAAAATGGGGCACGCAGTCATTAAAAAAATGGCCCAGAAAAGGAGGCTGCCACCACCACCACTCCCAAGGTCAATGGCAATGCCATGGTTGGTGGTTGTGGGTTGGCTCCTCATGATTAATTTCACGCGCGAGAGAGCTTTCATTAACGTAAAAGCTGCTTGTTTATGGGATACAAGCTACAAATGGGCGTCCTTAATTTATAGCCCTGCAGGCGGTGATCGTCCTTATTTTCTAATTACTTTCGAAATGCCTTCGTGGAAACGGCAGCACAATGCCTTTGTGGAAACGGCAGCACAAGAAAAGAGTATGAAATAATCATTGCATGACTGCAACTGCATGAGGATGAAAATTAGTGAAGCACTATAATTGTTGGGTTTTAATTGTATTATATTGACTGTGGATTGTTTAAATTTATTAAAGCAACCCCATTAGGCAGAAATTAGTGTTCTATGCCCACCATTGCTCTGTGGCTGTCTGGGTTAGAGAATGTCAACCAGATAGAAATGTGGTCTTCAATTTCACCATTCAAATGTGAAATGTCATAATCGTGTTGCCTTGAATGAGTTCACCAAGACATTGGTGTATTTTCCATGCTCACAAATGGGAACAGAAAACGCGTATTCTACACAAAACTGCAGTTACATAGCGTTAGGAGGAAGTGACTTGTCCGTCTATGCACGCTTGTGGGTCAACCACGCGTTTTTGCACCCATCTATTGTTGTGGGTCTGAAAATCACTGTAGCTTACAAAACAAATATTGATGTGAAGTCTCCGATTTCCATACGTTTCCTCTTTCCTTGCCCAATCAAATTGTCATCATCGTGTTAGAATAGAGGCTTGGAACAAACAAAAGCGACCGATGATTTTTCTTCTATTCCCATATGTGATGGAAGTAAAAACAAAAACAAATAAACAAAGACAAGATCATCGAAAGCAATTAACCATGGGTGAATACTCATGAATCAGGTGAAGCGGAGGTCTAATACCCAAATCTTGAGGCCATGAAGATTGGCCCAGTACCCATGAATCATGAATCGTGTAGTGTTTTCTAGAAAAGTAGAGAGATTTTTAGAAGTTGCAAATAAGACCAAAAAAGGAGAGAAAAATTAGGAGTCTTAGAGAATCACCCGCACAGGAAAACCAAAGGCAAGGAGAGGACTATTACTATTTTTTCTGAATATTTTTAGTCTCATACATCTGCTTATATCATTAATGAACACCTTTCAAACTAAACTTGTTTACATTTGTTGAAAAAATTATAACATTCTTCATATTAATTCTGTCTTCCGCAAGATAGTTGATCATCAATGAAATGTTATCAGTTCACCTAAACTCAATCTGTAAGGTAGTATCGGCTCACAATGCACATCAACTCTCTCACTTACGTAAGCTGATTGCATTTTGGAGCAGGAGTCGATTGTAAGACCTTTCTGCAACCACGAGTTTATCACCCACTAGTTTATACAAGCCACCTTACCTTAAAGCTTAACATGTTTTTACAATGTTATTTTAATTAGATGATAACGGTTAGGTTATTGGTTGGGTACACGTACAATGCATATGAAGTGTTGAAAATTTAACTTGGGGCACAGAACACACAATTACACAAATAACATTGATTCACTTCTATTAAAAGTATAATAAATCAAAACTTTTTGACGATACCAGCAAGGAGGGGAACCTATAGGCTATATGAAGACACGACAGAGTAAGAAGAATCCTGATTGATTTCTTTATTTCCTTTGTATGAGATTTAGAGGGACATATATATGCTGGTGTGCTTCTTTAATTTACATCAGTTATTGCTTGCACGCTTGATCTGGATATAATGGTTTTTCCTTGGTTCTTTCTTATTCAACCAGGCAAAAGCTTTGGCATTTGAGTCAAGCAAGCAATGGAATGTGGACCCATGTTTGCACCAGCATGCAGCAGGCTTGCGATATATCTGTATGGTGACTGAAGCACACGACCAAATAAAAGACGCAAGTTTTGTTTTTCAAGCAAGCCATGGGCAACTCTGAAGTGATTGCTTAGATGCATGTGATCTCTTGAATTCCTGTATGTTTGTGTTAAGGACCTTGATTAGGATCCAACAACAATCTAGAAATGGATAACAGAATTTACCCAAACCCTAGCCCAAGCGATTCAAGTATTAAACTAGAAAAGCCGAAATAAGAATAAACCTCTAATATGAGAGTTTATAATTGGTAAAACACTCTTGAATGATTTATTATATCTGAATGCAAGGCCTATTTATAGGCAAGCTAGTAACTAGGAATTGAAAACCTAATACAATTAGGAAACTAAAGTAAAATACCAAAATACCCTAATTAAATAAAGGAAAGTAATAAAAAGGAAATACTAATGCAAATTAAATAAAGTAAAGTAAATAAAAAGGAAAGTGAATATAAGAAGAGTTCTAGTAGTAGTAGATGTCTTGCGCAATACGACACGTGCACGTGACACATGTTACGGTCTCATCATTCCCCCTCCCTTCAAAGACACCTTTGTCCTCAAGGGAAAGTTTTGGATCATGCTCACCTAACTTGAAAAAGTTACTCCAAGAAGCTTCACGCCAATCTCCATCAACTACCATCACGAAACACTGAGCGCCACAAGGCTGCTTGCCTTTTTTAGCATCGCACTGGTGTTCCTCCTTAAGCGGTAAAGCTGCCCAAGTTCTTTTTCTTCCATCCAGCTTGAAATCCATTGTCATGGCTCGATAATCAGTAACGACCTTGCCGATACTTTTCAACCACGCAGTGCCAAGAACCACATCAACTCCCACCATAGGTGCCACATGCAGGTCAGCAGTGATCCTGACTCCTTGGGCATTGAGCTTCACATCCCATACTACCTCTTCTCCACTAGCCACTCGCACAACAAAAGGCTGTAGGGTAGAAACTTGTAGTCCAACCTTCTTTATGATATTAGTGTTGATGAAATCGTGAGTAGAACCAGAATCTACAAGCAACGAAACTTCATGAGTTCCAATCCACGCCATGAGCCTCATAGTAGCTGGTTTTGATCCCCCTGTCATGGCATTAAGAGATAACTCAGCGTCAAAAGTATCTTCTTCAACTTCAGCCATCATCAATTCACCTCCATTGATTGAACCAAAATCATCAATCAAAAACACCTTTCCAGTGCGACATCGATGGCCCTTGTCCCACTTCTCGCCGCATTTGAAGCAGAGGCCCTTCTTAGCTCTCTCATTAACCTCTTCATATGAAAGTATTCGACTTTTCTTGTCATCCTTCTTAGATCCACCTTCATTGGGCGCCTTTGCTGCTTGAGAGTCTTCCACAGGTTCTGCTTTGACACTTATGTCCACGGAATCCTCCTTAGCAAGCTTCTTTTCGCTATGGTAACTCCCCTCCAAGACTTCTGCCATTTTCATGGCCTCAGTTAGCCGTTGAGGTTGCTTCAACTTCAGTTCTCGTGCTATCCATGGCTTTAACCCCTCGATAAAGGTACCCAGCAAAGACTTTTCAGACCAACCATGAACAAGAATTTGGAGTCGTCGAAACTCCTCTACATAGTCAACAACCTTGCCATCTTGCTTCAGTTTGGCCAGTTGTCCATGGTGATTGATAACTGGAGAGGGTCCCCATTGGATTAGGAACTCTCACTCGAATGCTGACCATCCCAACCGTCGTCCATCTTGTTCATACTGGGCCTTGATCCAACGCCACCAGCTGTTGGCCTTCGCATCCAAATACATGCAGGCCACTGCAACTCGGTCGTCTCTGGATACCTCGAAAACTCGGAAGTAGTGAGCTGCCTTATCTAGCCACTCATAGGGATCACCTCCCTTAAAGTGTGGAAACTCAATCTTTGGCTTCCTTGGACCCCAATCACGGCGTCTATCGCCATCAAAATCGTCAGCACCATGCCTCTATCGCTTCTGGTGTTCATAGACTGGTTTTCATCCATGGTCTGTTCTATTGGACATCCCATCATATTTGTAGCCGTCTACGTTCTCTCCACTAACTGGGTCATCTCGCAACCACCGCTCGATAACTGTCGGACCTTGCTCCACGCGCCCACCACGCCTAAGATGGCCATGGTAAGGATTGTATGCAGCATCTGATGTATCATCAGCCTCCTTTGCAGATCGTCGTGATCGACAATCATCTCCATGAGTTCGCCTTCCTCCGACTGGTTCTTTGCCCTTGCTGGCAGTGAGAAGACGGTTAATATTCTGATTGGTTATAGCTTGAGAACGAGCCATCTCCGCCATTGCTGTCGAAAGTTCTGTAACAGAATGCTCCAGGGCTTCGAACCGTTGTTTGTTCGTCTTTGTCGCCTCCTCCGTCATTGCTGATGAAGAACGCGAGATAAAATCAAGAAATCTTAATTAGGATCTCTCAATGAAAGCACCAAATTGTTGAGGACCTTGATTAGGATCCAACAACAATCTAGAGATGGATAACAGAATTTACCCAAACCCTAGCCCAAGCGATTCAAGTATTAAACTGAAAAAGTCGAAATAAGAATAAACCTCTAATATGAGAGTTTATAATTAGTAAAACACTCTTGAATGATTTATTACATCTGAATGCAAGGCCTATTTATAGGCAAGCTAGTAACTAGGAATTGGAAACCTAATACAATTAGGAAACTAAAGTAAAATACCAAAATACCCTAATTAAATAAAGGAAAGTAATAAAAAGGAAATACTAATGCAAATTAAATAAAGTAAAGTAAATAAAAAGGAAAGACTTCTACTAAAAAGGAAAGTGAATATAAGAAGAGTTCTAGTAGTAGTAGATGTCTTGCGCAACACGACACGTGCACGTGACGCACGTTACGGTCTCATCAGTTTGCTTCCGGGGACTTGCCTTGAAACTGCCTTGGACTAGTATACAATTAAAATGTACATGCTTGCCTTTTGTGTTGCCTTGCCCATATTCTCCAAATGTGCATAAAATGCCCTACACACATGCAGATATTATTTCTTATCAATTAACAACTTTTGGAATAAAAGTTTTGATAACAGACCGATCGGATTGGAATGGGAACAAACAAGACTGGTAAACATTACGATTCAAGTTTTGATAACAGACCGACTTGCTCCCTCGCTCACTCAGGCCGATCTGGTACCGGCTTGCCTCTGTCGTCCGGGTTGGTTTTCACCGGTGGATCGAGAAGTTGTTCATCGTGACAACGGAGGAGGCAGTCTCCGACGCGTGCGATCTCTCTCGCACCAGATTCGCCGCGGACGCCGGCTATGGTTTTGCTTTGTTCGGCGGAGGGGAAAGGAGCGGGAAGAGTCTAAGATCAAGGCATTAAAAGTTAAATGGCTATAAATATACACTTATTTCTTAGCAGTACACTATACAATCTTTGTATATAATATAATAATATTTGAATCAAATAGTACCGTTAGACGGTTGGGTATCAAAATTAGTAGAATTAAAATAATAATCATAGTGGTACAGCTGTCAAGACACAGTCAAACGTATTCATTCCCTGTCTTCGACGTCAAAATAAATAAATAAAATAAAATAAATTCCCTCCATGACACGACACCGCGTCGCTCCCGCCCCCAACGGATTAAAGTCGAGCATATAAGGAGGACGTCCTCATCTCCCAAAAAATAACATCTGTCTTCTTCTTCTACATCCCCTATTTTTGGATCCCTCCACCGAAGCAAACCCAAATCCAAACCCTAGAGAGAGAAAGAGACAAGCCACGCAGAACAGAGTAGACAAAGAGAGAGAGAGAACGAGGTAACTGTCTTTCTATGATCAGAATGTCTGCTTATTACCAGCCTGTTCCCCCCCCCCCCCTAATTTAGTGTTCTTCAATCTGTCATTCTCGAGCTTAATTTAGCCTCCCCTTCTCTTGTTCTCTTTTCTTTTTAAATCGCCCACTTGAACTTGTTTCTGAATTTGGAGTTTTTGGGGTGACATTTCGTTTCAAGATCGATTTTTTTTTTTTCGAGTCTTCGGTTTGGTGAATTCAAAGCCTAGGGTTTATTTGAGTCGGCTAGGCTTGATTTTTGCTTGGGAGTGTAGTTGATATATCGATCTGTTGTTGAGCTTTGATTCGTGTGTTCTCGTTCTTGATGGGGGATGTTTTTCTCCGCCATGGATTTTCGGTATGAAGATATTACTTTTTCTTTTGGTTAATGACGCAAGAAATTTCTTTTTTGTTCACAAGTTTTTTTCCTTCTATTTGGTTATCTGGGTTGCTTTGTAGTACCGCATTTGTTAATAAAAGTCTTATATATTGAAGTTTACGTAGTCAATAAATTTCTCAAGATTTTTAGTTTTAGTTTTTTTGTTTTGTTATTTCGCATTTGTTTTAGTTTGTTCGAGGAAATTAAAATTTGAGTTGGTTCTAGCACCAAGGCTTGGGATTTAAGATCCAATGATATAGACTCTGAAATCAAGCTTAATTGCTACATTGCTGAGAAATACAGTGTTAAATAACATAGAACATAATCTGGGTAATGTGCAATCTCAATAAATTACTCTGTGCATTGCTCACATTCCTCAATATGTATTTTTATTCCCCTTTGGTTGTTTTAATTTCCAATAACAATGTTATCTGGCCATTTTTTTCTCCAGAACTTGATAATGAAACTTCAGTTGTTGCTCAATGTCATTATGTCTATTTATATTATGGAATAATCTATGTTCTAATCAGTGACATGATTTGCCACATACTTTTTTGTAACTCAACAGAAACCTGCCCATTCTCCACGTTACTTCATAAGGCTGCGGAAGAATAAAGACACATTTTTTCTGAGAAGGAAACCCAGAATGCGGCGATGGCTCTGCTGTACGTGTCAAGTTGAAGAGAACTACGAGTCAAATGAACATGAGTACCTTAAAAACTCAAAGAACCTCGGTGATGGTATATATCTTGCCCTTATTCACTGTTTTTCACAAGGAATAATAATAAGAATGTTGCTGATCCATTGCAAAACAAAAGCATTTTGAATTCCATTTACTCAAAATGATTAGTCTGCCGTGGAGATGGAGCTATAACATTCTCTATTTTTATGGTTGTACATGTATTCTTTCTATCTCTCCCATTTCTTAAATAACCATTTATGTTGTTAATTTAGGGAACCAAAAGGCATCCAAGTTCTCAGCTCCTGTAAATGCTGAGGTGCAAAAGGAAGCCCCCCCACCTATTGAAGTTCCCGCATTGCCTCTAGATGAATTGAAGCAAAAGACTGACAATTTTGGATCAAAGGCTCTGATTGGAGAAGGATCATATGGAAGAGTATATCTTGCAAACTTAAATAGCGGAAGAGATGTTGCTGTGAAAAAACTTGATGCGTCTCCTGAGCCTGAATCCAATGTTGAGTTTTTAAAGCAGGTTAGTATGCAACTCAAAATCAGAAATTGTCTTGTGCTTGGTCTACCAAGTATATGATCTTTTGTGTTTTTCCTTTTTACCCCTTATTATATCTGATTGTATGGCCTTCTATGCTTCAGCTGTCAATGGTTTCAAAATTGAAGCATCAAAATGTTGTTGAGTTGCTTGGTTACTGTGTCGAGGGAAATCACCGTGTGTTGGCATATGAATATGCAACAATGGGGTCTCTACATGATATTCTTCATGGTATACAACACTTTTTTTACATATTGCTCTAGCTGAAACTATTGACTTTTACTGGCATTTTTGTACGTGGTGTGCTTAGAGCAATTATTGTGTTTGCAGGTAGAAAAGGGGTTCAGGGTGCGCAGCCTGGTCCTGTGCTTAATTGGATGCAACGGGTGAGAATTGCTGTTGATGCTGCAAGGGGCTTAGAGTATCTACATGAAAAAGTTCTTCCTTCGATAATTCATAGAGATATCAGATCTAGCAATGTGCTCATATTTGAAGATTATAAAGCTAAGATCGCAGATTTTAACCTCTCAAATCAAGCTCCAGACATGGCTGCTCGACTTCATTCTACACGAGTTTTGGGAACCTTTGGTTATCATGCACCAGAGTAATATTCCTGAAACGTTTTCTATTTTCATTTTTTCTGACTATTATCATTTAAGTATTAATCAAGTTTCACATTTATGTTTCTGTTATTTAAATCTGGCCTTCATTATCATGCACCTGCAGCATAGTATTTCTGGAACTTATTTTATTCCTGTTTATTCTGACTATTAATTTTAAGTATCAATCAGTCTTCAGAGTTATGTTTTTGTTATTTAAATCTTTTTATGGCACGGATATCAGAAATGCAATTTGCATTGTTTTAAAGGAATTTTGGCATATTGAAATTTTCTTTTAGCTTCATTTTTTGTTTAACTGTATGCTGGTTGGTTAATCAATAATTTACGCCTTCGATTTAACTGAATTTAACCGATCCCTTGTATGGCTAGACTATATCAATCGGTTCTGTATATGATGTTTTTTTAGTTTAAACTGATTCATTCTGTTGAATGTTTAGCGTGAATGAAGAACTTTCTACAATTACTGGAGGCCCATTTGCTCTAATCCTAACAATGGTGCATAATGAAACTGGGTGCCATACACTAGACCTTTATTATGGGCGCTGCTTGTCTTTCCCTTCTTAATTTTATGTTTTGTGCATAATCCTCATATCCTTTATTGGACCATTTTTTGTGGTATAAATTGTTCTGGAAACTTTGGTGCAGGTATGCAATGACGGGACAATTGATGCAGAAGAGCGATGTGTACAGCTTTGGGGTTGTCCTTCTCGAGCTTCTGACTGGGAGGAAGCCTGTTGACCACACCATGCCTCGTGGACAGCAAAGCCTTGTCACCTGGGTGAGTCTCTCGTCATGCCTTCTTTTCTAATTCTAGGTCATATATCACCTTTAGCATTCGTTGTGAGTAATCTGCACTTTCTCCTTTGGCAGGCCACTCCGAGATTGAGCGAAGACAAAGTTAAGCAATGTGTAGACCCCAAGCTGAAGGGAGAATACCCTCCCAAAGGAGTTGCTAAGGTTTCATAAAAACACACCCTCATAAAAACCCACGTATGTCATGGTTTGAACACAGGTTGTGCAGCTGACAATGTATGCATGTGTTTTATATTTGTGATGCAGTTGGCAGCTGTTGCAGCGCTCTGCGTGCAGTACGAAGCCGAGTTCCGGCCAAATATGAGCATTGTTGTGAAGGCACTCCAGCCGCTTCTGAAACCTCCAGCCCCAGCTCCTTCTGCCCAAGGCTAATTGAGAAACAGAGATTTTTCCCTTGCACGGCCAGGCTGTTCTTATTTGGCTCTGCAGATTTCATGCAGATATATATATATGCCCTATTTCGTTATATTTTGATTTTTTCAATGCCCTGCTGGGGTTATCTCCTGGTTTTGCTGTCTTTGGTTGTTGTGGAGCAATGGTGCGGAAAGCGCTCTTTCAAAGACAGGGTATCGAGCAATGGATTTTAGTGTCCGAGGGATGGATTCGGTTATTGCGCCCCCCTCCCTTTGTCATCATTCCTTTTTGTTTTTTAGTTCATAAAAACTAAAATGTCTTCAACTTTCATTGAAGATTGTGGCCTCGCTGTTAATATATATATATATATTCATGCGCAACCTTGAATGTCCCTATAAAATTCATTTATCTCCCAAATCTTTTTTCTATGGCCGATGCTCTCCTTTTTTCAAATCCATTATGGAAAATTCATGTTAGGCCCTAGACTTATAAACTGTTATTAGCACTCAAAAATGCTTATAACAGTTAATTTCACACCAAAAATAATTTGCTTATATTTTTATAAAACAAAAACACGCCAATTATCTTCAAACTTTTGAAGAGCTAACATAACATTTTAAAAAATATATCTGTTCACTAGCCCACGCGGTCACCACCATCATCGCTGCATATTGGGACTCGACTCTGACAGAGTCTCATCACCAGTTGCACATTCCATGCTCACAGCCATCACTCCCTCTCTGCCATGGTTGTAATCTCCAGCGACCTGCTGCTCCACACGGGCCACACTCTATATACCCAACACTCTCCGGCCACCAGACCCACCACCACTCTTATAACTCCATACTTATTGGAGTAGTGGTCAAGCGGTAATGTGTGGGGAGATAAAACCAATGGATCAATGGGCTTGAACCATTCATCGGAAATCAGTGTGGTCAGAGCATAGAGGACATTGGGTGTGGGTGTAGAGCGTGGTGATATGAGGGGCTAGGGGAGGGCGGAAGGGATCCGTATCCGGTATCCCGTATTGCACCACGGCCTGCAATACTTTTTATCTGCACCCTTCATTTCAGATTGAAGGGTGCATGCCTTGACAGCTCTGATTTTTTGCTCGTCGTCCACTAAATTTAACCCTTCTCACGTTTCTTTCTCCGTTCCGTACGTAGCCCCGCCTACCCCTCTCTCAGTCCCTACCGAGGAAGATATCGCTGCTTCCCGTTCCTCTCTCTCCCCAGTCCCCACGATCGAATTGGCCTATAAATTTTTACCGTTCCGTTCAAGGTTGAACACTTCAATTGCTTGTAGTAAAGGCCACCCATTTGCTTACCCAATATCTACTAGCATCTTGTAAGCCTCAGGTGTTTTTTTTTATCGTTTTTTTTTTCACTTCCTCTTTTCGAAAAAGGCATGGCTCAAGTTAGCTTTTACAGGGCCGTCGTTATATTGCCTTCGTCTTTGTCGCCATTTCAATGGAAATTGGCTCCGTGTCAGCTGCGCATGCTCACTCCACCTGCACCTGCGGCTGCCGGCGTCGATGTTGCTGCTCGATCCCATCCCTTGCGCCTTCTGTCTTCTGCTGTGTTCCTGCTGGTTCTGCTCCCGCTCAGGCCCCTCTACCCGACAAAAATGGAGCGCGTCCTACTCCAAGCCCGTGCCTGCTGCTTTTTGCTTCCCCATCTTCCTGTCTCTTTTCGCGCTTTGTTGATTCAATGAGTTCTCCATTATTGGATGCAAGTCCAATCTATTTGAACACTAATTGGTCAACTTTTTTTAACTGAAAGGATTTTTTTCAAAGCATTGTTGGATCATATTTATTCCAACCACCGAATACTTGAAGCATATATATAGCACTGCACCTATCCACCTGACGCCATCGCAGCGTCGTCCGTGGGGAGTGGGGAGAGAGAGGAACGAGAAGCAGCGACATCTTCCTCGGTGGGTAGAGAGAGAGTAGGCGGGGCTATGGAACGGGGAAAGGGACGTGAAAGGGTTAGTTTAACGGGCCAAACATTTTTAGGAAGCATGAAGGGTCAAGGATGCAGTGCAGATAGAAAAAGTAACAAAAAAAGAAGAAGAAAGTGACATCTAATTAATTTATTCGGAAAAATGGATAAAAAGAATTTAAAATTTGAAAAATTTATTTACAGATAACACTGATATGAATAAAAAATTTTAAAAATAATAATATTAATCCGATAGTAAAAATGTTCTTTTGATGGCAAACTGATAACTAATTGATAAATAATTGATAATATATATGACCCCGTCAACAAATTGATAAAAAAAATTCATAAATTTTATATTTAAAAAATCGTAGGCATAATTAAATACCTTATTTCATAAATTTTAAGTTGTTCGTGAAAATGATATTTTTAAAATTTTATTTTAAATTTTACTAAAAATCTTTTACATCTCATTTTTGATTATTTATTTATATTATTAAAATAATAATTTTTTTTATTTGTTATTACTTTTTATTTTTAATCTCTCCTTTATTTATTATATTTATTCAAAAATATACGTGTAAAATAAAATATAAAAAATTAATGTAAAATAGTTTGGAGAATTAATAATAAATTTTAAATATAATAAAATATTATTCATTGGCTATTTCTACATTGATTTTAGAGAGTCGGCCGTGAGCATGTTTAAATTTAAAAAAAAATTATTTCTATATTTTAAAAAAATGAAAGTATATGGAATCCAAACTTTAAGCATGACAATAATAAGTTCTTACAAGCGATGCATCAACCATACATTTAAACGGTAGACCTTATTTAGTCTTGTTTTGTAGCATTACCAAAAAAGAAAGAAAAAGAGGAAATCCTATCCAGTGACATTTTGGCATTGACAATTGAAAAAAATACCCCTATTCCACCATATGCAACCCCTTCTCAAATCTGATGTGTCGTTTAGTTGGTGAATAACATGATAACGTGGACTCAAATCGGTGACTTTATAAAATAAATGAAAGCTTTTAATCACTAAATTAAATTGCTTTGTGAAATTTAAATTAACTCATGAATCATTTTATATATTAATTGTAAATTGTAAATTTTAATTGAAATTTAATTATAAAATTATTTATGAATTTTCATATAATTTTTGTATTAAAATTTTGATGTGTGTGTGTACATATATATATATATATATATATAACAAATTAATTGTTAAAAATTCTTATTAATTTCAAGTCAAATATGAATTTATGGACTCTATAGAGTTTTAGATCAGCTATCTATTAAAAGATAAAAAACATCTATAAAATAAACTCTTCATTGTCACAGTATATTTAATTTTTAGCTAAATGACTGACGAAATTTGGGTAATCAATTTCATTAGCTAAATTGATATTTTAATAAGTACTGTAAATTTAATAAATTTTATGGAGGTAAAAAGTAATTTTCTTATTAAATTTTATATTTAATGATTCGCGTAAAAGACGATGGACTCCTTTTCCCTCTCTCTCGATCGAAATCGCTGCTTACGTCCAAAACGATAGTACTCCGCCGACCGCCACAGTCGCGTGCGTTGCGTCCTCAGCCGCGACCGAAACGCAACGTCTTCAACGTCCAATCCTCATCACATCTCTCTCCTCGCTCACCATCGCGACAGATTTTCCGATTCAATCTCTGTTGCCGCCCTCCCCTGCTACCGCCCTTTTGCTGCCGTTGTACCGCTCCTTGGCCAATCTGACGACATCAAGGTGTAGATGACATTTATTGGAATTAATTTTTGTTCATATTGAATTTTCTCTTCAAACAGGGCTCACTCGCTAGAATGTGTTTCCAGCACAATTGTGCATAATCTGTTCCGTGTGTACTTTGGCAAGAAAGAGATGTATTTGGTTTTGGCTTCCTTGTTCATGTTGTAGTGATATCATTATACGAGTTTGGAGATGAATTTCTAACCAAACAGCACTTCATGTTAAGCTTCAAACAAAGTATAAACTTCAAGCTTTAAATGGTCAATATGTTGTTCAACATGCTCCATACGTGTTTGATGAAATGACGCATTGATTAGATTGTGAGTTTTCTGTTATAGGTTTAATTTAGTGTTGATTAGATTTGGTTGTTTCAGTGATTGAGGTTTCCGGTAGTTGTAAGTGTGAAACTTGCTTTGCTCTATTTCAGTATGGCCGATACATGTTCGGTAAAATTGCCCGCTAATTCAATTTTGGAATTTCTGTTTTGTTTATTGAATTTGGGTAGTTTCAATAACTGAGGTTTCCTACCCACTTTGTTTCAATACACGAAAGGGTGTAAAACCTGCATTTGTTTCAAGATGCCTGCTACATGTTTGATAAAATGTCCCAGTGATTCAATTTTGCTTTTTGTTGTAGATTTTTTTATTTTGAAGGGAAAAGAAAACATAGGACCAACTCCAAGTTGTTTGAATGCTAAGGAAGTTTCTTGTGACATTTTTGAAGGGTTTCCAATGCAGATATTTCAGTCGTGAATGGCTTGTAGACGTTTGCAAAATATTTTATATGCCCCCATCTGTCTTCAATTCAGGCTCAATGGAGTAGGACATCTGAGAATGGTTTCATATCAGCATTCAAACAAGACCCATGAAGAGATTTTAAGTCCTGGATGGTATGAGAGGGCCTTCCCGGAGCTGACAAAACTGAGCCACCATTTGAAAAATGTAGATTTAATTGATGGAAGGGTTGTTAAAGTGGCTGACAATTTGATTGTCTTTGACGACAATATTGAACAAAAACTCCATATTTTCAAGTCAGTAGCGAGGGCCTTCTTGGGGACTGCATCGGTACAACAATCACTAACAAATAATTGTTTTAGGAAACCAAATGAAAGAGAACCCATCACTCTAAATTCCCTCACTAAGGCGTGCAACTTTCTGGACACTACAGTCAAGCAAAGGAAGTCAGTTCGGCTCAAAATATGCCAACAGGTTACGCAGCACCGAATCTTGACCGGTGCACTCATTGAGATACTGGATGGTTTGAAGTCTGACTTGGAGTTGATAGATCATCAATTTGCCAGCCAAGGATCCCAGATGGGTCGGCAGATAGTGTCCACTTGCCTAAAGTTTTTGGACAACATGACTGAGACTAACGACCTTGATTCCACCACATGGATGCGCCCTGCGCCTGCAAAAAAAGTTAGCAATTCATTGGCCTGTGGTAAATGGGAAGATGTTCTTGAGATGTTTACCCACCTCATCACGTCCTTGAGCATGGAGAGGAAGTTGCATTTTCACGTGTCAAAGCTTGAGGTCATGAAAGAAGGGCTGTTTCATATCAGGGATGTGTTGATTGATCGAAATATTGGTTATCGGGAAGTCCAGCATCAGGAAAGCCTATTGCAGAAGATGCTCACGAAGACACTGGGCCATTCATCCAAGTGTTTGTTCACACTTCTGCAGTATTATCTCTGCAGCAGCGTGAGGGATATTGAGATAGAAGTATGTGGTGGCATTTATAGGGTTGGTAGGGACCACTATCATTTGTGTGTGGGAAGGATCTTAACATCAGATGAAGAAAATATGATTTGGGCTGGAGTGAAGCAGTTAGACAGGGCTTTAGTTCTTTTTAGGTTTGTATGGGAAACAGCGGAAAAAAAAGGGAGACTGGATCTGCAAGGCCATTTGTGGTGCATCGGGGCCAAGAGTAGGTCGCTTGCATATAGAGGAAATATGTTCTTTGTACATGGGATAAGTCTCTGATAAAGGAAATGATAATATGAGTCCTGTTGAACTGCATGCCTGCATGTTACATGCTTCACTCAAGCTATCTTCTTCACTCAGGATGCATATACAACAATACAGATTTTCTGTAGCGATTGATTTTTCATTTTTTTCAGAAGAAACTATGTATCTGTTTGGTACGATTTTTTATTTATGTATTTTATTGAAGTTTGTGTTGTATTTTACTTTGAAAATAGTACCATTAAATCGAGTCAAACTAAGTAATAAGGTGTTCAAGTTTGACTTCATACTATTCCTTAACAAAGTGAGTTAAATATAAGTACTATTAGTGTTCATGGACAGTTTATTAATGCTCATGAAAATTGTTTATAAATATATCGACATATTTGTTTGCGAATATTATATTTTACTTTATTCGTAATTTCAAAATATTTGTTAATTGTTAATAAATTAAATTACTTAATTATTTAAAAATTTTAAATTAATTTATTTGTTTATTCGCGAACTTAAGATATTGTATGTCTATTCAACTACTTGTGAATAAAAAACACCAAGGTTCTGATTGGTATACCATGATTATTTACAATTATTTAAAATTTATAAATAAATATATTTGTTCGTTTGTTTGGAAATTTAATTACTTATTTGTTTGTTTGTTATTGTTCATGAACATTTGAATGTAATTATTATTGTTTTCAAATATTATTTATAAACACATGTTTACAAATATAATTGAGTTGAATACAAACTTATTCAAGTTCGTTCGTTTATGTTTATGACCTAAATTTTTTTTTTCGCAAACATCACTTTTAAAATGAACGAATATAAATATTTTTTATTTAGTTAAATATGAGTTTATTCGCTAACGTTTGATTCATTTATAATTTTATTTAAAAATAATTTCTTTTAATAGGAAAGATAATGTATTTTAAAAATAGTATATTTTTTTATTTGAGTTTTATAAAAAATTTAAAAAATAATTTGAGATATGGCTATAAATGTACTTAATGTTTATAAACAAACTTTCATTCAGTTTCGTAAAAGACCATTTTATGTTTTTTTTTAAGGAATAAGAACGTTTGTGAATAGTTTGTAAATATCATTGTTATATTTATGAACATGTTTTTGAACGTTTATGAACATATATTGACAAACAGTTCATGAATATTATTTGTATTCATAAAAAAAATATTTGTGAATGAAAAATTAATAAATCAATTACTATGCATAAAAGTTATTTTATTAAATATAATTTAATAAATATAAATTTTTATATTATTATTTAAAAAATATTTATTTATTTATTTTATTACTATTATAATATTTGCATAAACTATATATAATAATTGTTTAAACATATTAAATAAGGATAATTTAGTCTAATAATTAATTATTTGTTTTTTTTGGTATAAGACTAGATTTGTAAATTTTTAGGATTTTATAATTATATTCATAAACGTTTATAAACAAGTTCATGAACAATATAGTAACATTCGTGAACATCATACTTTTAGCCTCATATTCGGTACGGTTCGTTAATAAATAATAATAAATACGTTCAGATACCTTATTATTTAGATCAACTCAGATCATTTACAGCCCTATTAACAGATAATAAAATATATTTGAAGTAAAAAAAAAAAAAAAAAATAATTTGAATATTCCATTCAAATTAAAATTAAAATTTACAAACAGTTATAAATAATTATAAACTAATTATAATTATAAATAATTATAATTACAAATTTACAAATTATTAATTATAAATAATTATAAACTAATTTATTTTTAAATCACAAAATTTTAAATTTAATTATAAATAATTAATATGAAATTTAAATTAGATGAAGGCCGAAGGTGGATTGCTGCCTCCAAATGAAACATATATGATTTTTCATTAATGGATGATAGCAATCAAAACATGAGAGCCCCGATATTTTTCCTTTTAATTCGTGTCCTACTGATTTAGTTCCATTTACTTCTGGGATGTGTTGCCGCATGGCAATATAGCCCAAAAATATGCTTCACGTTTTTCTAAAGATTAAATGCCAAAAGCCACTGTTCTTTTGTAATCATTCTAGAAGATTTCAACATCTTCTGTTGAATCAGAGGTCATGTCCGACGCTGGTTTAGTCAAGTCATTTTCTGTTGAGGGGGAGCTTGAACCCATATGAGACATGCTTAAAAAAAAAAAACTAACAAATTAGGTTAATTATTTTGCTTCAAATTTTATGAGCTCAAAAGCAGCACTCCTCCAGCACACAGTAGTAACGCAGTGTAGTCTAACAGGCAAGTGAAGCCCATCTTACAAATCAACATTATATAAATTCCAACATGTCCGCAGGAAACGTTTTGAGATGAAAATGTATAGTGCAATCAAATTAAGTATTTCCTTAGAGATATTCAAGTATGACCTTGGCAAAAATTGAGGAACACTGACTCCAAAACAGATCCAATAGCCATGGTGCCATGCAAATATCATGTTCTTTAACCCAGGAAATGCAAAACCTTGATATGCAAATATGAAAAGCCAGGGGGGCATATGTCACCTCAAGCCGAAGCATGGGTTCCTATATTGCATTTTTCAACATTTGTACTATACAATGATCGAAAAAGACGCAATAGATGTATGTGTAATGCAGCATAAATGCTAGGATACGGTTGTCATGTTACACGGCATACCCAAAACGTTACGTTACGTGAATTGAGACTAGTAATTTAAGGGGGCTTACAGGCAGGCACGATTACATTTCGGGTCGCCTCTCCCTGTCGATCAGCAGCCCCCAGCAAGATTTAAAATGAAAGCCAAAGGCAACCTTAAGCAATGAACATTCCACACGGTTCAAAGGCAGACAACCAACCAGCAAACGTTCGAGCGTGTTGTGGACTCGTGGTGTAGTGCTTCCCTCGCCCGCAAAGACCTCCACTCACCGACGCGCTCGAACATAATTGGACTGTGACGCCCCCATGCGGGTAACGCTTGCATTATATTTTGATACACGCCAAAGGCGTGCGTTTTCGCGTTTTGGAAGGGGAGAAAAGAGATTTTATTAATTTAATAATTTAATTTAAAAGTTTTTATTAGAAAGTGAGATAGTGTTTTATTTTGTTTAGAAAATAAGACTTTTTTTTAAAATAAAATTGAGTTATACTTATATAACGAGGTTAAGTGTGTTGTGATAATTTAATTTGAATAATATAAGACTGATTTGATATAATCTTTGCTTTCTGTATTTCATGTTGAATTCTAACTTAAATAAAATAACAATAAGATTTATCTGTTTTAAAAATTAAATTCTAAAATTAAATAATTTAAAATATTTTTTTTTAAATATCAATACCAAATAGTAATTATGAATATAAAATATATTTTAATTATATATATATATATATATGTATTCAAATTAATAATTAACAGAACGAGTCATTTGTTTTTTAACAGGACGAACCTTTGCAGTTTGCACGCTCAAATGGGATGAAGGGAGCTTTTAAAATTTTAAAATATCTCGCTTCCGAAGGGCCTAAAAAACTAATATTATTAAATTTAAAAAAGCCGACGAAGAAAGTGTAAGAGTTTGGGTGAATGACCATATAATATGTACCAGCGCCTTCGTTCTCCCTACGCATGTACTTCGCATCTCTCTGCATCTCTCTCGCGCGCGCTCGAAGCTCTTCAGGCTTGAGTCGACGGATTCGTGAGGAGGTTTGCTTGATTTTTCGAATCTCTGAAGCCGCGTAGGTTGAATTTGCCAGACCGGCTTTGGATCCAGCCGGCGGATTCATCTTCGATTCGGAGCGAAATGCGTGCGCTTGCGATCATTTAGGTTAGCGGGTTGTTCGATGTTGAGTTTTGGTTGAAACCGTGATTGTGCTTTGTGCATTGCGATTTTTTGTGATTTTTGGCATGCGATCTGGTTTGTGTAGTTCTCTGGCTGGTGCGACTGGTGAAATCTAGTTTTGGTGTTTGTCTGGATGTTGGAATCCCGAATCCGAGTCTTGTTCGCTATTTGAGGGGGGGGGGGGGTCTAGTATTTGTATGTCAATTTCGAACTAATTTAGCAATTTTTTTGGGTGTTTGAATCAGGATTTATCGGATGTTGTTGTGTGCTTTTCTTTTTGGAATATGATAGTGTTGGATCTTACATTTCATTGCGGTTTTTTCTCTTTCATTTGAATTTTAGATTATATGCCTGAGCAACCTAAGTACCAAAAATGTTATTCCTGGTGATAATGTTTCATTGATCGGGAATTAATGAGAACAAGCTTACAATCTCATAGAGTGATTGTAAGTATATTGTACGGTGCTTGAGTTTGTTAGATCTATGACACAAACTGTGTTTGATGTTTTATTTATTGAGTTTGAGCTTGATAATGTTGTAGTTATTAAGTCATTTCAATGGATCTTTATCTTAGATTTAGTTGTGGATGGTGGCGTCTTACTGGAGACAAGAATAAACCAATGAAGAACGGGATGTTAGAATGCAGCTTATGCCATTCAAAGCTAGTTCCCTCAACCGCTAAAACTGTGTCGAGGGCCTATGACAGACACAGAAGTAAAATTTCATCAAAGCACCGTGCCCTCAATGTCGTTTTGGTTGTTGGTGATTGTGTATTAGTTGGTTTGCAGGTAATTATGTTTTTTTTAATGATTTTAAGAAAATATTATCATGTCATTTTTTGGTTTCATTCTTGTTTATATTTTTCTGACCTGTTTCTGTTTTTTATGAATTATACTATTCTGGCTATGTGTAAGAGGCTGAACTTGATCCGCTACAATATATCTTGGTTCAAAATTACTTTTAAGGCAAAACATTCATTTAACTAACTGGTGTGTGGTTATAGACCAAATTCCATATGATTAATTGAGTTATTAGCTTGGTTAATTTGCAATCATACATCCAAAAATTACATCTAGAGATTTCCAAGTAGTTAAAACATTCAAAGAAACTATAACATTTTTGTAATATAAAACTTCAACAAGCTACTAGCTTGAGTTGCAGGTAAAATTTTGGTTTCTTGGTTGCTTTGATCATTTGAGATTGAGGTCATCAACTGATCATCACCGACCAAAGTTTTATATGTTTCTATTGAACTACTAATAAAATCTGACTTGCTCATGGGAGACTGGGCTTGATAGAGAGAAGGTGAGATTTTTTTTTTTTAGAAAAACAAATGTAAAATGTAACCTTTTTTTTGCATGTGTGTGTGTTTTAAACTCACACTTCACCTGGGAAGCGTCCAAACTGTTGCTATGGACGCTTTGTTTAGAAAAACACCTGCTTTTCCAAAACTTCCAAGTTCCAAAGCACTGATTCGCTTTGACTGAGCGCTTATAAGCTTAAATGTCACTTTGACTGCTCTCTGCTTTGTTACTAGGTTGGGTCTTGGTCTGGCCGGGTCCATTCTGGCCTGAATCTGACTTGTTGACAGGCCTAGTTAGCGTTGTATTTTGTATCTTCACAGCTCTTTCTCATGCCATGATGATTCACAAAATTGGTAACTAGTGGTTGAAAGACCAATGAAGAAACATTTACATATTCTTGATTGGTTTCAAGAACATTACACAAACACGTAAGGTTTAGTTAAATAATTTACAAGTTTTTAAAACTGTAATTGTACACTAAAGTGAGGGCATAACTCTATGAAATAGAATTCCCTAATGATTTTTCGGTTTTCAAAGTTAAAAATAATTATAATGTAAATGATGTTTTAAATTAAATTCAAACAATCCCTGAAGAAAGTGATTATATATGCCATAATGGGTGACCATTGTAACTAAGCCTGTCAGATAGTGATGCAAGGAATTTATATTAATGGATTCAAGAGAATGCAGTAGTCATTCTCCCAAAAAACACCTGGGATGTCTCTGTTTTATTGTTGCTTGGTACTTACAATTTTTCTTGAAATTGGCTATTTTCTTGCAGCCTATTTTGGTTTTCATGTCAAAGGTGGATGGGAAGTTCAAGTTTAGTCCTATTAGTGTTAACTTTTTAACTGAGGTTGCAAAAGTCCTCTTTGCGATAGTTATGCTTCTGTTACAGGTATTTTAGCCTGTACTTTTTATGGATCTCTTAAATGTATTTTTTTTATTTATCTCGTGCTTAATCCTATCTTGTAATACAATTTGATTTACATCCTTATTGGGATTCATATTTCATAATTTGTTGGATTAAGGAGTTGGACAAAATTGGTCAATTGTTAAACATTGTCAGCATATATAGGTATCAATAGTTTTTTTTTTCTATTCCTTTTTTGTTTTTAGATGCTTATATAATAGCATAGAGTGGAAATTTATTTTAGTACGAACTTTGCCGAAGATAGGGATGTGATAAGTACATGAGGCTTGGACTTTGGCCATCTCTTGAACTTACTTTTTTGAATCATGCTGGAAGCGTATACCTGGAGAGTAAGAGACCGGGCAATAAAATGTTTTTACCTTCAGAATACAAAATAGGTATTCATTTGGAGCTAACAAAAGGAATCCATGGACCTTTTGTCTGAACTTTGGGAGATTGTTGTGATTTCCTTGTTTCTTTTATTTAGTACTTTTATCTATGTTGTTTTTATTTCTTCTTGGTCATAGATTCTATTGGTTTATTTTGCAGGCCAGACATCAGAAAGTTGGTGAGAAGTCCCTTCTCTCTGTTTCTACATTTGCGCAGGTACTTCTTTTGTAATAAATTCAATTAACCTTGCTATGAAAATGGTTTCATTGACCTCGTTCAATATGCAAATTAATATCTTTTAATCACCTTCCTAGGGAAGCACTATTTGAATGCAGTGATTATCTATTTAGAGTTTTCTACCTGGTTACTGATTATTATTCCATTTTATATATTTTTTAAATAATGAAATATGCTGGAAGGTCAATTCCTTAGATTGCTCTTAACATTATGACACTATTACCTTCTGAAATGCTGCAGGCTTTAATTTTCTCAATATTGCAACACTTGTATAACCCTCATGGGTTTTTCTGAAATGTTAAAATAGTTTGGATCATGTCTGAATTTTGGCTTCATATTCTGTTCTTTGTAAGTTTATGTACTTGGATTAGGAGATCGACACCAATATATAAGTGTCTGCCTGTGTTAAGAGTTTTTTCTCGCACCGTTTGGTTTGTTTGATCCCTTTGGTGGTCTCAAATGATGTGAAGGGGTTGTCTCCACTCACAGAAAGAGATGGTATCCAATTTGGCTGGAAAGGCAAACATGATTGACTTACAGATGTAAAATGAAGCTATGTCAAGTATCAATACTATGTGTGTTGTCCATGTCTATATCAGATTCTAATATTGAGAAAGGGCAAAAGATAGATTTTGCTGTACATTAATAACTCTTGAAAAAGTTGTGTTCAGGAAGAATGACTGATATGCCATTTTTAAGTAGTGTTTTATTTAAATTTTACGTTGAAAGTGTTTGATTTTTCATCAAAATTCTGAGCATGGCAATGAATTGTTTCATCTTGGACTTCTAGTGGCGAGTTTTATCTGATGATAATAAAGGTCCATTCCTCATTTACCAATAAAAAATAGAAAATAATAGAAATGAACTTGTTTGGAAATAAGATCAATTATGAGGGTTGCTGCCTGCTTTCCATTGGGCCCTTCTCATGTTGTTTGTGAGGTACTTTTTGACAAGAGGGTTGCAGATGAAGGCTTTTCTTCAACTCTTGGATGTCTGCAGTTTTTTTATGCTACTATCATATATCTACACCTATGTTGGTCATAGGACTCCAGTTTTTCACCAATTTCTTGCATTATCTATCCATGGGTGAAGCTTGGTGGCTGCCGAAATGCATGAAAACAAAATTCTGTATTATGTTTTTTAAGCATTTGTATCAATTCGATTTCTCATTCTCCAGACGCTAATTTCTTATGATATAGTGAAGATAAATCATTGATTATGATTAGGCGCATATCATTCTGAATTTTCTGTTCCTTATAGTTTTAGTTCTTCTTGTAGGCTGCTCGCAACAATGTACTCCTTGCTGTTCCAGCGTTTCTTTATGCAGTTAATAATTACCTGAAGTTTACTATGCAGGTATAATTTTCTTAAAGTTTAGTGTGTGTTTGTCCTATCGTACAGTTTGTAGATGTGGACTGTGAACTAACTGTAGAATGATATGGGAGAAATCAAAGTGTGCTTGAAAGATAGGAATTGTGGAAGAAGCCATGAGTGTGAATTAGAGAGTTGTCCCTTGTATATACATGCTTGCATTGACTCTCCATCTGATGCGGAAAACAGATTACACGAGCTTATAAATGGTACTTTTAAAACTACAAAACACATATATAGGTATGCGTACACATTCATATTAGGGTACATCGATGTGATTTTATTTTTGATCTTTTTTCTTTAAATGGGGATATGTTAATTTTAGATACATATTTGTATGTTTATGTTTTTATTCCATCTGAAACTAAAAACAGATTGGTGCAAGGACCTTACCTTTCTTAATGTGTAAGAGCACAGTTTTATTGAAATTTCTGAAGAATTTTACCATTGTTGATATATTAATTTCACCACTGTTTGATAAAAATGGATATATAGTGTCTCATGGATATTCTCAAGTGATTTTTTGTACTAGGGTTAAATCTTTTCTTTGCTGTACTTTATTTGCAGTTATATTTTAATCCCGCTACTGTAAAGATGCTGAGCAATCTTAAGGTATCCTTTTATTCTCGTGTTTGCTTTTGAAATTTTTAATTGTATTATGTTAAATAAACCATATTAATTGCCTAAGCCTTCGTCTGATGTATTCAATATGCTTTTGTTTGTGTGCAAGATTTTGTAAAAATAAATAAACAATTAAAAGGGAAGGTTATTGCAGATTATTTTAGCATTAAAAAGTATTGCCAATCTTCTTTTACCAGATGTGGGTTTCCTCTGCATTAAATCACTGACTTCTAGTCCTTTTTTATCTGGTGATCACTCACGGATATACAGGTTTTGGTGATAGCTGTCTTATTAAAGTTAGTAATGAAACGCCGATTTTCCATAATTCAGGTTTGTTCCAATTTTTAAGAAATATTCTCCTTTTCTAGTTCAGTTTTGCTTGTGCATACATTGCATTGACATGTTGAATTTTTTTATAGGAATTTTGGAATTGGATTTTTGTTTGGCTCTGATATATGTTATTTATGTTTCTGAAGTTCTATTTGTTTAATTTCCTTTTGGCAGTGGGAAGCTCTTGCTTTGTTACTTATTGGGATTAGCGTAAATCAGATGCGTTCTCTACCTGAGGGTACTACTGCAATGGGTCTCCCAGTTGCAACGGGTGCATACATATACACCTTTATCTTTGTAAGTTAATTTAGAAGCTTATGCAACAGTAAATTTTTTCATAGCCAATAAGCACTGTTAAAGCTGCTTGCGGTGGTAGCTTTTTACTTCATAATTTTCTTTTCTATTAAAAATTATCATGGTCAAGTTTGTTCTGAAAAGTTACTATACAGGTAACTGTTCCTTCATTGGCTTCAGTTTATAACGAGTATGCACTAAAGAGCCAGTACGAAACAAGCATTTACCTCCAGGTGACTCACTACTATTGAATGTTAGTATTTGAAACTGTTTTCTATTTGGAATGAAGGAATAGTTCATGTTTTGGTTTATTAGTTTTTGCATTACAGTTTTAGTGATAAGCAATAACTACATTCAATGACTGAAATGTCATGAAATTATAGATATATAAATTAAATTAAAAACTACAGAACGTTAAGCAGGGCTAATAGAGATTGACGTACAACTATGTTTGAAGATGACATTCTTTCTGTTGCACTTGATCTTCTAAAGTTGTGAAACTCAACTTAATCCCTTAGTTGGCTAATTAATTTCAATCCAATTCTGGCACCCTCAAAAGATAACCACAAAATGAAGAAATAAAATAGCTTTATTTTCACAAATATTTTCTGATGGCCATCATGCTTTGGTTGTGATTTTCATATTTGCTTTGACCTTTAAGATAAATGGAAGAACTTGAGTTGTGCATTTTTAAAAAATTTCCCCCTGTAACATATCGTTGATTTCAATTTGCAGAATATATTTTTATATGGGTATGGTGCCATATTCAACTTTCTAGGAATCTTGGGAACAGTAATTCTCAAAGGTTTGAGTTCCAATGTTTAATCTTCTGCTATGTTAAAAAGTACTTTTTTATGGGGGATAAATGCTGAAATTGTAGTAATTTGCCATGCAATTTATTTTTATGAAATAGTACTGGAATTATAATATTTGAATTGTTGAGAGAAAACTTGCTGGAGCATTATGTTTCCTTAGAACATGAGAATTTGTGTGGCCTATTTTGCATACAAGAACTTCATTGCTCTTGAAGTGCCTGACTAGCCCCTGCATTTACGATGCAGTTTGCCTAACGGATAAGATGATAAAAAATGCAGCAAACCAAACTTTGTGTTTCTTCTCTCTTTTCAATGTTTTATTTGTTTGATTATTTATGTCTTGCTCTCTATCTTATGAGGACTTATTAATTAAATCTCCCACACACTGGTGCCTGGATTGCACCCAATAGTGAGGGCATCTTAACACTGATGTGCTATAATTACGATATTGTTTTTTTTAATTTTAAATGTATTATTTTTAAATATTCTTCTTATTATTTATTTATAAATAATTTAAATTTAAATTTTTTTTATTTTATGTATGCACTATATCTTAAGTGGGACTCTTTGTTGAAGGGAGGGTGTTTAGGAGGGGCTTATTTTCTTTATAAGCACCTATCTGAGACACTTTTTCCCTGCATTTGCTACGGGTAGTATTCAATTACTTAAAAGTACACTTAATCCATTGAAATCCGGTCGTCCATGCAACTTGTCCCAGAACTTCACATTTTGGATCTCCTTCCCTTTGTTCAGTCTGTTACTTCCCCAAATGGCGACAGCAATCTTCCAATCTTGGCACTGCCTCAGAAATCGATTCCCAAAGAAGGCCCTGGCTCCTCTACCACTCCAATCAAGAAGGACCTCAAACTACCTTATTCCCAAATCCACCACCAACAATTGCACCTCTAACTCTAGTGCAATTGTACAAATCCTTTGTCATCTTCGCGCTCTGAGGTGAAAGTGGGGCAATGGTTCTGCAGTTGACAGTCAAATTGATGTCAAAAGCTACTGATGAGCTGGACGGGACGCTATGTAGAAGCACATAAGGGCTTCAGAGCTGAACATCTACACAGGATCGGTGGTTGTGGAGTCACCTCCACAAAGCTCGCTGCCCTTCCCGGCCATTATGAAGGTGACAAAGATTGAAGTTGTGATCAGCGATATGAGGTGTTTGCTACACCTTGATGTATTAATGAAGTGAGAGAGGAGAGATTTGAGAAGAGCGTTGGATCTCTGTTGCTTCTATGGAGTTTAGGTAGCAGCTGCAACTTTCTTTGCTGGTGATCATGTGGATGATGAAAGATGACCTAGAGGCGAGGGCAGTGCTGGAAATTGATCCCTTTATATAAGGAAATGGTCTTAAACCTGGTAGATGAGAATAATGCATTTGACCTTATATATGGGATTAAGAGTCCTGAGATAATTAGTCATTCTCATGTTTTTGACATACCAAACGTCTAAATGAAAATGAATTTTATTACATTTCATTATATTTTTAATGTACCAAACATGCTATTATAGTTTTCAGGAAAGTTCATTTTGTTATTTTGAACAGTTTTTGTTAACAGACATGATGGCACATGCTCTGGAGGGTGACCGTAGTTGGTTGCCTCTCTGTACTAGTTTCTCCTAATTATAATACAATTAAATAGTTAAAATTAGAGTCTACAGAGATTAAAATTGTCATGAAAACTAGGCTAGGCTTATGGCTTACCTTAACGATTACCGTGTTGATAGCTTTAGCCATACAGGCCAACTTTTTCTCATTTCTGGAACTGTAACTACATAGATACAGCCTGTGCAATGGGTCAATTTAATTCTTTTGTTTCCACTAGTATGTATTGCCTTAGTTATATTGCCTACAAGATTTGTACACTGAAATTTGATTTAAAGCATGGATACTATATTTTCTTTTGTAAAATTTCCAGGTCCTAATAGCTTCGATATATTTGAGGGACATTCAAAAGCTACCATGCTTCTTATATTTAACAATGCAGCTCAGGGAGTTCTGTCTTCATTTTTCTTCAAATATGCAGGTTAGATCACTTATCTTTGTCTGCTATAATGTTGTTTCTTCTACTAAGCGCTTTGACTGAATCGATTTGTTTGTCTTTAGCATCTGAGAATTCAGTAAATATGATAATTATGAGTTGGCAGCTGGGAAAGTTTTTTTTTTTTTTTAGATTGTCTGAACAAATGGACATTCATTATTTTTAAGTGTTTTATTAACTTATTTTTTGTTGATTTGTCCAGATACAATTCTGAAGAAGTACTCGTCAACTGTTGCCACAATCTTCACAGGCATAGCTTCTGCCGCGTTATTTGGCCATACTCTAACAATCAATTTCATGTTAGGAATTTCAATTGTGTTTATTTCGATGCATCAGGTAATTTTACTATAAACATAAGTGTCTTGCACTGTTCATTTATATTGGTGACTTACCTGATGGTTTCTCTTCTTGTTAAGTTTTTTTCACCTCTCTCGAAAGCTAACGAAGAGGCACAAAATGGTACAGTGGAACTGGTTGATGTTAGCAACAATCACAGGTAGATTTAAAGAGTAAATTATTTGATGTGAGATTTAACATATTTTAATAACAATTACATATTTTATTTGATGTGAGATTTAACATATTTTAGTGTAAAGAGTAAATTATTTGATGTGAGATTTAACATATTTTTTGGCTGAATAATTGAATTAAGACAAATAAGGTTTGGGGGTATACCAATTCAGGATTAGGCGGATTCTTTGATTTTCTAGAGATGCCTTATTTTTGCTCAAATTCATTGATTTAATTTAATGATTTGTTGGGGATCAATTTAGCATGGGACACTCAAATACTTTTTCTTAGTAGATTAATTAAGGAGTCAAATGGAAAAGATATGGTCAATTTTAGTGTGGTTAAACATATGCTTGGCAAACTCATAGGTAGGGTTCCTCCAAGTAAAGACACTTCATAGTGGAACAAGGAAGAAAGAAAACTATTAGCATTAAATAGATATGTTGTAGAAGTTTCCGCAATGATAAAGATGAAGTGAATTTTGAAAAGTATAAACTAGGGTATATTAAGATTTTAATGGCGTTTGGACTTCGAAGAGGGAGGAAAAAAATATTTATGTAATCATTCGAATAAGGGAGAAGCAGACTAGAGATTTAGTCGACCTTGATTGTGGTTTGTTGGTTTGGTCTTAACACTAAAAATTTACGTATTGTTATTAAGGTCTTATTGAAAGATACTAATATTTAAAAAAAGATGAAAGGAATATTTTGATAGGTTCTTCAAATACCACCGTGTTCAAGATGTTAATAATGTAAATATTCTTTCAAAAGAATTAAATTGTGATTTCCTATGAATCATAAGGCCAGTTGAAGGCTTGAAGTTAGAGGCATTGTGTCGTATGAAGATTAGAAAGGCGATAAGGCTAGATGCAATTGTTTGAGGTTTAGAAATGTATCGATAAATTTGGGATTAAATGGTTGACAAAATTGTTTACGAATATTTGATAAAGTAATAATTTTTTTGTGAAATAAAGAAATTTATGATATGTCAACTATAAGATTAAAGTTGGATGGCTTAAGTAAAGAAGTGTCATAATAGTTTTGTGTGACTGTAATATGTCACTGAGTTCAAAAGAAAAGTTTAATATTACACACAATTAGCTTAACTAGACAATTGTTAGATTTTTTTTTTTTTTGGTTATATCAAACGTAGTGATGTACTAATAAGAAATGACACACAAGTTTAATATCACTTAAAATGAATGTGTAGTAAGATTATGATGGATAAGATTACAAATGAGAATATTTATCGTGTTATATTAAAGTAGCCTTGGTTGAAGGCAAGATAAGAGAGATTTGCTTATGTTGGTTTTGCTGATAATTATAGGATATATTTTTTACTTATCCAAAAAAAAAAACAATATAGAATATATTCTAACAATTCCTCAACGTAGATAATATAACTTAGACTTATGGTCAAAAATAAACATTAGAAAATATACTTCTTCACGAGCTAGAAATCTTGAATGAAAAACGTAACCATAATAGAACTTTGATTTATATAATTTAAACTTATGGAATTATAATTGTTTGGTTCGGTTTTTTTTTTTTTTTTTTTTTTTTTTGGTTGGGGGTCTATTTGAGCAGCTTAATGTTTTCTCTCTCTGTCATCACTCATTATGAATTTTGTTTTTCAGGTTGAAGGATTCATCCTTTGTTAATATGGCGGCTGGTGCAAATGAAGAGGTATTTCCCATGTGGTTACGTTGTTATATGGTTGCAGTTTTCATGCTTTCTATTATTATTACAAATGCTGATAATCCTTCATCGTGTTATAACACTTTTCAGGCCTCTCACCGTGTATCATCTGATGAAAGACAGCCATTACTACCTACCTAAAGGTAGTCACTGATATAGTACACTACCTTATCGTTTTGACTAGTAAACTATAGAGAGAAATGTGTGGTGGCCTATTGGCCGTGTTGGGTAATTTGCACGGGAAGTGTAGGAAAATTGATATAATTTACGTCAAAACTCTCCTTTTCGGGCACTTCTTTTGTTCTTCTTTTTTAGTGGGCAATTTGGTTTCTCAACATTAGTTTTAGCACTAACAAATTGTTCTTCTATTAAAAACAGTTGATTTAACTTCCATTTGGATTTTGACATACCTAAAGGTAGGGAAACAATATACCTAAAGTCCTGAAACTATCATTTAGTTTTTTCACCAAATGAATGATGGGTGGAAAATAATGGCTTGTTTTGGAAAAAAAATTAGTATAATGGCTTCCAGTTAATAAAATAAAAAAATTATTAAAAAAATTCTGAAATCTACATATTTTAAAAACTGAATTTTAAGAACTCCTATTAAACATGTCTATAATTATCAATGGATGAATGTCACAAATTTCAATGTTCTTGTGGTTCTAAAAGTTTTTCAATCCTCTTGATTGTGTCAACAAGAACATTTCAGCTTCTTTGTTTAGTTGGATTAAGTCTATTTATTTAGTTGTAGCTGACTATGATTAATGAGAATTTATTTGGACTATTAAATACAAATTCAAAAGTTCAGATGTAAAGTATGCACCATTCATATTGCATGAAATATGAATATCGGAAAAAAAGAGATAATGAGATCCAGCAGTCTAAATTAAAAGTATTGAACTATATAATATTTTTGGGTATTACATGAAATAAGAATCATTATTTTTTTGGTGTAAAAATAACATTTATATGTGATACCCTTAAATGATGTTTAGATTTGTCTAATAACACCCTATTCCTTGGGATGTGATGTCTAATGACGATGTTGTATCAATGAATCCAATGCAGAGCAAACTACGTTTACAACATTGATCATTATATAAACGTGCTTGTGTTACTGTATTGATATTTTTGTTGCTTGCAGGGTTTTCTTTGGGCGGGGAATTTCGATTATTGTTGTTATGCTGTAGCCGGAGTCACAGATCAGTGGCGCTATAGTTGCTTTTCAAAGCAAACGCGGTTTTGGTTGCCCAAAAAGAGAGATCCAGCAGGATGGTTTACATAAGGATGAACAGTGCAATTGGGTGCCAGAGAAACTGCTTGTCATCCCCAGATTAGTCGAGCAGAGTGAACTGTTTTATTTATTTATTTATTTTATAATATATAAATATTATCTGTTTTTGGTCTTATGATCATTTATAGAAGAAAGATTCAATTCCTTTCGTCCGCCTGTTCTTGTTGTATCATCTTTTCCCCCTTTTGCGTTTGTTCACCAATTTGTATTTTTGAGCGGTGAAATAGTGAATCACAAAAATAAGAGCAATGATTGTGAGAAACGTAAGCGCTTATTTGCGCATTTTTTAAAAATTGATTTCTTTCCAATTTCATTTGCAAATCTTGTTCAGTTTAAAGTTATTCATTCGGCATCCACAAAACTGTAAAATAATAAAATGCGTCATAAGCAGCCTCGTCCTGACCGTTGCTAGGAAAATTATGTTTGAAATTTTCTTTTTTTTTGGTATTAACTTTAAATTATGACGTAAGGGTTTTTTATAACTTGATGAAAGATTATCAGCATTTGTAATATTAGCAGGTTTTATTTGTTATCTTTTGATTTTCATATTAAATTTAAAAATATAATTTTTTGCTATTTTTGTATAATTAGTTTCTAATTTGGTGAGATTTTAATTTTTTAAATGCATAACCTTCAATGTACTTCATATATATTAAATTTAAATGTTCTTAAAATGAATTAACCAGTAGAAGCAAATCATTGATTAATGAATTGATCATTGGAAAGTACTTAATACACTATAGGGTGCCATCCGATGTGTAGGTAATAATTAATTTATGAAAAAAAATATTTATTGTTAATAAAAACAATTTTATAGGTGATAAATAATTTATTAATCTCTCAATACCGGTTTCAGACATAGTTATCAAATTTATATCGAAAATGTTTACAAACATTTTTCATTTGGAGCCCTAGTACCACTCCTTTAATCCCTTCAGCCATTGTTATTATTATTTTAAATTTATTAGCGAATTAACATTTGACATGGTGTTATTCAATGTCTTTTTAGTCTATCTAATTGGGGCTTTGTTGTCCTGCGGTACCTTTGTTAGTCGTGCGTTTGTTCAGTGTTTAGCCTGGCGGCAAAGATTATAGGTAATGTCTTATCTGCCCCAAGGAATGTCTGCTGCAAATGGGGAGGAAGTTGCTTTAGTTCTGTTGAGATATGAAGAAAACAAAATGAGAAAGAAGAAGACTGGTCAAGGTAATTGGATTTATTATATTGTGTATTAACAAAGTTTTTAATGAGCATAATTTGTAACCGCTCCATACATATGAATTTATTGAAACTTTTACCTAAATGCTCTAAAACCAACAGGGAGAGCTTTCTTTATTTATACCACAGTGACAAGTTATTGTTACTCAATCATGTAATCCTTAAGCTTAGTTGTGGGGAAGAATCTTGATTAATTTTGTTCTTGGGAGTTTCTGACGGACAAAAAGTGTCTTCAGAGGAAATTTTATGTCCTTGAAGACATCGAGGGTCATACTCTGATCATGCAGCTGCATGATTAGCTTCCCAATGTGGATGTGGATGCTCGCAGCTAGGAATGGCATGCACAATATGATTGGAAGTACGATGGAAGTTGGTTTCGGTTCTCCCTTATCTAGCCTTTCTTAAATAGACCAAGGTATAAGATTTATGCTGGCACCTAACCCACAGTGCTCTACCGCCATGTTGGTTTTCGATGTTTTGGAGGCTGAGGTTTCTGTTGCACTAAGTCATTAGATGCTTCTGTGAGAACTACCAGCTCAGGATCCCCAAGCCTCCTCTTGGATAAAAGATCCTTATAAATTTAGCATCATTCGACATATTCCAAGGCTTTGACTAGGGGTATTTTGATGTTCAGTTTTGTAAAAATTCCTTAAATTTGGCAAGCTGCTGGTCTACCTTCTGATTTATGAGGCATTGAGGGGAAGGGATGCGTTGCTGAAATGGATTTACATCCTCTGCTGAGTTGTGTAATCCACTTCTTAGAAAGACTGGTCCATCACAGTGCAATCCACTTCTTAGAATGACTGCTTTCCAATCCTCATTGTTGATGCCACTTGTTGATTTTTCAACATCTGCATAATAATCTCTTCTGTACTTGGTCATTTATTTTCTTGAGGCATGAGTGCCTACCTCAGTCGTGCTAGAGCATGTTACTAATGTTGCTTTCATTGTTGGTGCTAGGGTCATTTCTTGGAGCTTGAGTTCCTCCCTGACTGTTACTCCATGAAAAGTGACAATAGTTACGTCATTTCAGATTGTAGGTGCTGGAGTATAGATTTCCCCATGGCAATCAATTACCGTTGGTTTATTCTTCGGTAGTGTGAAATTCCAGCAAATCGTGCTGGGCTGATCCTGCTGGCTCACCCTGTTGGTTTATATCATCTTCAGTTTGTTTACAACTATAGAGAGACTAGCCACTTGAGTATCTAAGTAGGACATGGCATCTACTTCAACTCTGCATGGCTTCCTTCCTCCTGAGTTATCTACTAGTTATCAAGGGTTGTTGGCTGCCATGTTCTCAATAAGAGGATATGCCACATCTGGTATTTTGCTCATTAATGCTTTGTTGGCTGCTGTGCCAATGGTGATTCTGGTTCATTTTGTCAGCCCAATGTAGGAGATGTTGACTTGTGATACGGTTCAGAACCCTTTGTGAGGAAATTTCCTTGACATCTCCTACCTACTGGAATGATTTAATATGAATGTCTATAGTCCCAAGAATTCTATGCATGTAGCTTATAGGGATGGTTTACATGTTGCTTGGTTAACCATGATAAAGGAATAGATTATGTGGGTATTTATAATTGAACTTGACTATAAGTGTAGTTGATAGGCTCAATACACCAAAAACAAATTGTATAAAATTTACTAAGTTATGTAGATTGACTTTGTTTTACTTGTTTCCAAAGTTGGATTACTCCTTGGTGGGTGATGAATGGACTTTTTGTATTTTATTTTATTTTTTTTTTTTGAGAACATGCAAGAGAGGGACTGAGGGTTAAATTGAGATAAACTAGAATGATTTAACTGGAAACCTTGTCATTAAGTTATTGGGCAAATAGTAGTGACTTTTCATCTATATGTTTAACCAGTTCTAAAAATCTTGACATTTTTACATTGTTTTTTCCTCTATCGCTCATGTTTAGCCCATGGTTGACATTTTTGATCAACCATTTGACTAATTGTTTATTCTCATTTTTTATATGATGACATGGTGACTAGTCAGACATATTATTCCACAAAGGTGTCAAGTACTTCGTTCTAGTAGTGGGTGATTTTGCGTGGGTTTTTTGACAACTTCTAGTCCCTCGACCCCTCAATCACGGTAGGTAAACGATTCTAGCTTATCTTACCTAATGCAATCGTGTACTGCCGGTCGTGCTACCTCAACGTAACTAAGCATTGATAGTTATCTTGTGATGCGGTATTCGGCAGATACTCATGATTCTCCGTATAATATGGTAGCAGTTCAAGTACGTAGTTGAACTGGTCACTATGCTATCTTGTGCCTTGCCTCTTTATGTCTAGTAGAGCTTGGGCCGAATCGAGGGGAGGGATCCGTCTAACTTGGCAATAACCTTAGGTTTGTTGGTGTTGGAAAAATAATAATAGATAGATAGATAGAAAGGAGGTGTAAAACTTAAAAAAAGACAACTATTCTTCTACAATTCACATTGCAGTACAAAATCTCAATTTCCAAAAAAAAAATAATGGTAGGAAAACACTATGAGTTTAAAGCTATAGAAACAATATAATTAAAGCTCATAAATCAATGTGGACAAAACCAAGATACCAATTACTTTGGAGCCTTAATTATAAACCGAAGTAATGATAGTACAAGACCTTTATACCAAAGTCTTCATGTTGAAACCATATTAAATACCGAACAGAAGTCATATACCAAGACTTAACCATGCAGACCTGAAGCACCTTTTAACAGTAGGATATTTTGGTCCAAGGCCACACACGAATTGGATCTCTTAATACTCAAAGAAGAGATGAAGTAAAGCCTACATTTGTAGAAAGTTTTGGGGTGATGCCTTGTTATAGCGAGTATAATGACTTATTTAATGCTTTTTTTGTGTAATATATAAGAAAATCTACTCATGCAATGCAACTAAATATCAATTGGGCATTGCTTTACGCAATCATACTAGTACATGGAAAAATATTCAGTCCTTGTGATCCTCTCTTCTTGACCCAATTTGAGATTCATTGTACTGGCTTTATTTTTAATCCAGACAACCTAACTACAAGACTAAATTAACAGAGAAAGGAAAAAACTTCTCCCACATACATTACACCCTTAAGAGAACCCTACTTAGTACCAGCATCAGAAGAGTGATCCAAACTAGTGGATCTCTTCTCCCTTCTCTTGTGTCTATGCGAATGTTTACTATGTTTGTGGCGCTTGTGTGATGGTTCTTTCCTATCTTGACACCATTCTTCCCTCTCCATAGAATGCCTTTTTCTTCTACGGGGATGTCGTTCTTCCTGGTATTGAGAATAGTCCTCCCTCCCCATAGAATACCTTTTTCTTTCGGTGGGAGATTGGTCTTCCCTCTCTTGAGAACATTCTTCCCTCTCCATGGAATGCCTTTTTCTTCTCAGCGTAGATCTGTCTTCCTTTTCATGAGAGTGTTCTTCCCTCCCCATGGAATGCCTTTTTCTTCTTGGGGGAGACCTATCTTCCCTGTCCTGAGAGCGTTCTTTTCTCTCCATAGAATCTATTTTTCTTCTGGGGGGAGATGGTACCTACATGCATCAATGAAAGAGGTAATCATCTGCTGCTAGCACAAAGGAATGGTTCATTCAGGTCCAAAATAAATGATCAAACCAAAGAAGAATAAAAACAAAGGGGCACAGCAGAAGATCACTGCATATTTATTATTAGATCTCAATAAAAGTTGAAACATCAATCAATTGTCACGGACAGTTGGCCAAGCAAAAAGTTATTTGGCAGTGGAGGAAAATTTAAGAGCTTCAATAAAAACAAGACAGGAAAAGGAAAAGCTTCGGAAGCAAATCACACTGATAAACATCTAAAACTTCTTTGGAATTGATCAAAAGAGATGTACCTGATAGCGTGACATGTATCTTCCTTCCGGAGGAGGCGGAATACCTAATCTTTTCAAATCATCATATGGGATTTCTCGCCTATTCACCCCTCCCCCACCCCAAAAAAAAAAAATTAATGTACATTTAAGGCTGATAAAACTTTCTTATTATCATAGAATTACTAGTGCAACACACACCCAATTAATAAGTGAATGATAAAAGAAGTTCTCCATTATTTTTATACATGAACTTTCACGTTCAAAAATAAACTTCACTGCGATAGCTATAGTGATCTCCAAAAAGGTACATACAAAGGAGCTCGAAAAGGCCTGTCTCGTCCCCCATAACGCAGTTGTCCTGATTCTTTCCTCCCACCAAGGCCACCTCCTGTTGAAGAAGACCTACCTTAATGATATAGACAAACAACCTATGTTTCAACAATTGAGAAGATTTGTACTGACCTAATCTTCTTGGAATCCACCCAGGCATCAGCTGCTGTCTGTTGTAATCAACTATAATTTCACAATCATCAATAATGGAATGGTGAGCCACCTGGAAGATAATACAACAATAGTCATCATCAAAAAATCCTTAAACAAACTCTCCTCACACTAGGGAAAGAAGATAACTCAACCAAGGTAAGGGCTGGACAATTAAAATACTTAACAGACATTTTGTTTACATTATTGTAAAGTATTTATTTATCAGAAGTACATAAACTGAGAAACTAAGAAATGGCATCCTTAATTGTTATCTGTAACTTTTGAAAAGTAGCTATGGAAAATGTGTTAAATATCAGTAACCAATAGACTAAGCATGAAACACTAATTTAACATAATCTAATATTAAACATTCCACATAAGGAACCCAATACAAAGAATAACATGTCATGAAGTGTGACCCCTAAAAGCAGATGTTATAAAACTGAATATTTAGCATTTCAAATGCTATAATCACTTGAAGAAACAATGATTCATAGTAATAACATTTCAAGTCAATGCATGGTGATCGTAATTCAAGTGCTATAACAACTACCTATGATCATAACATTTCAAGTCAAAGCACATATTGATTGAGTCATACTGAGAAAGGTTGTAACCAAACATGTGGAAAGACGCATATATTAGTTGTTGTCTAGGAAATTGTTTGGGTCTTTATTATAGTCTTAAAGCTTATTTGTAATACTAATCTCTAGTTGCAATGGCTTTAAAGAGTCAATGAATTACACATTTTTGAAGTTGCATTTCCCCCTTTTTGCAAGGGTGTGATTGCGTTAGTATATTATGTTAGTTAACAACCACTTACAATAAACAATAATATTGGTCACATAACATTAATCGTATTTCAATCACTTATTATACTACACAATGGGGGAGAGACATGTAAGTCAGGATAGATCAGTGATAGGTGAAACTTTGGTTCTATGATATACTATAGAAGGGATTTACAAGAATAAAGCAGGAACAATATGCATTTTCAGAACAAGACATCATGGGCAAAAATGAAGATTGTAAAGAAAATTTGTAAAACCTCATAGGCACGCCGCATCTCTCTTCCAGTTTCATATTCAACAAAAGCATACCCACGAGATGCACCCGTCACTACAAACAGTACAATATTCCAATCATAAATCATCCAAAATGCCTACTTCAAGAACAAATTTTTTTTATCAGGAAAAATAAGATTTAATCTGAGGCACAAAAGTGGTGTCACAGAATTACAGTAACCAACACACATAAGGAGGTTGAACACTCATCGTTACAAAGCAACAGCTAAGAACAATGCCCACAACTCCACTTTTACTTTTGGATGCCACTAACAACAACTTCAAACATTCTTCAATTTCGTTCCTTCCACAAAACCCAAAAGACAAGCAGCGGAATTTGCTTGCAGCAGCCACTTAGACATACCCTGCACCCTGATTGAAATCCAAGCCATAATTTTGGGTCCCAGCTGCCCAAAGGGACCTACTGAATATCCAACGGGCAAAAAAAAATCCCACAGTTAAGTTGCCCCAACTACAGTAAAAGGAGAACGGGATCAATAGTCTCCCCACTCAGGCACAGTGGGCATCCACTTACTATCTGTAACCCCCTCCTCTGGAGCTGACCAAGGTAAGGACCTTCACCCACACAGCTTTCCATGTGAAGAAGGCAGTTCTAGTGGGAACTTCAAATGCACATAATTGCAATAAAAGATAACAAAAAGAAATAAATTACCAATATCTCTAACTAATCTCAAGTTCTTCACCCTCCCATAATTGCTCATAGCCTACAAACGTAAAATACCAACATCATTCAATGAGTTAAAACAATAAATAGACAAAATTTAACCATATAAATAAATACCCAAAATTTCTCGAAGGCAAAAATTGCTCAGCAATTAACATAAACAAATTTGGTAAAATAGTCTAAAAATATGACACCTCCAAATTGCATTCGTAAGTGCTTCTGAATTAATTTCTTTCATTTTTCATAGCAACCACACAAAGGCAAAATTGAACTTCGCCAGTCACCACCTTTCCAGATCCTAAAAAACTAACATCCAAGCTTGAAATTGAATTGGGTATCAATTTTTGTCACTTAAAATTGAACTGGGTGTCTCTTCTTCTTTTTCTTTTTTTAAAACGAAGTTGAGATGGGTATCATTTCTTTCTTTCTTTCTTCTTTTGACGTACCTTGCGAAGGGTATGTTCGGTGGTGAGAGGAGAGAGGCGCCCAACGAAGAGGGTGCAGTAAGGGTCACCAATGAGCTTAGGATCCCCAAAGGGGTCATCTGAATCAG
The DNA here is from genome assembly GCA_023512835.1 of Taxillus chinensis. Taxonomy (NCBI): domain Eukaryota; kingdom Viridiplantae; phylum Streptophyta; class Magnoliopsida; order Santalales; family Loranthaceae; genus Taxillus; species Taxillus chinensis. Next base: position 17,186,707 of record CM042084.1, on the reverse strand, counting down.
AGAAGGAAAGGGCATAAAGTGACAGAACGATATGGAATCGAATGGAGAAATTAGGGATTCAGGGATTAGGAGGGAGATGGAGAGATGTGTTAGTGCGTACAGAGAGCGGCGGAGGAACAGAGGAAGGCTCTGTAAATGGCACTGTCGTGGGGAAGTATGTCGGTGCCGTCGATACTTCCGGATTGGATCGGATGGTACGACTCCGCGTAGAACACCGAGCTTATGTTGTTTCCGCTCATCTCTCTTCTCCAGCACTCGGACCTTCTTTTTTTTTTTTTTTTTTTTTTGGTCCCCTTCTCAGCCAAGAATTTATACCTTTGGATGCTATGAACGCCACGGCACCCCTTTTACGCGGGTCAGGCTCACACACAGTCCTCTAACAATTTGAAGTACCCAATTTTATATTGTTATTTATTATTTATTTGGTTCCCTGTCATTTATATCTGGCTCAATAATAGTTAAAATTTAACAAAAATAATTTTTGCTACAGAAATAGTCCATCTCTATTGCTACATCAAAATTAAGCTAATAATCAAATGGTTGGAAAATTTTAATCAGTGTATAATAATAGTCAAATTATTTTTTAATCAATAATAAACAACTAAATCATACATCAATTCGAATTCAGCAACAATTGGGCTCAATCTTGGAATATCCTATTCAAGTTTTAGATAATTCTAATTCAGGTTTTAGATAACCCACCCATTTACATGCCTATTAATGAGGTACATTATCAAATAGTGGGTGAAAGGAAAAATAAAGTTATTTTCAAATAAATCCTTTAAAGAAATTGATTTAATAAAAGATGATGTTTGAAGATACGAAAAAATATGAAAAAAATATTGACACAAGTAATTCAACTCCTACTTAAAGTAATACTTATCAAACATGCGCTTATGTTACATAACAATGTTATCTTTATCACTGATATATTTATTATGTAATTTTGTTTACAAATTAATTTTCACTTGTCAAAAAACACTTCAAGGTTAAAGCTTCATTTGGTTTATGAATTGTCTATTCTATTGAAAAATGATTACTTATCACTAAGATTAGCTAAGACTAAAATTGAATTAATTATTCTCATTCATTATTTGATTGTAACATTATAATAGACTATCTAATCATATTCCTTTGTTTAGTACAATGCAATGTCTTTGTGAATAAGATAATATTTTAATTTTATTTTCTAAAATATCTCATATTATACAAATTTAATTCATATTATTATTGACCTTTTTAATATAAAGAACCATATATATAATTTTTAATTGTTTTATTTATGTGAAATTTTATTTATTTATGATTATGCTAGATAATCAAAATTATTTATATAACAAATCACATCATATCATCTTATTTTGTTTTAAACACATTTGTTTCCTCTTTTTGTTTTTAGAGTATATAAAAAATTCAACTGACGAACCAATCGACCCGCAATCAAACCATGACAGTGAAACCTACAGGTTGAGCAACCTCTTTTGTCTCCCACTAATCATGTATAATATCACATAAATAAATCAAGACAGACGCTATCACGTGTGAGAATCGAATCCAATACTTACGACTGGCCCAAGTGATCTCACTATTAGCTTATAAATAACAGCATAATGGTTTGACCAATTTTAAAATTTTACTTTGTAGGCCTCTAAGGTGAAAAGGTGGTTTGTAGTTTTATTAATATGTAAAAAGTTTTACTTGCTTTGCAAGCTCATAGTAAATTAGTCAATTTATTAATTAATTGAAAATTTAAGAAGTTCAAACAAAGGCAAAGTTTCTTTAGGGAGGCTCAACGAAGAGTTCTTAACAACAATCAAACAAATAAGTAATAATGCAAAAGGATGCTACTATTTAGCATTTCAAAAACACAGATTAAAAATTCTCAGTGTTTTGCAACTTTGTGATGAAATTGAAAACTCTTGTTCTCCTTTAAGATTGGATTTTCAAACTTCAAAGCTTGGATCTCATTGCTCCTTGTTATCTCATTAACTTCTTCTTCTTCTTCTTTTGAAAGATTTTAAAATTATTTGATTTTTATAAAATTTGACAAAATTGTCATAGCCCTTTGTTTGTTCTCAACATTGGTTTTGGTCAATTAAAAAATTATAATATATGTTTATTTTCTCGAATAATTTTACCAGTCGTGTGAATTTTTAAAATCAGTTTGTAGAATATTATATTTTGTTTATGCTTTCATAAAGATTTATGGGTCTTTATAATTTTATAGGAAGTGAATTTGGGTGTCTTCGTTAGTTTTCTTGAATCGATGACGAGGAAATGGCGGTGAGATGTGTTTACTCATTTTATGGGTTTTATGAGAGGAATGTCAAGATTGGCCGACTATATCCAATAAATAAATATGTGCACTATATTTGTGTTACCAAATATATCAAATTTGGTGCAAGAGATCCAAATATTTGTATTATTTGTATATTTTTATTTTTCGTGAAAGAAAGTAAATTTTTTTAAATTTACATAGGATTGTTATACATGATGTATTTTAAGACATTCAAAAACAAAAAAAGTAAACTACACTAATAAGTTAGTCAAGATGAAATGATAACAAAAGGTTCTTATGATTTTATATTATTTTTTAAAATATAATTATTTTTAAAAACTATAGCTCTAAATAAATTTTAATTGCTTATAATTAATTTTAAATTTACTTATAGCAAGGCTTTTTAAAAATTAAATAAAAAAATTCAATCAGATGGGCTAGCTATGAGAGCATAAGAAGGATGATGTTTTGGATGTGAAATAATGCTTACTAGAATTAGATTGTCTCTAGGATTATGAGATTTAAAGTCTCCATTGATTGGCGTGGTGCAATATTTGGAAATATGAATGCTCGAAGGCCGAAGCAGATCTCTTGCACCTCCTTCACCCTCCATTATTGCCTCCACTGCCATTCCACTCTCTTACCACACCAGCGACCTCGACCACAACCTCTCCACCCATCCAACACGGCCACCACAACACCTCCCAATGCTCTTTCCAACAACCCAGCCAATCATCTACCTCGATCTATATATCCCTCGTTTCATGCTCCCCTGTCGCTAGCGCCTCGCTGCAACTTCTTGTGACAGCCCAACTCCACGAGGCTGAGGCAATGGGATTTACAGGTTACATTTCAATATTTAAAAAAAATTATGATACCTATATATATATTATATACATCAATACAATAATTCATCTTTCAATCATTAGTATGAGGTCAAAATTTTGCCTTATTTATTTTTTAAAGTTTTCTCCTTCTCTTTAGAATGTCAGCCCATGAATAGTGTACTGGATGGTGTGGACAGAATTATTTTTATAGCTATGTTTGAAAAAAAAAAAACAATCATAGATCTTATTTTGATTTCCACTGGAGAAATTAACCTCACCAGCTCTCTGCTTCCAAATTTCAATGTAAATCTACATTTCTATAATTGAAAAATGTGTTCCCATATAGGAGCATGTACCATCTTTCCAAATTAAATCAATAATTAAGATGAGCAAAGCCAGCAAGCAATCGCACGTAGGACCGGTGTTAGGAGACTAATGACTTGTCTGGAAGTCAACGTCATACAAGAAAACATTTGCTTCTATACCCACGCAACCCATTAATGACTCGTCTTCATTGGTTTAATAAATAAAGATATTCACCGATTGGTATCCACCATATGAGGTTTACATTAATTAGAGGAGATTCATAAACCCTCTCTTCTCTAGTTCTCTTCCTGGGCTCGTATTGCTTTCTTTTCTTCTTCTCTCGGGAGCACTGATTCCCTATCTCACGTGATCAATATGGGAGACCAAACCTCCAAATCCGTACATGATTTCACTGTGAAGGTATTGAGTTTAACTTTTATTTTTCACTCTTTTTCTTATTTTATCTATGTTTGACTTTGATAACCCTCTCATCTCTGTTTTAATCCCCTTCCCATTTTCTCTGCCTCAAGAACCCGCTGATCATAATTCTGGATTCGTCCTTCTTTTGGTGCAAAATCTGCTTGTTTTTTAGTTTTAATTATCTGGGTTTAGGGCAAAGAGATTTGCAGGTGGCTTATCATTTTGTGTTGTTCGGGTTGGATTTGGTAACTAACTTAACTAACTTGGACCGCAGGATGTCCGTGGGAATGATGTTAGTCTAAGCCAGTACAAAGGGAAGGTTCTTGTAATAGTGAATGTTGCTTCAAAGTGGTAATTTCATTCATTCGATGATATTTCGCTTATTTGGTTAAACAACGTGTACTTAATTATGGAGGTTGATCGTCATGTGATCATTTTTAAAGTAAAACAGATTGGTTGATGAACGCCTACTTTGATTTTCACAAGTTTGAGAGCAAATATGTTAGAAAACACGTGAAGCTAAAAAAATTAGAAAAAAAAATACATTAAACGAGAGGAAAATCAAAATGGAAACCAGAGTTATCACATGTTTGGTTAAAATGTTTTCATATTTAAAATATAATAATTATTTTTAAATAAAAAAATTATAAATAATTTTTATTATTTTTAATTTTTTTCTACTTGAAAATAGATATTACATTACGAAAACATAAAACACTTCAAACAAATATATCATTAAATTCTTGAGGAGAATAAAAGAGATTCATTTTTTGCCTTTAAAGCGATTGTAAAGGCAAGGGATTCAATGTGAACTATGTAATGCTTTCAAATCTAGTTACTATTACTTGGGCTAAAATTGATTTGTTGAGTTTCTCCTCAGCTATTCCGATATAGCGCACGCCATCCACGTTTTTTTTAAATATATAAATCTTCCACAATTTCTTTGTTTTTTGTTTTTCTTTCCTTTTTATTTTGCTTTCAAACGGCAAACTTCTTCTAACTTTTATTTTTTATTTTTTTTACAAATATGTAAATAGGCCTAATGCCTCCATTTATTTATCCCCTATTTATTACATTTTGGCATTGATTGCTGTTTTACAGTGGATTCACAGGCACAAACTACAAGGAACTCAGCGTTTTGCATGAGAAATACAAAAATCAAGGTCTCAGCAATTCTTGGCGTGGATTTTTTTCCTTTTAAGATTTAGTTTTTGCCTTCAAGTTACAGAAATCAGTGCCTATATATTCTGCCAGGATTGGAGATTTTAGCATTTCCATGCAACCAGTTTAATGGACAGGAACCAGGAAGCAGTGAGCAGATTCAAGAAGTTGCATGCACTAGGTTTAAAGCAGAATTCCCAATATTTGACAAGGTGATTTTTAAGTAATGAAGTGTTTGATCGGTGGCTTTTTTGGGTTGACTTTAAAATTATAAAGATAAAATGAATATACAGAGGCATGCGCAATAAATTTTAGAATTGTTTATATGACATGGTTTAATTTTTTAATTTTTACAATAAATACCCTCAAACAACATCCATCCCATTGTAGCTCCAGATATTGCATTTGGCATCAAATACCCCAAGAAATTGCATGGTGCTATTCCTCCCATTTAGACCGTTAGATCTATTTTAATGATCTATGTTACAATTTATTTAACTATAATACCACTACAATATTGTACTGTAATTAAATAAAATTCTAATATAAATTAAAAATAAATTAAACTGTGCAGATTGCATTATGTAGGTGTTGAATTCTATCAGGATATTGAAAATACTAGGAGGCTATTGTTACTACTAGAGGTGGACTGAATAATTATTTGATCTTGCAATGGCGTATCATCACTAATCATTTTGGTCCATCCAAATCTCAGGGAATTCGTTAATTATACTACCCATTCTAGCTCCTTCGACATGATATAATCAGGGCTTTAAAATCAAACACCATGACAATAAAGCCTCTATGTTGAGCAAACAATATCTTTATGCTTCTCCGTTTGAATCAAAAAAAAAATTGTTAGCGAATTCCCCAATTAACACGTTCCTCTGGGAACCATTATAGATTGAGGTGAATGGGAAGAATGCAGCACCCCTCTACAATTTCCTAAAAGCTCAGAAAGGTGGGCTGTTCACCAACGGCATTAAATGGAACTTCACCAAGTTTCTGGTAGACAAAGAGGGGAATGTCGTGGAGAGATACGCTCCTATCACTTCTCCTCTTAAAATTGAGGTATGAGTCTCCTGTGATCTCACAGTTGCATGTGTAAGGCCATGCATAGGTCTATCATAACTCAGAACTTTCTATTCTCTGCAGAAAGACATACAGAAACTGTTGGGGTCATCTTAAGCCCCAGAATCTGTCCGACGAGCTTTGTACCGATTCCTGGCATTGTTAATTTATGCTTACATGTTCACTGTGTGCCAAGATTAATTGTGTTGCTGCCTGCTTAGATTTTTTTTTCTCCCTAGTGTTTCTGCCATTATCCTTCTGCTTAGATCTGTTTTTTCCTGTGTTTCTGCTATCATCCCTGTTGAGAAGGTTACATTTGGGATTTCGTGGGCCAAACTGCTCCCGCGTGGGCTAAATCTGCTGAGCTATCTCTTGCTCCTGTGTGGGCTGTCTCTTTCTTTAGCTGGGTTAGACTATCCTCTGCCCTATGTGTACCTGGTTTCTTTTATTAATAAAATTATCTATCTTAAAAAAAAATGTTACATTTGGGATTTGTCGCCTGAGTGCATTCTATATGATGATGGTCTGGAAAGAATTGAAATAAAATATTAAAAGTTTTAGTTGCTTAATGTGTATGTTTAATGTTTTTGTGCAAAAATCTTAAACTTGTTTTCGCTAAATTCAATGGTATGAAATATTTTAAAGTTCAAAGAGAAGAGAAATGACTGCGACTTCCATGCTAATCTGAGGCCGATATCTCAAATTTAAAATGGTCGTGGATTTCATTATTCAGCTTGGTTACGGCAAGCCACCAGCATAATGCTTTCCAGCGAGGGACCATAATGCTTACTATGCCTGAACAGCCCTCATGGAGAGGTTCATATTTTGTTCAGGCAGGACCATAATGCGTTCCGTATTTCGTTGACTACACCATTTATAACACGTGTCTTCTCCTTGTTTGCTCTTTATTTGGCATGGACAGAGTGGTAAAAAGACAAAAAAAAATACATGAAGAAAGTCAACAACTGTGATGGAAAAATGGAATTAAAAATAGAGGCGGCGTCTAGAATGGGATATGGAACCTGGAAATTGGATCATTATCACTCGACAAAGAACAAAACCCTAGAACATGCTAAAGAACATTTGAAGATCATCCGAGAAACAAAGTCTAGAGATCAAGTGTGGCATTCAATGAATCTACGTCTTAAAACATGTTCTTGATTGTACTTTGAATATATATATCTCCATGTCTAGCTAGTTTTCTCTTTCTATGAAAGTGATATAGCCTCCAATCCAATATGTAAAGGTTTGACATTGAAATGATGTTTTTACTCTTTGGTTTTTTAATTAGATTTGTCTTGCTTTTAAATTATTTGATTTTATGCATGAATCAATTTATCTCAGTCCTAGTCTGTAGTGAATCTATGCTATCTAGGCTAGATGTATTACAAAGTAGTAAACCAAACTAGTAATACATTTGGTTGGCAAACCTCACTTTTTTATAAACCTCAATATTTTGAGATTAACTTTTATTAGAAGTAGCAACAACTAAAGAGATTGTAACGGATTTCATTACTGGAGTAATCAAAGGGATTATAACAGACTCCATTAATGAAGCAAGCAAAAGAATTGTAACAAACTCCATTAATGAAACAACCAAAAAGATTGTAACAAACTCCATTAATAAAGCAATCAAAGGAATTATAACGGACAAAGCAATCAAAGAATCAAATTGACTCTCTCCAGTTTCCTAGAATGATGATAATAAGGTATCCTTTAGTTTTCTTAAGTTATTTATTCTCTTGTAATTATTACACACAATTCCTACGCATTTAACCTTTGTAAGACCAAAGGTTATTACCTGATCTATATATATTCACTTGTCTTTTTTACAAATAAAAAGATAAGTGAGACATATTTTTCACAACTTTAATTTTCTTTCCACGGACCAAATGAAAGAACATAAATGTTGATCATTAAAACTAAAGAACAAAATTGTTATTCCATCATAGTTTTCAAAATTCTTAGGCGACCTAAGCATTTGAGGATCTGAGCTAGGCAAGTATAACCTAGACGACACCTAAGTAATGCCTAGACGGGCAAGGCAATTATAATATATATATATATATATAAGAATTTTTGTTGCAATTCTTAACATTATAACATAAAGATATAAAGAAAAAATAAAAATAATCTAACTTAATGCATAATTTAGAAAATTTAACATGAGTTTACAACATTAAAATAGACGAAATGTTTAAATTTAAAATACAAAATATTAAAGTAAGAAACACTAAAATCAGCTTCAATGTTTTCATCATCATTCATATTTACCTCAATTTAATGATGAATTAGAATATAGGACTATGACACAATAATATGAATATATATATATCTTTTAAATGAAATTAGTCTTCAATCTTCAGTACCAAATTGTGGTGTGATAATCATGGTGTGATTCATATTGTTTCTAATCCTTTGTTTCATAAGCGAACAAAGCATATTGAAATTGATTGTCATCTTATTGATGAGAAAATTCAACTTAAATTGACTTCTACGGAATATGTGAAAACTAAAGAACAATTAGAGAACATCTTCACCAAAGCTTTAAATAGGATTCAAGTTCACCAAAGCTCTAAATGAGATTCAGATAGCTTATTTTAAGAGGGAGTGTTAACATATTAGATGGATACCACAATTAGTGGGATATTATATATTAGGTTTGATATCCTAATATCCTTATTACTATAGATAACTTCCTCTTTGTATATACATATATACATGTATTGAATTGAAAATAAATTGAGAAAATACTATTCTCTTGCACTTGTATTAGGAACCAAATACTGATTTAGCTAACATCATACTTAAATCCCACCCAATGCCCCAACGAATGTCCAAATTTTTACGGAAAAAAAAGTTGTCAAATTGTCTTAAATCTATATTACAAATCTCAATTCAACTCGTGAATACATTTGATCAACTATTATGTCAAACTTTAAATAATGGAATCAAAGAACATGTTCGAATATAATCTTACTAAAGACAGAGTCCATAGAAATTAAATAAGTTTAATTATTAAGATACCTTTTAAAACCTTAAAAGGTATTGGTTTAAATGAGTATATATAAAAAAAAAAGTAGAACACTTAACTATCATCCCAATTTAAGGTGTCACATACTTGCATCATTTAATAAATTATTATTTTAAAAAAGTATTATATTTCTAAAACAAACAATAATTTGCACATTTTTAAAAACATAAAAATTTAAAAAGAACCAAAAGTTACCGTGTGAGCATTTCCAACACTAATCTTCATTTGTTTTCCACATGTAGAAAAAAGTTTTTACATGTAAAGCCATTTTATAACTTCAACTTTAATACTAGTCTTTATTTTATTTGTATTCTTATTCAAATAATATTTATTTTATTTGTATTCTTATTCAAATAATATTTATTTTATGTTTTTATTATTTTTATCAATTTACGTGAGAAGAAAATAAATGTATAAAGAAAAAAAATAATATTATATAATAAAGAAAGTGAATAGTCACTCAAATAACTATAGCAATTCTTTGACCACCTTAAGCTTTTAAAATGAAGAGTGTGTTAGAATAATATTTTAAAATGAACCTTTCTATTTGTAGATAATAGAAAGCCTCTTAAAAATGCTTTAAGATGAATAACAGAATCAGGATCTTACCCGAGTTCAATAAAATCTTAAGCTTCCTCCATCCGAAGGTGCAAATACAATCATGTTACCTTTTGTTTGCTTGATCTCACAGGACACACATGATCCTCCGTTGACCACCTGAAATGCCCTGACCATCAAGTTCCGTCCAGTATCTTCAATATAAATTTGAGACTCAGGGATGTCCAATGCCGCCCCAATGGAACCTTCCTAATTTCTATATTGCAACCTTCATCAGCTCCTATAGCTAGAGAAAATACAGTAATGTTACATACATATCCATCAATAAACAATTGGCAAGTAAAAGTTTTGTAGACATTTGAAACTAGTTTTTGAGTTTTCTTATTATTGTTGTTATCCCTCCTGTTCCAATGTAAACAGACTATACTTATAGCATGTCATCTTGAATAATTGGATTACCACAAGAAAATACTGTTCTCAAGTGGAAGTTTCAAATATGGTGGCGAACTCCATATGCATTTATATCCACAAGAGTCTCAGTTCTCTATAACCATCACTGAACATTTCATATATAGCAATTTTACATTTATCTCCAATAATTGAACTATCAAAAAATTTCAACAGTTCAGTTTACATCTTCTAGCTCAGAAAAAGAATTAGATGCTTAATAGTGAAATATTTTTGCATATATGATTAACCAGAAATCCAAAAAAGAAAAAGAATAAGAGGAAGAGAGAGAGAGAGAGAGAGAGAGAGAGAGAGAGAGAGAGAGAGAGAGAGAGAGAGAGAGACCAAACTGAGGATAGTATGAGGACGGAATCTGAATTGAATGCATAAGTTGGTGTTTCCAAAGTGAAAACAAGCACCATGTCCAAAATTTGGTAGAAACTACCCTTCCAACGGACAACCCTGGAAATGGAAATACAAGTAAAACAAAAAATTAAGAAAATAAGGCTACAAAAAAATCATTCATCTTATTCAACAAATAAAATTCTCAACCATAAATTGAAAATAGAAACAAGATGCTATGATGGATTCCAAAGAAAATGAAAAGAAAAATAAATCTTCACATTTGCCTGTTAGTCAGATGTTATCTTGCAATGTTACATACTAATCTAAGCTCGCCATACCGACCGATGCCAACAAAAGCAGCTTTGACTGATGAAGCTAATGATGATTTGTAAATTGTATCAATGTTATAAAAAGAAATCCACCACAACACTTACGATATTTACAATAGACAAACTTCAAATGAATTATAAAAAACAGTTGAGAATAGTTATCTATAACAATAACAACAACAGCAATCCAAAACATGGCTCACACTGTAATACTCTCTTTAACATATTATTTTAGGATGTTAAGACTCAAACTACACCTTGTGAATGAAGAGTAGAAAACTAACAATGACACTGCCTGCCTGTTCATAATGTTTAAGGATTCAAATTTTCGGGCACTGGGGAATTCGACGTACTATTGTCCATTCTTCTCAATAATTCATTAGCTGTGTCCAAACCATTTGAAATGCCGCACAAGGGCATCCCTAACATAGATTGCTGGGCATAAGCCTTTTCCGAGCATCAAACTTAGCTTCTTAGAAGCTCCACACTAGCTCCTCTAAAATATACTTTCCTTTAAAATTTAAAGAAAATTTTAACTTTTGGATAAAAATTATCTGGATCATGTCCTTCAAACTACAAATTTTAGATTTTGAAAATAAAAATTAGAGAGAAAATCTCCATATTTGAAGGATCACTATTCATCCTCCAAATGATTTTTATTATATTTTTTGACATATGTATACTTTTGATTTATCGTAATAAATAAAATATATAAAAATAAAAAATAAAAAATTATAATTTAAAAGAATAAAGATAAAAATGAAGAATAAAATATAAATGATAAACAAAATATATCAAATAGTATACTATTTATTTCCTAAAATAGAGATGAAGATTATAAAAATGGTATGGATGCTTTTATAACATCTCCAAGACTGCTCTATATTTGACCTCTACATATAAAGAAAATTTCACGTGTAAAGAATTACTTTTTAAGTTTAACTCCAAATCTAATCTTTATATTACATTTAATTTTAATAAATAAAAAAATTATTTTCTTATTTCTTTCTTCTCTGCCTCCATCGTTGCCAATATCATAGTCCTACCACCCTCCTCAAAACACCAGCACACCACAATAGAGATAGAATTTCCAAATCCAAGAGACAAATCCCAAAAACCACCAAAGCAGCGATGTAATTTCCAAATCGAAGATTAACAGAACCCGAGGCATCAAACCAAGAATCGAATGGAATTGAATCAAATCAAAACTTGTACAATCCAAGAGCCATCAAGAGATGGTATCAGATCGGATTGAAACTTGGATAATTCAACAAAAATATAAATATGAGACACCACATCAAATCAAATTGAGGCTTGGAGCCTTGGATAGAGGGAAGGAGGAGCACCAAATCAACACGCAGCTGGTTCTACGCCACTCCCACGCCACACAATCCTCTCGCGTATCATACCATTTGTTATCCTTGATTTGATCACCACGAGTGTTCATAGCCACCATGGCGGAAATGGTGACGCTCTCTTCTCCTCTGGCAGCTGTATTGGTATGCAAAAACTGGCTGGACTTGGCAAAGAGAGCGATTACAATGACGCTTCCGACCACGAACACCAGCCGAGGACTGAGAAAAGGGTCAAAGAGGAACACGTCACGTAAGTAGTCTCTGACAGCCCTCACAATGACCTAAAGCCATGCGAAGAATCGAGAGGCCATGATCGCCAAAACAACTACCTCGATCATCCAGAGCATAGTGGCAATCTTCTGGAGCAAACGGCGCTTTGCGAATATGATGATGAGATAACAAACATAGTCGGTCTAGAAGAAAGAAATATATTAAAATAATAAAATAAAATATTATGTAAATAATAAATATTAACTCTTTAAAAAGTCATTATAGCAATATATAAATGTAAATTATAAAAAATAAGATGAAGAGCATGTTGAAGTTAATTTTTAACATTTCATTCTATATTTATAGATAATAAATAGTCTATTAGAGTTGCTCTCATAAGCAACTTTCAATAGTTTTACAATAACTGTGCAAAACCAGAACTTCCAATTTCCTTTCCAATTTGATAGACAGATCAACCTGCCCATTTTCCTTCAAAAGTTTATCAACTATATTATAGGTGTGAAAATGGGGACACCAACCCAACCAAAAGCTTCTAACAATAAGTTGTATGCAGCTTCCCAATTTCCGGTTGTGCCGTGAGCATGAATCAGAGCAGTATAAGTTACATTATCTGGAAGGCATCTCTTCTTGTTCATAACTTTAAACTCTTTCAGCCTCATCCAAACTCCCGGTTTTGCAAAGCATGCATATAATAGGGTTGTAAACCAACAACTTTGGCTTAAAACCCTGCAAAATCATTTTTTTGAATATAGAAAGGGCTTCTTCTACTAAACGGTGTTTCAATAAAGCACAGAGGACGATAGAATAACTCTCTTCCAGGCATCTGAGATTCCTCTCTTCAACATTTCTCAAAATCTCCATGGCTTCTCCCATCTTCCCCAATCTTGACAGCTCAGAGATAAGCTGATTTATAACAAATGCACTCAGTAGGATGCCCATTTCGAGAACTTTGCAGAACACTGTCCTTGCAGCCCATATAGTGCAGCTCTCTGAGCCCGCATTCCACACCAGAATAGTAAAAGGTCTACGATAATTGGTCACCCTCACTTTCTCTATAGCTCCTTCTTTTGTGCTCAATAAGCAAAGCTCCCTAACAAGAATATTTATGGCAGACCTAGTAGGAGCCAGACCTGCTCTACCCATTTCACGGAACAGGTCAAGGGCAATATCATACCGCCCAAACTTGCAAAGACCCATAAGCATATTGCTAAAAGATTAGGTATCAGGCGATTCAATCATCCTAAAAATTGTGATAGCCATATCAATAAAATCCTAAGAACACCCTTTTCTACAAAGCACGTAAAATATGTTGTTGAACACAAGATTGTTCGGTTTACAGTTTAATTGGGACTCCATTACCTGAAACAAGCAAAGGGCCTCTTGGAGCCTCCGCTGCCTCCCCAAAAACCTTATAGAAATCGAATACGCACGACACGAAATCCAACAATCGTGAGACCAAACAGTCATAAGAAAACACTTCAAATCATCAAAAAGCTTTCGCTTACACTCTAATGTCCTGGTCCTACCCAGCCGCCTATAGTTCATCAAAACATGAAGTACGAGGTTCAAATTCAACTACCCTTTATAATTTTTCAACAAATGGTTAAGATTATCGGTTTGATTGCTGGAATCAAGGAGTAATGAGCATATTCCAGTGACATCGGAATCAAAAACATTTTGTGGAACATCGTCGTTAACGTACCTGGAACGTGCGGGGACTAAACTAATCTCGCCCGTACATCTTCTAAGGTTTTTTGAGGGAATGCGGTTGGAGTTTCTGGAGTTAGTGGTTGAGGAGAAGGGAGAAGATAGAAGAGCCGATCGAAGTGGGAGGATCGGGAAGAGACTGGAAAGAGAGAGCGAACCATGCTTGACTTTGGAGAGCATCAGAGAACCAAAATGGAGGTATGATCAAGAAAGGCTACCATGGAGTGAAGTGTGATTGTGAGTTCATTTTTTGGAATATAATTGCTTTTGGAAGTATAATTTTGTTTAGGGAAAAAGAAGTTTTTATGTATTTCAAACACACTCACAACAAATAATAATAAAGTATTTTTCAAACAGCTTGTCAATTTATTAGTGCATATGAATAGCAGACTTTATATTTGTATTTTTTTACAGTTTAGAGTTCATTTAATAAAAATATTTAAAAATTATATTTTTCAGAATATCTATTATAATTAAAATTTTAATAAAATAAATAATATTTTTTTAAACTTTTTCATAATATTATTCACTCTCTATTTATTAAAATATTTTAAAAAATCATCATATTTACTTTTCTATTTTATTTCCTTTTATCACATTTAATTTTAATTTTAAAAATAAATAAATATTTAAAAATAGTATTTTAATTAATAAATTGTTAAAATAGAAAAATGAAAATAAGCTTTGAAAAAATATATTATTACTTTTAATTATTTTGAACAACTAACTTTATAGGAGTTGTGGTGAATGCTATTATAACATCCACTACGGTCTTTTTATATACATTTTGTTATTAATTTGAAGCACTAGTTAAAAAAAAACTAAAAATTATATTTTTCAAACTCTCTATTGTAATTAAAATTTTAACTAAAAGAATAGTAAATCTTTAAATTTAATTAATATTATTCACTATGTATTTATTAAAATATTATATTTTCTCTCATCAAATTTACTTTTCTATTTTTTTTTCTCCCATCATATTTAATCTTTATCTACATAAATAAATATTTTTAAAAAAATAATATTTTAAATAGTACACGGTTAAAATAAAATAGACTAAAAATGATATTTAAAAAATAGGTTATTAAAATTTGGAAAAATAGTACTCTTGGTTATTTTAAAGATTCAATTTTAGAGAGACTGCGGCGAATGCTCTTATAGACACATAACAATACTTTTAATTATGATCATGTTTTTTTTATAACAAATGATATTTGAATTACTTTTTACTTATATGTCACCAAACCATTTGTTAAACCACATCCACTGTATTCTTTTTATAATTGGTTCTTCTAAATAATTAAATGTATTATTTTTATTTTTACTATCTACTTTTTTTAAACTTACTTTCTAACCTCTCGATTTTAATAATCTATCAATTAAAATATTATTTTTAAATTATTTATTTAGTCTTTTCATTTTCAACCCTTTATATTTTGGGAATAAAAGGAAATCAAAAGGTAAATGTGATAAGAAAAATGATAGTATTTCAATAAATAAAAAGCAAATAGTGTTGAATTACATTTATATTGGCACCGTTCATTCTATTAAAAATTTGTAAAAAAAAAAGTATGAAAAGTATCATTTTTATGACCAAGACTTCAAACTAAAAAAATCTCAATGGATGCACTTACCCATTGAAAATTTGATTAAAAATACTATAATAACTAAAATGTTGGGCAGGCGTGAACAAGTGTACCAACATTTGGACCTCAAAGGAGAAGCGGGGCCTTAAAGACTTGAATTAGAGTCTTAAAGAATACTTTTATAAATTCTCCCATAATCCTAATTCTCCTTTAACTCTTTTGTATCTATGTTTATCATGAAATAGATAAAGAAGTTTAAGATAGAGAAAAAGAGAAAGAGAGATAGAGATAAGATTAGCAACGCGTGTAGTGGCCGTTCAAAAAGAAATTGCTACGAGCTAAGTGTGTAGCAATCGTGTAAGACATAATGAAGAGAAAATAGCAATTGTCATAGCTATAGATTGGGGAAGAAAAAGTCCCCGTGTAAATGTATTTAACCCAATACTATAGTGAATTTGATTTTATAGGCAAGCATTTTGTAATTTACTCCCGATTAAATCTCTCTCGTTTTTTGTTTTGTTTTCTTTATAATTTACACTACAAATATAAATTGTTTAGTGTTGGATGATTGTTTGTTGGTGACACGGTTTTTAGGCGAGATTTCTTTGAGTGTAATTCCCCAACAATTGATATTAAGTTGAAGTTTTTGTAAGCAAATTTGGCCGCCGTTTTGGAAGTTCAAAATTGAAAATAAACTTAAAAATACCAGTTTCGAACGGAGTTGAGAACATGAGTTCCAAATAGATACCTGAAACAACGTTTCCAAATAAAAACCATACAAGGTTCCTATTCTGATCAATAATTTCAATTTTGAGTGTAGGATCACATATTTGAACAAAAGCCAATTAGCTTTAATTAGCCAATTAATTCACAACAGTCCTTACGTCGATCAAGCTCTTTCAAATCTTTAAATAGAACAAACTAGTTTAATCTAGTAATGATGGCAAAAGATACATCCAATTATGTGTTATGGAAGACTTTGATGGAAAATAAATTATATTATGATGATCTCTACGATTTGATTGAGCATAAAAGTGTTAAACCTGCAAGGATGAAAGGAACCAATTAGATGAATATAGACAGCAAGGCATGCAATATAATTAGAACAAAATAATTAAATTAAGGTCTTTTTTACACTAAGTGCAAATACCAATATGTTACATTGAATTATAATACATGGTGAATATATGAATCGTGTTTATATTTAATTTGGGCCATTAGATTTTCTATAAACAAATAAGATTTCAATTCTTATGTTAAATACACGGCTCCTCGCTACATTTAACCTGTTCACTCTCCATATTTTCTCTCACCTCCTTTCTTTTTTATTTCGGAAGTACGCCCACCAAAGCCGCCGTCTCCGAGCTCAAAAAGTCCCGCGAGCCCTCCTCCTCCGCCCACCGCCGTGTCCACGCCACCGCCCCCACCCTCTTCTCGGTCTCGGCCGACGACAAGCCCTTATATATATATTAATAAATATCATCGGGGCTGTTGCGTGGGACTGGGATGGGGAGGGCGACGTTGAAGGACGACCTTTGCTTTGTGGGTATTAATTGGTCTTGCCCGTGCTCTGCAAAGCATTCCAGCTGAGGGAGAGGGAAGAGATTGTTTCGGAGGAAAGTGTGATCAGAGTGTTTTTCCGGTGAGATTGGTATTTGTTTGATGATCACAAGTTGCAGGGCTTCGATTTGTGGTCCCCCTGGGATGGCCCTCAGCTCTTCCACAACTCCAACCACTACCACCACCACCATCTCGGCGGCGGCGGCGGCGGAGGCGGAGCTTCTCGTCCTAGGTTTTTCCCCAAGGGAATCCTTCACATCCCCAACCCTGATCGACAATTTCCTCTACCTCTGCCTCCGCGGTTCCACCTCTACCGGCTGATGCTGGGGATGGTGACTCAGGGAAGTTCGCCGTGGCCTCCCTGGCCTTGGCTTCATATCTAAACCCTAACCTGCAGGGTTGATTGGGCTGAGGGAGGCGGCGGTGAGGAGGGGGGGCGAGGAGAGGAGAGTGGCGGCGAGGACGGGGAGGAGGAGAGCAGCGGCGACGCTTTGTTTTAAAAAAGGTGAAATACGTTAAAATAAAGAGGCTACAAAGTGAGCTTTTAAAATATAAAGTTGTTAAAATAAAAAAAATTACTGTTTTTGGTTAAGAGTAAATTAAAAGGCGGTATATTATTCGTTTTTAGTCAGAATCAGTAAGACTTGTAGGTATATTATTCATTTTGACCGGCAGGTTGGGTCTTAAAAGGCGGGCCAAGTATTTAACAGACAACCACCCATGACGGCTTCAACAAAGGCAGCTTGACCCTCGATCGCGTGGAAACAGCTTCTGATATCGACGTTAGAAATATATTAATAGTAATAATAATGGCTGCAGTCTAAAACAAAAGAAGAAAAAAGACAGCCATTCTATCAACTCTCCCCTACCTCGAAGCAGAACCGCCGCAGCCGCCGCAAAACATGTTCTTTGTTGGGCTCTTCACATGGCCGGCCTTGTTAGTGTTATTGCCGGGCGTTGGGCAGTCAGCTGGGCTTTGCATTCCCAGCGAGAGAGATGCTCTTTTGAGGTTGAAGCAGGGCCTCACCGATCCCGCAGGCCGGCTCTCCTCGTGGAAGCAGGAGCACAACGCGGACTGTTGTGGTTGGCGCGGCGTTGTCTGCCACGACTCCACCGGCCATGTTCTCCAGCTCCGCCTGCGCACTACTTCGCCAAGGGATGGATACGCGTTTTCTCCAGCGAAGACGGACGGTGGCGTAATGGTGGACTTCAATCGCTCCCGCGAGACGCTGCCTTTGGGTGGTCAAATAAGTCCCTCCCTGGCCAGTCTAAAGCACCTCCATTACTTGGATCTCAGCGGCAACGCCTTCGGAGGGATTCATATCCCCACTTTCCTGAGTTCCTTGAGCAGCTTGAGGTATCTAAACCTCTCCTATGGTTGGTTTGGAGGAATGGTTCCTCATCAACTTGGGAATCTCTCGAACCTGCAATTCCTCGACCTCGGTGGTAATTCTGGTCTGTCGAGCGACAGTCTTCAGTGGGTTTCAGGGCTGTCTTCACTCCAACACCTGGATTTGAAACAAGTGGATCTCAACAGTGCAACGGATTGGGCACAGGTGACAAACACGCCACCTTCCTTGAAACGGTTGTACCTGTCGGATTGTAGGGTCGCTTTAGATGTTTCTCTCCCACCAGCCGCTAACCATTCCTCTCTCTCATTACTTGATCTTTCCGGAAGCTTCCTTGCCTATGAGGAGTCTTTGATACCTGAGTGGATTTTTGGCTTGCGAGGCCTCACTCACCTCTATCTCTCAGACAACAATATCAAAGGTCCAATCCCAGTGGGCCTACGGAACTTGACTGGTCTGAAAGAGCTTGACCTCAACTTCAACCATCTTAACGCAAGCATTCCGAGGTGGGTGTTTTATCTGACCAATCTAGAACTACTCGATCTCGGAGGGAATTCTTTGCAGGGAAGAATCCCAGACGCCATCAGAAACATGACTTCCCTCGTCAGCCTCAACCTGGCATACAATGAAAAGCTTGAAGGAGGAGCGCTGTTGATTGCTTCCTTGGGAAATCTATGCCGTTTGGAGCGAGTTTCATTTTCAGGGATCAAATTAGGACAGGAGGGCTTCAAGGCCTTGAACAGCTTATCCAAATGCACTCCACACGGATTGGTCGAATTGTCTTTAATAACCACTCAACTCATCGGCCAATTCCGCGACCTCATTGATCTACTTGCACTGTTTAAAAAGTTGGCCAAGCTCCACCTCTCTGACAACTCTCTGCATGGTCCCATTCCAATGTCCATTGGCGAATTATCTTCTTTGAAGGAGTTACATCTTGATCGTAATAGATTATCTGGTACTATCCCGGAACAGATAGGGAGATTGTTATCATTAGAAGCATTATTCGTCCAAAATAATCAACTGAGTGGGACCTATCCTGAATCACTCGGTCAGCTGATAAGCCTTCGAGTATTAAAAACTTCTGACAATCCAATGGGGGGAGATGTTACCGAAGTTCACTTTGCCAACCTCACCAAATTGAGTGGGTTTGAAGCATTCAGAAACAAATTAAATTTGAAGGTGAGTTCGAGTTGGGTTCCTCCTTTCCGGGTAGAGTTTCTATTTCTGGATTCTTGGCAGGTAGGGCCTCAGTTTCCGCAATGGCTTCGATCACAGAGGTATTTGTACAATTTACAAGTGTCTCACGCAGGAATAATGAGCCCAATTCCTAATTGGTTTTGGGACTCCTTTCCTTTCTGCAGATACTTCAATCTCTCTAACAATCAAATACAAGGACACATCAACAAAATCCCATCAGTGTTCTCTGGTCCTACAACCATTGCACTTCAATCCAACCAAATTAGCGGTTCACTTCCCCCAATATCTTCCAATATTAGTGGATTAGATCTTTCTAATAATAATCTTTCTGGAACCATTTCTCAGTTTTTATGTCACAAACCAGAGGAACAAAAGCAATTAGAGTATCTTAATCTTCAAAACAATCTTTTGTCGGGACAAATTCCTCAGTGTTGGATGAATTGGCAGTCTTTGGATTACATAAATTTTGAAAACAATAAGTTCACTGGCAGCATTCCAAGCTCCATTGGGTTTTTGTCTAACCTTCAATCGTTGCACTTACGCAACAACAACCTCCAAGGAGAATTGCCCAATTCCTTAGGAAATTGTTCAGGGCTAAGGTTTGTAGACCTTGGTGAAAATTATTTTGTCGGCAAGATACCTACTTGGATCGGAGAGAATTTCACCTCCATGAAACTTCTTAGGTTGCGTTCGAACAAGTTTTATGGGCGCATTCCAAATCAACTATGTGCTCTCACACTCCTCCAAGTACTAGACCTTGCTAATAACAACCTTTCTGGACCCATTCCTCATTGCTTCAATAACTATACAGCAATGACTATTGATCAAAACTCAAATAAAACAATTGATTCCACATACTCTTATTCGACTATATCGGACAATGCCTTAGTAGTGACAAAGGGCAACACTTACGAATACAATGAAAATCTGGGATACATGACATCCATAGATCTTTCAAACAACAATTTAGGAGGGAAGATTCCAAATGAATTGACAAGTTTGGTTGGCTTAAGATCACTGAATTTGTCCAACAACCTTTTGACTGGTCATATTCCTGAAACAATTGGTGCAATGAAGTTGCTGGAATCTATTGATTTCTCTGTAAATAAACTTTCAGATGAAATTCCCTCCAGCATGTCCAATTTAGCATTCCTAAGTGTTGTGAACATATCAGAAAATAGTTTGGTGGGTAGAATTCCATCAAGCACTCAACTTCAAAGTTTTGATGCCTCTAGTTTTGTTGGAAATCAACTGTGTGGACCTCCGCTCCCTACAAGTTGCAGCCCTTCGAGTTCAACGGCGGATGTTGAAAGTGATCAAGAAAAAGCCAAAGATGCTGAGAAAGTTGATGGGATTTATGTGAGCATGGTCATTGGTTTTATTATGGGATTTTGGTTCGTGTCACTTCCTTTGTTCAAAAAGTCTTGGAGATTGGCTTATTACAGATCACTCGATAACTTGTGGCAAAGATTGTGTGCAATATTGTGAGGGATGGTCATGGTTGTATACAAATAACATAATATTAACATTAATGTTTCTGATTCTATGAATTTTCAAGTAGGGTAAATATATAATTTCATTTTGATTGAGTGTGTTTTATCAAACATAATTATATTACGTTTTTTTCCTTTTGGGTTTTTGTTTTAATTTCGTTTTGTATTTTCTCTTGTCTTTTGTTTTATTGTAGTTTTAGAAAAAAGTACCACGTAGGAAAAGACAAGAAAAACTGAAAGCTTTCAGATTACCATAGTTTTCATCCCTCTATACATATTTGCATGTTATTTTTCATTGATTACAGTGGAAATGTGGTAAAACCTGCTAGAATTAGGGAAGCTTCTGCCACAACCAGAATGGGTTAAGTTTCATAACCTTTGATCTCCGCCAAATTTATGGGGGCTTAATTATGATTTATCTATTTCATATGCATGAAGGTTTTACCGCATTAAAAGTCGGTCAATATGCCATCATTAATGGAATGTTTGGCAGTGGTAGTAAAATAGAATCAAACATTCCCCTCCATTCCCGTGCCTACGTGTTAGAATATGCAATTAGATAGAAAGGCTTGATTGTGAGGATAAATGCACCCACTTAAAACATTCATACAATATTTTAATTTCATAAAATATTTTAAAATATTATATTCTTATTTTAAAATATTTTTTAAAATTTACTATTTAACTTTTTTTATCATAATTTATTCTAAAATTACCATTCTAAATTCTGATACTAATATAATATTTATATTCGAATATTATTTTTTAAATACTATATTAGTGTTTAAATATTATTATTTTTGAAAAACAATTAATAATTTCACGTGTAAATTAAAATAAAGTAAATGTGTTTATTCTAATCCTTCCCTGGTTTCACGCCACCGCTGTCGTCTAGCGTCGACTTCTTCTCCCGCTGCCGCTGCCGCTGCCGCTGCCACATTTTTTGTTCTTCTGCAACAAAATCACAAACACACACATAGCAATGTTTTAATGAGACGATGAAGAACACAAGATATATGAAGCTGGTCAGCTAGGGCTTCTGATTGTCCTCCTCCTTCGCCGCACCTCGTCTTCGGTCTCCTTGTCCTTGGGCATGTCATCCTCCCGGATCGACTCCTCGTCGCGGGACAGATCGGGAATTCCTCCGACCGGAAGCCCTGTTCCGAAGCGGCCGGCGGCAAAAAATATCTGCATATGCTACCAGCTTCTACGAGATCTTTTTTCTTCTGCTTGGCAAGTAATTCTTCTATCTCATAATGTTAAATCTAACCCGCCTCCCGTAGTCATTATAGAAATCATATTTTTCCTCTTAGCTACCAAACTCCATTCCCATCGTGAGATTATCTCTGCAATTTTCAACATTTGGAAACATTACTGATGTCCATAATAAACATTGTTATTGGCTGCTATGTCGTAATCATAATCGACTATTTCAGTTGCCAGTCAAACAACCTCCGTTGTTGAGTATTTTCCATTAAACCTTGTTTACCTATGTCTTATATTTGGAACAGCCACTAGAAAAATACATCTCACCAATATTAGTTATTCTCACATAAAATAAATTAGTAAACCAATGAGGTTACCTATTTCTGCAATGATAAGAGAGAGATTGAAGGAGATCTTGGGTTCACTAGCTGCGTATATCAAAATCTTGCAATTACTTGTCGTGATTGTGATGAAAGAGAAAGAATAATTATTTTTGTAATTAAATCGATGTATCACAATTCACAATGATGGTTTGCTGAGAAAGCTACTAACTATGGGTAAAGAGAGGAGAGAGGGAAGAAATATGAGTTTTGATGAGAGTGATTGAATCTGGTTCGTGAGGAGGGAGAGAGACAGAGAGAGAGAGGAGAGAGAAGAAGGTTGATTCATGAGGAGAGAAGAAATTTGGGTCAAGATGTGAGTGAAGGTATCTTTCTGGAGGGAGCATGAAAGTTGGGTGGGAATTTTTTTTGGCTAACATGACCTGCTGCGCTGTTAAGTTCTTCAACTTTAAGACCACAAGCTACTGTCAAATGCTATTGTTTGGCTTCAAAATGACCTTCCCTTTTGTGCATTTTACCTTGATTGCTTCAAAACGACTTGACACCATCACAGCAACTGCTCACCAGTGAAAAAACCGCTCAATTTTGATCTTATCTCTTTCCCAAGTTTTACTTGATCCATTTTTTAAATTTCCATTCATAATTTTTTATGTTTTGTTTTACAACACTATCTTGCGAATCCTATTAAAACACGAAAATGCCAACAGAATAAACGATCACCTGAGAAATCAAAAACGCAAATGTAGAATTCTAGTGCGATTAAGATGCCACCAAAGAGATAAGGTGAGATGCCTATAGCTCTCTAACTTTTGGGAAAGTCTGCTTCTTTGTCGTCCATCACGCTTCCAACAAGTCCAACATCATGAAGCACTAAATTTGACAAACAAAAAAGACCTTAAAATTGGAATAATATAGACAAACAATCCTATATGTAGTTATGCTTCCAACGAATAACTACATATTCTGAACCTCAGAACCGTCATCATGCACCGAGTACGTATCTACATGCGCTTGAGCCCAGTTTTGAATACCATATTAACAAAAGATAAATTCAAAACCTAGGGAACAAGACCCTCCTCGAGGAGGCCCCGGCTACCGAGTGCACTTCCCCAAGCCCTTTCCTTCCAGATCTTTTCCACTTCTTCGAAGGTCAGTCCCTTCGTCTCTGGCACAAACATTAACACAAACACAAATGCAAGGACCGCAATACCTCCAAGTAGCATGAAAGTGGTACCAGTCCCTATAGCCTCAGCGACTGAAAGGAAGCTCTGGGCCACAATCAGATTTGATACCCAGTTCACAGTGGCTGACATTCCCCCACATACACCCCGATAAGCCCCAGGGTAAATCTCCGAGTTCACAGTCCAAGGCACGGGTCCCATTCCTGGAGAAAAGAAAGCAATGTACATGGCCAGGCCTAAAATCGCAATCCAACCATAGACACCATTTGACAAACCGGATGATTCCATGAAAAATGCCCCAGATAAAACAGCGAGGGATATTATCACTCCAGCAAGACTGGAAAGCGCCAATAATCGGCGCCCAACATAATCAATGAGATATATTCCAAGCACTGTTCCAGCGGCATTTAAGGCGGCAACCACCAGGGATAAGAGAAGTGCCAGTTGATTGGATTTAAAGCCGGCCATCTGGACAATTGTTGGGCTGTAGTACATTACCGTGTTAATGCCTGTGAATTGCTGAAATGCCTGCAAGATAGAAATATGAAGTCAGCCATCACAGCACAATCCTAGCATTTCTTTAGGAGACAAATAACTGCCACTAAAGACCAAAACCTTACCTGAAGACCAGCTCCAGCCAAGAATGCAAGTCTCATTTCTTTTGATTTAAAAACATCCCAGTAACTCACGGAATTGTCACTTTGGTTTTCTTCCTCTGTCACAGCAGCAAGCTGCTCAATCTCCTCCTCCAAACGGGAAGGATCATAGATATTTGAGAGAACAGCAACTGCTGCGTCTTTTTCATTCTAAAAATCAATGAACAGAGCATTTTAGCTAGTTTAACGTTGAAAGCTGTAAGGAAACTACAACAAGAGGGGATAAATTGAATAGATTTATACCTTCAGGTAAAGCCAGCGAGGAGACTCGGGCAAAAACAACATAAAGAAAAATTGCAGAACAGCCGGTACACCAGAAACTCCAAGCATCCATCGCCATGTCCCTGGAACCTGTTCACAGGTTGGCATGTTTGCTTGTTAGAAAATTCAGAACAGCGATCAGGAAATTGTGCCCTAAAGAAGATGCCATATTCTACATGCCATAAATCAGTACAAAATACATTCTCTTACACCCCACAAGGGTCCTGCATATATCTGAAAGGCCAAATTTCAGAAACCCGATGTTAAACCAGCATGTTAGAAAGCAGGAAATCTTGGGAATAGAAACAATGATGCCGCTAAAAACATTCCTTATTAATCATCTTCATGCCCAAACCCAACACAAATCATTCACCAAAGGCAAAAAAAAAATTGTTTAGGCAAGAAACCAATTTTTTTCACTGTTACCCAACGAACAAAATAAACCAACCTCTAACATTACAATTAAATACAAGATGAAAACACAAAATAATTAACATAAGACACAATATAAAGAAGTGATTTTATATTAACATAAAATTATATTGGAAGAACGTGACCAAGTACAAGATTGAACTACAAAATAATTAAAATCATTCAGAAAATATAATGAAGTAATTGTATATTAACAGAAAATTATATTGGTAAGTAGGAAAAGGATCATCATGTCATTTCAATGGCATACATGTCTGAAATAACCATTATATTCGAGTCCATATAATTGAAATTACAAATGATATTTGCATATTTGCAAGGAGAAGGTAACCTTCCTGGTTACTGAAAAGTTCCAATAGAAATGAAGTGTACAGTAGAGATTGCCCATAGGAAAACACCACTAATGCAACCCTTCAAAAATCTAGATGAATACTATTAGAAAAACACACACTAAAATTTTCCTCATGGCTGCAGCTATAGGAAAAGGAGCAACAACCCAAAAACCTATTCAGTGGACACCCATAAAAGAAAAAAAACTGCATACTATTAAAGCAGGAGCATAGTGAAAAATCTAAAATAAGCAGAGAACAGGAGTTTCCTTCAATGAAGTTTCTCAATGTGAAATCTTAAAAATCAAGCCCCAAATTCTATCTTCATGCGGCCTCTTCAAAGCTGCATAGTAGATAACCTCTCATGGCAACAAAGTATTGTATTTGTATAAGGTGATTTTTCACAAGTTTCCCCTGCCACAATTTCTGCATCAAATATAAATTAATCCAGCAAAGATGGGGCATGCAGAGGGGAAACCTAGATCCAAACAAAACCTACTAAAACGTCAAAACAATCAAAACATAATGTCGTTAAGGGCAATTATATTTATCATTAATTTTAATACACTTCTATAATGCTGCTTTAAATAAAAATGCATATAGACAAAAATGCAAAGCTGACATTCTTACACTTTATGAAAAATTTAACCTAAGAAAATTGTCACTAGGGAAGGTCACCGAAGATCTCAAACAGCACAGACCATACTATGCAATTATCTAGAACACTGGGACCATAAAGTTACACGATGCTATCGAAAACAAATCATTTTTAAAAAATTTAAATGCATATAGCTAGAAGCCAATTCACAAGACACTGCAAAATCTTTGAACAGCTGAATAACAAGTCATTTTAATTTTCAACATTGTATCGTGGCACCAAATAAAAAATAATCCTTAGCTAAAAGTAAAAAAATTCACATGTAAGACAAGAAGAACCAGACCTCTGTGAAAGCAAGATTTACGAGATAGGAGAGAAACTGTCCACCAGTAATCATAAGTACATTTGTGCTCACTAGCCCACCCCTTATTTCTGACGGGGCCGCTTCTGCAATGTATACAGGAGCAGTAACAGATGCTACACCAACTCCCAAACCGACAAAAAACCTACCAGCAATAAGAACATATGGATCTGGAGCAATAGCCATGACAACTGCTCCAAAAGCAAAAACAACATCAGCAAGAAGTGTAGCTTTTTTGCGACCATAAGCATCATTTATCCAACCCCCAGCCGCAGCTCCGAGCATTGCACCAACCAAGGCCATGCTTACAATTGTTTCCTAGCAAAAGAAAAAATCAGATTCAGATGAAAAATAGCACTTTTCATTCAGATGAATGCTAGAATAACATTCCCCGTGCTAGACTATAATAATATTTCCCTTCAATATCATCCCTCCCCTTTATAAAGCATTGAAGGTGGAAAACCTCACAATCTAACTTATTGAATTGTAAGAAATTAAAGAGTACCCATTTGGATCAAGCGAAAGCACTTATAAATGTTAATGCCAGTAAGTTTATACCTGCAGAAAACTGCTCTCTCGTACTTCTTCAAAATCATCTTTGATGTATAACAGGGCTCCAGATATTACACCTGCCATACATATTGCATGAGGAAAACACTTAAATAAATAAATACTTTAACGAAAAAGAACCAGAAGGAAATGATGATCACAAAAACAAGCAGTAAAATTCGGTAGAAAAAAGTTAAAATGACCGTGTTCCTCTTAGCTCCGTGTGTAGGAAAAACAATATAATATCAACCAAATAAAGTACCATTACGGTCCCACGGCATGCGGAACAAGAACAAAAAGAAAGGGGGCTACATGAAAGAATATCTTGAGTGGTATCTCCTTTCATTGAATATATGATAGTAATTTGAGTAGATATATATGCACTAGCAAGTTCTTCAAGAAAAATCAACATCAATATGTGCTACAGAATAAAAAAAATAACCAGAAGATCGCATCTGCAAAACTTAAAATTAAGAATACCATACTCCCCATATAAACAGCCATCAAATCAACCGCATCATGCAAAATAACTAGCGACGCATAGGGATTAAACGATACAAATATGAAATCGTTAACCCAGAACAATATTCTAATACAAGTACAGATATAACCATAATACAATACCTGTGTCATAACCAAACAGCAGACCTCCAATGCCAGCAACCACAGTCAAGCCCAGCACATAGCCATTACTGAAATAAGTAACTTTCTTTTCAGAAAATGAACTCAAGTAGCCTGAACTTCCGGGAAATGAATCGATCGTCATTCTAACAGTAGATCAGTAAAAAAAATAACGACCCTCAAACGATAGAAACTTTCCCAAAACAATAATACAATCCTTAATGACAATCCGATTTAGAACAAACAGATGCGTTCGAGAATCAGTAAAACTAGAACGCACGTCCGGAAAGCCACGCTGACAATGAAATTTACAACAACCAAGCAAGGACTCAGATCGAACTCAGCTCAAGAGTGTGATAAAATTCTTGACCTGACCGAGGATCAAACAAGACAGTAGGGAAACAAAAACTAAACCTTCTTTCCTAAATATCAGGTTACAAACCGACGATTCCGATCCGAACAAAATCCCCGAGTTAAACGAGAATGTTGAATTTCGGATCAAGGATCGGTGATAAGATCGAACAACCACGAGAAAAGCGAGGGTTTCGACGAGAGGATTGTCAGAATTACAACAGAGTGGGAGACACAAGCTACAACGAACGCAGAATGATACAAACTAAAACGAATCAAAAGGGACGACAAATGTGCACAGAAACCCTAGAAAATCGATTTCTGAGCTCAAAGGAACAGCCACAACAACAATTACAACACGCAACCACGCCGATCGTCAACGGAAAACCAGAAACGGCGAAGGAGGGGGGGGGAATCGGACATAAGCAACAACGGTCGGCGATCCAAGAAACTGGGAGTCAAAAATGAGGAAAATTTGTTTTCCTTTTCCCGAGAAAACCTGTGGGGCGGGAGGGGTTTCAGGACGGCGGAAGGATCAATAATGTTTCTGGGACGGAGGGTGAGGGTGAGGTTGAGGCGGAGGTGGGGGGTGATTTATGGAGAACGAAACTGGTCCAGAAAAAGCGACGTCGTTTTCGGAGGTCATTTGGTGCCCGTGACGGACCAATGAGGAAGCGACATATTTTGCGGAAAAGGTCGGAGAATAAAGCGCGTGGTAGGGACGGGACGGCGACGGGTAGCGTCGCCTAACCATTTGCAGCGATAGCCATGAGTCCGTGACCACGTAGATACTATGTAGTAACAGAAAATGATGATGCTCGTGTATCCCAGCCGAGTTTAGGGGTTAGTGATGCTAATTGTGTAGTAATTATGATGTGTTACGACAGGGATGCGCGGTTAAACTACACTTTTTTTTTTTGATCCGTACCAGGTGGTCAAAAGGCACGTATGATTGACACCAAACCCACTTAACCAAACGGATATGGCAAACTTTGATTTAACTTTAAATCAGCAAACTATGGCACTGGATTTTTTAAAAAAATAGTATTACTTTTAAAAATTAAATTTGGATGAATTTATATTATTTATAGATATTTTTAAGTTATTTAAATTTACGGTTTATAAAAATAATTTTCTTTTAAAAATAATACTATCCACAGCTTACATTACCAAACGTAACTAATGTATTGATTTCTCAATGTTTACTTTTTGTGAGAATCAATCATGATTTTTGGGCATCACGGATATTGTATCAAACCATGCACTTAACGAATTTTAAGAATAGGAAAGAATTAATAGAAGGGTCGAGAGAGCATTATTAAAAAAAAAAAAAAGAATCATGATTCTGGGTTTTTCTAACTTCACGCAAAACAAAACAAAAAAACTCTTTTTTCTTACTTTAAATACCTGTTGGGTGAGTCGATTCGTTTTGAGCATAGTCCTTGATGTCTGCAGCAAGTCGTTTTTTCGTACTTTAAGTACCTATTGGGTAAGTCATGTAATAATAATTCGTAAAGAGCGTAGTCCTTGCAAAAGGACACAAATTTTACCAGTTTCTAGAACCGTCGCGAGTTAAATTCGTACGCTAGCAATCAATAATAAATAAATAAATAAAAATTCATTTACCCGAAGGAAAAAAATATCAACACATATCCAATATTATTAACAATCCTCGTTTTTTATTTTCATTTAGTTTATCTTTCCATTTTTTCCCGTATATTTTTTTCCACCCGTAGGACTTACCAAGCACAGCAATAATGTTTTTTTTTTCCCGTATATTTTATTGTATGTCCCACCTTGTCCGATTGTCCGACCCTTATCCGCGGGTGCTTTGTGTTGGGTTCACGACTCATGCGTAAAACGTTGAGGTGGTTTACTCTCTTTCTGATGACTCTACTCTCTCGCGTACAAAGTCGATCCCTACTCGCGCTCCATCACCTGTCAGCCGTGGCTCTGCGGGCAGCTTTCGGGAGGTGGAGGCGTGGCAGCGCGTCAGTTCACGAACCGACTGCGGGATGACTGTCGGTACCGCGGGGGAAACGTGCGGCTGTGGTGAAGTTTAGTCCGGTTGGGGGTCCCGCCACGAACAAAATCAAAATCACGCATTTATTTATTTATTTATTTATTTAAAACCGATAACATTTGCTACAAATAATGCAAGGTCATGTGAAGCGTGTAGTCGAATGGGATAAAATAAAATGTAGTTATGTCAAAGCCCAAACAAAAGTGTTTTTCGGGGTAAGGCATAGAGGCACTAGGCAGGCATGAATGGTCCCTCCAAACGTATTTTATTTAAAAAAACAAAAAAAACAAAAGCGTAGTCGATTGGGATGGAAAATTGAGATTTGAGAGTTGGAAATTTGATTAGTACCCGCTGTCCATAACGAGTGGCCCAAAATGAGGCACGGGGACTTCAAACTGAGTTTTGCTTCCATGGAACATTTGAACTTATCCATGAAGGTCAAAATCTTCGGTCCCCTCGCCCTCCCATGATATCCTAAATCACGCTACACCATCGCCCTCCGTCAAATGTTGTACCCGTAGAGAGGTATGCGCGTTTTTAGTGAGTGCGATTGAAGTGACATTCGCGGTGAAGAATTATTTATCTATTTACTTTAAGATCACGGGTGATTTTACTCCATGGCACTAAAGGTCATAATTATCCGATTTAATTTTTTTTTTTTGCGTACGTTTATACAAAGAAAGTTAACGTGGCATATGTATTTTATTTGTAAGTCTTTTTTTCCGATGTGAAATATGTTTACTATATTTATAATTATTCTTTAAAAGATTACTTCTTTCTCGTATTCAATCGAATTAATTCAAATAACATTGTGACATATACGCACGTTTTAAGATTTTTTTTTTTACATAATTTTTAATTTTTTTAAATTCTCCATCCCACCCTATCACTTCAACAAATATTACAATTTGCAATTAATGAATTCATGAGTGTCAGTAGGAACAAAATATTTTCATATCTCCAACAATTATTAAAGTCGATCATTCTGATTAGTTTATAGGAAAACATAACTCTATTTAAGGATCTCATCGATATGTACATTTGAACAACTTTGGTTGAAGCCTTGCTTGATTTGGAACTTGCTATCATAATATGAACTCAAAGTGAAATTTTTTATTATAAAAATTTTAATAGCTTAACTATATTCATAATTAAAATTAAATTTAACTAAAATATCAACTCATGAATAACTTACCATACAGTGGGTAGCTAAATAAATAGTAAACTTACCTTTTAGTTAAATGGTTCTCCAAATTTGAAAAGCCATTTTATTTAATTTAACACTATTATATTATTATATTTTTATTTTTACTTTAAAATTAATTTAAGATATCCAAATAAAAACAAAGAGACTAAATTGTCAAAGCAATAGAATTAATATTTTATTGCAATAGCTAAAATTTTATTGAATCTATTATTTAATGTTGTAAAAAGTGACTAGTTATAGTATTTTCAGCAATCTAAAATAATTAGCTAAAGTTATATTTAGCTTATTACATTAAGACTTTAACTAATGACACATCATCTATTTTTTGGTTAACAATTATTTTTTCCCCAAATTCCAAATCCCTAATCGTTATGAATTTGCATCGAGTAAGGAGAAGGCCTTGGATTTCCTAGTAGGGAAGGGAGTGACACGAGAGGAAGGAGGAGCCGGGCTCACCATTGGAGAGGGAGAGCTGGGCGGCGCATGGGGAGGGGGCGAGACATGGGGAGATATGTGAAAGGGGGACGATGCAAAGGGGATAGGGCTAAGGAGGAGCGGCGACGTGCGGGAGGTGGGGAGACGTGGGAGGACAATCCGACAGTTCGCCTTGCATGGCGGAATTGAGGAGCCCATGTCGGCGAGGATGCGCTTGATGAAGGCTTTTGTTGTGTTCGTAATCATTCCATAGCGGCAGCGGTGCGGTCCTTAGGATTTTGTTGACAGAGGTGGGGCAGTAGGTAAAGATGGTGAGTGCGGGAGATGTTTAGGGCTCTCTTACTCAGACAGAGAATGAGAGCTAGTAGTTGTTGGAGGTTTGGTCGGTTTTGAAGAGGATGGAGCATAACTATTGCCATAGTAAATGGAAGAGTGTGTGACAGGGGAATGGGGGCGATATAGAAGGAGAGGGTTATAGGGGACGATGCGTTGAGATAAACGTGAGAATTATTATTATTTAATAACATGACATATTCGGTTAAAATAAAAGCAAAAGCAAAAGTAAAGTTAATTTTTACTTTTTTTATTGTCTTAAATATGCATTTAATTAATGCATTAAAGAAAATTTTTAATTAAATATACATTTTATTTTTACTTTTGCTGTTAGAGATTCTTTTAAAGTTTGAAAAAAAATATTTTTCAAGTTATATGTCATCTAAAGTATATTAAGGCTATTATTGTGCTTTAAATATAATTTTAGCTATAAATTTAATTAAATATACATAAAATCACGTTAGTACTCACTCTAAATTCATATGAAATAATAAACATATCCTTTTATTATTTAGGATTAAGTTAGTTACCAACAAAATATTAATAGTATAATTTTAAAAAATAGAATTTTAAAACTATTATATTATTAAACATGGTAATAACGTCATATATATTAGATTAAATGTAAATTTAATTAAACCTATTGAATTTGCTCGTCTCGGGAATCCACCTGTCCCTTGTTCAGGTATCATTGTTAAATTGACGGTGTGGTTTGATCACTTTCGAATCAAACACAATCGTCGATTTTTCCTGGTCGGGTGCCGCGTGTCAGCCCATTTTCATGTCTCTCTTGTCTATTACGAACAAAACTGACGAACCATCCTCCCGCCCACCCGACACCTACCATGTAGATGTAAAAGAGAAATTCCAAATTCATATTCAAATTCAAATTGGATTAGGCCTTAGAACACCGTGGTTTTCAAATTCAAATGAGATCGTTCAGTGAGGAACTGGAAAAAGCGTTCAGTGAGGAGCATCAGTCACATCATGTGGTCCGTCGAGGGCTAAAACTCACACTAACGTGCTGTGTGGACCAGTTAATTGTTATTTGTCTACACTTTGTTTTCATGTTTGAGTGGCTAGTACGATGATAAGACTCTGGGCATGTGTGTTTAATAATAAGTATTATTATTATCAGCAGTAGTAGACTAGTTGTAGTTGTTGTTGTTCTCGGTGCACTTACCGTTTGCTCGATAGCTATGAAATTTCCGGTGGCGTAAAGAAAGTATATAGAATCCCCCCTCCCCTGCCTACGAAAATGGTATGAAAAATGCATTAGCAACAAATGGTATACAATAACTATTCTTCTACACAATTGCCCCTGTATTTTTCTCACTACCGACAATTCAATCATCTGATTTTTTTTTTGATATCTCACATATTATTATTATTATTATTATTTTCTAATTCAACTTAAATTATAAAAAATATATTTTCCACTCTAATCAAATAATTATTTTTTCTACTATTTTTCCTTTTGCCATTCTTCCACTTAAAATTCCTTTATCAAGCAAATGGTTAATGATTGTTCAATATACAGTACGCGCGCTAGCACATTAATAATTGTCATTAAATTTTACATCATGTTTATTGATTTTTTTTTTGCATTGTGCATACATACGCACTATAAAATCCATAGGGTCAGTATTCACCCACTTCTCACCTACCTCTCTCCTCTTACTTTATAAGAGATAAAACTTACCCCCAATGATCTAACAGAAACCGATATAGACCAATTCGAACCAAATTGAACAAATCGAAAATATTTAATTTTTAAAAATAATTTGATTTATTTTTACTTTAAAATTTTTAAAATTAATATATTATTAAATAGTTTAAAAATTGGTTTGGTTTTGGGGGGAATATTATTTTTTGTTTTTTTTAATGAATAATAAAAAAAAAAATATTATTTGTCATTAGGTTATGAGTGTTAAAAAAAAAAAAAAAAAAAAAAAAAAAAAAAAAAAAAAATAATAAATAAAAATTTTTTTTAATATTAAAAATTTTTTATAAAAAAAAAAATAAAAAAAAATTAAGGAATATGTTAACACTTCTTCCTTCTTCCGACCTTGGTTGAAGGTAAGTTCTTATTCGATTTGAATTGAAGCTAATTAGTTCTTATCCCTTTGAAAATGCATCTAACCATAAGAAAAAAGAAAGAAAGAAAATGCCACTTATCAAAGCATTCTCACTAGTTACTTTTTTCTCCAACTCTATTTTGTAGAATATATGTAGTAAACATTTAGAATTTTTTAAAAAATCTCACACATCAGCTTTTCCATCTCTATCCCAAAATAATATTTCTTAAATAATTATTTATTATTTTCTCTCTCTTCATTATCTCGCTTTGAATTCATAAATAGTCATTATAATTAATGTGCAATCGGTATATTTTTTAAAATGAATATAGGATTTGTGGAGGAATAGTAAATCTGAGATTCACTATATTAACTTTTTTTTTAAACTTTAAATTTTAGAGTTTGAAAACATGATATAAAATAATTTTTATTTAAAATTTAAAGCTTTTTAAAAATTTTTAAGAAAAATATATTTTTAGAGGAACTGTTGTGATTCACTCATATATAATACCTTTTCAATTTTTCTCAATATTAGAGATTATATAGTATGACCGCTCTATCCGACAAATACTTTGATCTAGCGGTACATAAATTCTTTGATAATATCAAGAGTTATTTTTCTATTTATGTTATAAATGTTTTTTAATTAATTTTTATATTATTATCGCTATCACTATAATCATATACATATATTGAAAGAGTATATATCCGCTATTATATTCGATTATTATATATACATATTATATATAAGTAATTTTTGTATTCGTGTGAACTCAGAAAGTTTTATGCCACTCATATATTAATGCTCATCACTTTAATAACAATAACAACTTTGTATAAGTTGCAAGAACACTGAGTGGTTGTAAGAATGGTTTTTTCCGAGTGGATATCTAGAAGAAAGAAAATGGACTAACATGAGGGGTTTATAGTCCAAGGTCATCATGAGCAAAAGGTTTATAAATTAATTAAATCCCTTTATGGCTTAAATTAAGCAGCTAAGTAATGACATGAAATTAGCAAAACATTAAAACACTATTCTGAGTGAATTTTTTTAATCAAATTAGTTGAATTAGCAAGGCACATGACTAGCTCTTTAATTTGTTTTTACTAAAGTAACTCCTAGAGAGACTTTAAACATGTTTTCTGTCTTTAATAATAATTTATTATCAGCAACTCTGGGACAAAATTTTTGTATTCTATGTAATATTTGCCCAATTTATATCATAATAATTATTTATCAGTAATATTATAGAACTCTTGCAAAAAGAAAAGAGAGATATAACGGCGCTACTCCTATCTTCTAACTGTACGTTGTATTCTTCATCTTCATACACGTGCGTGAGTTGAAGCCTGACTCGTGCTATATGTCCATTATATTACTTTTTATTAGTCTTTGTAATCGTTTAAGATATATTCTTTGCCTTTCTATATGTCCATTCTATTACTTTTTATTAATCCAATGTTCATAAATTTTATAAAATTGGTTAATATGACATTTGTAAAAACAACATAAGGCAAAACAAAACTGCAAATAAAGCAAACTTAGGCAAGAAACAAAATAAAACCGAGTTTGAAAACAACAAATAAAGCAAAACCAAAACCTCACAAACCGCAGACAATTAAAGCAAGGGCGAATACAAAACCGGGCAAGGGCTTACCAGATATGTAGAAAACACGCAGTGAGAAGCCTCAAAGTGAACCTCACATGAAACCAAGAACATAAATATATTATTAGTCCTTATAGAGTGCATTATAATTGAGGAAGAGAATAAATTAAATCACATGGTTGGTACATATGGCCAATCGGCTCTCCAGTGCCGACGGTATTATAATTAAGAAAAATAAAACCAGACATTATGGCCAACTGCTAACTAGGATCGGCCCGAAATGGGGGCTCCCCCTCTGTCTCCAACAATTAGTGTTCTCACAAATGGAGGTTGGAATTGATTACGAAGAAGAATGATGTGTACTGAAAAATGCAACAAGATTTGTAGCTACTGGTATGGCGTGCAAATAAAGAAATAATAAACATTAATAAAAAGGATACGAAGTTGAAAGTAAACTCAACCCCAGAAAAGTAAAATGTCATACTTTTCGCCAAAAATATATTTTTTTAGAGCATGTTTTTTTCTTTTTTTAAATATAATAATTATTTTTAAGTATATAAAATATAAAATTAATAAATAAATAAATTATTATATTTATTCTTTAAGATTAAGTGAAAATAAATTTTTATTATTTTTAATTTTCAGTACTCAAAAATAATTATTATATTTTAAAAATAAAAATAAAAAACATTCTGCAATTAATCTACTGCAATTTTATGACACATTTGACACAGGCAGCCACGTACATGAAAACCTTTTAATATGAAAAAAAAAAATCATAATTTAGAATTGTTTGCAGTTTATTTTTCCCCTCAAAAGTTTACCAAAATGTTTTGTTGCATGTTCTATCACTATAATAAAATTTTCCCTCTGTGAAATGTATGTAAATCAAATATGAAGTTTTTTTCCTTTTTAAGAAAGAGAATAGAAGTTATGAATACATAAATTGATTAGGAAAAAAAAGTAACTAAAGAAATAAGTACATACAAACTCTTTCACTGGTGAAATTTTTTGAAAACATGAGTTTCAATGATCAAATATGATGATATATGTATATACAGAAAATTAAAAGGTGGGAAATGTTTTCATACTAAATAAATAAAAAAAACATAAGACACCATCCCCCAAGGCATCAGGACAATGGCAGGCCCATAATCTAGTTTGCTATGTATACCACTATAGTCCACAGCAAAAATAAAATTGACAAGTTATACATTTGATGCACATATTGTAAAAATAAATAAATATATACGATGAATAGTTAAAAAAAAGACACATCATGAACAATAATAATAATTAAATACCCAGAACCCATAATCATAAGCGAAAAGGAAACACACAAACATATCAATTCAATTATTGGTATGTGCAAGAGTAGTCCATGGTGCGCCTCCAATAGGTGGATCCGTTGGTCGGGAGAGGGCCTTGGGAGCTGTGTGGCTTCGATTCGACTCTTGTCGAGGTCCACTCCAACACACTCTCTGTCGGCGATGGGGGGGGGGGGGGGGGGGGGGGGGGGGGGGGGGGGGGGGGGGGGGGGGGGGGCCGCAACCTTAAAAAAAAGAGAGGGGGGGGGGGGGGGGGGGGGGGGGGGGGGGGGGGGGGGGGGGGAGAAAAAAAAAAAAAAGAAGTAAAATTTTTTTTTTTTTTTTTTTTTTTTTTTTTTTTTTTTTGTGGGTTTTTTTGGGGGGGGGGGGGTTTTTTTTTGGGGGGGGGGGGGGTGTTTGGGAGGGGGGGGAGGGGGGGGGTGGTTTTGGGGGGGGGGTTTTTTGGGGGGTTTTTTGGGGGAAAAAGGGGGGGGGGGGGGGGGGGGGTTTGGGGGGGTTTTTTAAAAAAAAGGGGGGTTTTTGGGATTTAAAAATTAAAGGTTTGGGGGGGGGGGGGAAATTGGGGGGGGGTTTTATTTTTTTTTGAGGGTGCTTTTATTTGGT
The DNA here is from genome assembly GCA_023512835.1 of Taxillus chinensis. Lineage (NCBI taxonomy): Eukaryota > Viridiplantae > Streptophyta > Magnoliopsida > Santalales > Loranthaceae > Taxillus > Taxillus chinensis. The sequence goes on along the minus strand of CM042084.1, from coordinate 17,148,950 downwards.
GATGATGGGGTTGAACCCAATCCAGCGACCGTGGCCTGCCTCCTTTCTGCTTGTTCTAGTCTAGAAAAATCCGAGTTAGGAAGATGGGGTTCGGTTTTTATTGATATGGAGGTGTTTTATTTTGGGTTATGCTGCACCGTGCCGATCGGAGGAGGTCAGACGAGAGCAGAGGCGACGACACCACCGTCCCTCAATTAGGATTATCTTAATTAAAACGAAGGCAACTCAATATTTTAAACTAATAATTTAATAAAAAAATTAAAATAAATTTAAAGAATACACGCGAAAAATAATTCTCTAAAACAAAAATATAATGGTCGTTTATCGCCCGTGTTGAAAGTATATGTGTAATATAAAAGTCATGGTATTGAGTATTGTAAATTTAATTGTTTACAAGTCATGGTTCATGATATTCTATTATGATTATTATAAATTTAATTAAAGTTATGCTTTTAATTATTTATTTATTACTCGCAATAATATTGTACATAGTATTATTTTAGTGGAATAACAAGTGAGAATTATTAAATTATTTTTATATGTTTAAGTAATCATAAAATGGCCCATGTAATTAAAATGATTACACGTAATTAAATGATTAGTTTGAAATAAATGAAGACCCATAATGATAATTACCTTGCTTAATATAAATTAAAAATAATAAGATTATATAGATACATATACACACATACATATATATTCATTCCTTTCCGTTTCAATTCAAGTTAACACAATTAAATTATTTGCATAAACGATAAGCAAAAATGTGATATAAAAATATGGAGATATTGCACTCATGGATTCATGTACTATTCTCCTTTATTTCCGTATCAAATAAATACTGACAAAACAGATTCTGGGTTAAAATTTAATAAATATTGATAAATAAAAGACACTTTTAATTTAATACTTCATAACTATTTTTAATTGATTTTTTTATGAAAAAGCCTATTGGTGGGTACATTGTCTAGACAATTACGCAGGAATACCTTCTTTGACATCGAATTTATATGAATATTTTTTTCAAAATATCAATCTACTGGCATTTGAAAGTAACTTCACGTATGTAATATGATTATTCTTTTATTATATTACCATGTCAACAAGTTTTTATAATGATTATTTGATATTAATATAATTTAATGCGGATACCAAACACAATATAATATTTTATGAAACATATTATTTATATATTTTATGACAATCTAATATCTGTCAAATATGATAACAAAAATATAAAAATAATTATCTTGAATTAATATAATTAATTAACTTTATATAGCAAACACAATAATAATGTTATAAATTTAAATACCAATAACCTTTTACCATTGAGATGTTAGGTCCGTTTGACATTACTTTTGTGAGACTGTTTTTTCTTATAAAATAAGTAAAAATAGCATAATTTATTTGGCAAATTTTAGAAAAACATTTATAGGAATTGTGAAGACCACAATTTATAATTTTATAATTCCTAGCTCTTCCTTTTTTTTCATCTATGTTTTCCTTTTAATGTTATATTATTATTTTAATGAATTCAATGTAAAAATAAAAATAGAAATTTTGTATAATTAGAAAAAATTATATTTTTTTCTATCGAATTTTAAAAAGCACAAGGATTAATCTGACACTCTTGGAATACAATGATGGATTGAAGGGGGTTTCTACACTTTTATACTTTGATAGTAAACTTAATATATTAATTCTATTAACAAAATTACAATTTACTATTTAAACCATATAGTAAAAATATTAATATAAACATAAAAATCTTAAAATATATATTTTGTTTCCTTGTTATTATTATTTTACGATAAATCATATTAAAAAAACTTAATAAATCTAAAATAGATAGCTAAAGCTATTTTTAGTTTGATATAATATTATTTTAGTTAATGGTCTTTCAATATTCTACTATCTATATTTTTGCTTAGTTTTTATTTTTCCCAAACTACCATACAAACACGAAAAACACAAAGCAGAGGAGTCCCGCATTCAAGTTGCTCTCTTGCCTCCTTCACTTCCACTGTCATTGATGCTTTCCCTTCCTCCTTCATTACCGCCGCCACCGATGGCTCCATTTGGATCGCTCACGCCAGTTAGATCTCTGCTTACAACTACACACTAGCTTGTTCCTCCACTTTTCATGCTCACCTCGAACACATTAACTCCATCCACCGCATCTCCTCCGATTTCCCTTTTGTTAATGATTTTTAGCTAAATATTACTTTTACTTTTGTTTTTACCAATGAATTGCATCTAAATTTAATAATTTATCAAAAATATATTCATATTGCTTTTATATTACTCTCACATAATAACTTGTAAGTAAATGAACTCATTGTAATTGCCAATTAATGTTTACGATAATATAAGTACAACAATTCTATTGTTAAACTGGGAAAATAATAAATATGAATGTCTACTTATCCTCATTTATTCTTTATATATTAAATGCCACAAGAATCTTTTAGTTAAATTTATATTTAATTTGCTAATATATTTTTAGTTATGAATAATTTTAGTAGTCTTATTTAATTTAATTAATTTAATTATTTTTAAATATTATGTTGTGTTATGAAGATTGTAATTTTAAAGTGAGAGTATGATTTTGATTTTTGATCGTACAAGTTAAGTTAAAGTTACAATATTAGTTAAATTTAATTTAAATTATTTTTGACTTAGGAAACAACTTTATGGAGTTAAATTTGGCTTAACCCAGAAGCATGATAGTTCATAAAGGCGGAGAACAGCAGTGCTGCTTGGCAAGCTCCCCTCTCAGTCGGTTCGTCGATTCCAGTAGCCCCGGCACTGAATTCTAGGGTTTTGAGACCAATGGGTTCTGCGGACGACATACCTGAGGTGGGCACCGCTTCTGATGACGAGTTGTATAGTGGCCAGACCGCTATGGACAGCCAGGGTGGTGACGACGACTACGACTATGGCCTCGCGAGTGACAACGATGAAGTTTCCTCCAGTCGCCAGAAGGTTTGTCTCTGTGAAAAGCACTTAACTTTGGTCGTTTATTTGTATGTTTTGATGGGTTCTTCTGCCCGGTTCTAGATTGTTGCTGATCATGGTTCAAAACTTCTTCTTGGCTGGTTTATGATGATGGGTTGATAAGTCTACTCACTCTGCCTCCCTGGTTGTTATTTGTTCTTTAGTGATTTTTGAGTGTATGATGGGTTGATAAGTCTACTCACTCTGACTCATTGTATGTACGCGACTGAAATGGAATAGTGTTCTATTACTGGTACTAAGCTAGCTGAAGCAAAAAGAACTGGGATGATTGTATATATGTTTGGTGTTATGCCCAGTATGATGAATTATGCGGTCCCTCTAATGCATAAGAATGGTTATTCCTGTGTTTGGTTTATTGTTTGAAATAGAATAGTCAATTATGGTTTATTTCTCAAACAATACTTTACCCAATCAACTAAAACCAATCTTACCTGTGGCATCAGCTATTTCATGCATAATTGCATATCCTTTTTTTGGAGGTAACAAAAAAAATGAATTGAATTCTAAACAGTTACAACCTGTGTTATTTATGTATTCTACATTTATCAGAAATTTGAAATGTCATTCCCATATTATTCAATGATATGAACCCAACAAAACATTTGCTATACCTTACATATTATATTCCATTCCATGGACCAAAGATGATGTCAGGAAATTGAGAAGAGCTCAATTCAAGATGGCTGATTTTATTGCTTTTTAGGAATTTCGATAATCCTAACTAATCAAAGAAGAATTCCCTAACTAGGCCCATTCCCCGTGTCATAAAACTCACTGAATGTCTTAGATGCCACTGTAGGGGATACCTATAGCATCATCTTTGAAGTTTCTGTAGAGTTAACAATTGTGGTGGTTTCAATAGGGTGAGCAGAATGACTGATACATGCCTTGAATGAGAGAGAAAGTCTAACCGACTAACAATTCAAGTTGAAATTGATTTAAGTATTGTGTATGCAGGTCCTTAAGTTGAGTCCAATGGTAAGTATCTATTTCTGAAAATTGTTAAGTCAAAATGTAATAATGTTCCCAAAATGTCAATATACTATTAAATTTTGAATTTTGTGAAGCCTCTAACCTGGCCCTGACAACCTCAATCATTTATGTGCCAAAATATATTAATGCAGCAATATCTATTTGTATACTTATGGTGACACATGGTGCCGTCTGAAGTTGAACATCATGTTAAAAGTTTGTTTTCAAAGTCTTGTCGTTTCATGGAGTGGTTGTGATTTTGTGTATTCATTTAAATCATGGATTTTTCTAATTTAATTTTCAACACTGCTATCTTTGTTGTTTCCTTTGTTTTTTTTTTTTCGTATTTTCTTGTAAGTGGTTTCTTCTGAATTTTATTTTATTTCTTTTGGGATGTCAGCAAATTTATTCGATCATGACGGAAGCTGACATTAGACAATGCCAGGAGGATGACATTACAAAAGTTTCTACAGTTCTTTCAGTGTCAAGAGTTTCAGCCTGCATTTTATTACTTCACTACAAATGGTAGAATATTCACCTTTAATACTTATGAATTATGATTGGGGAACACTTAATTGTAAGAGTATTATTTTTGTAATTGTTTTTTTTGGAGGGTTCATCAATTAGGTTCCCAGTGGTCAGCGAATAGAATTCTGTTGATTTTCAAACTGTTTGTTACATATATCTGACATTTTCATTTACTTTGTTAAGTTTGAAAATGATAGTTACACAGTATTTAGGGTCATTTAAATCTTGTGCCTTTTTTAAATGATTGTTTGGCAACTTCTCGCTTTATTGCATTCTTATGGACTAAGGTGGGGAGGATCAATGATGTCCTTTTGACAAGTAGCTTGATTTGATCTGAAAATATTTTGCATTGCAGGAGTGTAAGTAAAGTGCATGATGAATGGTTTACTGACGAAGATGGAGTACGCAAGGCTGTTGGCTTGTTGGAGAAACCTATGATGCTAAAAGAAGGTGAAGAAGTAAGCTGCTTATATCTTATGAATCTATTAATTTTCTTGTTCACTGTTTTGTGGAATTTGGCACTGTTCTCATTGATTGACTGTATGTTTTTACTATCTGCCTTCACAGTTGACTTGTGGGATTTGTTTTGATATGCATCCTCGTGATGAGATACATGCTGCTGCTTGTGGTCATCCGTTTTGTACCACATGTTGGGGAGGTTTGTTTCAGTTCATACTTCATCGCAGGTGGATTCAATTTCTGAGTGAAAATTAAATCAAAATACCTGCTTGGCTTTTGATCATTTCCATTATGCAAATCCATGTGCCTATTTTGAAACTGCTGACTGTACTGTTTGCTAAAATAACTGTTAGGAATTATTATTTTATAATTTTGATTTTCCTTGGCTTTCTTCTTGGATCTACTGCTTTTAAAGTATTATATTCCTTTTTTTATTATTTTTGTTGTTGTTGCCAGTTAATATTTAAACAATTATAATATGAGATATCTGGTTTATTACTTCATCTTTTATACTTTTAAAACACATGGTGGTTAATAATTCAATATTTTTCTATTTAGCCGATACATGTTTTCTACACTGATTTATTTTGATGCTTTGATAGATTGAATATTTTACTTTTCTTGCAGGCTACATTAGTACGGCCATCAATGATGGTCCTGGATGCTTGATGCTAAGATGTCCTGACCCATCTTGTGATGCTGCAATTGGTCGTGATATGATTGATGTGTTAGTACCTGGAGAGGATAAAGAGAAGTATACTCAATACCTTTGTAGATCTTATATCGAAGAAAACAAAAAGGTATACCTAGATGATGAAAGACAATTTTTGTTTGAAAAATTTATATGTTTGTGAACACCAAAATATTTCAATTTTGATATATTCCATAAGGTGGTTTTCTTTGTTTAATCTTGATACAAATGAAAAAGTATTATTTCTCATATCTCTTCAATATAATACATGAATATATATATATATATATATACACACACACACAAAGAGAAAAAATATCTATGGTAATGAGAATATTAGGGTATCAAAGCCTAGTTGTATAATATCCCATTAATTATACAAAATCACGTTAATTACGTTACCCCTCTCAAGTTAGAGCATAAATATTAATCATGGCCAACTTGTTACAAAAATAAGCTATCCAAATCCCATATAGAGCTTTGGTGAAGATGTCTCCTAATTGTTATCCAGTCTTAACATATTTTGTGGAAATCAATTCAAGTTAAATTTTCTTGCGGACGAAATTACAATTAATTTCAATATGTTTGATTCACTCATGAAATAACTGGATTAGGATTAATATGAAGTGTAGTTTGATTGTCACACCACAATTTAGTTGGTTCTAAAACAACTTCATTTAAGGGATGAAATATTCACTTTATCTCACTCACAAGCTGTGCCATGATCTTATATTTTGATTCAACATTGGATTATAGCATAATATTGTGTTTTTTTACTTCTAACAAAGACACAATAGCCTATTGTGAATCTTCTATCCACTATGGAACCTAATCTGCATATGAGAGACATTTAATCTTATTGTGATTATGATTTGTGTATAGGTGACTACGGCTAGATGTTCCTTTTAAGTAACACAAAATTTATTATAATGTCGCCCAATAATGAACTATTGGAACGTGTTGAAATATATTAAAAGTATATATTAATTATGCATTAGGAATGTGTTGAAATATCAATATTTTGAACAGGCACGTATCACGTGTTATGTTGTATCATGTTGGGTGTCACATGTGGTGTGTTCATGAAAAATACAAAAAATTACTAGCACAACATATTTTAAAATTATACGTTATATAAATACATATTTTATCGTGTAATTTTAAACATAGTGATTAAACATTCAAAATTGTTAATTAATATACAGTAAAGTTCATGAAAAAGTAATAAAATAAGGGACTTAGTTATTTGTGGTTGGTGCATCTGTGGGCTTTGAAAATTGCAGTAACTGGTGTGGGACCCATGTAGAGTTCAGCAGAGATGTGGTGCCCGGAGATGTGGTTGGAGAGCTTGTTGGAGGTGTAGGCCCCATGCATGCATAGCGACTGTGAAGGTGGTGTGCATGGTTCTCTGTTGGGACGAGTGAGTCTGTTGCTTTGAGGAGGGACTGGTCACATATATGGTTGGTGCATCTAAGTCGTGGCTTTGAAAATTGCGGTAACTTGTGTGGGACCCCTTGAAAGTTTAGCAGAGATATGGGGTCCATAGATGTGGTGGGCGAGTGGATGAAGATGTGGTTGGAGAGCTTATTGGAGGTGTAAGCCCCATGCATGCACAGTGATCGTGAAGGTGGTGAGCATGGTTCTCCAGTGTGATAAGTGAGGCTGCTGGTGGCCACGAGAGACTGCTCAGTGGTTCTCCTGAATGGGTGTGCATGGAGTTGTTGGACTGTGATAGAAGTGGTGTGGCATGGTCGTGTCTTGGGGGTAGGTATCAAGGTTCGGAGTCGCGGTCCCGGTAGTCGTTGCGTCGCAGTCGCGAACGTCGTGGTCTCGAATGACTAATTGCATTTTGAGTAAGATACAACTTTAGACATGAAATAATGTTTAATTATTTTTAAAAAATCATAGAAAAATTAGAAAAAATAAGACAATCATATTTGAATAATTAAACAATGTAAATATATGATTTAGATAACATAATATGAGTTATTATATAAAAAAGGTCTATAAGTTGAGAAAAAGGTTCAGCAGATCCGCGAAGAAGAAAGGAGAAGGTATCGATTGGAGAGAAGGATCGATCGGGGAAGCTTAAAAAGAAGAAGAAGAAGGAGAAAAGAAAAATAATAGTCACTATAGTTCGTGCCTCTTGCGTTGCGTAGCATCGGCGTCCCTTTGGCCTATGTTGCACGGACAAGCGACATGCGACACGCAATACAACACGATAGAACATGTGATACATGCTTCTTCAAAGTATCGACATTTTGATATGTAATTAATATATATTTTTAATAAATAAAATATATATTAAATTTGTAATCAAATACATAATTATTGATTAAAACAATATATAAACAATCAAAAACATTGCAAATATATTTACACCATAAACTAAATAATTACAGTCACAAGTTTGATCATAGCATATAGACAAAACATGACAATAATGATATGACACCACTTCAGCAAAAGTTGATTGGAGTAAATGATGAATTAAAATATTTATACCATAAACTAACACAAACCAAAATATTTATACTTACGTCACTCACCACCAACTCATAGAACGAAGTCACCAACTCGTAGACGGACGGATCAGCGACGACTGGAGATGTATGGATTGGCAACAGCTTGCGAGCTAGACAGACGTCGACCGATGTTAACGATGACCTCAAAGTCGAAGGTTGCCTCTTACACGTGTCTAGAGGGTTGCTTCAACGTGCCTTTTACGGCATACAGTGTAGTTTGTGCCTCCCCGTTGGATGAGGGTGTCGGTAGCTCGCGAGCCGATGTTGAAGTATCGTCTGAGACACGATGAGTATACCGTATAGCAGCGTTGTGTGGCGTATCGGCCGATAACTCGGACGAGATGAACGTGTTCTTTCGTTTTGCTATGTCGTTCCTAGATCTCGTCTCGCCGGGTATTGATACCTGATTGAAACAGCCAGGATATGAAAGTGTGGATAGGTTGACAGTGTGGACATGAAGTGATGAAACATGTAATGTTAGATTATGGTGTGAGGTGTGGGTTGTGGCGGTCGTTTTCAGGTGATCTGGTTGTGGAGAGAGGACTAGAAGTGAAGTTGGTATGTGTGACCATGGTGTAGGCTGCTGTGTCTTATGGTGAAGGGGTCGTGTGTGATGGGTGGTATGAACACAGCCAATGGAGGCCAAGAGCAGGAGGTGTGGCTCGCTGGATTTTCTGATGAGAGGAAGGGAAGTGATCGGAGATGAGCTCTGGTTAGGGCATGGTGACAGGCTTGCATGGTGGTGTTGTTGCAAATGGTGAGTTGCCCGGTGATGGCTTGAAGCAGTGGTGGTGTTTTCAGAAATGGTGACTGGTGATTGGGTTTGCTAGTGACTGGAGATGTTGGTGCATGGCTGGAGTGAACAGGTAGAATATGAAGCAGTGTGGGAGAGGCTGCAGCTGTGTGGCATTGTGGGCATGGTCATCGAGGTCGAATTCCTTGTCTCTCGTGGTGTCTGCTTTGTCAAAAAAATGTGATCATGATTTTTTTTTAAAATCTTTTCAAACATCATCACTTGTTGACTTCCCCTATTAATTTAAATTTAGAATCAATAAACATCATCAGGCCAGATCGGATCGGATATTTTTCAAACATCATCACTTGTTGACTTCCCCTATTGATTGACAACGTTTTCACTTCTATCTTGAATCAAGCAAAAATGTGGTCAATCTATTATGAAAAAAAAAGTTCATTGATTTTGAATTAACAGGGAAAATCAACAAGTGATGATGTTTGAAAAATATCCGATCCGATCTGGCCTGATCTGCCGTACTCATTAGACCTCTCCCGTCTCAATTCGAACACATTCAGGGCAGGTTCGGGTTACCCACTACTCGATCCCGTCCCGTCTTGTTGCCATCCCTATGTAGGTGGTTGGAATGACTACTAGATGGGGTGCTATCTGTGGGAAGTGGGTGGTGATGGTGCTAAAACCTGGACCGACTTGGTGGCAAGTGGAGCTTTGTCCTGCTCATTGAGTCCTTGCCGCCCCGTCCTCTTTTTTTCGCTGTATAAAATTAACAATGAATCTTGCTTCTCTCTTTTCTGCATAAGGCAACAAACCCATGTAAGAAGATGCTTGGTTTGACCTTTTATTTTTTATTTTAAAATAATATTAAATAAAATATTAATAAAATGACAAATAAGAGAATAAAAAATTCTAATAAAAATGGAAACAAAAAACCATAATAATAAAAAAACAAAAACATCTAACTACTAAAATATTAACTATACACTCATAATAATAGCAATAATAATACTAAATGGTAACCTAATACTTAAATAATAAAAATTAACATAATAGTCAAAATTGATGATAAAATAATAATTTTTAAATAATAATAGTACATAGTATAAACAATGAGGAAAAATATATTGTAGTGCCTGCATAAAAAGCCCGATTTATTCCATTTTGTTGTCAAAACTTTAAAATTATTTGCAATCAGATAAATAGAATATAATAACATATCAATTCTTATTCAAATGCAAAAAACTAAAGATGCAAAATTAATATGTTATTTTTGAATCCAGCACACACTGATCAAAGGCTAATGTTTCTTGAGTTTGTCAATGGTTGACTTACTAAAATCCTTCAGGTAGGTCACTGTAGTAGCATATTAGAATCTTCCATGTGTACTTGCATGCCACTATTTCCTTCTGATATGTTAAGCACATGCCACTATTGTGTTCTAATATGTTATGGGCAGAAGGCTATTCTCCAAAAGTTTCCCTTAAATGCTTTACTTGTTTTCCCTGTACAATTAATATTGACATTTTTTTTGGTTTATTATTAAAACTGTTTTTCTCTTTTTTCTGGTGTAATATTGATTGGGATCACAGCATGTAAATAATTTTCTATTTGATTTGCTTGGGTTGTTTACTCATCTGCTGCTTTTATTGTTCTCATCTTGCCACCTAGACCAAGTGGTGTCCTGCTCCTGGATGTAATTATGCTGCAAAATTTGTTGCGGGTGGTGGAAGCTTTGATGTCACCTGTCTCTGCACGTATAGTTTTTGTTGGAATGTAAGTATCATTGGACTATTTGAGAATTCAACATTTTTACTTTCAGTAAAATCATTTTTAATCTAAACTTGCAGTGTACTGAAGAAACTCACCGTCCAGTCAGCTGTGATACTGTAGCTAAGTGGGTTTTGAAGAATAATTCTGAGTCCGGAAACGTAACTTGGTAATGATTGTATCCTAGAGAGTGTAAATTTTTTTGATATCCATCTCTCTCTCTCTCTCTCTCTCTCCCGCATACAAATTTGCAAACAAGTTCTCATATCACTAGGTATCGATATGACAAAAAATTCCCATAAATCGGCGGGAAAGCATTGTTTTGATTTTGAGAATGAGTCTTGATTTAAAAGCAGTGCACAAGTTTGAGGTTTTAAATGAGCAGTTAGTGCAGGAGTGCTAGAACTTGAACACTCTTCTAACTTTTTAGGATACGATTGCATGGCCTCCATCATGGGTTGGTTGTTTTGAATTACATTTTTTTGGGTCATACAAAATTTATATCAAAGTGGTTCTCAAGCAAATGTCCATTTCTGTCAAGAGAGACCCACCTGTTATTGTGCACTGCTCCATTGATTTGCCCATGGTTGATTGTTGCAATAGCGATCAATTAATTTTACCTCCCTTAAAGTTTGAAAACTTCCAGTGAGCCTTCTTTAAAGGGCTGCTTACGGGCTTTCCATGTAACAAATATTCTCATACTCTTAAGTAGCACTTCTCCAATAACATATGGATAGTTATTGATGGAAGGGTCAGTGTTAACACTTGGGGAAGGTCGCAGTTAGTTTTCAAAAATTAAGGGAGGTTAAGATATTGGACAAAACCTCAAGGGAAGTTACAGCAATTAACCTTTACAAATGTAAAATACAGTAAACGCACGTAAAAATCTATACAACTGACAGCATAGTTAACATATCGTGCTTTTAAACTTAAGCTTGGGGCATGTAATTTTGTCCTTTTTGAGCGTTTCTCAGTGCAGCTTAAGAGGAGATTTTTTTTATATCATTCATTTCTTCCCTTTGCCTGTTTGGTTGGGCTTTCGAAATAAAGTGAAGGAAATAAAATGTTATATTTTCATGTATCGAACTAAAACTACCTGGCTAATGATTCTTTATCTTTACATCTACGAGGTGGGTTTTTGATGTGATTTGATATTGGTTTAAATCATTGGCATGGGATTAATGGAGATTATGCTACTCAGGATCTTATGTTACACAAAGCCTTGTCCAAAGTGCAGGCGGCCAATTGAGAAAAATCTAGGCTGTATGCACATGTCTTGTCCCCGTCCTTGTGGATTTCAATTTTGCTGGTAAGTCACAATAATCTGTTTTAAAATTATTTTTGTTATGTTATTATCGCTTTTTTCCTTGCACCCACGCCAATATATTCAGTGTCAATATTCCTTATAAAACTTTTAATTTAATATTTATTAATTATTATGTAGTTTCAGTTCTTTAATTTGTTTTGCTAAGTTGAGGTTATTATGTTTTTATATTTTGGTTGTGTATGCAGGCTATGCCTTGGTTCATGGGAGGAGCATTGCCGGAGGACTGGTACTTACAATGCATGTAATCAATATCAGTCAAACCAGCAGGACAGAGTGGTAATGCTACATAATTTATTATGCAGCTTGATTTGATGATCATGATTATGATTTGGTTATATTGACGTTGGGTGTTGTAATCTTGAGAGTTGATAGTAATGGAATTTCCTTACTATATTTATATTCATGGTTGTAGCTTATTGACGATGAGATGAGAAGGGAAAGGGCAAGGAACTCTTTAGAGAGATACACTCATTACTACGAACGTTGGGCAGCAAATCATTCAGTAACACTATTTTTTTTTGTCTTTATTACCCTTTTTGGTTTATGTTTTTGTATTTCTATTTTAATTGTCTCCCTAACATCAAAGTTATCTTTTACTTTCAAATAATAATAATAATGCAAACAAGAAACATCCAAACATAGGGAAGTGAATCCTCCCATAAAAAGAAGGAAAATAACAACAGGCTATTACATTTAAAATCAAGCCCCAAAATTCTCCTTTTATTGTTTGAACCCCACTCAATTCCCCAAGAAATTCAGCAATTTCATTTCTTCTAAATAACCCAAAAAGCGACCATCAGTACCGGCATGCATCATTGGGTTGCCCTATCTTCTTCACCCGTTTCCAAACCTCCGTTTCAAAGCTCACTTTCTTGATCCACCCAAGCAAGACTCAACCATGTATACCCAAGACTTTAAAGGTGGATCGACCAGATACATTGAAGAAGGATATTATCAACGTGTTCTTTGTTTGCTTGCATATCAGGCATCGTCCACCTTGGAAATTTTAGCCTTCCAAATTATCTTCAATCATTGCTTGTGGCTTTTAGCTAGGATCCTCCACTTGGTGTTGGCCTTATCGAGTAACTTTATTGGCTGCCTCCTCCAATTTAGCGCTATCCAACACCACAAAAAGAACAGAAAATCCTTAATTTCTCAATCTCGGCTTTTCTGGTGACTGAGACATCACAGTGCTCCCCTAGTTGGAACTCCATAATTAGCGTCATGTGATTGGTGGCTAGACAACTACAAGAAAAGCCTCCCTCAAAGGCCGCATCCCACATACACATCATATTTGGGGGAAAAGAGAGAGAACATGCCTACTAAAGAAGAGAAATTTTGAAGAGCAGAGATTGAAATAAGTTTGGGAGATATTTGTGAAGAGAATGAAGATAAAGATATAATATGATGGACATAATTAAAAAAATAGTAATAATATTATATTTGTTTCATGATCTTCAAAGGCCGTCTGCTGCACCACACACCATATTTTGGGAGGGAGAGAACTTTTCTGCTAAATAAGAAATTTGGGGAAATGGAGGTTCAAATAAGGTTGATAGATATTTGGTGTCGAGAACACCCTCTTAATGTGCTCTCCTCTCCTTTTATTTATTATGTTTATCATTTGATATTTTTTAAATGGGTTGGGCCCATTGGCTTTATTCTCCCGCCGTCTCCTCTCTTCATCTTTATACTACACTTTCATGATATCAGAGTTGATCAATAAACACTAGTTTTGATTAGCGTTCAGCTTCTCCCTTCCTTTTCTTTCCTTCTCTTTTATATTCTTTTTTGTCTTCTGATAGACTAGGTTATTTGTGGCTTTGAGCCACTAACTCGTTGGCCAAGATAGGTGTCAGTTATTCTTTTCTCCAATCCAGAAGTATTGACTTTTTTCTTGAGACCCAGAGGTGTCTCTTTGGTCCTGCAATGTTGGTGGCAGAAGCATTCTGGTAGTGTTTTAGGGGTAGAAACAACCCTAAATTTTGGTGGTTTTATCTCCTTTCCAACAAGATTGACCGACGAAGGCTAGGAACATTGAATTATCAGATTTAGAAGAGAATAATTTGAGCTTCTCTTTAACTCTATGGATCCAAAAATTATTGTCATGGTTGTCAATTGTTTTACGATTGGAATCGTTTGACTGAGTTGTATTCAAATATAAACAGTGAAGCTCATGTTTGTGAGATTTTGAAGAGATTGTTCAAACTTGCTTAGGGGGAACAACTTGTCCAGGAATTATTCACTGAGTTTGAAACCTTATTTGATGAGCTTGATGTAGTGTGGTCTATTCTGACTATTCCTAAGGAGTTGATTGAACAGAAGGAGCAATTAGGTGTCATGTGCTTCCTATCTACCCTTCATCCAGAGCTTGAATCTATTATTAAAAATCAGTATTGAAATCATGAACTTACCAACCCATGTTATGAGCCTCATAGTGAATGGTCTTGAAACTCCAGACATGACGTTTAAAGGTAACTTAACTTCACAATTATTTTCTCCCAATTCAGTGACCCTTAACATTCTCTCATCACAAGTGGCTTCCCCATTACTGATGACATCATTATCTGAATTTCTAGAGTGGTCTTTGCTCAATTTCTCCTTGAATTTGAAAGATAAGCCCTTTTTAATTATCTCTTGAACCTCTTCTTTCGTAATTTTTTTTACTTCTTTACCTCCTTTCTTGGGATCATCTGCCATGGGCCCCTTTGCATTTTATAGTCTCTGTTAGACTCTCTTTTGAAATTATTATGCCCTGAACCCCCTCTTTAAATGGTTTCCTTTCGGTGTAGAAACTAACTTCTAAATTCTCTGCCATCCTCATTGCTTCGGTCAATTTTTGAGGTTGCTTTAGTTTTAGTTCCCTTGCTAACCATGATTTCATTTTTTTAATAAAAGTTTCCAATAACGACTCTTATTATCATTCCCTGACCAGAGTATGTAATTTTTGAAACTCTTTAATATATATTGAAACCTTTGCTTTATGTTTGAGTTTGGCTAATTGCTCATGATGATTGACAATATGTAATGGTTTAAAAATTCCTGCTTGAAAGCTTCCCAACTCTTATGTCTGCAATTTTGCTAATATTGAGCCTTGACCCATCTCCATCAGTTATTAGCCTTTCCATCAAGGTAGATGCATGCTGTAAAAGCCCGATTGATCTTTGCCACATCGTATACTTTGAAGTAGTGATTCACTTTGTCCAACTACTCATATGGATCTTCACCTTTAAAATGTGGGAAATTGGTCTTCGACTTCCCTGGGCGCCAACATTGGTGCCATTCACTTTGCATTTAATCTTCAGTCTGTAGCACCTCTTTTTGGTTCCCTTGGTTGCCCATAATTTGGTCTTCGGTTGCGAGGTGTCATGTATAATCTCACATCTTCCTTAGATCCTTCATCTATCTCGCCCTCAAGAATCTTGTTGTGCAACCAACGCTCCTATAAATAATAAGCTGTAAAATCTAGAAGGGTTAACAAGTTTTTCTCATTCTCGTCTTTGTTTATATTTGTTTTACGACAGTGAATTTAAATCAGATCAGTGCCCTATTGAGAACACTAACCACTACAAAAGGCAAGGACATCTTCAATCTAAAACAGGCCAATACCTTTGTTGCCCCTGAAAGTCTCCATTCCCTTACACTAAATAATTCTTGGACTATCTGTTTGTCGGACAAATGGAAATGCATGTTTTAAATAGCAACCTTATGTAGGGTTGGTTGGATGTTCATGGAGGATTATATGAGGAAATTCTCATTGTATATCCTGGCATAAAGGAGGGCAAACACCATGAGCTGGGCATATTATTGTTTATAAGATTGATGAGTGTGCTGCTGTTTTATTATTCAAAGTTGTACTTAATCTAATTATGGAAGTTAGACAAGCTTATAAACTTTATGTGAAGCTAAATTACTATCTCAAATGTTGTTTCCATAATTGGCAGTCAAGGACAAAGGCTCTTGCTGATCTAAATGAGATGCAGACTGTGCATGTGAGTATAGTAATTTTGCTCTGTTGTGAGTTTTGTACTTGATGGTTAAGTTATTATGCTTACTAAATTTTTTGTGGTGCATCATATAACTCTTGTTTTCCAAAATTTTCTTTTTCTTTACTGCTTCATTCTTTTTGAAATGAGAGAAAAACAATTTTCACTTTTTTGAGAGAGGATTAGTGGAGGAATCTTATTGTTGAAGAGAGAGTACATCCTTCGAGAACTTTACATGTTGCCTGTGGATACTGAACATCATGGGAACAATACTATTGGAACTATAACTTCTCATTTTGAGAAGAAGCTTGGTCTTAAAAAATGTCACACTGTGATACAAGCAAACGAGGAAAGCATGACTATAAATCTTTATGATCCTATTGAGTACATAAATGATTGACATAAATATAAATTTTATTAGGAAAGCATGACTAGTGGATTGCAAGGTTGTTCTAGAATTGTGAGTCACGTGGAGAAGCTTAAACTTTTTCTTTTTCGTTCTATGTTGGATATATGCCACGGGATATTATTATTTTTTGTATCTTTGTTGTTGTTACTGGTTGTTCTTTCTGAGTTGGTTGTTTTTTTTTTTCCTGTTATATTTTGTTCCTATGCGCACTTCTTGTGTGTTTGGTTTTTAATGAAATCTTTTATCTATGGAAAAAATGACATATGGTTGGTGAAGATTTGAGAGATAAAACCTAAGGAATGTTTGTTTTGCTTGTTTTATATTTTTTTTTAAAAATGTGATAATTAATTTC
Source organism: Taxillus chinensis (assembly GCA_023512835.1). NCBI lineage: Eukaryota > Viridiplantae > Streptophyta > Magnoliopsida > Santalales > Loranthaceae > Taxillus > Taxillus chinensis. The sequence continues at coordinate 17,132,162 of CM042084.1, read as the reverse complement.
GAGTACTAAAAATAGAAAATTACAATTTATTTTTACTTTTTGGGTCTCAGAAAATGAAAACAAATCAATTTTCAAATTTTTTTATATGGTCCATATATCAATGAAAAGAAGACATTATTCTTTCAATAATTCTTATCTGATATATCATTTGCTAACAACATCTAATTCTGATATATATGGTTAAAGCTCTAAAGAGTATCTGCTTTATCCACATTCCTTCGGGGCTAAAACTCTAAATTCTGCCTCTAGTTCTTGAAACCATAAGTGGTTTTTGCTTCTCTGAGTCACAAGATTCCCCCAAACAAATGAGTCCTGATGTGGACTGTCTGATATGTCTCTTGCCCGATTAGCATGTATGAAGACCTCAATTTCTATGTTGTCATTTTTCTTGTATGAGAGTCCTTTTCCTGGTGTTATCTTAAGATACCTTAAAAGAATTTTGTAAACTGCTTCCATGTGTTTGTTGGGTTATTCATGACTTGACCTACAATTTTAAGGGGAAATCCAATGTCTAGTCAAGTGTAAGCAAGATAAATGAGATGATTGATGAGCCTCTAATATCCCCCCTATCCATTGGTATTTTGTTTGCTTTAGTTCCAATGTTTTAGCTTAATTCATGGAGGTATCAACTTGTTTACATCCTAGCATACCTATCTCTTCAAGTAAATCTAACACATTTACGTTGAGAGATAAATGTTCCCTTCTTTGACCATGTTATTTCCATGCCAAGAAATATCTAAGATGGCCAAGTCCTTGAGTTCAAATTCTTTAGCCAATTGATTTTTTATTCTCACTAATTCATCCTCATTTATTTCCATGCTTTATTACCGAGTTTGCCAAGTTCTCAAACCATGCATGGGGTGTTTGTTTTTGGCCATACAAAAAATTTTAGAGTTTGCATTCCTTATTGCGATTAAAAGTAGTTTCGAGTCATTGTGATACCTCTATATGCACCTTTTTTCAAGTTACCATGGCGAAATACATTTTTGATATCCAATTGATTCAAGGGCTAATCTTTATTACTTGCGAGTGAGAGTTGAATTTTTATGGTATTCAATTTGGCAACGAAGGCAAAAGTTTCTTGTAGTTAACCTCATAGGACTGTGTGAACCTAAATAGGCATTCTATTGGATATCACCATTGGCCTTTTCATTAATTGGAGCTACTCATCATTGACTTTTTCATTAACTGGATATCAAAAATGTTTTTCTTCATGGTAATCTCCACAAAGAGGTATGGAGTAACCTCCAAGTTTTGTTGCTTACGGAGAGTCTGGACATATTTGTCATCTTTGGAAATCCTCTGTATGGTTTAAAAGAGTCTTCGTGTTTTGTTTGACAAATTTAGTCAAACTATTAAAACATGAGTATGATTAAGAGCAAGATTGATCATTCGATATTTTACAAGCAATCAAAAAGTGATCTTATCCTTTTAGTTGTATATGTAGATGATATTATTATTATTATTTACAGTGATACTTAAGAATTTTATCTCTTTAAGTTTTTCTTCAAATTCACACGAAGAATTTGAGGATGTTCAAGTATTTCTTAGGTGTTGATGTTAAAAGGAGTAGATGAGGTATCTTTCTCTCTTTGAAGATATATGTCCTTAATTTATTAACAGGAAAATTGGGAGCAAAGCTTTATAGTACTCCAATGATTTCGAACATGTATATCAAAGGAAATCATTTGTTGACCTTGAGAGATATCAAATGTTGGTTGGAAAGTTAAATTATCTTACTGTCACTTGTTCAGATATTGTCTAATTCAGATATTGCTTATTCTATTAGTGTTGTCATTTAATTCATGTCATTCCCAACAGTTTATCATTGGGCAATATTGGAGCAGATTTTGTGTTACTTAAAAAGAGCACTTGAATGTGGTCTCTTTCATACAAATCATGGTCACAGTTAGATTGAATATTTCTTATATGCAGATTGGGGAGCTTGCATAGTGAATAGAAGATTCACAATAGGTTATTGTGTCATTGTTGTATGAAATTTGATCTCCAGAGCAAGAAATAAATTGTTGTATCACGATCCAGTGCTGAATACGGGTGTAAAATGGACTGCCGGTCCACGGACTAGTTCGTTGTCCGTGCGGACTGGACCAGAAAAATTTTGGTCCATTTCAATTGCGGTCCTAAATGAACTAGTCCGTTTGGGCTCGGTCCATTCGGACCAAATCCGTGCGGACGTGGACCGGTCTGTGGGCTGGCTTTTTTTATTTTTTTTAAAATAATTTTTTAAAAACTATTGCATATCTTACTTAGTATATTAGTACTTAGAGCCTAAATCTATTAATTTTAAAATTAATATTTAGAAAATATAAATTATTAAATATAATTTTAAAATTAAAATTTTAATTTTTTTTTAATAAAATTAACTTCTGATAAGTTTTTAAATAAATAAATAAATATTGATCGGTCCTCGTCCGCATGTGGACCGGACCGGACCCGGAAAATTCTGGTCCATTAAAAGTGAGCCCATTTATCGGACAAAATCGGACCTGGACCAGTCCGTTTTACACCCTAGTGCTGAATCAGAATACACGATCATGACATAATCTGTGTGAGATAATATGGATATTGTATCTTTTAAATAAAGCTTTTCTTAAAATTTTAGTACCAACTAAAATGTGGTGTGATGATTAGACTGCACTTAATGTTGCCTTTAATCCTGTGTGCTATGAGGGAACTAAGAATAATAAAATTGATTGTCATTTTATTCGCAGAAAATTTAGCTTGGATGGATTTCTACATGATATGTGAACGCTAGAAAAAAATTAGGAGATATCTTCACTAAAGCTCTAAATGAAATTTAGGTTGTTTATCTTTGTTATAAGTTAGATATGATTAATATCTATGCTTTAACTTGAGGGGAAGTGTTACTATAGTTAAAATGATATGATATAATTTATGGGACATTATGATATACACTATAATTAGATTTGATGCTCTAATATTTACATTATCACAGATAGCTTCATCTTCTTGTATATATTTATCTATTGTATGAAGGTATTAATAATTATAATATTATTGTCGTTTATATCAAGTACCTATGGAATGGAATAATGGATAACCCAAATGTCTTCATTAGAGGTAAGTAAAGCTAATTTAGGATCGCCCTCATGGGACATGCGAGCCACATGAAAGATAGAAGACAGGATTTTTATTTAATATAGTCATTCGAACCTCCTCACTTTCTTTGTACCTTGAGCTCACGCAAAAAACACTCGAATGAATAGAACCAATGGTTAAGGGTTTTGAAGAGTATGTACAAGAACTGCAGGCTCACCCTAAAAACTCTCCATGTGACCGAGAAAAAACTCCGTGCTTAGTGACTATGACCGAGGCTGTTGAATACACTGCTTCGACCAAGGCACTTGGTCGACCTAGCAAATAAAGACAATGAATTTGGAGGGACAGACGAAGGAGAATGCCATTGGCTGAACCTGGCTCTCCCATGGCGATGGCAGAGACACAACAGTTATGCTTGTTGTCTGAGGGTTGAACAAAATCAGAGCCGTTGGTTGAGCCTGGGTAGTTGTCCTTTGTCGTAGTCCGCACTTGCCCCTGTCAGAGTAGCGGCCGACAAGGATGGACTTTTGTCCTTCACAGTCTGCCACTGTAGCAATCATAATTGGGTAGCGTTACAAGTCATGACTGCACAACAACAATGGAAATCAAGGCCCACTTCAATCTGCAACAAGTATCATGATTGAGGCACGGTGACCGTGACAACTTGAGGTTGTCGTAGCAGTAACCAATTTGAGGTGGAGGCTCTGTTGTAGTTGTTGTGATCGAGGTGAATCTGAGGCTGCGAATGACATAGAAAGGCGACACCCTGCTATGAGGGTAGTGAGTAGAGACGTGAGGTTGGTCGACCACACAAGGAAAAAGCCGAATGAGTTGTCAATTTGCAAGTTCCTCTAATTAGGGTGAAGGTTTTTGTTTTCTGGTTTGCTAACATTTAGAAAAGAATGAAGGAAAATAATCTCTCTTCTTATTATGAATTGAACTATTACAACGTTTATATATACAAGGTTGGAGAAGAATAGGTAAGAAACTAAATTACAACTAATATATAGTAGAATTAGAACTCATTCCAAGTGTTGTTATATCTGATAATTCACCTTTTTTCAGCTGAAGAAACTTATTCAGATTTATGGTTTAACTGCTTCACAGCTCAAGTTCATAATAGAGGCTTGGTTACAGGTAAATTTAGAGATTTTTGTTCTGTCAATTTTTTTCCTTAGAACTGTTAACTTTTAGAAATTATTTTTTGGGCCATATAATCAATGCTTTTCATTGAGATTCTGCATTTCTTATTTAAACAGCTAAACAACAGCAGGTTATGGATCATATATTTATTTAAAAATCGATCTTTATTCCAAGTATTATTTTAATTTATATTCTATATGCTTTATTAAAAAAATTCAGGGGGCATGAAATTATTCCCCCCTCAATATATCTGAGAAATTAATTAATTTTTGGCATCAATCAGACTATTTGTGTGCTTGAGCCTTATGTGTAATCCCCATGCCTCTTGCAATATTATTCACATATATATGAATGTATATGTATTCATCAATTAGAATATGCATTCATGCTTATTGTCATTATATTCCTGTTCTATTCCGTAAGAATGTTTATTCATGTGTTCGGCTCATTATTTGGAAATTGGAATGGAATAGAGCATAGTTTTCAAAGCGTTGGAGCCTACAAAACAAAGCAACGATTTGAAAGTGTAGGAACAGTAGGCACTTTGCCACGTACGAGCTTTGTTGTGTAACAATATTTAGTATTTTTGTGAATTTTATATTCCTTTTAGTTAGGTTACACTTTGGTATTTATGTTTCAGCTGGCGCCGAGCTCTCCCATTTGCTTTTGGATGCTTTGACAACTATGGAATAAGCACTCTTAATTTACTCCACCTAAAAGACTGCGTGCTTAAACCAGTCTTATTCTTACTCATCATTAGCTATTCCACATAAAGTGGTTTTTTTTTTAATACTGAAAAAATCATTTAATTTAGAAATTAATAACCTGTCATTTTCATATACCATACATTTATAATTTTTTCGTTTTCTTTTCATCCTTCATTATTCTACTTTTGATTAGATATTGACCTAACAAAAACTTTTGTATTTCTTTCTAATCAATTCAGTCAAATGGAAAAATTATATTATACCATTATTCGGTTCAAGGTTCAAAAGTATGTGAAGTGGTATGGTCCTGCCCTTATGGCGTAAGGCAAGACGAGCACCTTAGTAAGGTCAAGGCAGGCACGTCGAATGACAAAAAAAGACACAAATATTTCTCGTTACCCATCAAATTTATATATGTAATAACATAAAATAACTTGAGTACATATTCTTTTTCTTACACCATAATAATTTGAAGTGATATATATATATATATATATAAATTTATAATCCAATACATAATCAAATCATTTCATTTAATTATTAAAAATTAATAAATTTACGTGAATCTCCTTGCTTAATTATACTCGATACACATGTAGAGGTTCTATTAAATTATCTTTCATAATTATCCATTTATCGTACAAAAGCATATAAGTGTAAACTAATGATAACAACAACAACAACAACAATAATAACACCCTAATGGTGATAATAATAAATTAATAATAATACATAATAAAAAATTCTAATAGCAACAATAATGTCCTATTTATTAAACTTATTTTTTATATTAATCAATTTTATTTTATTTTTTCTAAAAGCAATAATTATTAATAACAAAACAGATGTAAAAAACATATTATATATATCCCTATATGTTAAAGTTTTGGGAACTAACCAATAATTTCCGTTGTAATTTTTTTTAGTTATCCTTTCCTTGTGATCAATGTAATCCAGTTTTCTATTATTTTATTAATTTAGTGAACATGAAATCAGGTAGCCTTAGATATATATTTGTTTTTTTAACTTAGATTCATAAACACATTTAGGCAACAAAATGCTCACAAATAATTGTTTTGGGGTGCATAAATAAATAAGAGGTTTTATGGCACCCTATGCCAGGATTGAAGTCATCTCCCTATTCACTTTTTATTTTAGATGTACCACACTTTTTTTTTTTGTGTTGTTCATTTGTCTAAGTTGATATATGATTGTGAACATGTTGTAGCCAAAGTTTCCCAGCATAGAACTTGATATTCAGAGCCATGGAATTAGTGCTAAAATATTAATTTACTGAAAATGATGTTGTAAAAGAGATTGAAGGTAGAGATGGACCCAGCCGTGGATGCAGGTAATTTGTCGCAATGTCCTGAACCTAAGGAGAAATTGTTGAACACACCTGCAGCTGTGTGGAAGGAAGGAAGGACTGGGGAGACAGCATAGCCGTAGGTCTTTCATTAGTCACGAAATTAAATGCATAGTAGAGAGGCACCCGCTCAATGCAGTGGTCTTTCATTATTGATTATTGTTGGAACGGAGTGGAGCTGTAAAGAAGCAGATTGCACTGCTAACAGTGTATCAGAAAAACAGCAAGTCTGCACTAGGAGAGAATACAGTTTTTTCCCACCACTGAACGATGACACCAACTCGTGTGGAACCATGCTGTTTTGGCTTTAAGCCTTAGGGTGCAAGGTTGGGTTAGAAACACCAACTTCACCTTCCATGGGCTTAAGCATGTCTTGTGTAGGCATAATGTTATTTTAGATCATGAAGAGCGGATGGACTGTGGTGTAACAATAGGATCTTCAACAACAAAGAGAAGACTCCAGACGCAATCCTGCAAAAAGTAGCACTTAATGTTCTATCTAATTTGTAAGCTGACGGCTTTTCACGCCTTATAATCGTGAGCACGCTTGTTTTTCTTCTTTATTATATTTATCCATTTAAAAAAAAAAGGAACAGATGGGCATGCACATATTAATGTCCAATTGCCTAGTACCATGACATACACAATGAAGAAGTGTTTGTTATAGATCTTATGTTTTAGTTTTGTTTTTGTTTTACTTATATATTACTAGGATTAAATGCAAGTTAAGAAAATATCGAGAAAAAAGGGCTTTCTCCTTGTGCAATACAAGATACAGTGGAGGGGAAAATGGGCTTTCTCTTTTAAAGGGGGAGCGAAGTCATATCCCCAACTTACTATAATTTTTTTGTTGCCCTATATAGCCAGCCAACCTCAAATCTTGAAATATAGGCGTAATTATTGTTGTTATATACTACTAGGATTTTAGTACTCAAAAGGCCTTTGTTTGCTTGTAATGCTTTTTTATTTTATACATATTTTGAATATAGTGTATCAAGAACCCTTCCAAATATCACTTGAAGTACTAGATCAATGCTATTAGCCTCTTTTAACAAACCAGTTTTGCATTGTCACTGCTAGATTGAAATGTGTGCAAGTGAGAAAATAATGCTAATATATAACTGGTGTAAAAAATTTTTCATGCTTGCAGATAGTTGAATGTAGGCGTGTGTTGAAGTGGACCTATGCATACGGTTACTATATACCTGAAGAGGAACACTCTAAGAAAGAGCTTTTTGAGTACTTGCAAGGTTTATTTTCCTTAATTTGAGTATGAGGCAGTGGAATAATTTGTGAATTACAATAGATGTGACCACTACTTATTACTTACATGGTTTCTAATTCTATGCAGGTGAAGCTGAGTCTGGTTTGGAGAGGCTACATCAGTGTGTTGAGAAGGAATTACTAGTTTATATCAGTTCTAGAACCACTGCAGGAAGTTTCAATGGCTTCCGTATAAAGTTGACTCAATTGACCATGTAATGTTCCTGGAATAAAGTTGTTCCATTGATTGCTAAACTGCAAACTTTTAACTTTCGGAGTTCTTCCTCATCTGTTTTTCTATGTTTTCGATTAAAATAGGGTGACACGAAACTACTTCGAGAACCTTGTTACAGCATTGGAGAATGGTTTATCAGAAGTGGACGCCCAACGGGCTACTAGGTAGTGCGACCAATTCTGAAGTTGAAGATGACAAGGAATGAAAAAAAGGGGAAAAGAAGACGGCTTAAATTTATGTTACCGACCATTTAATGTAAATATGCCAATGTTGCAAATGCAAACGTTCTTGGCTTCCACCGAAGGTGGGTCCATCTACCTGTCCTGACCAGGATCTAATTATGAAGAAGCAGAGGGTGTATTGAAAGGATGATTTGTTTCATTGTAAATAATTCGTCTATCTAGGCTATTTACTTAATTTGGTATTCCATAATAGTGTGTTTGGAAGTTGGGATAATGAAAAGGATATTATCCTGAGTTGTTTTCAGTTTAGGTTATGTACTGTTGTTTTTCGAAAATATTTAGTACTTTTTTAAACCGAAAACAGAAAATGTTTCAATTAAACATGTTTTTAAGTGTTATCATGATGTTATCAAGGTATTTACTTGATTTGGTATTTCCTAATAAGTAGTATTAGATACAACTAGCGTTGCGGTATTTTTTATGATTTGGTACGCTTCTAAATCATCACTCGAGCCTCTACTCGAGGCGACGCCTGAGTACACCTCGAGCAGATCTGCTCGAGTCTGCCTCGAGCCGCCTCGAGCAGGCATCGATCATTTCTCCCAAGGCTAAATCTACGGGTTTTTGGGTTCGTTGATCGTAATTTGACGAAAACTTTAAATGTCCATAATTTTGTGTATTGTGGTCTGATTTAGGTTTATTTTTTTATTTGTAGATATTGACGTGAGCTATGCGGTTAAAATACCCATAGGGGATTTTTTTACTCTTGGATTTTCAAAAAAAAGTCCTTTGTTGCCTCCAAAATTAAATTTTATGCATATTTCTATCTCTTTTCGTTCAGATCCACTACTCGAGCCTCCTTCCTCTCTCCCTTCTCTCTTTCTCTCTATCCCAGACTTTGTGTTTTGCACGTTAAGATTTAAAGTATTTTTGTTGAGTTGGAATGAGCCACGTCAGTCGAGTGCGCATTGAGGACACAACGCCGATTGCAAATAGCATTTTTGTTCTCTAATAGTTGTTTGGCAGTATGTGAGATAAGGAATAAAAACACATATATTTATTTTTTAAAATGAGTGTAAAAAGGAATCCCAAAGTTATTTCAGAATCAGATTATTAAATTGTGTAAAGTTACCATTGAATTTATAATGTCATTTCAAGATGCATTTTATCTATGGAAATATTATGTTGTATCATCTTTATACTAAATTGTTCTGAAATTGTTTGGTTTTGTAAAAGTATCCATAATCCTGTTATTTAGATTGACATTTGTTATCTTATCTTATATATTTTACCAAGTGCAACATAAAACTAAATTCGTTGTATTTAGAGCATTGATTTTATCAAATCAATCTTTAAAATTTAATGAAAAGGGTTTTCTTAAATTTAATTTTTTTAACTCATCAAAATAATAACATATTATTATTATTTTAATGATTGAAAACAATAATGCTTGTCCGCCACTCCCCTGAATCTTTCCACCAAGCCACCGCCGCTGGTGAGGAATCTGGGCACCTCTTGATAGCCATTTAGGAAGCCTTGAACAACAAGCTAAAAAAAAAAAAAACCAATAGTGTTGTGTGAGTTGTGAAAGTTTTAATATGATCAACGAAGCATATACCTTCACGACCCCTTTATGATTATTATCTTGAAGCCTAAAAACAATAGACCCAGATCAAAATTTCAAAACCAAAACAATTGATCAGGGAGATTCAAACAGCCAACAAGGCCAGTAAAAGCTACGCTCTTCAATTGTTTTATTTGATTCTGAAAATGCGGTGATCGTGCGGGGCTGGAAGTGATTCAACATATTCAATTATTGCCACACAATACACTTGTTCAACCGTTTTCAAAAACATTTATTAGTGTCCAGTTTTGCATCGCCATTGCTTGAGTGAAATGTTTACAATTGATAAAATAATGCTAATATAAAACTCGTAAATTCTGTTTCATGTTTGCAGAATAGTTGAATGTAGGCGTATGTTGAAGTGGGCCTATGTGTACGATCAGTATATACCTGTGCAGGAACACTAAGAAAGGGTTTTTTGAGTACTTGCTAGGTTTATTTTCCTCCATTTGAGTATGAGGCAGTAGAATAATTGTGAATTGCAATAATTGTGACAGCTACTACTTATATGGTTTTCAATTTCTATGCAGGTGAGGATAAGTATGGTTTGGGGAGGTTACATTAATGCGTTGACTAGAAATTATAAGTTTATGTCAGTGAGACTGAGTCTATTTTGGAAAAGCTACAACAATATGTTGAAAAGGAATTATAAATTTATGTTAGTACTAGAATTGCTATAGAAAGTTTTAGTGACTTCCGTATAAAGTTAACTCAATTGACCATATAATTTTTCTGGAGTAAAGTCTCATTGATTAAGTATTTTTTAAATTTCAAACTTTTTAACTTTCAGGTTTCTTCCTCATTCTTATTTATATGTTTTCGATTGAAATAGGGTGACACAAAACTACTTTGAGAACCTTATTAGGGCATGAGAGGATGGTTTACCAGTAGTGGATATCCAATGACAAGGAATGAAAAGGGGAAAGTGTTGGGTTAAATTTGGTTTGTGTTAATGACCATTTAATACACATATGCCAAAGTTGCAAATGCAAGCTTTCTTGGTTTACACCGAACGTTGGGAGAGCTGCTTGTCATCTTGGAAGTTTCATATGGGCCATGTGCTTGTCTCATTTAGTTAAAAAAAAGTAGAGGGTACTTTAAAAAAGAGATTTGTTTCATTGTAAGCTATCCATCATTCCATCTAGGCTATAACTTTTATGTAATTTGGTTGGACATCACTTTCATTTTTTAAAATTGTAATTTGATATTCCATATGGCTGGTGGTATAATAGATAGGATAATTAGTGTTATCCTAGGTTGTTTGGTGGGTATGAGATGCAAATACGTATATTTATTTTTCGAATAGTGTAAAAAGAAACCTTAAACTGTTTTGTTGTATTTTTTTTAATCCTCAAACCAGCATAACTCATGATTGGACCTATTCCTATAGACAATGTCCTCTCATACATATGCTTGGACTTTATGATCTGAAGCACCTATTGGATACCTCTATTATCTATAAAACTCATTTACAATCCATCACCTCATAAACATGGAGCTAGTTGTGATCTTGTAAAACAAACCTGAAATTGTGACACTAGACATGAGTTTACCTCTAAAAATAATAGGGATATGGCAACCGAGGGATGAGCTGTCATTATGACATATGAAAAAGGTTATCTGTAATTCCTCCAATTACAAAAAATAAACATGATAATTTAGAAAAACCCAACAAGCATGTTTATGCTTATATCGTTTGTCCTATCATTTATTTTTATTTAAACTATCCTTTTCAAATTTGTCCGAACAACCATCTTAGCTGAGTGAGAATTGAAAATCACTCATGATGCAATATTGTAGCAATAAATGCCTTAGCAATAGAGGGGTTGTTAGAATTAAAGAGTCAACGTTCTAAAAATAATTATGTAGAAAAAACTATTTTTGGTTCTATATTAGAATCTATTTGATTGGTTACTTTTGTTAATATGAGATTCTAATATTCCTTTCTGATGTGGATGATACATACGGTCGAAAATTAGAAATCGTAGATAAAACGGAACATTGAAAATAAATTCCTCATGAAATGAACTTCGTGAGTGAAAACACAACATACTTTGATACTATATTAGAATCCAATGATTAATATCCTAAAACCAATTGATTATAAAAAAGGTTACTCTTGTTTCTATATTAGAATTTATTTGATAAACTCAATTCACTAATGTAACTCATCCAACTGAGCCAACTGAAGCAATTCACCAAACTGAACCGGCTGAAGTACCTTAACCTCCTGCAGTACAAGTGGAAGCTCAAGAAGAACATTATATACCAGACCCTAGTCCTACATAATCCTTTGAGCACTCACATGAGTTACCTGATCTTCAAGATCTAGGTGTCTTGAAAGAAGAAGCAGATATTTCATACGCTCAAAAGTGGACTAGAAATCATCGACAAAGAGCTGATCATTGGCGACTCTACAATCGGTGCGAGTACAAGAGCTGCCACCATGAATAAAAGAATACTTGTTTATTCTTTCACAGGTAGAACCTAAACTTGTAAATGAGGCAATACAAGATCCAAGCTGGATTGAAGCCATGAGGATCTCAACCTGTTTAAAAGGAACAAGGTGTGGACATTAGTCGACTGACCCTCATGACTATGACTACTTTATTTGCAAATGATGGAATATGAGCACTTAAGGTGGCTGAGACAGCAGCCCCAGGTCTCATATTATGGTCCCATTACAGGATCAAGGTATAGTCGATCAACCACAATCAGCTATTGATCTTGATTATAAGACTCATAGGACTGAGTCTCAGTATGAAACCTTGTTCTCTGAATCTGCTATGTCCAAGGTATTCGAACAACGTTATCTAGAGCATCGGTATGAGCTACTGGGTGTCAATGAAGGAATCTTGACGGTTTAGGCTGATGTAAAGAAGGATATCACTCATATATAAGAGGTGGTTCAAGAGATGTTCCTAGTGGTTCACACTCACCCGCAACGAATGTCACAACAAGTGTCAAAACTTGAGGCTCATTTGGTTGCTGTGATAAAAGAGTTGGCAACCTTCAGATTTGACTCGAAAAGAGATAGTTAGAAACTTGATCAAATCTTTATAGTGGTTAACCGTGAGGAAGCTAATATGAAAAGCATCAAGTCTTTTCTTACATATATGGCTACAGAGGAACGTATTATTGACAAAATTACACTTGAGGAAGAGACGGAACTACCTGAAGACGTAGTGGTTAAGCCTACAAGAAACATGTGAAGTAAGAAGACTCGCCTGGTACAAGTAGAAGAACATGTATGTGTTGAAGAGCCTCAGAGGAAGCACCAGAAGGTTAAAGCTAGCTGTGAAAGGTTCTATTCCTTTTGGAGCCTCTGATGAAGAATAACAGTCTAGGAGGCAATCCTCTCGACTTCAGAGTATAGTTCAAGCACCTGAACCCGAAGAAATTGTAAAAGAGAAGGCCCCCTCTCCTATGATGATGATCCCACTTAACTCTCTCGTAGAGGATATGATTGAGTTGAATGAGAGAAAATCGTTGATATATCGAGGCTAGTGTGACCTGCAGTATGTACTTATTCCTTTGTATGTCTTAGGTCACTTCATGCTATTCTAGATAAATTTCCAGAAACATGTCATGGTTGTTTATGATCATTTAGTTTATACATGTTCTGATGCATGTCGGGCCATATTTGAACCTTTTTGCAACTGTGTGAGCCTTACCATGCTAAACACGAAGTTTTATTCTGATCATTGCTTACGAGATGATCATCCCTTACCGGTTCTCTCTGCACTACCAACTACGATTTTTCAAGAGATCGATGACAAGTTGTGGAGTTCAAGTATGTATGTACTTGATGACTTGTCTTAAGAGGTTTGATGCTGTGCGGACTCATGAGGAAGCTACTCGTGCTGGGTCCAGTTAGGCCATGAAGAAGTTGTGATGATATATTGAAGCTATTTTGCGGAATAATAGCTCACATAATGGAGGTATGCTTAATTGTAATATTCTCTTATGTTGTGTGCCTAACTTTAGACGATTTATGGACCTCTCTGTGTTGTATTAATATGTTAAATGTTCCTGTATTTATTTAGCTAAATTTATGTATTATTCCCTGTTCTATATTAGTGTGTTTGTGTTTGTTTGTATTGTTTGGTTGTACGGTTGTTTCAGAGAACAGGTATTATACAGGTGTCTTACTGTTCTGCATTCTCTTCTGTCTCATATTCTTGTCTCATACTGTCTTGTCATCATCGTCCACATTCCAGAAAAGGGGGAGTGAGGGCGTGCAAATAAGGGTACAAACAAGGTTTTGGCGTGGCAAAGGAAAGTGTTTTTTTTTTTTTTTTTTTGGTGGCTTTTTAGTTTGTTAGTTGGAAATTTTGAGGATCCTTCAAGAAATCACCTGGCCGCAGAGGATCTGTGAAGACCCTAACTTATGACCGAGACACCATTTCTTTATCACTTTCTGAAAAGGACGTTTTTGAAGATCAAGTGCGGACAAGTTATAGTTAAGGAATCCAAGCATGTCTTAAAGGATAAATGTGTCGTATTGCAAAAAGACAGTGTGGAAGTCATGATCAAATGGCTATGTTGAAGACTTAATACGAGGGTTGCTTATATAAATCAAATAGGGAGAAATTATTGGATGATTTGATTCATTGAGCTTATAGCTTAACTTACTTGGGTGAAGTCAAGATGATATTAGAGAAATATATAAGGTCATTAGAGGCTTAAAAGATAGACCTCGTTGAAATAAAGGAGCCAAGACAAAAAAATCTTTTAATGTTGAATCGTAAATGATCACAATCAATTGTCAGATGATCGACAAATCGATAAACGATCATAATAAATCGCAATACTCTTAGTTAATTATGAGTTTGATATGAATTATTAGGCGATTAACTAAGTCAAAAAAATTAGTTTTTTGGATTTTAAAATGTATGATAAAAATTTATAAAAAAATGTATTTTAAAAAAAATAAAATATTTTTAAAATATTATTCCGGACGGATCTGGAGAGAGGAGTTATAGTTTAAAATATATATAATATTATATCAATTTATGGTCCCCAAATCGCACGACGGCTTATTAGGTCCAGATCCCCATCGACAAGAACTATTGAGAACAACGGTTCATAAGGGTCGTGCTTGAGTTGGAAGATCACAACCCGTTGATCAAACTCCAGCGATGGATTCGGGTACGCTTCCGATTTATTGTTTCAGATCAAGCAATATCTAGACAAATAAAGATCCTACAGTTTATTAAATTCTATCATGAGGATCTCAACCTGTTTAAAAGGAACAAGGTGTGGACATTAGTCGACTGACCCTCATGACTATGACTACTTTATTTGCAAATGATGGAATATGAGCACTTAAGGTGGCTGAGACAGCAGCCCCAGGTCTCATATTATGGTCCCATTACAGGATCAAGGTATAGTCGATCAACCACAATCAGCTATTGATCTTGATTATAAGACTCATAGGACTGAGTCTCAGTATGAAACCTTGTTCTCTGAATCTGCTATGTCCAAGGTATTCGAACAACGTTATCTAGAGCATCGGTATGAGCTACTGGGTGTCAATGAAGGAATCTTGACGGTTTAGGCTGATGTAAAGAAGGATATCACTCATATATAAGAGGTGGTTCAAGAGATGTTCCTAGTGGTTCACACTCACCCGCAACGAATGTCACAACAAGTGTCAAAACTTGAGGCTCATTTGGTTGCTGTGATAAAAGAGTTGGCAACCTTCAGATTTGACTCGAAAAGAGATAGTTAGAAACTTGATCAAATCTTTATAGTGGTTAACCGTGAGGAAGCTAATATGAAAAGCATCAAGTCTTTTCTTACATATATGGCTACAGAGGAACGTATTATTGACAAAATTACACTTGAGGAAGAGACGGAACTACCTGAAGACGTAGTGGTTAAGCCTACAAGAAACATGTGAAGTAAGAAGACTCGCCTGGTACAAGTAGAAGAACATGTATGTGTTGAAGAGCCTCAGAGGAAGCACCAGAAGGTTAAAGCTAGCTGTGAAAGGTTCTATTCCTTTTGGAGCCTCTGATGAAGAATAACAGTCTAGGAGGCAATCCTCTCGACTTCAGAGTATAGTTCAAGCACCTGAACCCGAAGAAATTGTAAAAGAGAAGGCCCCCTCTCCTATGATGATGATCCCACTTAACTCTCTCGTAGAGGATATGATTGAGTTGAATGAGAGAAAATCGTTGATATATCGAGGCTAGTGTGACCTGCAGTATGTACTTATTCCTTTGTATGTCTTAGGTCACTTCATGCTATTCTAGATAAATTTCCAGAAACATGTCATGGTTGTTTATGATCATTTAGTTTATACATGTTCTGATGCATGTCGGGCCATATTTGAACATTTTTGCAACTGTGTGAGCCTTACCATGCTAAACACGAAGTTTTATTCTGATCATTGCTTACGAGATGATCATCCCTTACCGGTTCTCTCTGCACTACCAACTACGATTTTTCAAGAGATCGATGACAAGTTGTGGAGTTCAAGTATGTATGTACTTGATGACTTGTCTTAAGAGGTTTGATGCTGTGCGGACTCATGAGGAAGCTACTCGTGCTGGGTCCAGTTAGGCCATGAAGAAGTTGTGATGATATATTATTGAAGCTATTTTGCGGAATAATAGCTCACATAATGGAGGTATGCTTAATTGTAATATTCTCTTATGTTGTGTGCCTAACTTTAGACGATTTATGGATCTCTCTGTGTTGTATTAATATGTTAAATGTTCATGTATTTATTTAGCTAAATTTATGTATTATTCCCTGTTCTATATTAGTGTGTTTGTGTTTGTTTGTATTGTTTGGTTGTACGGTTGTTTCAGAGAACAGGTATTATACAGGTGTCTTACTGTTCTGCATTCTCTTCTGTCTCATATTCTTGTCTCATACTGTCTTGTCATCATCGTCCACATTCCAGAAAAGGGGGAGTGAGGGCGTGCAAATAAGGGTACAAACAAGGTTTTGGCGTGGCAAAGGAAAGTGTTTTTTTTTTTTTTTTGTGGTGGCTTTTTAGTTTGTTAGTTGGAAATTTTGAGGATCCTTCAAGAAATCACCTGGCCGCAGAGGATCTGTGAAGACCCTAACTTATGACCGAGACACCATTTCTTTATCACTTTCTGAAAAGGACGTTTTTGAAGATCAAGTGCGGACAAGTTATAGTTAAGGAATCCAAGCATGTCTTAAAGGATAAATGTGTCGTATTGCAAAAAGACAGTGTGGAAGTCATGATCAAATGGCTATGTTGAAGACTTAATACGAGGGTTGCTTATATAAATCAAATAGGGAGAAATTATTGGATGATTTGATTCATTGAGCTTATAGCTTAACTTACTTGGGTGAAGTCAAGATGATATTAGAGAAATATATAAGGTCATTAGAGGCTTAAAAGATAGACCTCGTTGAAATAAAGGAGCCAAGACAAAAAAATCTTTTAATGTTGAATCGTAAATGATCACAATCAATTGTCAGATGATCGACAAATCGATAAACGATCATAATAAATCGCAATACTCTTAGTTAATTATGAGTTTGATATGAATTATTAGGCGATTAACTAAGTCAGAAAGTAAGTAATTTGAATTCTAAAATGTATGATAAAAATTTATAAAAAATGTATTTTATAAAATATTTTTAAAATATTATTCCGGACGGATCTGGAGAGAGGAGTTATAGTTTAAAATATATATAATATTATATCAATTAACAGCTAACTAAAATTTATAAAACCAATTTTTTATACTATTCAGTACTAAAAACACATTATAATCAAGTTATTATTGTATTAAGAGTAGTGATAGGTACAACCACGTCACAGCATCTTTGTGTTTCCAGGTGGAATAAGTCATATCAATATTTTTTTCATGATTCCGCGCTCTTCCGGATCATCGCTCGAGCATAGGCTCGAGCACACTTCAAGCGGGGCTCGAGTACGCCTCGAGTAGGGTGGCTTGAGCCCCTACTCGAGGCCATCTGCTCGAGGCATTTTCGAGGTTGAGGCTCGAGTAAGTCTCGAGCATTAGGTATCGAGCAAGCATCGATCATTTCTCCCACGGCTAGATCTACATGTTTCTCGGTTACGTCAACTGTAATTTAGGATGAAAATTTCAAACGGCTATAACTTTGCACACAATAGTCTGATTTATGCTCATTTTTTTATTTGTAGGTATCAACGAGACGCACGGCTCTCATACGTACTCAAATTTCCAAAAAACGTATTCTTTCGCTTCTAAATTCAAATTCTATGCCATTTTCTTCCTTTTCCTATTCAAATGTACCGTTTGAGTCCCCTCCCTACCTCCCAAGGGCGGAGCCAGCCCTTGGTAGGGGGGGCTCCCCTCATTTTTTTCATTTATATTTTTACTGCTATGGTAAGCATGCAGGGCTCTTTTTGGGAGAAAAAAGAAATAAAAATTTTGGAATTTGGCTTGCCATTTTTTGCTTTCTCTCCTCCAACGAAATTATTGTAACAAGTTTCATGTTATAAGCTAAATCATAAATTAACTCTTATTTTGAGGTTGTATTTTCTGAAAGTTATTTTTAAAAGGTATATATATATATATTATTTTAAAAAATTTAATATCTAGCTTCTCTCTAAATATTAGTTTGGATTCTTAGGTTTTGGATTATTAATTTTCCAATCAAAAACTTTTCCTCTTTTGTTCTCTAATCCCAACCCAAAAATTTTTTCAGTCTAAATTTTTTTCCTGGTTAGGCTTGGCCCCCCCAAGAACGGATTCCCGGTTCCGCCCCTGCTACCTCCTTCACTGTTTTTCTCTCTATCTCAGATGTGGTGCGCTGCACGTTAATTTTTAAGTAATTTTACTGACATAGTAATTGTCACATCAGTCGGGAATGCAATCAGAATGCAATACCGGTTGCATTTACGCATTGCTTGGCTAACACGAAAAAGGTATAGAAAACGCGGAGGTAGAAAAGCTATGGAATTTAAACTTTCTCTTGATTGGTTACAGAAAATTTCAAATTACATCCAAAAAGCATCTCGAAAAAAACGTGTGTGATTTCTATAGCAAAATATGAGATTTTGGGTTGAAAATGCATCACTGTATTTTCTATAGCCACCCTATTTTCTACCTTTTTTCTATATCAACTAATTACATCTATTTTTTTTTCTATTCATTTTTTTTCTGTTCTTTTTTTATATCTTACCAAACATTTTTTCTTGTATTAATATTTATTTTTACCAATATTTTAATATAATATTTAAAAAAAATCTTTCTTCTTGTACGATACCAAATTTCAACCATTCACTTTTCATCCGATTCAAAATATAATTTGAAACATTTTATTGATTACCAGTACCACGCATGCCGGGCGAGTCGGATTAAATAAAGTAAAATTAGCGCAAATGAAACTCAAATACCCATAATTTAGGGTTTTCAATTTCCAAATATGTCCCTGTCTCTTTCTCCTCTGTAAATCCCCACCTCATCCCTTCCCTTCAACCATTTCGTCCAATTCACGCCGAACCACAAAACCAATACAAAGCACGAAGAAGAAGAAAACCGAAGCCTCATTGATACTCTCTTCTCTCTCTGCTTTGATCGCTCGCGATCGATTGAAGCCATTGCTCTGTCCAATGGACTCCGAAGAGGACATGCTTGACGCCAACGACGCGGAATCCATCGACGAAGACTTCTACAGCGGCGGCGAGACCGCTGTCTACAGTGACGACGGCGATGCTGGCTTCGATTTCTTTGAGAACGACACCGATGATTCCGACGACACGATCTCGCATCGCCAGCAGGTAAATACTCCTCTGTCCGCGCATTTGCGCTCGCGTATTGATGCACATGCATCTGTAGGTTGGTGATTATGCATTCCATGCGATTAGGAACGCTCTTGTCTGTCTTTCCATGTTTCCTGCAATCGTTTGGCTCGACCGGTCTGTTATTTTAGGTTTGGCGTACTTTCTGTTCTGCTGATGTCTAATAATCTAGCAATCACGATTTTTTTTTTTTGTGAACTAATGATATGTAAGTCTTGGTCGTTGGAGTTTCGCCTTTAATGGGTTATTGTGCTTCTATGTTCCTTCAAAGTGCTTTGTCTACTGTTGTTTATGATCTGTCCCCGTTGGCCGTGAAGGGTACTCGCATGTTTTTTTGACTTCTGATTCCCTCGTTTAACATTGATGTTATTTTCCATGCAGGATTCTCATACGTTTTTTTTTTTACTCTTTTAACATAATTTTATATTGATTTAGTATGCAGAAGCCAACAAACATTGCCGTTGTAGTCAATGTGATGTTGGTTTGGGTCAATGCCATCATAAGACTCGCCCTTATATATATCCCAATATATGCTATACTAGTGAAAATTGTTCTCTGGACCGCTGCCACAGTATATGTGTGTGCATGTGTGTGGTGTCACATGAATTTTGTTATTTCCTTTCTGGAGATTTGTTCTTATAATGTGGACATGACATACACTCTACAAATGCATTGTGGATCATAGCAAAGCGGTGGCGCATGAGAATGCAACATTGCAGTTTTTACTTTTGGCTTAAGCGGACCATATTTTTTTGGTTAATGGTTAGTTTAAGTCAAAGTTAATTGTTCAGAAAGATACACAGGCATCCAATGTCAAAAATCCTAACAGAATATGGTTCCAATGTATTACTAGGATATCCATGCTCATAGTACTTGGTATGCTAGAGGCAGGTGGGTACTTATATAGTAAACAAAGCATTCATGCGCATTAGGCTCGATAAGCTTGGTAGGACATAAAACAAGCAGATACAGATATGACTTGCTACATATGCTGTTACACATATGGCATAAAGTTGCTCCAATTCTACACAAGTCCAAATTCCCAATCAATCATAGTGGCATCTTCCCTCCTGCTTCTAACTGGAAGTAGTCATCCGTCCTCGCACCTGCCATCATCCTATCATCCTTTCAATCGTTCAATACATCTCTGTTCATATTCTTTTCCAGCACTGGAGGCACAATAAAAGTATGCAGAAGAATCTATATTTTCAAGGAGAGATAGACTGATAGAGAGAAAATGGCCTGCATCGGGAGGGAGGGAACTGCCATAGAGAAGACGGAAGAAAGGGACGGAGAAAAATGATTTAGAAATAAAATTCAAAGCTGATAATATCTGTCCACTCAATTACTCATCAATTTTATTTATTTATTTTTTTTAAAAGGCGGACTAGTCATAAGACAATAGTGCATGTTTGGTGTGCTTGTTTTCTGTTTTCATTTTCAAAAAGTGATAGTTGTTTTCCAGTATAAAAAATTAAAAACTGAAAACAACAAAATGATATTTTCAATTTAGAGGACCCCTAAAATAAAAATATTTTTTGGTTGTTTTCGGTTTTTAATTTTTTTATCCAAAAACAGCTATCACATTTTAAAAATAAGAACAGAAATTATCCCAATATAAAAGTAATTTATATAGTCAATTCCAATATAAAAACAAATTTATATAGTTATATGGTAAGAAAAAATGTAATTTAGCTGTTATATTGGTGTATGAAGGTACATTTTTTTATATTTATGCTTTCTGGACTACACTTATTCTAGTATAACCAAGTTTTTTGGTATCCCCTTGAAATTCTACAAATTGCATACACATGATTCATCACGTATATATATGCCTGAATATTACTTTAGTGTTATTGTCCGTACCCTTAATATTTGCCTCACAACATACTGAACATAAAAGGTATTGGATCTTTAATGAGTGAAAGTTGTGTTCGTAAAAAGGAGAGGCAGTTGGCATCTCCCCTGACAGGGATGGGATTTTCTTTCAAAGCATTCCTGTTATCACACATTTGATTAAGGCTACCCTCTTTGGCAGATATTAATCCAATTTTTTACCTATAAAAAAAATGAGTGAAAGTTTAACCTTTCATGAAGCGGCTGTATTGGTCAAGCATCTGCTACTTGGATCTTTCCTACTTTCTCAATAGTCAATACTGCTCTTGTTTGCATGTGTTAATTTGGCTATTTCTTCTGAATTTTGTTCTGTTTTTGTTTGGCATTTCAGAAAAGTTATACCATCTTGAAGGAATCTGACATTCAACAGCGGCAGGATGATGATATTGCAAGAGTTTCTACAGTTCTTTCAATGTCAAGGGTTCAAGCTGGCATTTTATTGCGTCACTATAATTGGTAAATCTTCACAGTTGGTGCTTAGAATTTAGGCAAACTTGATAGCTAGATTATTTTGAGGGTTAGTTATGCTTTTCTTACCTATGGTAAGGCCTTGGTCCACCTTGCATACTTGTCATGTAACTCATTCAATTTAGCACACACCTGCATGTGCACCATTTTACACTGACAACATTCCATCACATTTTAGAATATTATAATGTAAAATATGTTTAGTCATGTTTTCTAACAAAATTGCCTTGAAAAATAAGATTTTGGGCTGTAATATTTTAAAAGATCATGGAGTTTGTGACAATGCAAAACAGCGTTTATACTGTAAAAGGAGTGTAATTGTGTAGCTACTGAAACCGATACACAAACTGGACCAAGGCCATACCACAGGTATGCAGAGCATAATTAATCCTTATTATTATTATTATTGAAGGGTTTGTTCTGTTGTGTACATAGAGATCAGAGATTAGCAGAATTTAGCTGTCTCCATTGTTTTCTGTTACTTGTCAACATTTGTGCTGACTTCATAAGTTTGGAAATTAAGGTTAATTTTGTTCAGTCGAATTTGGAGGTTCAGTTTTGTACTTAAGAGATCAGAGATTAGTAGAATTTAGCTGCAACATTGCTTGTCAACCAGTTGTAGCTTTTGTGCTGACTTTCATCAGTTGGGTGTTCGGTATTCGTACTTTAAACAGTTCAAAATTTTGATGTAAATCTAGGAACTTATCATTTTGCTACTTTTTAATGAATGGGAATAGATCTTATCAGTGTTGTCATTTCAACAAGTAGTTTGATTTTCTCCATTAACAGATAAAAGCAGTAGTTTGGTTTCCTGAAAAATAGCAACTTTGCAGGAGTGTAAGTAAAGTGCATGATGAATGGTTTGCTGATGAAGATAGAGTACGGAAGGCTGTTGGCCTGTTGGAGAAACCTATAGTTAATTTTCAAAAAGATAGAGAAGTAAGCTGTTTATAAATGTGATGAATCAACTGATGCTATTAAATACTGTTTTATGGAAATAGTGATCGTCTACGATTTTCTTCTCTTTCAATACATTGTATACTTATTCTATTTATCTTACCAGCTCACTTGTGGGATCTGTTTTGAGACATATCCACGTGATGAAATAAAGTATGCTTCTTGTGGTCATCCTTTTTGTGGCACATGTTGGGCAGGTTAGTTCAGTTCAGTGCATGTAGGTCGGTTTGATTTCTGTATGGGGTATTGGTATCTGAATCTGAATGCTTGCCTGCTTCCGTTTTGGTTTAAAAATTTGCACAAATGCGATTTTTTTAAAGGGGGGAGTTTATTTTTTTATGAGAGATTAAGGGGGGGGTTTTTTTTTTTCCTTTTTTTTTAAAATTTTTTTGAATTTTTTGCCTAAGTTGATGTAATCTGAGTTGAATTTAAGATCGGGAATAGTACAAGAATCCTCAATTTATAATTGTTAATGGTCTACACCTGTTTTCAACTACCTAGTTTCTATGTTTTCACTTGTGTAATGAGGTAATGAAAACTCTTTATGATGTTTGATTTGATATATGAGCACTTCTGATGGATCTCTTAACTTTATTATGAAGTTTTTTGTTGGTGTTTGATATTTTGATATGACTACAAGTGTTATCGGCTTGATATATTTTCTGTATGTCGTTTTTGGATGTTGCTTGAAACATATTTTCTATTGTTTTGATTATTAATTTAATTTAATAATAGTTACATATACCTAATTGGCTGAACTTTAAATTTATCGCATCCCTTTTTTTCTTGTATACTAGTCTTAATTTTTGACAGTGGTCATATCCCTGCATCCTGTATTTCCTGGCCTGTCCTTTGTCATGCTTTAATAAATTTTCTTTTCTTTTCTTTTTCTTGTAGGGTACATTAGCACAGCTATAAATGATGGTCCAGGATGTTTGATGCTAAGGTGTCCTGACCCATCTTGTGGGGCTGCCATTGGTCAAGATATGATTGATATTTTGGTATCAAATGAGGATAAAGAGAAGTATTCCCGATATCTTCTTAGATCTTACATTGAAGATAACAGGAAGGTATATCTAGAAATTGAAAGAGCTTATTCCTATTAGAACTGGTATACTAGAAAACATAAGATTATAAAAAGCGTTTTATTTTCTATGGGAATTTTTGCATAAGCTGGCTATCTTTTATTTTTTTTAATTGAATATAGAACAGGACTTCTGAGTTTTAAACAAATAGTGGTGCATCGTTATGATCCATTTAATTATGCATTCTTGTTACTCAGCAATAATTTATTATATTTGTAAATGTTAGAAGGCCTGCTGGTTGCTGAAATACCCCATATAAAGTAGGCGTGTGCTGCTATGGCAAAATGTCTACAGGCGTCTGGCTCAGTTAGAGCATGTGATTGGTTTTGTGATTAGTCCCATTCTTTGACACCAGTATAAATAAACTAATGACCTATTACTAGTGCATGAATTCTCCCTCATTTCTTTCTTCATCGCTGCTCTCTCTCTCTTTCTCTCTCTCCCTCTCTCTAACTCACATTTTATATGACATCAGAGCCAATGGATTCTCGCCAGTTTTGATCTACCATCACCTCTTCCTTTGTCTACTTCTGCATTTTGTTTTTCTTCTCTATAATAATCTTCTAAATGTATACGACTGATTAAGTCGTATATCTTGGCCTTTCTTCCCTAGTCTCTCAACCCAGAGGTGTCAATATCCTTCCTCTATATTTCAGCCAAGAGCTGTCAGCGTGTTCTCTGTTCTTAGTTCATAGTTTCTAGGAGCTCTGTCGTTGGATATCTAGCATGTATCTCTATCGTGAAAATCACCAAAGGTAGGGCCTTAAGGAAGGGGGACTAATCTTGGAAAGAGGTTACCCTCATTTTGTGATATAGTGCTGGGACAAGTAGCTTTGTTTCTTTCTATGCAAAGCAGTCCAAGGAGAAGGTGGATGGAGCCATGATCTTCAGATATGGCATGAGACTATTCTTCTAACCTTGAAAGTTGGTAAATATAAGTATTTAATAGAACTAACCCCAACTACTGTAGACCCAATTTCTTTGAAAAACTGAAAAGTTGAGAAAAGCTGTATATTTCAGCTTCTCTTAAATTCCACGGACTGGGATGTTAAGTTTATGATTGGTAATTGCCTAGTTAACAATGTTGTATTTGTAGTGCGAATAAAAAGTCTTGTGTGCATGATACTATGAATAAGCTATTTGAACTTGGTCAAAGAGAAATCTATTCAAGAACTTTTTTTTTTTTTTGAATTTCAAACCTTTTTTAATGAACTTAATAAGTTATGATTGATTCCATCTAGTTTAGAGGAAATGGTACAACAATTAGGGCTCATGTCTCTTTTTGTTCTCTCTACATCTAAAATTAGAACCTATTAAAAATCAAATCCTATTAGAGCGCACCTTGCTTTATATTCCAGAAGTATACATCCGTTTGAGCAATGTCATTAGTGAGGCTCATATCCCTTCACAGAATCTGATTTGAATGACAAATCAGCCTTAATCGAGAGATTATTGAGGTGGATTTCGTGTGAGTTGTGGATGTCGTAATGGAGCTAGTGACAGTGAAGAATGATGTCGCCATCGTTGAAGGGAAGCTGGTTATTGTATGTGCAACTGTTATAAGCTACATGGTTATCCAGAAAGCAGTGAGATGTCTAATGCTACTATTCTTGCATCTTTAGAGGTTTTGTATTCCTCATCAACGCTGTGGAAACAAAGAATTCACTTGATTAATCTAGTTTCAAGTGGATGGCTGGGTTCCTAAATCTACATATACTTAAACAAGTAATCATACAATATTTGCATCTATCACCTAGAAAATTGGTTGTTGATTCCAGTACTTCGAATCATTTAATCTAAGCTACAGGTAATCATACAACCTATTGCCGCTTTGCACATGTGAATGCTCTTGTTGCGGTGGAAGGATCTTTGACGTGTAAGGTTGTGTCTAAGCCCCAGAACCACTCCTATCCGTGTCTTTTCAGAATTGAATGGCTCAAACGAGCCATAAGAAGCTTGGATGCTTCTCTCTCGGCCTGAAAGTCAAGTCTCCACCAAGTGATACCAAACTCCAACAAAGATGCTTCAGTGGCAGTTCCCAATATTTCAAGTTTTCCATCTTTGTTGATTACAATTTCTCCTCCAGTGCTGTTGAATATGGATTGAAGCAAAAGTTTAATAGCTGAGTCTGGGATTTATGAGCACACTAGATGCTTGATTCTGTTTGCTTACATCTTTCACCTTCAGAAAAATGCGTGACTTCACAATGGCCATGTGGTTGGTGGTAAGTGTCCCAGTCTTGTTAGTACAAATATTTGTCTCAGAATCCATTGTCTCACAAGCAACCAGATGGCGAACAAGTGCTTTATCATTCATCATTTTCTTCATGGCAATTGCAAGGCTGAGTGACAGCTAGAGGATACCCCTCAGGAACAGCAACAACAACAATTGTGACTGCCATAGCAAAGTACTCCAAAATTTCTATTGCATGGTCACCAGCCCAGCTCATGTGAGTTCCCTACTGCCATTTATGGTTAATCAAAGATTGCACTAAGACGGCAAAAGTCACCACAGAAAAGGCAAGGCCTATCTTCTCGATAAAGTTTGCAACTCCATTCCGTTTAACTTGTAATGGAGTCTCATCATCTCTACCTTTGATGAGAGTTGCCATCAATTTACCCCATTGTGTCCTCATCCCATAGGTGGTAACCATCGTCTTGCATGTTTTTTTTTTTTTTTATAAATCTTTGTTCCAGTCCAGAGAGCATCACATCAAGGGATTTTCGGCATTCACTGTTATTGGCTCTCTCCCCAATTAGACTTGATTCATCAATTAACACAGAAAATCATATATTGACATTTTCTGGCTATATCCTCCTCTTGTGACTTGAATAGTTGAATGGATATCTTCTTCTTTTCCTTGTCCAGATCCTTGAACTGCAAAAACTCTGGTAATCACTGGTTGCAGTGAGAGGCCATTGGTGGTTGAAGTACAATTGTACAAAGCTTTTCGGCAATACCATCCACCCCTCCTTGCTCTTTCAGCTTCTTCATGCCATGGCCTTGTACAGTGGATCCCAGTCCCTCGGCACAAATCTGAAAGCCTGCTGCTTTTGCATTTTCAGGCACAGAGTAATCATTTGGTTGCTCCGCTGCATCAGGGAGCTATCATTCCAGTCTGAGGTTAAGGCTGTCCGCCTCCACTGCGACTGCATTGCCGTGGTTCTCGTCCTGTAGATCTTCTTGTACAACTTCACTGACCTAGAAGTTGTTCAACAGATTGAGACATCAGCCAACCCCAGTGGGTTGTGCGGGGTGTCCCATGTTTATGGGTCGCTTGTTTTAGAAAGGTCAGGTGACAGTGGTGAATTATGGGTCAAAGTGGACTAGGTTTATTGCTGCCTATGATTCGAGAATTGTGAGCATTATGCTCTTGCAAGATGGTTGGTTGTTGGCTAAAACCATTGTTAAAGTGGCTTTGATTAGAGTTTTCAATGCATTGAATGGATCTCTGCTTCAAGAGGTGTGCAGGTCAACGACGTAGCAGATGCTGTGAGGAGCTTGTCAGAGATTGTCAATGATGACTAATGCAGTAGCAACTCGTGATGCGGCGATGTGCAGGTGTGGTGGTGGTTCGATGGAAAGGGGATAAACAATCAAGGAAGAGCAATGGCGTCGAATGAGAAAAAAAAGAAAGGAAAAAAAAGATAAAGAGGTTTCCTTATGCAAGAAAACCTTTGTAAACTTATGAGTATAATATTTTTAAGGGAATGAATGATTTCCTTCCTATTTGCATACCAAACATGGAAAAATAATAAAATTTTAAAATTTATTTTTTTTCTTTTCTTTTTTGTGTACGAAACATGACCCTAATATTTTTTATGGCTTTTATATACTAACACATAGTATTAGGGCTAGGTTGTTGCTATTCTAATTACTTGTTATCTTACTAATTGTTTATCATTTGCTCTCGCTTATATGCACTTCAAGCAAGGTGTTTGCCTAGTGATGGGTGAGCCTATTTGACTTGATATCATTTTTTTTATAAAAAAAATCATACCAAAACAAAGAGAGGAAAGCCTTCTCATCTATTTGTGATCCTTGATTTTCAATTTTTGTGGCAAAATTGAGTTGTAGTGATGGTAGGCACTTCTTTTCTCGTCGATTTTGTATATCTCCTCTGAGATTGAACACAACCCCAACATTGGTCACTTCTATTGTATTGAGGCCTAGATATGACTCTAGGGTTGCTCTCCCCACTTGCCACAATCCCACCAACACATTCCCACCCTCGCTTCTGCTTCAATAGCACACGACAATCTTCCCTCCTTCCCATTTCCACGATCTCTCACACTGACCCTTTCTCCTTGCCTTTGCTACGACTCATCTATCACACCACACGCCCAACACGCATACTTTCGTGTTGCACACAAGTGTAGTTTTTTTTCCTCTTTTAAAACTTTTATTCTTTTCCCTCTTGCTTTAATGGTCCAATTCTAATCATCCACATTTTTCTTTCAAACATTAGTGTCTACAACTTTTTTTTAGTTTCCCTCCTTAGTACGTTCTATTTATATCAACAATTAAATTGTTTAAATTTAGTTATTTTTTTAAAATAGATGCATCTTTTAATTTAAAATGCATAAAAATATCTCAAATTGAAGGAAATAACTACAAAACCACTATTCTAGAATATAGATCCATGGTGCGAGTATTAAATTATCCAAGCCAAATTCATGTCTTATTTTTTTATGAAAGACTTAAACAGCAGAAATTTATCGATAGGAGTTTTAAGGCCCATTTCTTTGCACTAATTAGCCTCTCAAACGATTGCTGAACTGATTCATTAAGTGAAGCAAAATTTGACTTTCTTTTCTCCCCCAGTTTTGGAACTTAACCAACTTTTTACCATATAATATATCAGCTGGATATTTTCTTGAAGCATCCAGACGGTTACCAGGATGGGATATTATGATTTTTTTTAACCTGCATACCACTAAATCCCCAAATTGAAGCGTGGGAAGTCATTTTCAGAATATTTACTGATATTGCTTTTGCAAGTGGCTTTTAGACTACTTAACAAGGACATGCGTTGGATTAAATTTATGCATTTTTCATCTATTTTGTTACTTGGATGATAGTAACAGGAATCACAGGTCAGTTGTTGGCTTATATATTTATTTATTTATGTTTTTATCTACATCCCTAGACCAAATGGTGTCCTGCTCCTGGATGTGATTGTGCTGTTGATTTTGTAGCCGGTAGTGCAAGCTTTGATGTCAGTTGCCTCTGCAACTATAGTTTCTGTTGGAATGTAAGTTTCTATTTGTCTTCTATTAACTTTAGTTTCTCCAGTTTACTGATGTATATTGTGCCCTAAGATTACTTCGAATTGTACAGTGTACAGAAGAAGCTCACCGTCCCGTGGACTGTGGTACTGTGTCCAAGTGGATTATGAAAAACAGTGCTGAGTCTGAGAACATGAATTGGTAAGATCATATTTCCAATGTCTTATAATTTTCTGGACAGATTCTTGGACTTTTATAGCAATCATTATTTTTATATGAATATTGTGGGCTTCTGCTTTTAGTCATGTGTCTCTTGTTTCTAATTTATCTCCAGTGTAAAGTATATGTGCTGACCTTGTTTATTTCTCTTGTTACCTGAAGTGATACTCCAATAGCCATTCATCTACATATAATATATTTAATGATTGTGAATTCTCTTGTTTCTATATGAATATGGAAATTTACAACTTTGATAGTTTGAAATTTTAAATCTTCTTACTCACCGATGTTTTTATTTTTTATTTTTTAAATATTTTTAAGTAGATTTGTTTGTAATTATGTAGTTCAGGGCATCATGGATCTGTAGATTATGATTGTGTCATATAGGTATTTTGTTCACAAGGGCTACTGATTAATACCATTTTAATATGATGTTGTCATGATATGACGCCTGAGGGCCACTATTTTCTGCGGAATCCAAAGCTTTGAGGGTTTTGTGGAGGATTCAAATAGCATTTCATTAGCAATGTATTATATTTGCAAAGATAAATTGAACTTTAAGACATCCTGACTGACCTGACAGATTAGCATCCACAGAAATGTCAACCGTCAATGATAATGCAAAATTTAAGTATAGTGATTTGAGATCACAAATCGTATGATATGTAAGTTATTAGAATAGTATAGTCATAGTGATTATGGATCATCCATGTGAGGGAGATTTGGGTATACATTTTGAAATTATCATATTGAAATTTATAAAATGTACTTGGTGGTTTTATTTGTAATTCAATATTTTAGGTTTATATTTATGCTTTTTGCCTGTTTGTGACGAATTGACTCTTCCCTACTCATCCAACTGTTACTTTTGTTCTACTTTTGCTTTGCCTGATTGACTTTTCAAACATGGTGAAAGAAAAATAAAAAATAAAGTTGCTTTTTCTGTTTGCACTAGTGAGATGGAAAAACATGTACTATTGCCTTTTGATTTAATAGTGTATTAGCTCTGCATGTTACTTATTTACTGATATCATGTGGCTCAGGATCTTGGCAAACTCGAAGCCTTGTCCAAAGTGCAAGCGGCCAATCGAGAAAAACCAAGGTTGTATGCACATGACATGCACCCCTCCTTGTAAATACGAATTTTGCTGGTGAGTATTGATGTCTCTGTTGATCACCTAGTGCTGTGTAGCTTTTGCTTGCATTTATTTTAAATTTTTTGTTGAAATTCTCTTAGGAAATTTCCATTCTATTTGCAATTATTTTGTTCCTTCCATATCTTGTTACGATTTATGTATATGTAGGCTATGCCTTGGTGTGTGGTCAGATCATGGTGACAAGACAGGTGGTTTCTATGCGTGCAATCGTTATGAAGCAGCAAAGCAAGAGGGAGTGGTAATGGGGCATTATTCCTTATTCTTTGATTTGGTTGAGGATTATAATTTGGTTAATGTTGTTGGATTTTCTAATCTTGAAAGTTGAAACTGGTGGTTCTTCTTTGTCTAATATATTTTTCTGAATATAGTATGATGAAGCCGAAAGGAGAAGAGATATGGCAAAGAACTCTTTAGAGAGATACACACATTACTACGAACGCTGGGCAACAAATCAATCAGTATGCATTACTTTGTCTAATATTCTTAAATGTGCTCTTTGATGAGCAACAGACTCATGTATTCATTTTATATTTAATTTTTTTGTCACTAAAAAACTAAGTGTGAAATGTTAGTCATAGAGCAAGTTTCTTCTATATTGATGACACATTTTAGTTTTTGAGTTATGGGGTTGTAGGCCGTCAATTTGTTGGAAAAATCATGCTTCATAGGATTACTTCACACTGCTCACTTGGAACCCTAGCATTTATTCGCAAATTCATTTGCCATTCTTTACTGCCGTCATTGTGATTACGTAAAGCTTTGGTGTGCTCTTTTGATGATATACTTTTGGATATCAGGGATGCTATCAATTTTCTGCTATCATTGAATTACAAAATATTGAGTATATTTTTGAGTGTTTTTGTAGTTCAATTTTGTTCTCGTAATATGAATTTTTGTGTTCTGCATTGGCAGTCAAGGCAAAAGGCAATTGCTGATCTCCATCAAATGCAAACCGTGCATGTGAGTAATTTTAAATGCATTCAATTTATGCTTAAGTAGTTGCATTTGATTCATTGGCCTTTTTTGGTTAAGTTCTTACCGTATTTCCTTGATGTTTGAAAATAGGATGTGATGTCATAGTGTGTATTCAATCTCCTTTCTGGAATCATTTATTGCAACTAGGCTTTACTTTTTGAATGTCTAGTGTTAATCATTCCTCCAAATTTCAGTTTTTCCATTATGTTGTCCTTTGAAAATCTCTCTCTCTCCCCCCAAATTTGTATACACCCAACCCAATAATTTGGTATATTCATGTACCTCCATTATTTGTATACTGGTCTTTGATTCTTTTCAGATTGAGAAGCTTAGTGATGCACAATGTCAACCCGAATCACAACTTAAGTTCATCATAGAGGCATGGCAACAGGTAAATCTAATTTTATTTATTTGTTTATTTTATTTTTTTTGCAAAATTATGCCATTATTTATCACCAAGCTTTAATTTTTGATATGTAACCAATGTAGTCCAATCATTATTTGTTTATTTTTAAAAAGCAATGCATTGATAAAAATGCTAGGCGGTAACAAGCAATGCAAGGCAGAAGGAGGCTCGAACGCCCAAAAGCCTCAAACCTCGAACCTCAATTCTTTGAATCACACTCCAACCATACCTTCAAACCACTCACACCCTCGAACCATAACGTACTCTGAACTTCGAACTTCAATTTTTTTTTTCCCAGAATCTGCAGTTTTCCCCTAATTTTTCCTGCACATTTTGTTCCTTTACCTATTCTAACATCTTAGACTTATTACTTAAGCATCATAACGTGAAAAACATGCTATGAACATCAATAATTTGGGTCTATATGATCTATATATCAAATTATCCACTTTTTTCAATTACTTTCAAATAAATCTCTCCACAAGTAGCTTAAATCAGCCCCCCGAATACATCTCCTCTTAATTGAAACATTAAATCACACATGTTTAAACTCCAAATAGGGCCTACAGTTAAAATTCACCATTCAACAAGTCGTCATTGCACTGATATCTGTTTTTAAAAATAGTAACTCTATCATAATGCTTTACTCTTAAACTCCCAAACATGGATCTTTACATCACTGTTTCGAGAACAACTTCTTTAGAGGAGATCTTGGCCGAATAGCGGGAAAATTGGGTGGATGAGGCCATCTTAGGAGAGTTCTCTGTTGATCGAATGGGAGCAACTGTGGCTAGTTTGATTAGGGTTCCAGCTACTAATACTTTAAAATATAGAAGTGAGGGTGTTAATTCACAGCTCACTTGTGCTTTTCTACTTGTTCATGTTTTCTCTTTTAAAATATGATTAGGTTGGTTTTGCCTGTGACTTGTGAGCTCTTTGATATATATATATATATCTGAACCATTTGACCATGCTGAATCATTCTTCAAACATGGTGTGTGTAATATTCTACATTCATGATTCATGAAACAATTTGGTAGAATGTGGATACTAACAAGTACACATAATCTCAAGGAGTACTGATATCATTCTCCTTATGCCAAATGGTTCATTGGCATGGTGTGCCTTGCATTGTAACTAGTCAAATGATTTGCTGCTGGTTTTATCAAATTTAGTTTATAATTACTATTGAACTGTTTCAAGTGCTATTGATGTCACATCACTGCACTACCTGAATTTATTTGCTAAATGCAATTTGGCCTGACTCTAGGACTACTGCTATCACGTCACAACACTACTTATGAAACATGTGCAACTGAGTAAAAAGCTAACACAAATTCAAATATGAATCCTGTTACATATTTGTAGATAGTTGAATGTAGGCGGGTGTTGAAGTGGACTTATGCATATGGTTTCTACTTACCCGAGCAAG
Organism: Taxillus chinensis; assembly: GCA_023512835.1. Taxonomy (NCBI): domain Eukaryota; kingdom Viridiplantae; phylum Streptophyta; class Magnoliopsida; order Santalales; family Loranthaceae; genus Taxillus; species Taxillus chinensis. The sequence goes on along the minus strand of CM042084.1, from coordinate 17,098,954 downwards.
AGCATGCTAAGAGGCAGTTTTTTGAGTACTTGCAAGGTTGGCACTATTCCTCCAAAATGGGTACAAGGTACTTAATTGTTGTTTATTGGTCACATCTAATTTACTAGTTTACCCTTAATTTGAAGGTGAGGCTGAGTCTGGTTTGGAGAGGCTTCATCAATGTGCCGAGAAAGAATTACAAGTCTATCTTACTTGTGGCCCTTCGAAAGATTTTAATGATTTCCGCACAAAGCTAGCTGGATTGACCAGGTAATTTTTTTTTGCAATGTCAACTGATAGTTTATATGTTTTTGGTAATTTACAAGCTATTTATTCTGATCTTTCATAATTGTTCACGATCTACTTTTTTTGCCTTTCTGAACAGCGTCACAAGAAATTTCTTTGAGAACCTTGTTGGAGCATTGGAGAATGGGTTGTCAGATGTGGATACCTTAGGGGCTTGCAGCACGTCATCGCATTCCAAAGGTGGAGGTAGCAAGGGAAGAGGAAGAGGGAAAGGAGTTGCCTCCCGATCCAGTGGCTCTGGCAAGAACTTAGATGACTCGAGCCATTGGAACTGCGATCAGTGCACCTATGCCAATGTGAAATCGTCCAATTTTTGTGAGATGTGCCATCATCGGAGATGAAAATGTTAGCAACCGTCCCAAAGGAACGGTGACAGGTTAATAAAAACAGGGTAGGATCTAGGGGCTGTTGATGGGTTTTAGTTTATTTTCATTAATGGACCGCCTTTTTGGTTCCTTAAAAGTTGTCATGATGCTTCGTGGGAAAGAAGCCAAAGGGAATTGTAGCTCATACAGCCTTCTACTCGGAAGTGTTGTCTGCCTGTTGTAACTTATATGCTGGTGTCGATTCATTGTAAATAGTGCTCCAACGTACCGATCCAAATAATAAAAGTTTTTTTTAGTCTACATGTAACTGTTACTGTTGGTCAGCTAAGTGTTAAAAGTTTGGTTTTACCGTGGTCATGTTCGGTGGATTTGTTTTATTTTTAAAAATATAATTAATTTAAAAAATTAAATTTAGATGATTTTTTTTACTTATAAGTAATTTTAAATTTATTGGATCAGTTATTTTTTAAAATAATAATATTTTTAGAAATTATATTACCATATCAAATAACTCTTATGTTATTGGAGTTCATTCTCGTAGGTCAGCTTTGTATTCTCGTTTTTCTTGGATGGGCTTGAAACAGTAGACATGCACATGGGTTTCATGGTACCATTGTTTGAACATCGGCAACATTGCCTCTTCTGTACAAATTGGGTAACCTACTTCCACTATCAAGCCCCATGCTAACTTGTATTCACTCTCTGGGCTGTTGCATCTGAAGGGATCGTATGGAAAAGAAGCATCGAGATGGAATCAGGATCAATACTGGCACACCTCTGAGGCTTGATACATCAATGAAAACACTTCATTGAAAACACCATTTGATTTTGTTAGTGTTTTTATCCAACAAGTAATATTATAGTAAGGTTATTTCCCTTAAGGTGATAGTATTGAATCAAAAATATGAATGTGGTCTTTGTCATTAAGATATCAAAGCGGTATGTGAATTAAGGCAGAGCTGGAGCTACAAAGTAAATTTTCATGGCTATCATGTTTGATTTGTGACAAAAGCGAGAAGTTATTAAGATAATTTGTTGCACATCTCCAAGTTCAGGGAGAGAAAAATTGTTGAAATAATTTGTCTCACGTATTTAAATCTAGGAAAGCTAAGACAAATTATAAAAATATATCAAGTTGATAATATTTGTGACATGCAGGTGAGGGAGATAAATTGTCTTACGTATTTCAATCTAGGAAAGCCAATAAAAGTTATAAGAACAAAGTAAGTTGTTAATTTTATGACATGCAAGCGAGTTGAGTCAATTTTTTTAGCCATTAAAACATAAATTTAGGCTTAACAAACAATTATTTTAGAAACATATATAAATATGGTACTAAGGAAAAACTATGCTTACCATATCTTATATGCTAAGTGAAGTTGGTACTAAAGCATGAAACTTATTTTGGATGCCCACTTTATCAAGAAAAGGTATCTACAAATTTTAGAACTTGTAATTAGACTAAGAACATTTTTAGTGAGCTCTTTAATTAAGTTTTTTGGTTGTTCAGTCAAATACCAAAAAAAAAGAAGCTTTCATCCAATTCAACAAAGGCCTCTACAAATTATTGAGGAGCTATAATATTAACAAATATTGCTTACTTGCTGTACTACTCAACAAATAAAAATATTAATAAAAAATCATTAAATTGTAAATTCTAAATGAATATTTTATATGAGTGAAGTTATATTGATATTTAAATGATTGAAAAATTAAAATACTAAGCTGTATATGAGTGCTTTTAAAAGATAAGTAATTAAAATAGATAAATATTATTTTTTTGGACTAAACTAGTCAAATATTAGCAAAAACTAACTAAATGTGAGAAAAAGAAAAATGAAGAGTTAGAGGCAACTTGTATCTGGTATAGGGTTTGTTGCATGTAGAAAAACAACATGGACAAGAAGCATAAATCAAGATGGAATTGGGATCAATAGTGGCACACCTTCGATGCTTGGTAAATCAATGAAAAAACATCATTGAAGCGGTGAAAGTTAATGCTATAGAACTTGAAGTCCTCGTTGGTTGTGCTGAGAAAATGGTCAAGTAAATGGGTTTTTTGAAGGGGGGGGGGGGGGGGGGGGTTTTTAAAAAAAAAAATGGGGGGGGGGGGGGGGGTTTGTTTTAAGTGTGGGGGGGGGTGTAGTTTTTAATAAAGACGACTTCTCCACAGTTTTTCATGTATGAGAAGCTTGAGTTTTTGTAGTCTCTTACTAAGTAAATAGATTTTCCGGACATGTTACACTACTATATTAAAATAAGTTATTTTTATTTTTTATATTTTCTTGATGCAAGCATAAACTTAAAAAGCCAATTTAAAATTAAAAATTCTACCAAAGTATTTCTAATTACAATTTTTGTATATGATGTCGTTTGGATCACCATGATTTGTGGGTACGGTAAAATCAGCATGATGAGTGATGCCCGGAAGCTGTTTTAATAAAATGCGAGATCGAAATGTGGTTTCTTGGAGCACCATGGTGGCCGGTTATGCAAGTGATGGAGAAATGGATTCGAACCCAATCGGGTGATCCTTGTGATGCCCGGAAGCTGTTTGATAAAATGCCAGACCGAAATTTGGTTTCTTGGAGCACCATGCTGGCCGGTTATGCAAGTGATGGAGCAATGGATTTGAACCCAATCGCTGATGGAGAGAACTGGTCCTATTTTGTTTTTTAAATATAATAATGAAAATGATTATTATAACAAGATAAATTAGAGAGTAGTATTGGAGTTAAAATTATAAAATAATTTTTTTCATCGAAAAATGCCAAGAAAATAAAAAAAAAAACTAGTGTTAGAAATGTCATAAAAAAAATCAAAATAAAAAGGGAAAAAAGAAAGTAAGTAAAGCGTTCCCTTAACGCTATGCAGCAAAAAAACATGCCTTAACAAAAAAACCAGCGTCACCTTAACGCTGCCCATCACAATAAAAGACACAATGATAATGATAAACCAGCGTCGCCTCATCGCAATCTCCTCTTCTTTCGCTCATCTTTGGTACTCTCTCGCGGAGGCTTGTGATTCTTGTTGTTGCATAGTGTTTTTTTTTTTTTTGGCGGGGTTTATTTAGGGTTTATTGTTTTCAATTTCTTTCTGGTTTTCTTAATTGTTTAAGGATTGTTTTTGTTGTTGTTGTTGTTGATGTTGTTTTGTAGCTACAATGTCTACTTTCGGATCAATCGCTAACCACAATCCCAATAAATCCCTTGAGGTTTTATCTGATTCACTTTCATGTATTCAATCCTCGGTGTCCCTGTTTTACCGCCAACAAAAATGTTCCCATGCCTCTTCTCTTTCACTTGTTTCTCTGCTCTAGGTGTCTCAACCTCCGTCTGATTCTGTTTCCAGCCTCTGTTTCAGTCCCAAGGCCAACATTCTGGTCGCCACGTCGTGGGACAACCAGGTTATTTTCTTCTCTTTTTTGTGTTTGCTTATATGCTCATTTCTGTTTTGGCGTTCATTCATGGTGGATTCTTTGTTTTTTTTTTTTAAAAAAAAACTTTTTTTTTTTGTAATTTGTTAAAGGTACGATGCTGGGAGGTAATGAAAAATGTGGCAACTAATAATACTGTACCCAAGGCATCCATTGCTCATGACAGTCCGGTAAGAAGAAAAAATATACTTCCTTGTTTCTATGTAAATATTTTCTGTGTGGACGAGTCCACATTGTTCTTTATAAATTTGAAAACTGTGGTTGCGATACCTGTTCTTCTCGAGTAGGTTTTGTGCTCAGCTTGGAAGGATGATGGAACCACAGTTTTCTCTGGTGGGTGTGACAAGCAAGTCAAAATGTGGCCCCTCTTGTCCGGTGGGCAGGCTGTGGCCGTGGCCATGCATGATGCCCCAGTTAAGGACATGGCTTGGATTCCTGAAATGAATCTCTTGGCCACAGGGAGCTGGGACAAGACGGTCAGGTAGGCCGCCGCTGAACCGATTTCTAAATCTCAACCGCAACTGTTTGCTGTGTTACTGTCTGTTGTTTTACTAATCTCAAGTTATGTTTATGCACCTACCATTCCTGTCATCTACTATATCCAGTTGACAATACAATGCATCATATATTCTGCACATGAAACTTTATAATTATCTTTGTGTTGTTAGTTCATATTGTTAGAATATAGTTGGCCTTTGTGCCTTATTATATTATTATTATTATTATTATATTATTATGTATCTCTATATTATAAAGTGTCGTGTACCCTAGTAAGGTAACATGTTTTCCCCTTCTCTGTGAATCGCTTCTTATCTTCAGGTACTGGGATATGAGACAGTCCAATCCTGTTCACACCCAATCACTTCCTGAGCGTTGCTATGCTATGACTGTCAGATATCCTCTGATGGTTGTCGCCACTGCAGATAGGAACCTGATAGTGTACAATCTGCAAAACCCCCAGGTGATTTCCTATCTTCGTGTAGCTGGGTAATGTTTTTTTTACTTGCAAAGGACATGTTAGTACATCTTATTAATATAATAATATTAATATTAAACACTTAAAATTTTAAACTAACAATGGTTTGAAGAAGAATGTGGGACGAGTACACTAAAGAATCTCCTTTAGATACAAGGTGTAAATAGTTGGTGGCATGTAGAAGTTCTTATTTCTCATCTTAGCTGTTGGGTGTCATACTATTTTTCAATATAATCTATATAGTTTGTAGAAGCAAGTGGCAACAAATTCCTGGTTCTTTATCTATTATTATTTTTTCCGGTTCTTATTTATATTCCAATGCCAATATGCTGTGATGAAGAGTAAAGTGGTTTCTCATATATATATTTAACAGTATGTGTGCATTAACAGACTGAGTTCAAGAGGGTCCTTTCACCCTTGAAGTATCAGACAAGATGTGTTGCTGCATTCCCTGATCAACAAGGTTTCCTGGTACTCAATCGCCTGTCAATTGTTTTCCTCTTCTTTATTTATTTATTAACTATAATTTAAATGATTGTTTCCTGTTAAACTGGGGGGGGGAAAAAAAAAAATGAATATTTTTTTTTTTATTATTTTTTTTTGGGGGTTTTTTTTTTTTTTTTGTGGGGAAATACTAGGGTACATGTTATTGCTTGTGGAAAATTAGGAGGAAGGATCAGTGGTACCGGGGGGGGGGGGGATACTACCCTACTAGGGTACATGACACTTTATTATATAGGGATAAATACATCCGAATAAAAAATAAAAAATAACAAAGGCGTAAAGCCCAAACTGCCCAACTATATTCTAACATGGGCCCTAAAGTAGGAGCAGTAGGAGGAACAGTCATCTCAGCTCGTAACAAATAAAATTAAGATGTTTTTCGGTCAAGGATTTGGTAGATATGTCTACTAATTGGTCACCAATCCGAATATGTCCAAAACAAATAGTGCAACAAATCTCTGCTTCTCAAACAAAATGACAATTTTTTTTCAATATGATTAGCATTCTCATAAAATACTGGGTTCTCATTAATATGCTGGGCTCACTTGTTATCACACTACAATCTAACAGGAAGATTGATTGGCATTGAATTTCTTGTTGAAATTGTTTTAGTAACCACATAATTTTTGTAGTGGTGTTGGCCACAAAACGATATTCTGCTTCACAACTAGAATGAACAAATACTATTTGCTTCTTACTTAGGAACAAGATTACCTCCAAATAATACTACCATATCTGAAGCAGATCATGTATATGTTGGAGAACAAGCCTAATTAGCATCACAAAGCACTTCAATTTGAGAGTGATTCTAATTTTTGTACAAAGCGGCATGCCAATATGAAACATGTGGATAATCCATGAATCAACCATATTGTTGAAAGAGCCCTTGGCAACATGGACCTTTAGACGAGAAAGAGAACTGTTAGGATTGACTTTAATCATATACCCTCATTGGCACCCAATAGAATGCTTACCGACACGAAGTGGAGCAAGATCTCAAATCTCATTATCTGCCAATGCCTGCATCTCATCAAACATAGCTGTCTGCTAACCAAAGTGAATGAGGGCATCTAAAACGGATTTTAGAGCTGGAACCAAATAATGTTTAGCAATTATTCCATGTACTTGAGCAGAGTCAGTGTAAAGTAGTTTAGAATGGCAAGCTCAAATACCTTTACTACAAGATATGGGGTTATCATTAGAGAGAGAATCCATCTCCAGATCAGGAGCAGGGGAAACAGGCAGAACTGTAGGATCTGAGCCATAGGATCCATCAAAGGCAGATATGTAGAAACTGAAGGAGGATAATGGGTGCAGCCACAATCAGCAAATAAAATGAGTCATTGGAAGGGTCACAAGCTATAGAATCCACATGAATTGCTCTTTATTGATACACAAGGCCATACCACATATTATTGGAAGGGACTTTGAGGTGATAGTGATTCATTACTTGGCTGGATTTGGGAGTTGATGACCAAGAAATCCTCAGGGAGAGATGTAAATTGAGGGTGAAAGTAACTAGTCTCGTGGAAGGTAACATTGGCTGAAATAATGTATTGGCTGGTTGAGAGCCTGAGACAAGTGAGTAATATCTATAACCTTTTTTTATGATGAGTGTAACTGAAAAGACAACACTTCAAGTCGAGTATCATGAACAAAACAGATCACCAAAGGTTTTTGAAATTGAAACCAAAGGAAATAAAAACTGAGTGGGAAACAAGACGTTAAAAGGAATTTAGGACTGTAGAGGGAAGGCAATTGATGAGATTACAAGCCGTTAAAATAACATCTCCCAAAATGGTTTCCATTCACGACGGTGAAATAGTGGAGCTTGAGCCACCTCAAGTGATGCCAATTTTTGCGTTCATCAACGTTGTTGAGTTGGGTTAGAATAGGAAGTTTGGTGGACTACTCCCTGTAATTCCTTCAAATTCGAAACTTTCAGATCGGGTGCGTTGACAAAACTAACAAAACTCACGTTCAATAGAAATATAATAGAACTAAACTACTAAAGAAATAACTTTTGGATAGTCGTTGAAGACGGATGACCAAAGCCACAATAGAGATCAAATTGTGCAGTGGACAATTGGACATGATGTAGGTGACTATTAAGATGGGTGATGTTGAGGTATCAAGAACATAAAATCCCTTCAACCCGTCCTCTACCAATAACTTTCCTCGTTAACAGATCTTGGAAAACACGTAAATCAGAGAACAAATCAATGGCTTTCTCATCTGACTCATAAACAAGAAGTTAAATGTCAAGTTTGGAACATATAGAATTGTGAGTTATGTACTTGAGGATTTCACTCCCCATCATAATTACCGAGATCTGTTTGTGACAATGACATTTACAACAACAGAGGAAGGGCAATAAGTAGTAAAGTTCTGTTCAACACTAGTAAGGTGATCAAAAGCACCTAAATTAACTACCCGCTTTCTACATCCCATTGAGATACATGCCATATGATTACCTGAGTATACCTGATTGTAGAGGATATGCTTCCTATATGATATTGAGTATAACAGGCAAACTTCTCATTAGTCATCTTGATTGCACCTTAGTGGTTGTAGATATAGTTGAATTAGTCGCGTTTGGAACTATTGGGGTAGTCGTATTAACAGTTTCTTATTAAATGTTCAGCAAGGCCACATTGGTGACACATTTGCTGCTCATGGCCTCCCCCTCTGCCACTACCACCACCATGGCAGCCTCCTCGCCCTCTCCCAGATTGGGAGAAATATAAAGCAGACTTCTCACCTTCAACTTGCGTAGATGAAGACTGACCTCTGACTGTAACATTGTTGAGCCAGTTATACACTTTTGGTAGTGTTATTGAGGTTTTCTCAGAGAGAAACTGATTTTTTACATTCACAAGTTCTAGATGAAGACTTGTTAAGAAACACATCACAGTAAGTTGTTCTGAGCCGCCATCTCCTTTGGTGTGGGAGGGTTTGTAGGGATGGGCCATATCTCACTTAGCTCATCATATAGAGTTTGAGTTTGAGTGTATACATCATGAATTGGTGGATCACCTTGACTAATTCTGAACAGTTTCTTTAACATCTCACAAACCTAGATTTGTTTCTTATTGTTGGAATAAAGTATTGTCAATTGATTACAAGCCTCACGTACTAGTTATCATCACCTTTCCCTTTCAATTGACAGAGTTCAAGAGAAGCTTGAAGCTCAACCATTCTAATAGTTACCTTACTAGGGTACATGGAAATTTAGTATATACTATATAGAGATAAATATGGCAGAATAATAATAAAATAATAATAATAATAATAAAGTCTCGAAGCTCAACCATTCTAACAGATGATTTGTATGACTCCGTCTGTTTGTTACATCTTCTCTATTTGCCTTCTTGTTATAATTTACTTCCCTTTGTCAATTGATCTTGAGAGACTTGGAAATCTTTCAACCTAACGTTGTTGCCATCATCTATTTCATGTGGATATAAAGGGAATATGCAAGGACTGCATGTTCATTCCTGTAGACCTCACCCGTAAATGTATGGGTGGTGTACAGCTTAAAAAATATAAAAATAAAACATAATAAAATGCAAACCCTACCCATACATTTATCCATGGGACTGCTTGTTCCCTTTATATATATATATATCATATTACTGTGATTAGTTTATTTCTTTTACTGATTTAAGTACTGTGTTCTCTGTAGGTTGGTTCAATAGAGGGAAGAGTTGGTGTACATCATATTGACGATGCACAGCAGGGTAAGAACTTCACGTTCAAGTGCCACAGAGAGAATAACGATACATATGCTGTGAATTCTTTGAACTTCCATCCTGTAAGTTCTCAGATCGCTATTGAAGTATATGCGTGCACACACACACACACACACACACACACACACATATATATATATATATATATATAGAGAGAGAGGAGAGAGAGAGCAATAGGGGCATATCATCAACGGTGTGCTGTGCTTGCTGGATTAAACTAAAAAAGAAAAAATAAACAAGTCAAAGAAAGGCAGCATGTTGTGCTGCACATACATGCAGAGGCCTCTTTTATATGTGTGTGCGCGTGCGCGTGTGTAATATATTTCACTCCTGGTAGTTGATTTTACTGGTAGTAACTCTAAGTTTTTGCCAATTGTAGCAATCATGGTCAATTTAAGCCGTTACATTCTTCAGAGTCTTGGATTCTGAAATTTTTTTCTGTCATTTTTAAGTTGTTCCAAGTCATCATTAGTGTATTACATTTGAATTATGGTCGTTTTATTATTTATTGCTTCATATGTTATTTTTGATCTCCTTTGTTTTAGGTGCATCACACCTTTGCCACTGCTGGGTCTGATGGTGCTTTTAATTTTTGGGACAAGGACAGCAAACAAAGACTGAAGGTTCTTCCCAATTTCTGCTAATTTATTTGTTTATAATTTCCTTCTGATAATATATTTTCCATGAAATTTAAGTTATTGAAAATTTCAATTAATTAAAAAAAACATGTTTTTTTATTGAGCTGAGTTGAACTTCCCTAAATGCTTATTGTTCTTTTTTCTAGATTTTGGTGTAGATATCATATGTATATTGTTTCCATGATTTTCCAAAGCAAATTAACATTGTTGTGTAGCTAGAATAACCTAAGATGTGTTTGTTCTTTCATTCTTTTAGGCTAGTGCTTGCATTTTTGACATTGGCTTCTTAAAAATGACTCTAAATTATCTGGTTGATCGGCTTGGTTTGTGTGTGAAATGTGGCTTATACGATGTGCGTACATGTAGCCCTTAATTGTACGATTTCACACTTTAGACAAGCTGACCTGAGTTTAACAGAACTCAATAATCAAGTCTTGGTCAAGCATGTTTGTTAAAGTTGAATTGGGTCAGGTTCAGCTTGGTTCTATAGAGTTTAATTAACTAGCTAAAAAACTCGAACTTGATCTTGATGAGTAGAGTTTTCATCAGAGGATAAGAGCTAGATGAAGTAGTAGGGTTGATACTTACCGATTGAAATTATTGTATGTATTGTTGCACACTTATTTTCGGAGGGTTGACTATAGATGCAAGTTTCGGATCTGGTCTGATTGACCTGATATGTAATCCAACTTGCTGGTTTGGTTGGCTTCTACTACAATGGAAGCCCTTTTAATGAGTCGTGCCTAACTTTTCAGCCAAGTACCAGACAAATTTTCCTTTATTATAAGTCCGTAAGAGAATAGGGTCTTTCTTGTTGTCTACCTCTTTTACCCCTCTCCTGTTCACCTTTTCCTTCTATTCTTTCTTTCCTTTTGTTCTGGTTCATTCGTAGTAGCTTTTTAACTCCAAACATAATAAATGCGATTCAAGTTTGTTGCATCCAGTATGCAGTTTACCTGTTTTTTTTATGATAACACCTTGAATTGCTTTGTTAGCATGTAGGTTATTACTATTTTGTTTCTCTAAAAATTTATGACAATTGTTTTTGAAAAAAAAAAAATCTAGGCTATGCTAAGGTGCAGTCAACCCATACCTTGCAGTTCTTTCAACAATGATGGCTCAATATATGCATACGCGGTATATCTCTTTCTTGGTTTTGCAGTGAGTTATCTCTCAACTTGAAAACAGGAAATTTGGACAGGGCATCCCTGGTTTCCTGAAAGTTTCTTTTACACTGACTCATTGGTGCTTGTTCATGATATATATAGGTGTGCTATGACTGGAGCAAGGGCGCTGAGAATCATAATCCAGCAACAGCCAAAACCAACATCTTCCTGCATATGCCACAGGTTGATGCTCTGCATATGAATGACCGACTTCCATATTATGTTTGGTGGCATTAATTTAGAGCATGGTTTAGATTGGCATGGAAATGGAGGGTGCTGAATTAAGTTCTCTCCGATTTAAGATATCATTTCCTAATTTTTATTTATTGGGCTGTCAATAATTGATCAAGTACTTGTTTTTTAATGCAGGAGGGTGAGGTTAAACCCAAACCACGAACTGGAACTGGTAGAAAGTGAACTAACGCCTCGTAGCAATGCCTTGGTTGTTTGAAGCTTTTGGATTTTGTTGATATGTGAAGCTTTGGTTGGTTAGAATTGAGGGTTATAGGGTTTCGGAAAGGAATTGTAATTCTCTAATTATAGTTGCAAAGTTACAGTTCCTATTATTAAAGGGCACGGAATTTGAATAGATCTCCATTTTAGGCCTTTGAAGAATGCAATGGCATTTTGAATTTTGGAATTTTAGTTTATTTTTTAAATTATTATTTTTGGAGTTCCATTTGGAGAGAAACGTTGTTCTGAAGCAAGCAGAGGAAAAGGAATTGGGATGACGACGCAACCATTAGTTCACGAAGAAGGCCTAAGTTGTTATACTATGTTCCTAAGCGCTTCTTGAGTTTCTAATCAATTCTTTTATGGGTAAAAAAAAAAGGGACATTGCAAATAGGTCACAACGTCCAACTGAAACCGGCCATCCAAACCAGTTCATTAAACCTAAAAATACGAAGTACCAGCACAACCGTAAACTATAAACGACGAACACAAAACACATCTAATCAACCAAAAACTACACAGCAAACCCATAAATTAAATCAAAGCTGCCAGTGCCACCTAGGGATGGCAACGGGACGGGTTAGGACCGGATAGTGAGTGACCCGAACCTGTTCCGGATGAGTTCGGGGCGGGGCAGGACTATTGAGCGCAGCGGGTCGGGACGATCACGGGTCAGAACTGATATTTTAAGGTAAAAATATTTAAAAAACTGCTAAAATATCGGGGTGGGACGAAAGGACTAATACCTGTGACGCCCCATTATCTCATCGGGACGAGAGGAGACAAACAGTCCGAGTCGGGCGGGTCGGATCAAAATTGCCATCCCTAGTGCCACCCTCTACCAAGTCAATCTTACCAACCCCAAAAAATCATCCCCAAAACAACCACCAATCCCCAAACAATAAAAAGACTCCTAATCCACCGACACTGCCAACATAACGGTTTTTCAATCCCATCACCGAAACTCAGTATCATCCCCCTCAATTCCCAAACCAAACTTTTGCACCAAGGAAATCCTCACTGGATGCTTCACTGCCCGAACTCTAGCCCACTTCGACCAGGCCGCGTGCTTCACGCAGGACACACCAGGCCACACCACTGCAGCCTCACCGCGATTCCCGAATACGGTGGGACAGTCACCCACCGCTTCCACAACTCAACCTCTGCTCTCAACCAATTCACAGAAGCCACCGTCGTCTTCCACTAAATCCAACGATTCAACCTCCATCAACGCATCTCACCATCCGTCTGCCGTAACTTCATCGGATCCAACTACGGTGCCGCTGCCGCCAGTGCCTCTGCAGCGCACCACCCAGCGAAATCAAACCACATCCGATCCAAAATCTTCTTTTTATTTTTTACCTGACTCCAAATCCACAGCCCTACAGAACCCATCAATAATCGAACTTAGCGTTGGGCGAGACAATCCCATCGCTCAGCATCCGATCCAAAATCTTTTTCTATTTAATCTTCAAATCCGATCAGCCTCCACTCCCGTTCGCCCTACCCGCCTGAAATCCAGCCCACACGGCCAGACCACACCTCTAACATCAACACCGTGACCAACTCCTCGCGCCGCCATTTGACCAACTCTATTTTTTTTTATATAAAAAAACCATTATTTGATTTGATATTAACCAACCTTAATAAGAATTATAACAAATAATTATTATTTAGTTTTAATTTTCTAAAATGCCCCGGGGAATGAGAATAGACAAGGGATCATGGTGTGGTTGGCTCTACCGTAATTAAAGACGGAAAGGGCACTATAGGAATAAAAAAGTGCAGCAAGGTCCGTCTAAAATCGAAGCTTCTTCTAGGCTTCGTTTTTCTTCTCCCTCTATTATGCCTGCGTTTGCTCTGGCCTTCTTTTGACTTTGATCGCTTCCCTTCTCTTTTTGCCTGCAAGCTGCGAGCTTTGGTCATTGATTTTTCTTCCCAGATATTATAAAAAGGGTAGTCGTCAAATTCAGATTTAGTGATTGATTCAGCCAATTCACAGTCATTGCTGTTCTGGGTATATTGCTTTCTCTGTTCATCTGATTCCATTTTAGTTTTAGTTTTTTTTTTTGCCCTCTTATGTTGGTTTGATTTCTGGGTTTTACTGTTGGTTGTAGTTGAACATGTTACCTTGTTTTGATTTTGATTTTTATTGGTCCTGATGTTTGAATTGTTTCGATTTTTAGGTCATTTCGTTTCTGTCATGTTCTTTGATTATTATTTTTTTTGGGTTGGTTTATAGAAAGTTGTTTCTGTTTAAAATTTTTCCAGAGTCCTGTTTGTTTTTGCTCTTAGTCTTTTTGGAAAATTCATTTCTTCCATTTATTTTTATGATTTTGACAAGGCGGTCTCTTATGTAACTAATTTGGTACAACTAACTCCTGTAAAAATTTGGCCAGATTCAGTTTCTTTTTCTCATTTTTACTTTATTGCATTGTCTTGCTCAATGAAACAAAAGGTTGTTACGGTATCACAATCTTGCTCTTATATGATTGACGGCAGTCTTCTTGTTTACCAAATTTATCTTTTTTAGGTTTTGTAATCTTAGTGTGGATTTATATACTAGAATTCCGGTGTCTGCTTGCCTTTTCCAATATTTTCATTGATTCTGTTATAGATTTGGGGTTTTGGATCATTTGTAAAAGTCTGCTTGCTATCTTTGCACTCTATTTTTGAGCTTCTCTTAACATATTCACAATTTCAATAGGTGCCTTTTATATTGACTCTTGATCCTGGTTGGTCTTTCGCTGACAATAGCTTCTTTAGAGCAAATTTTCCAGTTTGTCTTAGACATATCTGTATGTTTTGGTAGAGGTTATATTCGGGTCAGGTGTGCAATTATTTAATTGGAATTGTTTTTAAAAGCAGGCCATTCTCCACTGATCAAAGCTAAAATGAGGGCACCATCACTACTTACACAATGCTTGCCTGGACTGGTGCCATGTGATCGGAGAACTCAAAGCATATCCACTGTTTCTGAAAGAGATGCACCTTCATCTTGTCCTGCAGTGGAGATTCTTCCCTCGAAGGTGTTTCCTTCCCCGACCAGTAATTTTCTTGCTTTCTGCTTCTCCACAAATTAAATCACCAACAGGAAAATTGGCTGCGTTTAGATTCCAATGAATTTTGTTAATCCTGAAAATTTTATATTGCACAGAAATTGAACTGCTCACAAATTTATTCTGTCCAGGCAGCTTACCCTTTGAAATTTACTGGGGACAGTGTAGACTCGCAGGGCCTCAATGTCTTCAAGGTATATCTCTAACCCAGTTTTTGAAGTTTGGTGCACTTCGATATTCCTACTAAATGCTTTATGAAGGTTAATTGTTACATTGACTTGGTAAGTTTGTCATATTGTCATGATTATAAACCTGATCGGTGCTCTTTTATGTTTCACAGGGAAGAATTAGTGTTGCTGATATAATTGGTTTCACTGGTTCTGAGCTGATCACCACTAAACCTGATGGTAATTGCATCTATTTCCAGTGTTCAATTGATTTTGATCTGATCACTGATTGTGCCTTTTTCTTCAACCGTATAGCTGTAATATCATCCTTGCAATGGAAATTTAAATCTAGATACTAAGGTTTTGTAGGGAATTTAAAATCTTCGGACAGTTCAATTGATCTTGTTAATGTGTTGAAGCATGAGATTCGTGATGGCCAGCTGAGCTTTAGAGGAAAACGAGTTTTAGAGGTACTTCCATATGTTGATTGGTTTACTGTTTTTTGGTGTGTGCCCTTCTAATTCAGAACAATGAATAAAATGCATGCATTGAGTATATCCACTGATTTGACACCATTTTTTTCTTTGATTCCCTGAGTTAATGATTTTTCTTGTGGCTCCTTTGGAAATATGATTGATAATTTGATATATAAATTTTGCATTCTACTACACCATCTGAGAATTACCTAAAAGAGGTGTTTTGTGGGATGTTTATTACAATGCCTTCATTAAATTGCCTTCTTCTACTCCTCGGGACTAAAATGGTCTGTGTTGAAATATTTGTCTACAACATTATTGTTGCATTTGATGCAAATGTAATTAAACATATACATTGAATGGAAAATTTAGGATATTCTCATCTGATTCAGACTTTATATTTGAAGGGTCCTGATTGGTAGGATAATATTACCTAACATTTTGTATCTTTTTTATACATCTGCATGTTCTATAAAATCATGCTGAGAATTTTCTAAGCCATCCCTAAATGAATTGATGCTGCATGCTCTTCTTCATTCCCACCTTAACTACTCCCCCCGATTGATGAGTCAATCATCCATTTTTTGGTGTTCTTGCAGCTTAGTTGCAGCAATGGGCTTCCAGGGATTTTTGCGTGCCTGAAGGTATTTCTAGCCATCCTGTCTTGGGTTTCATTTCATTCATAATTGTAATACTTCTCTTGTATTCTGTCATACATATACAGTGAAGTATAGGCTTATAA
The DNA here is from genome assembly GCA_023512835.1 of Taxillus chinensis. Classification (NCBI taxonomy): domain Eukaryota; kingdom Viridiplantae; phylum Streptophyta; class Magnoliopsida; order Santalales; family Loranthaceae; genus Taxillus; species Taxillus chinensis. The sequence continues at coordinate 17,082,974 of CM042084.1, read as the reverse complement.
AGCTGTACACCTAAGGCTTCTATATACCTCTTCGTTATTCCGTGTATTTTAAAAAATAAATTGCGAAGGATACTGTATAGAGTGGGGGAGGGGTACACATAAAAGTCTAAAATATTGGCCTGGAAGGGAGGGGGAATTGGTTCGAAGGACTTGGTTGTTAGCAGCTTTTTATTTATGCTAAAATAAGCGTTTATCTGATTTCATCTCGATTGTCCATTGCAGGGAGCTTCTACAGTTCATTTCCAAGACCTAAATGCTGAAACCGTAAGATGCATAACCATACCAAATGTCCTAGCTAATCTTGAGCAGGCTCGAGACCGCCAAGCCCGACAGCCAGAAAGCCCCTTGACTCCTTCAAGGCAAATACTGTCCCCAGCTGTGCATTTTTATGCAGGGGACTGGGAAGAACTCCCGACAGTTTTGTCAGTTGTCAGAAATGATGGGAACGAAGTAACAACAGGGATAAGACTTAGCTTCTCCGAGGAAGACTTCATGGATGGATGTAGTAGCCATGATGGCAGTATTGTAGGGCAGGAGTGTCCTTCAAGGAGATCAAGGAAGCTCTCAGGAAGCAGAGCATGGGAGAGGGCTAGTGAAACTGATTCAGGAGATGGGTATGATGTTATTCTGATGACAGAAATACCATGCTCAATGTCTTCTTTGAAGAAACTATATGCGCTAATAAGAAAGGTAAGTTATCCCTTCTCCTTCAACAAAAATATAGGGTCCACGGCCAGTTGGCCGCGTTGGCTTTATAGAGTTTTGCTTTCTGTCCTGTCATCTTTTTGTTGAGTTTCTTATTGATTATCTTTGTGCTTACCGTGTTTTGTATAAACAGTGCCTAAAGCCCCCTTATGGAATATTATACTTGGCAACGAAGAAAAACTATGTCGGTTTCAACAGTGGTGTGCGCCATCTGAGAAGTATTGTCGATGAGGAAGGCATTTTCGGAGCCCATTTGGTGAAGGAATTGACTGACAGAGAGGTTTGGAAGTTCTTCCTCAAATGAACATCTAGGATTGAAGCTCACAAAGAAACACTGGCTCAGTAAATACCACCTTCAAATTCAAGATTCTCTTTGTTATGTCATTTAAATTTTTTTAATTGTATAATAGCAATTATAGAGAGTTCCTATAGTTTTATTTTTTTATTACGTTTTTTGCTTTTCTGTTGTCTGCTTTGGTATAGTGGACGAGCCCAGAAAACATAACTTTGCAGACACTGAATCAAATTTCTTTGTCTATTATTGACTGTAATTCGTTTCTTTATTGAAACTTTGTGGTATATGAGTTGGCAAATTATAGGTGGGTGGAATTGTCAACACACCTTATCAAGTATTCAAGTATCAATTACACTTTGCAGCAATTTATAATTGGAGTCATAACCTATGGGCTCCCTTGTTTTCTTCTGTGGCATGATTTCCCAGTAGGTAAAAGCTATTTTAGAGTTGATTGATGTGGCATCACTGGAGATGAGGAGACGCCGCATAAGATAGCGAGCCAACAATTTCAACTCTTATTGGAATATTAACACTCCATCCCTGTTTTTGAGTTTTGCATTGTTTCTAATTTTCTTTGTCCTTATATCCTAAGTTACTAACCCTTCCTCCCCATGATCTCCGCCACGGCAAAATAAAAGTTTTAATGAAAAGCTTGCCTATGGATCTGGTATTATTGGTGTCATTTGCAAAAGGTGTTCTTGGGAGAAATTTCATTTGATAGCAAGAGATGTCGGTGAAGATTTAAAGTGGAGCTGTGGAAGTTTAGTTCATTAGTAGTACATACACCATTAACAAAATGGGATTTAGACTTGCCTGATAGCATATTCAAATTTGGAGGGAGGATGCGTTGGTGTGGGAGATGGGCAGTAGACATCTTGGTGCTGGAGTGGGTGGGTAGTGGTGGCTTGAGGGGTCGGCCGTCTCACCATTGCTCCCATCGTGTAGGGTTGATGACATCTTATGCGTCCTAGATTTCGTGCTGGTTAAGTTTCCAATCTCAACATTTTTAATTTGAAGCGTTAAATTTCCATTCAATGACACAAGTGGATGTAATGTATAATCTTCATAATTGATAGAAGCACCAACTTTATTATTGGGCCAGGAATGTTTGCAAGAATATTGCTGCATGCAGTTTTATCACACAGACGTCACATAGAATCGATTGGTATGACATAGCGGTGTGCATCACATCTAATCAGTGATAATAAACGAAACTCGTACAGTAAAACTACGAAAAGACTTTTCCTATCACTACGCTTGCCAAATGCCAGGACTGATGCAAAGCTTGGAAGAGTACGCAGAAGCGGTGTCCCCTGGTCTCTCATCCTTTGGGTCAAAGCCCCTGGTCTCTCCCTTGGGCCTCGAGGGGAGATTGAGATTTTTGGGCCTGATTTGCCTTCATGAGTTGCTGCTTGTGTGTTTAATTTAAAGTTATTTAAAAAAAACAAATAAAACTGCCAATAAAATAAATTAATTAATTTGGGTTCATGTGGATCGAAATTACATTGATCGACTATGGATCGAATTATTTTCCTGAAAAGTCACAGTGGACCTCATATTTTTATTTTTTCCGAAAAATAATTAGCATGATATTTTCTATTTTTGAAAAAAAAAACAGTTACTTCCATCCGATCATATTACTCTTGTTAGATCTATAAACTAAATATATAAATCTTGTTACTATATCAAATTATTAGATCATATTTACTAAATCATATATAACTCTTGTTACTATATCATATTACTCTTGTTCAATCCATTCAATCCGTAGTGGACTTCAGTATTGTTTTATAAACTAAATATAGTAAAATAATTTTATGATATATAGTATTTTCTACTAGACAAAACTAACCCTCTAAGTATTTTCAAATATTAAGCATCATGGAATAAGAGTGGATGGTTTTGAATAAAGTAGGGGCAGATTGTGTTAAATATGTGCATGTTTAATAAGAATTTTGTTTTCTCTATTATGTTAAAGTTCTTGTTGAATTATAATTCTAAAATAATTTATGTTCGATATAAGATAGAATGTGTTTTAAAAAGAATATATATTTTAAAATTGAGTTCCGAAAATAAATTTTAAAATAATATTTAGTGGGTCAAAATATTAAAATAAAAGAAAAATAAAAAATAAAAAAATAAAAATTATTTAGGTCCCTGCTAGAATTGAGCTTAGGTTTAAAAAAAGAAAATAATTAAAAATAATTTTTAAAAATAATTATAGAATCTATGATTTCTAAAAATAATTTCCTTTTATATATTATTATTAAATTAGAATGATTCCACACCGGATTCACCGTTTTGAAAAACAATATTCGATCCACCATGAACCAAATGCCTCATATATATGTGTGTGTATGCTCGATCCACCAAATATATTTGTGTGTGTATATATGTCTAATCTTTTTTATTTATTAATATTGTCATTTTATTTTGCTCAAGAAATGTGAAAAGAATGTTATTTGGGAAAAAATAATAGTAATACAGAGGGAAGAAATAGCCAGTCCAATTTTGATTTTTGACTCAAGCATTCTACATGGAGCCAAACTAAGGCCTAGGGTTTATTTTAATTTTCAGGCCAGGCATTTGCAAAGCCAAAATTTCCAATCTGTTTATAAACGCATTTCTAAAAATTTAAACAAAACAAATGTAACGATAAATACATATATTTACAAGCCTAATTTGTATAAGCTTTTGTATATACTTAATGTGATAATATTCTATTAGTCTAATGATTTAGGCAAATCTTACCGTAATTTGATTAGAACCAATAAAATAATATTATATTAAATGTACACATAAAACATAAAGCTTACACAAAAAGAAACTTGCAAGCAGGATTATTCGAATATAAATAGCTATTTTTTATAAGAGTAAATCATTTAATTGGATTTTAGCTAAGGAGTTAGTACCAATGCTCGAGGGAGAATGATAATTTTCTACTCTCATGGTCTCATGCCCTGGGTTGTTTGGTTCTAGTTTTCAAAAACTATTTTATGAAAATAACTATATTTTTTGTTTGGTTACATTTTTTTTATTTTTGGTTCTAGAATGATAAAACATTTTTTTATGAAAAACTATTTTTATGAAAAATATCATTTGAATGTTTTTTTAATTTTGTTTTCTGTTTTTCTACCACCCCTTGCCAGTTCGACACCCCCCCGCCCTTCTGCATTGCGACGCCCCCATCCCTGCCAATCCGAAGATGGCGTGACGGCCCCAGATCTGCATTGCAACAGTCCCACTACCAGTCCGGAGACGGCACGACGGCCTTAGATCTGAGTTGCGACAGCCCCCCTTGCCTGTTCGACGATGGCATGACAGGCCCCGATCTACGTTGTGACGGCTCCCCCTTGCTAGTCTGGCGACGGCATGACGCCCTCCCTGCCAATCCAGCAACGGCACGACCTTTGTCCAGTCTGATGACCCCAAATCTGTTTTTAATTTTACAGAAAAAAACTCCAAAACAAAAAAAAAACTATACCCAATTTATGAGAAAATATTTTTCAAACATAATTTCTAAAAATCAAAAATCAAAAATAAGATTCAAACTCTTGAAAGAAAATTTTAAATTTTTTAAAAAAAAATCAGATACTCCAAACTCTAAAATTTAAAAAATATTAAAAAATAAAAATAAAAATTAAAGAGAAAATTTCCATATTGAAGGATTACTATTTATCATCTAAATATTTTTTTAATATATTTCTTATTATGTGTGTAAATAAATGAGATTAAAAAAATATTAAATATAAAATAAAAAATTATAATTTATTATATAGAGGTAGAGATATAATTTTTTAAATATTTTTAAATTTATTTAAATTTAAAAGAATGCGGAAATTAGAGCATGCTCTTATAACAAAATAATAATAATAATAATAATAAGAAATTAAATTTAACTAACACTTAGCCGCCAGGGTCCGATCTGGGCGAAGTACAGAGACCAACGCACTAGAGGTCGATTCCTACGCTCTCCGTGAAAGCGGCAGCTACACTTCCCCCAATCTGCAAAGATGACCGCCTCGTCGGAGATCCAAAATCGGCCGCCTAGGGTTCCGTTGAGCGACCGGCTGGAGTTCGCCGACGTGATCCCGGTCGCCCAGAACGACGGCCCCTACCCGGTGGTCCCGATTGCTTACACCGACGCCTTCGCCGAGACCATGAATTACTTCCGAGCCCTGTACCTTTCCGACGAGCGCTCCTCTCGCGCCCTCGCCCTCACCGAGGAGGCCATCCTCATGAACGCCGGCAACTACACTGTAATCCACTTTTTCGTTCTTGTTTTTCGCTGGTTTGGATCCCTTGTCAGGGTTTACTCGCAAGCGATTTCGTAACGGAGGGCCCCTTTTCTTTGATTGGGTTTGGAATTTGGTTTGTGGGTTGTTTTTTTGGGAAACGATTTGATAAAAGACTCGTTTTCGTCGAATGTGTTTGTGAGTTGGTTTTATGGGTTTTGAGGTTGTGAAATTGCCTCTGAGAAATGACTTGGTAAAGAAGGACCCCTTTTTCGTCGATTGAATTTGGGAATTGGTTTGGTAGGTTTTGTGGGTGTGATTTGGTTTTTGGAAAACGATTTGGGAAAGAAGGGCCCTTTTTGGTTGAATGTGTTTGTGAGTTGATTTTTTGGGTTTGGGGGTTGTGAATTGATTTTCTGTATAATGATTTGATAAAGAAGGTTCCTTTTCGTTGATTGAGATCGTGAATTTGTTTTGTGGGTTTTGAGGTTGTCAAGTTGTTTTTGGAAAATGATTTGGTAAAGGACCATTTTGGTTGATTGAGTTTGTGCATCGGCCTTGCGGTTCTTTGGGGTTGTGAATTGTTTTCTGGTAAAGGATTCAATAAACAAAGGACCCTTTGCATTGATTGAGCTAGTGTGTTGCTTTTCTGGATTTTTGGGCTCTGTATTGAGGTTTGGAAAACAATTTGATAAAGGACCCCTTCTCCTTGATTGAGGTTGCGAATTGTTGTTGTTGTTGCAAATTGGTTTGAATCGGGTTTTGTAAAATGGTTTGATAAAAGACCCTTTTTTATTGATTGAGTTAGCGATTTGGTTTTTGGATTTTTGGGCTTTGAATTGGTTTTCAGACAGCAATTTAGTAATGAAAGAGCAATTTTCATAAGTTTAGTTAGTGAATTCATTGAATTGGGTTTTTGGTCTGGTGGTTGTGAGTTGTTTTTTTTGAAATATGCAGTTCATTTGATGCTGTTTCTATTTGGTAATTACAAGCATGTGAATTTTGAGTTGCCTTAACATTTAATTTTGAAATTTTGAAATTTTGTTTGGCTGTTTTGGTGTTAGATTTGAAATGATATGCACATTCTAGGGGTATGTTATGATAATTGCACATCTATCTGCAGAAACATTTCATGTTTAAATGCTGGTCTAAGGATTACTGTGCACAGCGTACTTGGAAATAGCTTTCAAATCATGTTGATTCTGTGTTATGGCTAATGAGGAGAAATTATGTTTTTGTTTTTCTGTTCAGGAAATGAAATGTTTGCCGAGAATTGGTGGCTGAGAAAGCATTATTGGTGCCTGTGCATATTGATTTAATGAAATTATTTTTTTCCCCTTAGGTTTGGCATTTCAGGCGGCTAATAATTGAAGCATTGGATGCTGACTTTCTTGAGGAATTGAAGTTTGTTGCGAGTGCTACAAAGAGCAATCCCAAAAACTATCAGATATGGTGAGTTAAATTAACTTTTGCTTTGTCTGCCATCTTTGCCAGTTGTGAGCGTGTAGATTAACAATTGTGTGACAATTAAAGCTTTTATGCAAAATTTATGTCCTAAAAGAACTGCTTTTTAACTTGTACAAGTCGTAGCAATTGGTGATTGCTTATTCTTTTACAAGGAAAAGAAGGCTGTAACTCGTTTCAGTTTATATCTGGCCTGAATGTTGGGATTTTGTGCACCTGTTGTATGAAAGAATTGTTGCTGATTTGTTTACAAAACACTCAAAAGCCAACGAAGTTGAGTCTTGAGATATTGAACAAGGACTTAACTTAGTAAATAATATTAATGACTTTTTTGGTTGGCTGTTGTTTCAGTATTTTTTGGAATACAAAAAATGATTAGTATATTTAAAATTTTTAAAAAAATTCAATTTTATGGAAAATAATTTACAAAGAAAGCCTACATCCAAAGAAGGCCTAAGTACAGTTAGTAAAAAAATCATAATGTTCAGGATTATTGAAAACAAACTATTGGACACTGCAAGCAAACAGTTAAGGACTTTGAATTGCAATGCTAAGTTGTATTTTTCTAATAAAATCTTTTACTTGAAAAAAAATTGCAATGCTAGGTTGTAAAGAAATTCATGAAAGAAGTATCAGCACCGAGTAGCAGCACATAAGAAACACTGTAGAATCAAGGAGATACTTCCCTGTAGTCTGAAAATGTAGTAAAAATTTAATAATTATTTTTCTGTAGCAATCATGAATTTGTTTGTTTATTATTATTTTTTTTGGGAAAGTTACCATTCATCTGTTGCAAGTTGTAATTAAGGGATAGTGGCCATTCAACCTAAACGTTTTCCCTTTTGAACTTTGGCCGGATTTGAGTTCTCTGTTGTCACAAAAGGAGGGGGGTAGGAGAGTGAGTGTATGAAACAGGGAAAAATGGAAATGAGGGTTTATCTGTTCACATCTGGTTCTTAAAAGGAAACAGTAGTATAGTGTGGCTTGGTCAAAATTTTACAAGCCCGTGCGTGGAACACGCTATTCTAAAACTTAAAAGTTTGAGCTTGGATAGCTTTTTATTGAGTCATACAAGTTAAACATATATTTTTATGTAAAAGTTTGGTTTGCTATCTCTTGATCTTGAACCTAAAACAAATATTGGAGGGAGTGTGATGAATGAGTATTTTGTATCTGATAAAAAAAAGAGTAATGTGTAACTTCTTTATATCGAAGTTTAATTGTTGATCTTTATGTTTATTTAATTTATTTCCTATGGTATTGCTAGGACCTACATTGCATAATTTAATACTTTATGATCTTAATCCTATTACGCATTGATTGCTTTGATGATGCTTTGTCGCTAAGGCATTTGAATTCCCTTTAACCACATTGGTTTACTTTGGTGCTTTCAAATGTGGCTAACTTGATGTGAACTTTCCTGTCAGATGAACCAGCCCAATTAGCTGATCATTAGACATCATTATACCCTTCAGCTGACTTCAAATATTGAGTCATGCATGAATTCACACAAGGCTCATAGAAACTGCAATATCATGCTGATTATGACTTATGAGAAGTAAAATTGCTTCCCAGCCAATCATTGAATATAACTTTATCAATGGCTTCACCCTACTTTTTTTCTTTGTTAGGCATCAGGCATGTAGGTGAAGCTGAAGGATGATAACCTAGTAAGCTGGTGTCTGATAACAGATTTAGGATATACTTCCTCTAAGAGGGATAGGTGCCCTTTAAAGATCCTGCAGCTTTAACTCCTATGAAGTATCTTAATTGACCAGGATTATCCATCTCAAACTTGCTAAGGTCTTCAATTAATGAATCCCATCAACATTGTTTCTCATGGCTGCAGTATCATAAACAGACTATCAAATTTGTGATCTTGTAACGAAGTCTTTTGATGAGCAATGCATGATCCTGTTTGCTCTGTATGTAGTCTCAAGAGACCATAGAACTTTAAAAACGTCCAACCCTGGCCCGTGGGGTCTGCTTCTACCCATAGAGAGCACGCTTCAGTTTACAAACCCTTCCCTGAGTTCTCTTAGAGGAAAAACCTGGCAGTTTAGCTAGTTACTTTAGATTGTTGGAGTTCTCTGTCCCAAAGAAGTTATCATGTATGGAAAGCACTGATGGGAAATTTGACGTCAATTTGATTGGTTAATGATATGTTATTTTGATTTTTTTTTTAAATGCACCCAAATAGTGTTAACTTAGCAACCAGTGCAAATGTCTCCTGGCAGTCAATGGCCAATACCATATGCTTATGTTTGTCAACATGGCTGGTTTTTTATTTTTAATATATCTTATTATTCTAAGCCCGCCTGTTTATGATATTTAGCCTGCTCTGAAGCTGATTCCTATCTTCTCTGCTTTTTGCCCTACAGTTGTGTTGACCGGGGGTGATAATTTTGTAGGCATCATCGGAGGTGGCTGGTTGAAAAATTGGGAAGTAATGCTGTGAGTGAGGAACTTGAGTTTACCAAGAGTATACTCTCTCTAGATGCCAAAAATTATCATGCCTGGTCTCATAGGCAGGTGTATTGTGATGCCTTCTTTCCTTTTATCACAACCGCATGACTCCCAACTCCTTAATTAAAAATCATATTTTTTGCGTTAAATGCAGTGGGTTCTTCAAGCGTTGGGAGGGTGGGAAAATGAACTCGAGTATTGCCAGCAACTTCTTGCTGATGATGTTTTTAACAATTCAGCTTGGAATCAGGTACAATAAATGAAATGTTGTAGCTTGGTTGGATCTTAGCAGCATTATGAGATTGCTACTGTAATAGGCAAGGCAACCTTATTGTGATTAGGTTTATGTCTTATTATTTGATGTTTCTGGCATTATTATTGTTCTTAAAGAACATGCCCTGGTGTATCTGACCCCTTTGTGATTTGTCTCGAAACTTGCCTTTGATCCTTGTGATTATCACAAATCATTCTGTCACCCATGGTTTAATTCATGGAAAGGTTAATTATATTAAATTAGAGATATCTTTACTTGCGTTTGTTTGGACTTGAGTTTATTAGGTTGGGGGTGTTAATGTGTGGGCAATTACCTACTATATCTTTGGAAGGGGACAGTGTAATTGTATTTTTCACACTGCATGTTGCATTGTTGATATGCAGAGTAATCTAGGGAAATGCGTAAAAGATTAAGAATTAGCATTGTTCCCTTCTTTTAGACTTAGCGGTGGACTGCCTAATGCTTGCTTTGTTGCTTAATCATTGGAGAGGAGCGAGTGACAAGACCTACATTTCAACATATTGTTGTTCTGTCAGACTCACATAAGTTGACCTTTAGCCCGTTCTTGTTATCTCATTCATACGATCTGCATAGCTGGCATAAATTTTTTTCCTTTATTTTAGCTCACGACAAGCTCCACAACCTTCTCCCTAAGAAAAACTTGTTGGCTTTTCATGTTCTTTTTCAGTAAATATATCATTCATTTATTATTGGAGACACTGATAATTATTTTTTACCCATGGTGAAAAAAGCATCCTATTATTGAGTAAATATTTTGTTTACTGGTGATTTTAAACAGAGGTACTTTGTCATAACAAGGTGTCCCTTCCTTGGAGGCTTGGATACCTTGAGAGATTCTGAAGTAGATTACACTATTGAAGCCATTGGAGCTAATCCTGGGAATGAGAGTGCATGGCGATACCTTCAAGGCCTCTACAAAGGCAGTGAACGAGCTTACATCGATGATGCTCGAGTCACCTCAGTTTGTTTGAAGGTTCTGAATTCTGAATGCAATCATGTATTTGGCCTTAGCACTCTTTTGGATCTTCTCATCAAAGGTTTTAAAGCTGGCCAAGAATTTAAAGAAGCCGTGGATGCGCTGAAGGCCCCAGACGTGGATGCACCGGATTCGAGCCTGGCAGAGACGATTTGTTCTGTTCTGCAACGCATTGATTCAATGAGAGCAAATTACTGGACATGGCGCAGGGGCTGCCTTCCTCGACCTGTCCAGTGAGCGTCAGTTAAGGGATTGATAGGATTGTTTTGTTAAAGCTTAGGTTAATTACTGTACTCTAATGTCATTTATATGTAATTCAGGTTGTTTGAAATTTCTAACTATATATGTATGTCTACCATGTAAGGTTTCCTCTCAGGCGTGTTCTGGCTAGGACCGTTATCGAGCTGATGAGCTACCAAGGATTATCTGGTAGAAAGCGTGGCTCATTGCTCGCCTTAGCCGGCTCAAGTTTAGGCCTAATGAGCCTATGTTGTTGTTTATACATATATTGTTTTGCTTATAAATAAGTTTGGTATAATGTTATTGTGTTATCAATTTAATACATCGATGCATTAATATTATACTTAATAATTTCATATTGAAATTATTAATTTTATTACCACGTGATGAAGCATGTTTGCAACGCACTGGTGACAAGGCTCCCCTTTAATAGAAGTGAATCAATATTATTTGTCTGTGCCACATAAGTTAATTTCAAATGCATTGTCGACCCAAAAAAAAAAAATTTTTTATTATTTATTTAAATAAAAAAAATTTTTTTCACTTGAAGGAAGCCCAACCCAATCCATGTCCCTAACAAGCACAGGTTGACAAGGCAGGATAGAAAAGAGGTTGTTGCCACATAGTTAATTTCAAATGCATTGTCGACCCAATCAACAACATATCTGTTATTCATCTAATTAAAATAACAAATTCACTTCACCTGAAGGAAGCCCAACCCAATCCATGTCCCTAAACAAATGCACAGGTTGACAAGGCAGGATAGAAAATAGAAGTGAATCAATATTATTTGTCTGTGCCACATAAGTTAATTTCAAATGCATTGTCGACCCAATCAACAACATATCTGTTATTCATCTAATTAAAATAACAAATTCACTTCACCTGAAGGAAGCCCAACCCAATCCATGTCCCTAAACAAATGCACAGGTTGACAAGGCAGGATAGAAAAACGGGAAGTTAACAACCGTATTGCTAATTGCTTTGGATGATTTTGTCTCTGTTTATTTGTTTTTTTTTACTACCATCACGCGCAGCATGAGAATAGAAGAAAAAAAAAAGTAAAGGCTATATTTCTTTCTTCCTCGTTGTACATGTCAATCCAACGGGGGCTGTTGTTTTTGCCAAGCGTCTATTCTAAGTTCTAACACGGTGATGACGTTTTAATTGGGCAAGGAAAGGAAACGTATGGAAATTGGAGGCTTCACATTCCGGGAGCCTTCCTTAGCAACAAGTATTTGTTTTGTTAGCTATACAGTCCTTTCCTTTTCAACCCACAACAATAGATGGGAGCAAAAACACGTGGTTGACCCACAAATGGGCATAGACGGACAAGTCACCTCCTCCTAACTAATGTAACTGCAGTTTTGTGTAGAATAAGCGTTCTTCTGTTTCCCATCTGTAAACATCTAGAAAGCAGGAAGTCCTCACCAGACCAGGTTGTCTATATAAAGCGCAAACACGAGGGGAGCGTGAGTACGGAGTACCGATACCAATATGAAAGAAAAAAAACAATCTGATTATTGTTATGATATATTCATAAGTTAACATAACATAAAACAAAAGGAACCATAAATAAAGCTATTTTATATATCAGAACAAGAATAGATAACGTACAATAATTATATAAAAAGTTAAAGCTCGAAACATTGAACAAACTTTTCTTGGCGAGCTCATACGAAATATTTAACAATCATACAAAATATAAACAGCATTCAAGGCGACACGATTATGACATTTCATATTTGAATGGTGAAATTGAAGAACACATTTTCTATCTAGTTCACATTCTCTAACCCAGACCAGACTCAGAGCAATGGTGGGCATAGAACACTTCTGCCTAGTGGGGTTGCTTTAATAAATTTAAACAATCTACAGTCAATATAATGCCATAAATACCCAACAATTAGTGCTCACATTTTCGTCCGCAATGATTTTTCATACCTTTCTCCTACTGGTTGAGCCAAACGTATATTGTGCTGCCGTTTCCACGAAGGCATATTTCGAAAATAATTATAAAATAAGGACGATCACCGCCAGCAGGGCTATAAATAAGGACGCCCATTTGTAGCTTGTATCCATCCCATTCCCATGAACAAGCAGCTTTTACATTAATAAAATCTCTCGTGCGCGCTCCAAATCATGAGGAGCAAACACACGACCACCAACCATGGCATTGCCATTGGCCTTGGGAGTGTTGATGGTGGCCGCCTCCTTCTTTTCTGGGCCATTTTTTTAATAACTGCGTGCCCCATTTTAATGTTCGTGTCTGTTGATGGGCTGTGCATTCCCAGGGAGAGGGAAGCCCTGTTGAGTTTCAAGCGAGGCCTCACCGATCGCTCCAACATACTCTCCTCCTGGTCTTGGGTAGAGGATGGCGTGGACTGCTGCCATTGGCGTGGCGTTGTCTGCCGTAATTCAACCAGCCACGTTCTTCAGCTCCGCCTCGGTTTTAAAGGAAGTACGTCTTGGGAAACGAAGGCGTTGTTGGGAGGTAAACTCAGTCCTTCTCTCCTGGATTTAAAGCACCTCACCCATTTGGATCTCAGCTCCATCGACTTCCAAGGCAATCCAATCCCTCGTTTCTTGGGTTCGCTTCATAGCTTGACATACCTCAACCTCTCTAACGTGGGGTTCGGGGGAATGATTCCTCACCAGCTTGGGAATCTCTCCAATTTGCATACCCTGGATCTCGGAAGTTCCTATTATTCCTTTAACTTAAGGAGCGATGGTCTCGGGTGGGTTACAGGTTTGTCTAAACTCCAATACCTGGATTTGAGTGATGTAGATATGAGCAAGGCAAGGGATTGGTTGCAGGCGACCAACACACTCCCCTCCTTAAAACAACTCCACCTGTCATCATGCCAAATCAGTAGTGCTATCACAATTCCTCCCACCACAATCCTCGCCCATAACTTTTCGCATCTCTCCGTACTCGATCTTTCCGGGAACTCATTCTCCTGGGTGCCTGAGTGGGTTTTTAGCTTGCCAGGCCTCACATCCCTTCACCTTTCACTGAACGATTTATCTGGTCCAATCCCAGTCGGCCTTGCCAACTTAACTGGTCTTACTACCCTTGACCTTTCCGATAACAGTTTCAATTCAAGCATCCCCGTATGCCTGTTTCATCTCAATAAACTCCAAGTCCTCAATCTTGGATTGAATTCGCTTGAGGGCGTCATTCCAGAAGGCATTGGAAACATGACTGCCCTCTCCAGCCTCCACCTAGGCTACAATTCCAAGCTTGAAGGGGTAGGGCACGTGCTGATTAAATCTTTGGGAAATCTTTGCAGCTTGAGGGAAATTTTATTGTCAGAGATAAAATTAGGCCGGGAGGGCTTCGAAGCTTTCATGAGTTTATCCGGTTGCGTTCTACCCGGATTTGTTCGGGTTGGATCTGGACGAAACCCAGCTTACTGGCAAATTTGGTAACCTCGTTGATAACCTAGCTGCTCACTCTAAAAGCTTGACCTACCTCTACGTTTCTTCAAATTCATTGCATGGTCCCATCCCAGAGTCTATTGGAAGATTGTCGTCACTGAAAATCTTATCCGTTTCAAACAATCAACTCAACGGAACTCTTCCAGAATCACTCGGACAGCTCACTGGACTTCAAGGGCTGTTTATTTTTGACAACCAACTGATGGGAGATGTCACGGAAGCTCACTTCTCCAACCTCACCCTGCTCAAATCTTTCTCGGCATCAAGAAACAAGCTGAGTTTGAAAGCAGGTCCCAAATGGGTTCCTCCTTTTCAAATTCAGGATCTGGAACTAGATTCATGGCAGATTGGCCCTCGATTTCCCCAGTGGCTTCAATCACAAAAGCACTTATCGTCGTTACGGTTGTCTGGTGTAGGAATATCAAGCACCATCCCCGACTGGTTTCTAAAGTCTTCTCCCAATTGCCAATACTATAATCTCTCTCACAATCAAATCCATGGAGGTATCAGTCAATTTGTGCAGTCCGTTTTCCCAGTCAATACAGTTATTGACCTTGGTTTCAATCGACTTACGGGCCCGTTACCCCACATATCACCCCGTGTAGTGAGATTACATTTATCTAACAATCAATTTTCTGGATCCATTTCCCACTTCCTATGCCACAAACCAAGTGAGCAGAACCGTTTGGAGCTTCTCGATCTTGGAAAAAATAATATATCAGGGGAAATTTCGGATTGTTTGGTGAATTGGAGTTCATTAATTTTCATAAATTTTGAATATAACGAGTTCAGAGGCCAGATTCCAAGCTCCATCCAATTTTTAGTTTATCTCCACTCATTACACTTGCGCAACAATCACTTCCAAGGAGAATTGCCCACTTCTCTAAGAGATTGTACATCTCTAGTTGTTATGGACCTTGCTGAAAATGATTTTTTGGGGAGGATACCATCTTGGATGGGGGAATGGCTGACTGCCCTGAAAGTTATAAACTTGGGTTCAAACAAATTTTTTGGGAAAATTCCCCGTCAACTATGTGCCCTTACATTCCTTCAAGTACTAGTCCTTGCTGATAACAATCTATCTGGAAGCATTCCTACATGCTTTAGTAACCTTAGTGCCATGACCATTGATCAAAATTCAAATACAATTCCGATTCCTTCAAAATCTATGCTTTCGAGAGATGAGGAGCTTGATGATACTTGGGGCCTTTTGGATCATGCATACATTGGCACAAAGGATAGGATTGACGAATATAGTACAAATCTTGGCTTGGTGACAGGTATGGACCTTTCGAACAATTTCTTATCCGGAGAGATTCCAAAGACATTAACAAGTCTCACAACCTTGCAATCTTTGAATTTATCCTATAATCAGTTGACTGGTCGGATTCCAGAGACAATGGGATTGATGAAAGCATTAGAATCTATTGATTTTTCTACAAACCAACTATTTGGTATGATTCCTACTAGCATTTCTAGTTTGACATTCATAAATCATTTCAATGTATCAAATAATAAATTAGTTGGGAGGATTCCATCAAGCACTCAACTTCAAAGCTTTAATGCTTCTAGTTTTTCTGGAAATAAACTTTGTGGGCCTCCATTGAATGACCATTGTAGTGGTGCACCCATCTGGGATGAAATTGAACATAAAAATAAAGGGGCGGGAGGAGAAGTGGAATGGTTTTACGTGTGCATGGTTATTGGTTTCATTATTGGATTTTGGTGTGTATGGGTACCTTTGTTATTCAAAAAGTCTTGGAGACAAGCATACTTTAGATCGCTTGATAGCTTGTGCCAAAGGATCATTGTTCTAGTCACAAACGACTATTAGATAAGCATTTTTATTTTTGAATAATAATGTCATTATAAATTTGTATTGGAAGATCGAAATCAATATTTTGTATTTATTGATGTTGGTAATCACATTGTGCTTGAAGGATTGTGTAAACTAATGTATTAAAATACATGCACAATGGGAAAGTCAAATCATTTGGAATTAGTAGACATGAATAATTTATATAAATGCTTGCACCTTCTCCAATATTTCCAGCTTTCGCTCAACTATCGGAACCCAACACTACATATTTTCCCTCTATTGTAGAAGACAATTAGTGTAGACATCGTTCTAATAATAATGAACATATACATTGGTCAAAACACCATACACGAAAATAACCTAAAGCCATTATGGGAATTAAGAAACCAACCAGAATCTACTAGGCGGATGTCAGCCAACTAACTTCAATTGGAACTGCCAGCTAAGATGACTTGTTCCATTATTGTTGATTTCCATCAAGTTGTTTTGGGCTGTTTTGCCTTTTGCACCAGAGCGGCATGGCGGACAGCAATTATCCGGATTGCAAAGGGCGGTTATTTTATCAAATTTATTTTTTTTCAAGGCAGCGCAACAGTCCGATGTCTGAGGGCGAGGCTTGATCGACGAAGCAACTGCCGAATGTAACCCTTGATTTGGAGAAGAAAGTATTTCATCTAGTTGGAGTTGAAGGGTACGTTGAGTTTCATGATTTATTATAAATACAGCAAAGTAGATCCTATTATGGTATCAGGCACCCATTTGCATATTGGGCCAGTGCAAAATACAAATTAAGTCATCAAGACAAACTTGTGTAAGATGGTTGATCTTTATGTCACAGATGACAGTGTCACAAGAGTAAGGAATCACTTGATTGATTTACAACATGTTATCTCTATTCCAATGTGATTAGTGGGCAATGCCCTGGGTGAAAAATATCGGCAAGACAAGTTTTAGGTCAAGAAATTACCATACTCAAAGTGCTCTTCGAGGTACAAAAGCTGTTTCCTAATCTGACGACATATTGAAGCTGCTTTAACCCTTGCCCAAATTTAGTGCTTATTCTTGGTAAACAACATTATAGTCTGGTAGCCACTTTTGCCATGTCATTTTCATGGGATCAGTTCCAGTCCAAAAGAACTTCCGAATGACAACCTCTAATGGGTTCAATGTTCCTTTGATCAAAGGATAAAAGAGACGGCCAAAAGTCCTGTATGCCATACAAAAACTGGACTGTTAAGAGTTAGCGTGTCAGCATAAGAGTGACATATTCTACAACAAGAACTAATACGGGCCAGAACAGATGCTATTAAGGGGCGACAGTCATGATGACTGAGCTTGGAAGATATAAGGAGCACACCCAAATATTTAGACTAGGAAACCGCTCCAGGGGATAACCAAGAATTTTCCCGGAAATGAAAATTAGACACTCCTGCATTTAACCCCAGAAACAGAAACAAACAGTTGACTTTCCCAGAATTTGCAAAAAGCCCAGTCCAGCCACAGAAATTTTGGAGTGCAGCATGCACCATACGTGTTGATAGAGTCTTGGGTCCGACTTACAGAAAAAATTATAACATCATCAAGGATCCCATTTTGATTAGTGATAAAGCTTGGAGCAGCTTCAAAAGCACTTGCATGCCAAAGAGGTAAGGCGCAAATGGATCCCCTTATCAGGCCCCCGCGACAGCCCCAAAAAAAGACCATGCAACTCCATCTTGAATAGATAAGGTAGAATTTGGGGTACAAATACACGTGTAAATCCATTCTGGCAAAACTGTGCTAAATACCCCATAAATTGGAAAATCTATCATAATAAAGGAACACATCCACCGATATCATAAGCCTTTTCGGAGCAACCTTGAGCAGTGCACAATGTTATCAGCAATGTGCCCATCAGGACAAAAGCACTTCGATGGGGACTGACTAATTAGGGCTGGGTTGCAACTTCTTGAGACGATTGGCTTGAACTTAGTGATGCACCCTAACTTTTAGATGGTATTGCAACTAGATATGGGGCTTATAAAAATTATATGAAGAAGGGTTAGAGCATTCAGACACCTAAGCAAAAGAGGTACAATGAACCCCCAAAGTAATCAAAAATATTTAACCACCAATTTGATAATTGCACCTTATCTGAATTCTCAAGTATTCAACTTAGTAATACTGACAAGCCAAGATTCCCTTCTCACGCACCCGAGCAAAGAAACATGCAAGATTCAGAAAGAACGGAAAAGAAAGGAGGTCAAACCTCAAATTCAAAAACAAAATGATAGCGCGGGCTTAGGGGAGAAAACAAAAACAAATTATTAAAACATACACACGACATATCCAAATTGCAATTTCTCAGAAGGCAAAAGTCATGGCTAAGGCACAGAAGACACAGAGCAAGGGTTGCAGAGATCCTGCGGACGACCGCCAAAGGGACGAGAGGGCTGCGGCAGGCGGAAGCAAGCTTCCGCCGACAGATCTGGTTCGGAAGGGGCCTGCGGCGCGACGTTGGGAGGGTGGTCGGATGTGCAGCGACGGCTTGTGCCGCGTCGTCCGGTGAGGAACGAGTCGCAACGGGAGTGGTCGTTAAGAGCGGGAGAAAAAAAATGCTCGGAATGTTTGTTGCGATTATTTTTATTTTCGAAATGTTATGATTATTTAGAATAAAAGAGAATATTAAAAATAATAAAATATTTTTTTTATTTCTAAAATTTTTTTAAAATAAAAATATTTTTTTTATTTTTAATTTAACTATTAATTTTGAAGAGGAAAATAAAATAAAATTTATATTTAAGATTGGTATTGAAAACGAAATTGGAATTGAGATTTTTGAATACTTTTTTTATTGGGTGAATGTTTTTCGGGTGTGTCTACCTGCTACCGTCGAGCATCCCTTAACCTCGGGTGTGTCTGCTCTTTCTCTCCCCGCAGTCGAGCCTTCCCTCAAGCAGTCCCCGCGTGTCCCCTCTGTCCTCGCTGCCGACGGTGAATGGGGGAGGGAGGTTACTTATGTGTTTAAGTAATTGTATTTTGTACATCTCATTGTCTTTGCATATGAGATGTTTGATGAAATTTCTAGTGATTGTCCATGGGCTATCATTTGAGTTCTGTCTTTGGATATTGGATGAAATTCTTCAATGATAGCTTTGAATGGGCCAATTTCGCCAACCTTTTAGGCTGCTAAAATGTGTAGGAATTTAGATCCCTCTTAGGCTGTATACTCGTTGAACGCTTGCAATGGTAAATTGCTTGCTGCTACTAATCAGAAAATTCAAGCATACAAGTTAGCATCCTGAATGTAGTCATCATGGACACATACTTGCTCTCTATGTACAAACTCCTGGAGATTTCATTGTTGTTGATGATTTAATGAAATCAATCTCCTTATTGATCTACAAGGTACCACTCTCTAATATGTACCGACTCAAAAGTCTGTCTTGTTTTTTTGCTCCATGAGGAATGTCCATTGTTATTTTTTATCATCATTCATACAACTGTAGTTATTGATCTATCTTGATAAATTATCGATTTTTAAAAATGTTAATTTTTATTTAGTTTTGATCTATCTTGATAGCTGTTCATGTTTGTCTTTTGTTTCTTGGTGTGAGACCGAATCGTTTACTTTTCTCTCTCTCTTTTTTTTTTCTAAATAATTTACTGTGATTGATTGTATTGTTTTTCATCATGAGGAAGGTGCTATCGCTGGAGCCCCTGGACTATAATGCAAATTGGATGACTGCAGATGAGGTATTTGGTGATGAGGTTTACCTTGGTGTTGAGAACAACTTTAGCCTCTACTGTCTGGAAGAACAATGAGGGTTCCACTGATGAGGAGCAAGCTTGTCTAGAGGTGGTTGGCAAATGCCGTGTTGGAGAATTTATCAATAGGTTCTGGCATGGTTCGGTTCCCTTGTGATGCGATTACCACATTCTGATGTGGATCAGATTCCCACAATAATTTTTAGCACATGGATGGTATCATTGGAGTTTTTGCATCACTCCGCCATGAGCAATACATTTTCTTGGAGAAGTTGCAGACCAAATTGAGGAAGGTAATAAAAGGGTTTGGAGGGTTGTGCCAAATTTTCTTGATGAAGATATCATTGAGTCTTTCCTTGATCTCAAGTGAATCCGGATGGATGAGATCTCTTAAACTGATTAAGACTAACCCCATCTTTATATGCTTTATGTTATTTTTCTCCTTTCCCTATGTATAGTATCTATGTGTACAAACAGTAAATATTGACATGTTTGTCCAATTTTTTTTATATTTCTTTATTGCTTGTGAACATTGTTTAAACTTGTTAAAAGTATGAACGATTTTGGTTAGTATTGGCTATGAATTTTGTAACTCTTTTTAGTTACTTCGAATATTTTAATCATTAAACATGTGGTGGAAAATATTGCAATGCGTAAATGATAGTAAAAGTAAATTTGTTGAGGGAAAAAAAATGATGGTCAAATTTGTTAATGGGATTGACAGAACTTTATTTTATTTTATTTTATTTTGTAAGAAATGCCCAAATTTTCAAAAATCAGTTTAATTCATGGATTTTTTTTGAACTCAGGTCATTATAAAATACGGTTCTTAATGGTTTTTTTTCTTAAAACTTGTGAAACATGGGTTAATGAAGCTTAGTTTATGGGATAATTCTACTTATTTTATGGTAGACCATACAAACTAACATTGTCATCATATCCAAGTGCAAGATTCAAAAAGAAATGGTGTGCTCTAAAAGGAATGCAAGTTTAAAAAGAGATGACTCAGATGAGCATATGCTATGCATCGTTATATTGGAACTTGTTAATCAGAATTTTCCACAATAATATGTTGAACATCATTAAAACATTCATAGACTATAATTTCATTTGCCAATCCAAAACCACAATTAACTGCCATGTGACATAGAAAACAAAACATTTTGACCTTTTAACAAAAATTAAATTATGCGGAGCCTTCTCTCCTATGGGGCTTGAATGATGTTGCTTAGGTGCACAATAAGACCACTTGATGTTAACTCTCCAGCAAACAAACACTACTTATTATAAGAACAGTAATCTGCTGATTGTCTATGGAAACATAAAAGAACACAAACTGCTTGCATCACACTTGGGTTTGCATCTAAAAGATCTCCCTTTCAAGCATGGCAGCCAAATAAGAATCAGCCCTACTGTCCGTCTGGTTTTCCATCCTTATCACTGTTGTACCATTTAAAAGGATAGGTTAGCATGCACAACAAGAAATGCTAATTCAATTAGCATAACTGAAATTAGAAATCCATAGACAATGCTGATTTGCGGAAGAAAATCAGGTCATGGCCCATGGGAAATTTGCAACCACATTAGTTTCTAGAAAAAAATGATCAACAACAACCAAGAAGTAGTAATTTTTTGTCACAACTTTTGTAACCTTCTTAATGGATTTATTCATTTATTTACTTTAATAAAATTCTCTTTTTATGGAAAAAAAAATGAAAGAAGCAACACATAATAGTTACATTTTGAAACACATAGTACATATAAAAGGACAATTCTTAATGAACATAAATTGTTATTCATATTGGACAAGGATTGAATCTGGCCTTCGCTTCATCAAAAGCTTCTTTTCCCATGCGAACAATTTATCCCACACTGTAGCATGATCCCACAATTTCTTTGCTCCCATCATCAAGGAAAATGGTAGTTGAAACAAACATAAAATCAAAAAGTAATCTAGTAAAGTTTAATATCTTATCATTAACAAGCAAATGCTCAAAAGACTCACAGACGCATTCACATGCCTAGTGGCACCAGAGAAAATATCAGGTGCTCATAACTTGATTCAGAACATGTATTGCACCTACAAATTGGATTACATTCCATTGTTTGGCCGAAAACTTTTTTTTTTTTTTTTAATGTTGGGATGCAATGATCATATTGTGCTTGTATTTCTGAATGTGTTTTTTTTTTTGGAAATTTATTGTTGGAAATCTAAAGAACCTGACATCTATAAATACCCTTCGTGGTTGTATGCATCTAGTTGACTTGACAGGAAGTGAAAAGTTGATAAACCTGAGGTGGTTGGAGATAGTGCGTTAGGAGATGTAATTGCTGCTCTTGCTCATAAAAATTCACGTCTTCCATATAGGAACATTAAACTCACCCAATTGTTGCCATATTCACTTGGTAAGATTTTTCTTCTACTTTGAACTCTCTTTCCTCACTTCACCAAAAACTATAATGATATTTTTTTGTCCTTGCGCATATTAGTCCAGAACCTGATGCTTTAGGAGAGACACTTAGCAATAGCACACCCAAATTTGCAGAATGGGTTTCCACTATTGAACTTGGTGCTGCTCGAGCTAACAAAGACATCAATGCAGATGTTAAAGGCTTTATACAATATATGAAAATACTAATAGGAGGAACTTGTTAATCCAAACCCGAATTGGCATATTTTAGAAATTGCTACAGCATTATCATTCTAAAAATAAATGAATACATTTGGGCAAGGTTAACATCACGCAGCCCAGGCATTGGGCATGGTGGTAAAAGTGGGGTTGGGCTTTCCTCCTTTTTATCAATCCTGTTAGAATCGGGCATAGATACTGTCCGCTTTGGGCTCGCCACATCGGCCAGACGGCTTTAAAACGCGTCGTGACATTTAAAGCCTTGTTTCTTCTTATATATGCCTTAACTTTCTCGTCCTTAAGCGATGTGGGACAAACATCCCAACAATCTCCTACTTTGTCATACATCGACCGTATACCGTAGGTTGGAGACACACTTACGAAATCGGGGATTTTTATTGTAACTCCCCCTCAATCCACGCCTTGTAGAGAGATCAAACCGGTTCGATATTAAAGTGACATTATAACCTGGATACCGCCGCACCAACGGAACACGCCGCTCGATCACACCACGTCGAGAAGACTTTCGATATCACGGAACAATTAATGAGGATAAGAACAGGACAATCAGGCTTTGATACCAAGTTTGTTAGAATCAGGCATAGATAAAGGCCCGATTAAGTGTCACGATATCGTCCGCTTTGGGCTCGCCACATCGGCCCGCACGGCTTTAAAACGCGTCGTGACATTTAAAGACTTGTTTCTTCTTATATATGCCTTAACTTTCTCGTCCTTAAGCGATGTGGGACAAACATCCCAACAAATCCAATGGGCGCTTTTGTTTTTGCCAAGTCTCTTTTCTAACACGATAATGCCATTAATCATTTTTGCATTCCTGGAGGCTTCCTTTGCATCATACTATGCACTAACCCGCGGAGTGCATGTTTCAGTTTCAATATTTGTTTTGTTAGCTAGATAGTCATTTTCAAACCCACAACAATGGATGGGTGCAAAAAACATGGTTGGGCAGAGACGCACAAGTTTTGTCATCCTAAGTCCTAACCCCATGTAAATGCAGTACAGTATTGTGTAGAATGAGCGTTTTTTTAGTTCCCATTTGTAAATACCTAGAAAGCGGGAAGGCCTCACCAAACCAGGTTTTTTCTCCGGTTCACATTCTCTGACCCAGACCCCGAGCAATTTGCTCTCCTGTGTAGCGAATATAATATAATAAATATAATATAAATTTAAACAATCTACAATCAATATAATAGAATAGAAAACAACCCAACAATTATAGTGCCTAAACGTATCTCTGGCATTTCCACGAAGGCATTGTGGTGCCGTTTCCACAAAGGCATCTTTGAAAATAATTGGCACTCATAGCTCTGGGGGGAGTTTGGGTAATAAAATAAGGGCGGTCATCCCTTCTGCAGGGTTATTAATAATAAGGACGAGCGTTTGTACCTTGTATCACATGACGTTACATAGACAAGTAGCTTTTACAGTAATGGAAGCTCTCTCGTGCGTGAAATTATTCATGAGGAGCAAACCCACGACCACCAATTACCATGGCATTGGCATTGGCCTGGGCCTTGGGAGTGGTGATGGTGGCCGCCTCCTTTTCTGGGTCATGTTTTTAATGACTGTGTCTGTTGATGGACTGTGCATTCCGAGGGAGAGAGAAGCCCTGTTGAGTTTCAAGCGAGGCCTCACCGATCCCTCCAACAGACTCTCCTCTTGGGTGGAAGATGGCAATGGCACGGACTGCTGCCATTGGCGTGGCGTTGTCTGCCACAATTCAACCGGCCACGTTCTTCAGCTCCGCCTCGGCTGTATTGTTGCTTGCCATACGAAAAAGGTGTTGGGAGGTAAACTCAGTCCTTCTCTGCTGGATTTAAAGCAGCTCGCCCACTTGGATCTCAGCTCCAACCACTTCGGAGGGATTCCAATCCCCCCGTTTCTTGGGTTCACTTCAAAGCTTGACATACCTCAACCTCTCTAACGGGGGGGTTCAGAGGAATGATTCATGTACAACTTGGAAATCTCTCCAATTTGCATTCACTCGATCTCGGAGGTTCTGCATTAAGGAGTGATAGTCTCAGGTGGGTTACAGGTTTGTCTAAACTCCAATACCTGGATTTGAGTTATGTAAATCTGAGCGAGGCAATAGATTGGTCGCAGGCGACCAACACACTCCCCCTCCTTAAAACAACTGCGCCTGTCATCCTGCCAAATCAGTAGTGCTCTCACAATTCCTCCCACCACACTCCTCGTCCTTAACTTTTCGCATCTTTCCGTACTCGATCTTTCCTATAACAGTTTATCTGGTCCAATCCCAGTGGGCCTTGGCAATTTAACTCGTCTTACAACTCTTGACCTTTCAGCGAACAGTTTCAATTCAAGCATCCCCAAATGCCTGTTTCATCTTAATAAACTCCAAGTCCTCAAACTTGGATCGAATTCATTGGAGGGCGTCATTCCAGAAGGCATCGCAAACATGACTGCACTCTCCAGCTTCGACCTAAGCTACAATTCCAAGCTTGAAGGGGTAGGGCACGTGCTGATTAAATCTTTGGAAAATCTTTGCAGCTTGAGGAAACTTCGATTGTCACAGATAAAATTAGGCCAGGAGGGCTTCGAAGCTTTCATGAGTTTATCCGGTTGCGTTCTACCCGGATTGGTCTATTTGGAACTGAGTGAAACTCAGCTTACTGGAAAATTTGGCAACCTCGTTGATAACCTAGCTGCTCACACTAAAAGCTTGGCCTACCTCTACCTCTCTTCAAATTCATTGTATGGTCCCATCCCAGAGTCCATTGGAAGATGGTCGTCACTGGAATACTTATCTGTTAGAAGCAATAATCTCAACGGAACTCTTCCAGAATCACTCGGACAGCTCACTAGACTTCGGAGCCTGCATATTTTTGACAACCAATTGATGGGAGATGTCACGCAAGCTCACTTTTCCAACCTCACGGGACTCGAAACTTTCTCCGCATCAAGAAACAAGCTGAGTTTGAAAGTAGGTCCCAAATGGGTTCCTCCTTTTCAACTTAGGTATCTGGGTCTAGATTCATGGCAGATTGACCCTCGATTTCCCCAATGGCTTCAATCACAAAAGCACTTACGGTTGTTACAATTGTCTGGTTTAGGAATATCAAGCGCCATCCCCGACTGGTTTCGAAAGTCTTCTCCCAATTGCCATTTCTATAATCTCTCTCACAATCAAATCCAGGGAGGTATCAGTAAATTTTTGCAGTCCGCTTTCCCAGTTGGTACAGTCATTGACTTTCGTTCCAATCGACTCAGTGGCTCGTTACCCCCCCATATCTCCTCTTGTAGTGAGATTATTTTTATCTAATAATCATTTTTCTGGATCCATTTCCCACTTACTGTGCCACAAACCAAGTGAGCCGAACCGTTTGGAGCTTCTCGATCTTGGAAAAGATAACATGTCCGGTGAAATTTCTGATTGTTTGATGAAGTGAAGATCATTGATTTTCATAAATTTTGAATACAATGAGTTCACAGGTCACATTCCAAGCTCAATCCAATTTTTAGGTGATCTCCGATCATTACACCTGCACAACAATCACCTCCAAGGAGAATTAACTAATTCTCTAAGAGACTGTATATCTCTAGTTGTCATGGACCTTGCTGGAAATGATTTTTTGGGAAGCATTCCTTCTTGGATAGGGGAATGGCTTGCTGCCCTGAAAGTTCTTAACTTGGGCTCAAATAGATTTTTTGGGAAAATTCCCCGTCAACTATGTGCCCTTACATCCCTTCAAGTACTAGACCTTTCACATAATAATCTCTCTGGAAGCATCCCTACATGCTTCAACAACTTTACTGCCATGACCATTGATCAAAATTCAAGTGAGATTCTTATTTATTTCAAAATTTCAACTATCAATATTTTGGGAGATATTTGGGCAACTAGCAATATTGTGGGAGATATGTTGACAACTATCAATATTGTGGGGCATATGTTAGCTCTTTCGGATCATGCATATATTGCCATGAAGGACAGGATTGATGAATATAGTACAAATCTTGGTTTGGTGACAAGTATGGACCTTTCAAATAATTTTTTATATGGAGAGATTCCAAAAACATTAACAAGTCTCACAAGCTTGAGATCTTTGAATTTATCCTATAATCGTTTGACTGGTCGAATTCCGAAACAATGGGGCTGATGAAAGCACTAGAATCTATTGATTTTTCTACAAATCAATTATTTGGTGTGATTCCTAATAGCATTTCCTGGTTTAACATTCATAAATCATTTCAATGTATCTAACAATAAACTAGTTGGAAGGATTCCATTGAGCACTCAACTTCAAAGCTTTAATGCTTTCAGTTTTGCTGAAAATCAACTTTGTGGGCCTCCATTGGATGACATTTGTAGGGGTGCATCAGTCGGAGATGAAATTGAACATAAAAATAAAGGGGCAAAGGGAGAAGTGGAATGGTTTTACGTGTGGATGGTTATTGGTTTCATTATTGGATTTTGGTTTGTATGGGTATCTTTGTTATTCAAAAAGTCTTGGAGACATGCATACTTTAGATCACTTGATAGCTTGTGGCAAAGGATCATTGTTCTAGTCAGAAACAACTATTAAATAGGCATTTTTACGTCACTATAAATTTCTATCAGGAGATTAAAATCAATATTTTGTATTTCTTGAAGTTGATACACACACTTTCTCTGTCACTATGTATGTGTGTGTATATATATGCAATGATAAAGTAGTATGAATCATTTATTTATGCCAGCGCCCTCTCCATTATTTCCAACCATGTTCTCAATTTTGTTGTATATCATTGCTCACTCTTGATAACACTACCTATTTTCCCTCAATTGTATGTGGCCATAGTGTAGACATTAAATAATAATGAAATATACATTGGTCACCACCACTACTTTGAAAATAACCTAAAGCCGATGGAAATTGAGAAGCCAATCTTGAGATTTTCTTCTTGTTGGATGTGCTAGCTATCTTCAATTTTGGTGTCATCTGACTCATCTCGTTCCAACTTCTTCCATTATTCTTATTTCCGTTTGTTTGTTCTGTTTTGTTTTGTTTTGTTTTTGGCACCACACGCTCAACCCTCACCACAAATTGAAGAATCAATTGGTTAGGGCTACCCCTACCAATTGATCAGATTTCCAACAATGGCCTTGAAGAAACTCTTTCTGAGCATGAATCGTTAAATCATACAGCCTCATCGGCAGAAAAAAAACAATCAAGAAGAGAAGACTTGACACGTGCTGCTGCACCCTAAGATGACAGACAACAACAGAGAAGTTCTTTTTTTCTCATATATTCAGTGATGAAATTTGTTCTCTAAAATGTTAGAAACACAACTTTCCATTCACAAAAGTGATTGATGCTGAGTTCTGGGAAGGTGTAAAATAGATTTGTGATAATATTTCCATTTCCTTTGCAAATTGCATAGCAATAATCCTGAAAACAATGACACTTTGATCTTCAGATCCATCTGCTCAAGAAGTAGACTCTGGTTGAGAGTATCTGGCCAGTAAGATGTAAATGATGATATAATTTTATTTTCCAAGCATAAAACTATATTATTACATGGGTAGTGGATATTGGCGCTCTATGAGCATGCCAAAATGCGACGAAGGGCTATGGCCAGGCCCGTTGTTCTTTTTTCTTTGAGACTGGAAGAAAAACAGTCCAGTTTGGCAGAAAATTTTAATTTCCTATAAAGTGGTCATGATCTTCAGTCCGTAGACCGTAGGTGGCTACTTTATTTTGTAACTTCCATGTCTCCGCAGGACTGAGTGGTTGTGTTGTAGATTTCGGGGGGGGGGGGGGGGGGGGGGGGGGGGGGGGGGGGGGATGAAATTAGCCAGCCATATATCACTCCAGGAATAGTTATTACTTTCGCATTGTCCTCAAATTCAAACCTTAAATTCCCTGAATGCAAAACTCGCATGGGTGTTAACTTGCTCAATGAATTGTCAAAACCTTCATCCTAAAGCAAAACTGGCATATTCCTGAATCCTGGAGGCATGTCACCTTAAGGAAGGTTGGATTGTAAGAACAGTTTGTTGTGAGTGGCAATTAGAGAAAAACTATAGTGTGAGAAGGTGGCTTGGGATGTGAAGATGAACCTGCAAGGAGTCAGGATCATCTACACATGTTATATCTAGTTGGAGTTGATGTGGTACAAGTAATGCTTTGTTGAAAAATACCGGCAAGGTAGTTATTGATTATGAAAAACTATAGTGTAAGGAGGTGGTTCGTATGTGAAGATGAAAATGTAAAGAGTAAGAGTCATGGTTGATTTATACGTGTTATCTCTAGTTGGAGTTGATGTGATATTGGGCAATGCTTGGGTGAAAAATATTGGCAAGACAAGTGTTAGGTAAGAAAAACCATATCAAAGTGCTGGAGTTACAAATATTGCAGCCGCTTTAACCCCAGCCCATCTTTAGTGTGTAAAACTGTGCTAAAACCCCCATACATTGCAAAGTCTTCATAATAAACGACCAATCCACCATATCATAAGCCTTTTCAAAGCAAGCCTAGAGCAGTCAAAATGTTATCAGCAATGTGGGACAAAAGCACTTTGATGGGGACTGACTAATTAGGGTTGGGTGGCAACTCTTGAGACGATTGGCTAGAATCTTAGTGATGACCTACCTTTTAGATGGTATTGCAACAAGAGATGGGGTTTCTAATAATTACATGAAGAAGGGTTAGAGCATTTAGACACCTAAGCAATAGAGGTAAAATTGAACCCCCAAAGTAGACAACCTGAGGAGAGAAAGGAAGAAATAACAGCAATGACATTAGGACCGACAAAGTGCCAGCAGGTTTGGAAAAACCCAGCACTATACCCATCCAGCCCAAGAGCCCTATCACGACTAAGAAGACAGTGCAGAGCAACTTAAATTTCTGGGGATTCTACAGGTAACACCAATTGCTGGTTCGTGAGTGAGGACATTCCTCGGGGGGATCAAAGTCTCATCCAAAGGCTCTACACGGTGACCTTTGTTGAACTGGGTCTAAAAACAATTTGCCATGATTTGAGACACTTTGAGGGGGTTCAGTGGCAAAAGAAGCATACTCACGGAGCAAGCCATTAACCAGGTTAAAGGCTTGGCGTCCTTAAAGGGATTTAAAGGAAAAGGTTGTGTTCAAGTCCCTTTCACGCAGCCATTCCACCTTCGACTTCCACGGCCATCTGGCTATTCAAAGGATCAACATACAAGAGGGATTGAATAGAGTGAAGGGAAGCACAATGAATCCATATACAGGGCCTTCCCAGGAGTGCTGGCCACATAACTAAG
Source organism: Taxillus chinensis (assembly GCA_023512835.1). Classification (NCBI taxonomy): domain Eukaryota; kingdom Viridiplantae; phylum Streptophyta; class Magnoliopsida; order Santalales; family Loranthaceae; genus Taxillus; species Taxillus chinensis. The sequence continues at coordinate 17,053,394 of CM042084.1, read as the reverse complement.
TCCTTGCGGGGTTCTAGCATTCAAGAAGAATATTATGAAACTTAATCCGCAAAGGAAGACGAGTGATAGATTCCTGCCGTAGAACCATCTTAGGGTGCCATTATTATTATTATTAGAATCGGAGGCCGACCAGCGATGTGCTCGTAGACCGCCTTCGAGAATCTGGTCCCGAGCAGCTGTCCCATCAAAGTTGACTACAAGAAGAAGTCTGCTGCAGGAAGAGGAAGACGGGGAGGGGGGAGATTGGGGTGAAGGAGGGTGGATCGGGATAGCGGTGGGTGCGCTGGGAGGGGCTGGTTCAGGGGAGTGATCGGGATTGGGGATTGGAAGGAGGGGTTGAAGGAGAAAAGAGGGCCGGCGGGAGGGAGGCTGCTTCACATCTTTACGTGGACCTAATACCAATCACAGTAATCTATAATATGTTTTTTTACAGAAGGTAGAAGAAGAAGAAGAATAGTATTCATTCCCACATTTCCCATTGCACAATACTTACCCAAATCACTGGATAGATTTAAAAAATTGCTCCAAAAAACGATTAGAGGGTCTGCCCTCAGTATTGCTGGGCACACTTGATTCCGGATCAAGTGCTTGAAACCTCAATATATCTTCAGGGACAAAAGCTGCTATTCCTTTTCTTGTTAGAAGAAGAATTCTTCCTTTCCTAAATGTTGTGCTTATTCTTGGATGGAAGCTGACATTCCATTTCCATCATTGGCTTCAGCTGCAACAATTTACCTTTTCTTGTTAAAAAGAGCTCTCTTATCTGAATATTGTGCTTGGTTTTCTCGGTTTTCTTTTCTGTCAGAGTTTACCTAACCTGCATATTCATATAACAAAACAACTAGTTACCAATAAGAACTTAACGGATATCTAGATGCTGCTACATTTAAAAGACCAAATATTAAGAACTTGCAGGCTTAAAGCAAAGGCTAGTTGTTTTGCACAGACTTTCAACAAAACCGTGCATTTATTCATGGAAGGAGGGCACAGATTTGCAATAGCATGAACCATTCACAATTTGACGATTTTGTAAAGGGCATTAAGAAACTATGTAGATACGGAAAAAGTAAGAACAAACCTCATTTTGATTAGTGATATTCCATAGAACAGCTTTATGTTGAAATGTGGAGTAGATTCTCTCATCCTCCTTCACAGCTACAAAAATATGGAGCACATCTTGAATAAAGGAGGTAGATACCAAATTGAAACAAACTCCAAATCATTCAAGCATTGCTCTAAAACCATAGAAATTAACGACTACCAAATGAAAGGGAAAACAAGCAGGGATAACTCTGGTCACACTTTCATCTGCTACCCAAAAAAAAAAAAAAAACAACGCAAACAAAGACTGCCCTTTGGCTATCTGCAGTGCACTGGACAAGCATGTCATCCTTAATTATCATCAAAATTTTATTATACCTTTATTAATAGTGAATCAATGTTATTTGTGTTTCTCTGCCACATACGTTAATTTCAAATGCATTGTCGACCCAACCAAAAACCTAACTGTTATTCATCTAATTAAAATAACAATATAAAAACTTGTTAAGCTAAGTGGCTTCTATAAACAAGAGGGTGATAAATTCATGGTTGCCGAAAGTCTTACAATCAACTCCTGCTCCAAAATGCAATCAGCTTATAAATAAGTGAGAGACTTGTTGTGCATTGTGAGCCCATATGACCTGATAACATTTCATTGATGGTATTAGGCCTCCACTTCACCTGAAGGAATACATGTCCCTCAAACATATTCACAAGTTGACAAGGTAGGATAGAAAAACGGGAAGTTAACTCCCGTATTTATCAAGATGCGATTTAAATATATCTTGACACGCCCATGGTTAATTGCTTTGGATGATTTTGTCTTTGTTTATTTGTTTTTGTTTTTTCTTTCTTCCTAGTCGTATCAATCCAACGGGCGTTTTTTTTGCCAAGCCTATTGTAAGTTCTAACACAATGATGGCATTTTAATTGGGCAAGGAAAGGAAACGTATGGAAATTGGAGACTTCACATTCCGGGAGCCTTCCTTAGCAACAAGTATTTGTTTTGTTTGCTTTTCATTTTCAGACCCACAACAATAGATATATAGATGGGTGCAAAAAACACATGGTTGACCCACAAATGGGCATAGACGGACAAGTCACCTCCTCTTAACGCCATGTAAATGCAGTTTTGTGTAGAATGAGCGTTCTTCTGTTCCCATTTGTCAACATCTAGAAAGCGGGAAGTCCTCACCAAACCTGGTTGTCTATGAAGCGCAAACACGAGGGGAGCGTGAGTACAGAGTACCCATAACAATATGTTCATTCTGATAATATAATATGTAACATAAAAATGATAGGGACATTGGTGCAGCAGATGCAACTGAAAATTTTATATATATTTCAATTAATTCAATATAAATTTTGAAAGAAAAAAACCAATCAAGCAGTGATTATTTTCAATATAAATTCATAAGTTAACATAACATAAAACAAAAGTAACCACAAATAAAAGTATTTTATGTATGAAAACAAGAATAGATAACGTACAATAATTATATAAGAGGTTTAAGCTCGAAAAATTGATCAAAAGTTTCTTGGTGAGCTCGTATGAAATATTTAACTATCATACAAAATATAAACAGCATTCACGGCAACACGATTATGAACATTTGAATGGTGGAATACTAGAATTGAAGAACACATTTCTATCTGGTTCACATTCTCTAACCCAGACCAGACCCAGAGCACTGGTGAGCATAGAACACTAATTTCTGCCTGAGGGGGTTGCTTTAATAAATTTAAACAATCCACAATCAATATAATACAATAAAATAAAATAAAAACCCAACAATTATAGTGATTCACTAATTTTCATCCTCGTGCAGTCAAGCAATGATTATTTCATACTCTTTTCTTCCGACAGGTTGAGCCAAACGTATATTCTTTGCTGTTTCCGAAGGCATTGTACTGCCGTTTCCACGAAGGCATTTCGAAAATAATTATAAAATAAAGACGATCACTGCCTGCTGGGCTATAAATAAGTACGCCAATTTGTATCAAGTATCCATCGCATTCCCATAAACAAGTAGCTTTGACATTAATGAAAGCTCACTCGTGCGTGAAATTAATCATGGGGAGCAAACCCACGACCACCAAACGTGGCATTGCCATCGGGAGTGGTGGTGGCCTCCGCCTTTTCTGGGCCATTTTAATGACTGCGTACCCATCGCTTTTAATGACTGTGTCTGATGGGCTGTGCATTCCGAGGGAGAGAGAAGCCCTGTTGAGTTTCAAGCGAGGCCTTACGGATCCCTCCAACATACTCTCCTCCTGGTCTTGGGTGGAGGATGGCGATGGAGCGGACTGCTGCCATTGGCGTGGCGTTGTCTGCCACAACTCAACCGGCCACGTTCTTCAGCTCCGCCTCGGCTGTATTGTTGCTTGCCATACCGAGAAGGTGTTGGGTGGTAAACTCAGACCTTCTCTCCTGGATTTAATGCACCTCACCCATTTGGATCTCAGCTCCAACCACTTCCAAGGGATTCCAATCCCCCGATTCTTGGGTTCACTTCATAGCTTGATATACCTCAACCTCTCTTGGGGGGGGGGGGGGGGGGGGGGGGGGGGGGGATTCGAGGGAATGATTCCTCATTGAGGGGCCTTAGGCCTATACTTATATTATCTGCCCCGGTAACTAAATTTTTTTAAAAAGAAATCGATAGAGGCACATTGTTCAAAACTCGCCTAGGGCATCCTACTTATTAGGGCCGGCCCTGTTCCTCAACAGCTTGGAATCTCTCCAATTTGCATTCACTGGATCTCGTAAGTTTCTATGATTCCCCTAAATTAAGGAACGATAGTCTTACTGGTTTCTAAAGTCTTCTCCCAATTGCCGTTACTATAATCTGTCTCACAATCAACTACTATAATCTGTCTCACAATCAAATCCATGGAGGTATCAGTAAATTTGTGCAGTCCAATTTCCCAGTCGCTACAGTCTTTGTGCAGTCCGCCGTTTTCCAGTCGCTACAGTCATTGACCTTAGTTCCAATCGACTTACTGGCCCGTTACCCCCCCATATCACCCCTTGTTGTGAGATTACATTTATCTACCAATCAATTTTTTGGATCCATTTCCCACTTCCTATGCCACAAACCAAGTGAGCCGAACCGTTTGGAGCTTCTCGATCTTGGAAAAAATAATATATCTGGGGAATTTTTTGATTGTTTGATGAACTGAAGATCATTGATTTCATAAATTTTGAATATTATGAGTTCATAGGTTAGATTCCAAGCTCCATACAATCTTTACTTCATCTCTACTCATTACACCTGCGCAACAATCACTTCCAAGGAGAATTGCTCATTTCTCTAAAAGACTGTACATCTCTAGTTGTCATGGACCTTTCTGGAAATAATTTTTTGGGGAGGATATCATCTTGGGTGGGGGAATGGCTGGCTGCCCTGAAAGTTCTTAACTTGGGCTCAAACAGATTTTTTGGAAAAATTCCCCGTCAACTATGTGCCCTCACAGTCCTTTAAGTACTAGTCATTGCTCATAATAATCTATTCGGAAGCATTCCTACATGCTTTTGTAACCTTACTGCTATGACTATTGATCAAAATTCAAATACAATTCTGATTCGTTTAAAAACTATGCTTTCGGGAAGTGTGGAGCTTGATGATACATGGGGCCTTTTGGATCATGCATACATTGCTGTGAAGGATAGTACTGAAGAATATAGTACAAATCTTGGCTTGGTCACAGGTATGGACCTTTTGAATAATTTCTTATTCGGAGAGATTTCAAAGACATTAACAAGTCTCACAACCTTACAATCTTTGAATTTATCCAATAATTGTTTGACTGACCGGATTCTAGAGGCAATGGGAGGGATGAAAGTGCTAGAATCTCTTGACTTTTCCACAAACCAACTTTTTGGTGTGATTCCTACTAGCATTTCAAGTTTAACATTCATGAATCATTTTAATGTATCCAACAATAAATTAGTTAGGAAGATTCCATTGAGCACTCAACTTCAAAGCTTTACTCTTTGCTTGGCAAAATATAGAAAAAAAGATAGTAGAATTTGATATGGAAAAAGTATAGAAAGAAAATAGGTGGAAAGAAAAATGGTGGAAAAAATAGTTATTTGGTTGGAGTGGAAAAGAGGTAAAAATGTATTTTTTATAATTTAATCAAAATTAAAAAAAATTAGAAAACAAATAATATTATGTGAGATACCAATTTAACCAATTTGTGGCATTTTTAATAATGAGAAATTAGGAACATTTTTGGAAAACGGAATTACCTGGTGCAGTTTCCCCCCTATTTTCACGCCAATTGAATGAGGAAAATGACAGCACAAATTCCAATGCGTTTTTATAAGTTTCCCCGTATTTTTCATAAACTTTACATAGCTACCAAGCAAGGAAAAATAAGTTTTCTACCTATTTTCCATACTTTAGCAAAATTTCCATAATAGCCAAGCAAAGGGTTATTGCTTCTAGTTTGTCCTGGAAATCAACTTTGTGGGCATCCATTGAATGACATTAGTGGTATTATGTGAGCATAGTTATTGGTTTTATTGTTGGATTTTGGTTTGTATTAGCACTTTTGTTATTTAAAATATCTTGGAGACAGACATACTTTAAATCAATTAATAGCTTGTGGCATAGGGTCATAATTTTAGTTAGAAATGACTATTAGATAAGCATTTTAATTTTTGAATAATAGTGTCACTATAAATTTGTATTAGATGATCGAAATCAATATTTTGTATTTATTGATGTTAGTACTCTCTCATATATATATATATATGTGTGTGTGTGTGTGTGGGGGGGGGGGGGGGGGGGGAATGATAATGTAATATTCTATTGTCGGCATAAATAATTTATTTATGCCTGCACCCTCTCCAATATTTCCAACCTGGTTCACAATTTTGTTTTATATTACCGCTCACTGCTGATAATACTACCTATTTTCTCTCTGTTGTATTTGGCCATAGTGTAGACATTAAATAATAATGAAATATACATTGGTCACCATCACTACTTGCAAAATAACATAAAGCCAGTGGGAATTGAGAAACCATTATTGAGATTTTCTTCGTGTTGGATGTGCCAGCTAAGTTATGCTCAAAAACCTCATCCGAGAACTTGTTTAGAGAAGGATTTCCCGCGGCATCGGTTCTTCCATACCAACTTAGCTGCCCGGTATCTTCAATTTCCATGTCATCTAGTTCCAACTTCTTCCATTATTCTTATTTCCATTAGGTTTTGTTTTGTTTTTTTTGGCACCACACACTCAACAATCACCATGAATTGAAGAATCAATTGGTTGGGGCTACCCTTACCAATTGATCAGGTTTCCAAAAGAGAGGAGTACAGATTACAGATATTCAAATTGCCGGATATTCAGATGGCAAAGAACAGATTACAGAAAAACAGAACAGATGACGGAGAGACACAGATTACTGCACAGCCAGAACAGATTGCAGAACAGGTACCCTAAAAATATATTGCTACTGAATGCCGCAGCAGCACAGATGGTACAGATCCCCACACAGATGATACAGATCCCCATAGGTGTCGAACACCTATGCCAGAAGGAGACAGACAGCTCAGATGGCACTCGTACAGAGGGGATAGAACAGCTCCGTCGCAATGCTCACCGAAAAGAGAGAGAGATCACGCACGCCGCTTAGGTCTTCATTGATTCCCACACCGCACAAAATAATACAGCATATATATTTATCTGACACAAGAAAAAACAGTTGCCTTTTTACATCTTCTTTCCTCTTTCCGTTTTTGTTTCCTTTACGTCACCTCACATTTGCAAATTGCAGAGCAATAATCCTAAAAACAATGACACTTTGATCTTCAGATCCGTCCGCTCAAGGAGTACACTCTGGTTGAGAGGATCTGGGCAGTAAGATGTAAATGATGATGTAATTTTATTTTTCAAGCATAAAACTATATTATTACTCGCATAAAGGAATTAACAAGTCTCATAGCTGTTAGATCGTTGGATCTGCCCCTGACATTTGTAATGCTCAAATTGATCATTCAATTTGACATTCATAATTCATTTCAATATTTATTTATTTATTTTCGAAAAACAGTCCAGTTTGACAGAAAATTTTAATTTCCTATGGTCATGATCTTTACCGTGGCTCCTTTATTTTGTAACTTCCATGTCTCCGTGGTAGGTAACATTTATTATTTTTATTAGAGCAATTTACATCTTCAATTTTATTTAATGGTCCGTATTAGGAAAATTTTATTATATTTAGATTCAATTTGACATTCATAATTCATTTCACTGAGCACTCGACTTCAATGCTTAAAAGCCCTTTTTTTTTTTTTTTTGAAGGAATTGCTCCCAGAAATAACGTCTTCCAATTTATTTTCATTATTCGAACACCTCTTTTTCAAAATAAAAGTTGAAGAATTCAAACATATGCTTGAAGTAAAACAAGATCACCTTTTTTCTCTTTGACGTTTTGTTGCGAGATAGAGCAGCAGCATCGCCACCTTGTGGCTGGGTCCAATAAAAATATAGCAGAGTTTAAATTTCATTTAATATTTTATATTTTTAAAATTCGAATATATGGATATAATCATATTTTATTTGATAAATATATTTTAACATAGGGCAGTGCTAGATACAACCGGCGTTGCAGCATCCTTCGCGTCTCCGGCTGACGTGGAATAAGCCACCTCGGCATTTTCTTTCCACGATTCAGCGCGCTTCCAAATCATTGCTCGAGCCCCCGCTTTGCGCCTGCTCGAGGCGAGCCTCGAGCATGCCACGAGCAGAGGCTCGAGCAGATTTGCTCCAGTCCCCATGCTCGATATTCAATATCCCATTCAATATTCCCGAATGTCGCAATCGATATTATCCAGGACTCGAAAATCGAATATCCCACTTGAAATTCTGAATTTCACACTCGATATCACAAATCGATATCCTGAATGTCGCACCCGATATTCGGATTTCGAGTAGGGGCTCGAGCATACACGCCTCGAGCGGGGGCTCGAGCATACACGCTCGAGCGGATCTGCTCGAGCCTCAAGCTTGACGCCTGCTCGAGGTGAGCCTCGAGCAGATTCTACTCGAGCCTCAAGCTCGGGTAGACGTCGAGCAAGCCTCAAGCATGCGTCGATCATCTCTCCTATGGCCGGATCGACAGGTATCTAGGTTCCGTCGATCGTAATTTCGACGAAAACTTCAAACGGTCATAGCTTTGCGTACGGTGGTCGAAATTAGGTCCATTTTTGTTTATTTGAAGGTATCGACGAGAGCTACGAGCCCAAAATTCCCATAGGAGATTTTCCACCTTCGGATTTTCAAAAAATGCCCTCTAAGGCCTTCAAAATCAGATTTTATGCAATCTTTCTGCCTTTTCCCGTCTAGATTCACACGGCTCGAGCCTCCTCCCTTCCTCCCCTGCATTCTTTTTCTCTATCTCATATTTGATACACTTGTGCTAAGTATTTTTCTTGACATGACAATTGTTGCATCGATCAATTACGCAAAGGGGACGCAACGCCGGTTACATTTAGTGTTTTTGTTTAACATATGCGTTTAACTTTTTAAATATTTGTTATAGATTATATTTATACGTATATATATTTTAATTATTTAGATTAATTTTGGACTTTGCTTATTGAAGTTTAATTGTGGATCTTTATGTTTATTTAATTTGTTTCCTATGGTATTGCTATGATCAACTTTGCATAATTTAATACTTTATGATCTTAATTATATTATGCATTGGTTGCTTTGATGATGCTTTATCACTAAGGCATCTGAATTCCCTTCAACCACATTGGTTTACTTTGGTGCTTTCTTTTAGTTTGCTCTCGTTGAGCTTCATGTACTTTGGTCTCTTATAAACTTATTGTGTGTTTGGTTTTTTAAATAAACGTTTTACTTTTTTTTTTTATAGTTTTTGTGGCATAAGTCTTTGGTAACTGGCATTTTTTTTTTGGGAAAAAAGTAGAACCTCAAAAGGACTTGGGGGATCATCAGTTATGTTACAAATTGAGAATTTGTCTCTATGCCGGGTGAACCACATAGTTCTCCACACTCTACTTGATGCATATAAGGTTTTGTAGCTAACATATAAGGCAGCTAGTTAGGCAAATAAACAACTAAAATGCAAAGCTTGATTAATTGACATGGCTGACGGTTTGAGAGAGAATTTTGGGAGGGAAGCTTGATCATGTATAATGCTCGTTGAAATATAGAATTACATGAATTATTGTTATATGTTGCAATACTAAGACCGAGGTTATCAAAGTGCCAAAGAGATCCAGGTGCTCTGGGTCTCACTAGGCGAGGCGATCAAAGTGGTTATATTGTAATGCATTTAGATATTATATTTTTTTTATAATAAAATTCCAAACGTTTATAATATTTTTTTTGGTTCCACTACAGCTTTGTGTAATTTATTATTTTGAAGCAATGATTAAATTATTTTAATAAAAATATGATAAATTAATAAAATAAAATTATTCATCACTTTCGAGTATTAAGAAAACAAATGCCAACTATTATTCAATCAACTATGAGCAGGCTCCAGACATAATCAATACCTTTAAATAATATTATATGGTGGACATGGCCACTTCATCACCACTAATGCTGCATGTGTATATCCCTAATGTCTGAAACAAAATTTAAAATCCTCATAAATCCCATACAGTAACATACCCTAGGAGAAGTCACTATGGCACCCACTTCTTTCAGATTGAGTTGCTACCGAAAATTGGAGAAGTCACTGAAGACTGCTACTGATGAACAGATCCAAGACTGTCAGAATAGGATGATGGGGAGAGAAGGTCGTGGGGCAAGAGAGAAGAGCACAGGCTCACAGAAGTCTCAAACCCTTGCCACATAAGTTGCAGTTGCCACGGGAGGCACAGGCACAGTGCAGCTATGTGAGGAGAGATAATGTAGGTTTTTTCTTTTCTTTTTCAACTTCACACCAGATGACATCGTTTCATCGTTTTGTCCGAAAAAGTACAATAAAAAGAATTCTTCTTGCTTTTGCCTGGAGCACGCTTGGCTTACCAGGCCACCCCAGCAGGCACCTTGGACCAAAAACGTCTTTAAGGCATTCGCCTAGGCCACACTTTGATAAACTTGACTAAGGGGCTAGGAGGTGAAGACCCAAAAAAACCCTTATGGAAAAAGGAATTAAAATAACATCTTTCAGCAGTCCCCTCAAAGTGTTACATAAATATCACACATGCCGAACATGATGAGATGAAAAACTTTTGTTCCTTAGCCCACGGTGAAGACATCAGTTAGTTGATCTTCACAAAAGGAACACACCCAAAATCTAACATCTTGTTGATATAATGCTTGTCTGCTTCCACACGTTTGGTACAATCATGCTGGGCAATGCTGATTGTAACCATGTTACCACAGTTCAACATTACCGGAAACCGAACAGGAACACCATGATCTAGTATGATACCTTTAACCCAAACATACTTACAAATCCTTTCTGCCATAACATGAAACTCAGCATCTTGACTGTCCTTACTGCCGCACTCTGCTTCTTGCTGTGTCTTGTTACAAGATTCCCCCCTACAAATGTAAGCTAACTTGATGTGAACCTTCCTGTCAGATGAACCAGCCCAATTAGCTGATCATTAGACAACATTATACCCTTCAGATGACTTCAAATATTGAGTCATGCATGAATTCACACAAGGCTCATAGAAACTGCAATATCATGCTGATTATGACTTATGAGAAGTAAATTTGCTTCCCAGCCAATCATTGAATATAACTTTATCAATGGCTTCACCCTACTTTTTTTCTTTGTGAGGCATCAGGCATGTAGGTGCATCTGAAGGATGATAACCTAGTAAGCTGGTGTCTGAAGGATGATATAAAAGATCCTGCATCTTTAACTCCGTCCTATAAGGGGTCTTAATTGACCAGGATTATCCATCTCAAACTTGCTAAAAAGGTCTTCAATTAATGAATCTCATCAACATTGTTTCTTATGGCTGTAGTATCATAAACAGACTATCAAATTTGTGAGCCTGTAACGAAGTCTTTTGATGAGCAACGCATGATCCTGTTTGCTCTGTATGTAGTCTCAGAGAGTTCATAGAACTTTAAAAGCACCCAACACTGGCCCTTGGGGTCTGCTTCAACCCATAGAGAGCACCCTTCAGTTTACAATCCCTTCCCTGAGTTCTCTCATAGGAAAAACCTGGCAGTTTCGCTATTTACATTCCCTTACCAAGCACTCCTTATAAAAATACATTTTACATTAGATTGTTGGAGTACCCTGCCCCAAAGCAGTTATCATGTATGGAAAGCACTGATGGAAAATTTGGCGTCGATTTGATTGGTTAATGATATGTTATCTTTATTTTTATTTTTGAGAAGGCACCCAAACAGTGTTAACATAGCAACCAGTGCAAATGTCTCCTGGCAGTCAATGGCGAATACCATATGTTTTTGCTTGTCAACAAGGCTGTTTATTTATTTATTTTTAATACATCTTGTTTTTCTAAGTCAGCTTGTTTATTATATTAAGCCAGCTATCAAGCTGATTCCTATTTTCTCCGCTTTTCGCCCTACAGTTGTGTTGATCAGGGGTGATAATTTTGTAGGCATCATCGGAGGTGGCTGGTTGAAAAATTGGGAAGTAATGCTGTGAGTGAGGAACTTGAGTTTACCAAGAGTATACTCTCTCAAGATGTCAAAAATTATCATGCCTGGTCTCATAGGCGGTGTGTTGTGATGCCTTCTTTCCTTTTATCACAACCACATGACTCCCAACTCCTTAATTAAAAATCATATCTTTTGAGTTAAATGCAGTGGGTTCTTCAAGCGTTGGGAGGGTGGGAAAATGAACTCGAGTATTGCCAGCAACTTCTTGCAGATGATGTTTTTAACAATTCAGCTTGGAATCAGGTACAATAAATGAAATGTTGTCACTCTTGGTTGGATCTTAGCAGCATTATGAGATTGCTGCTGTAATAGGCAAGCAATCTTATTGTGATTAGGCTTATGACTTATTATTTGATGTTTCTGGCATTTATTATTGTTCTTAAAGAACATGTCCTGGTGTATCTGACCTCTTTGTGATTTGTCTTGATTCAAAATTAAAAACTTGCCTTTGATCCTTGTGATTATCACAAAATCATTCTATCACCCATGGTTTAATTCATGGAAAATTTAATTATATTAAATTAGAGATATCTTTACATGTGTTTGTTTGGACTTGAGTTTATTAGGTTGGGGGTGTTAATGTGTGGGCAATTACCTACTATATCTTTGGAAGGGGACAGTGTAATCGTATTTTCCACACTTCATGTTGCATTGTTGATATGTAGAGTAATCTAAGGAAATGTGTAAAAGATTAAGAATTAGAATTGTTCCCTTCTTTTAGACTTCGCGGTGTAATGCCTAATGCTTGGTTTCTTGCTTAATCATTGGAGAGGAACGAGCGACAAGACTCACATTTCAACTTATTGTTATTTTGTCAGACTCGCATAACCTTCTCCTCCCTAAGAAAAACTTGTCATCTCATTCATACGATCTGCACTTCATATGACTCTTTATTCTAGCTCACGACAAGCTCCACAACATTCTCCTCCCTAAGAAAAACTTGTTGGCTATTCATGTTCTTTTTCAATAAATATATCATTCATTTATTATTATTTATTTCGTTTTGGGGACACTGAATTATTTTTTACCCATGGTAAAAAAAGCATCCTATTATTGAGCAAATATTTTGTTTACTGGTGATTTTAAACAGAGGTACTTTGCCATAACAAGGTGTCCCTTCCTTGGAGGCTTGGATACCTTGAGAGATTCTGAAGTAGATTACACTATTGAAGCCATTGGAGCTAATCCTGGGAATGAGAGTGCATGGAGATGCCTTCAAGGCCTCTACAAACAAAGGCAGTGAACGAGCTTACATCGATGATGAATCACCTCAGTTTGTTTGAAGGTTCTGAATTCTGAATGCAATCGTGTATTTGGTCTTAGCACTCTTTTGGATCTTCTCATCAAAGGTTTTATACCTGGCAAGGAATTTAAAGAAGCCGTGGATGCTCTGAAGGCCCCAGACGTGGATACACCGGATTCGAGCCTGGCAGAGACGATTTGTTCTGTTCTGCAACACATTGACTCAATGAGAGCAAATTACTGACATGGCGCAGGGGCTGCCTTCCTCGACCTGTCCAGTGAGCGCTAGTTAAGGGACTGATATGATTGTTTTGTTAAAGTTTAGGTTCTGGACTGTACTGTAATGTCATTTATATGTATGTCTACCATGTAAGGTTTTCCCTCGGGCGTGTTCTGGCTAGGACCGTTGACGAGCTGATGAGCTACTAAGGATTATCTGGTAGAAAGCGTGGCTCATTGCTCGCTTTAGCCGGCTCAAGTTTAGGCCTAATGAGCCTAAGTTGTTGTTTATACATATATTGTGTTGCATATAATTAAGTTTGGTATAATGTTATTATATTATCAATTTAATACATCAATGCATTAATATTATATTTAATATTTTGATATTGAAATTATTGATGTTATTACCACGTGATGAAGCATGTTGCAATTTCATATGCATTGTCGACCCAACCAACAACCTATCTGTTATTCATCTAATTAAAATAACAATTTCACTTCACCTGAAGAAAGCCCAATCCAATCCATGTCCCTCAAACAAGTTCCCAGGCGACACGATTATGACATTTCACATTTGAATGGTGAAATTGAAGAGCACATTTCAATCTAGTTCACATTCTCTAACCCAGACCAGACCCAGAGCAATGGTGGGCAGAACACTAATTTCTGCCTAGTGGGGTTGCTTTAATAAATTTAAACAATCTACAATCAATATAATACCACAAATACCCAACAATTATAGTGCTTCACTAATTTTCGTCCTTGCAATGATTATTTCATACTCTTTTCTTCCTACTGGTTGAGCCAAACGTATATTGTGCTGCCGTTTCCACGAAGGCATTTCGAAAATTATTATAAAATAGGGACGATCACCGCCTGCAGGGCTATAAATAAGGACGCCCATTTGAACCTTGTATCCATCCCATTCCCATAAACAAGCAGCTTTTACATTAATAAAATCTATCGTGCGCGCTTGAAATAATGAGGAGCAAACCCACGATCACCAACCATGGCATTGGCCTTGGGAGTCGTGGTGGTGGCGGCAGCCTCCTTTTCTGGGCCATTTTTTTAATGTCTGTGTCTGTTGATGGGTTGTGCATTCCCAGGGAGAGGGAAGCCCTGTTGAGTTTCAAGCGAGGCCTCACCGATCCCTCCAACAGACTCTCCTCGTGGATGGAGGATGGCGATGGCGCGGACTGCTGCGACTGGGGTGGTGTTGTCTGCCACAATTCAACCGGCCACGTTCTTCAGCTCCGCCTCGGCTGTAAAGGAAGTACGTGTTGGGAAAGGAAGGCGGTGTTGGGAGGTAAGCTCAGTCCTTCTCTCCTGGATTTAAAGCACCTCACCCATTTGGATCTCAGTTTCAACCACTTCCAAGGCATTCCAATCCCCCCTTTCTTGGGTTCACTTCATAGCTTGACATACCTCAACTTCTCTAACGGGCGGTTCGGGGGAATGATTCCTCACCAACTTGGAAATCTCTCCAATTTGCATGCACTGGATTTCGGAATTACCTATTATTCCTCTTTATTAAGGAGCGATAGCCTCGGGTGGGTTACAGGTTTGTCTAAACTCCAATACCTGGATTTGAGTTTTGTAAATCTGAGCGAGGCAAGGGATTGGTTGCAGGCGACCAACACACTCCCCTCCTTAAAACAACTCCGCCTGTCGACATGCCAAATCAGGAGTGCTATCACAATTCCTCCCACCACACTCCCCGTCCTTAACTTTTCGCATCTTTCCGAACTCGATCTTTCCTACAACACATTCTCCCGACTGCCTGAGTGGGTTTGTAGCTTGCCGAGCCTCACATCCCTTGACCTTTCCGTTAATAGTTTATCTGGCCCAATCCCAGTGGGCCTTGCCAACTTAACTCGTCTTACTACCCTTGTCCTTTCATGGAACAGTTTCAATTCAAGCATCCCCGATTGGCTGTTTCATCTTAATAAACTCCAAGTCCTCGATCTTAGATCGAATTCGCTGGAGGGCGTCATTCCAGAAGGCATCGCAAACATGACTGCCCTCTCCAGCCTCCACCTAAGCTACAATTCCAAGCTTGAAGGGGTAGTGCGCGTGTTGATTAAATCTTTGGGAAATCTTTGCAGCTTGAGGGAACTTGGATTGTCACAGATAAAATTAGGCCGAGAGGGCTTCGAAGCTGTCACGAGTTTATCTGGCTGCGCTGATTTGGACGTATTGGATCTGCGTGAAACCCAGCTTACTGGTAAATTTGGTAACCTGGTTGATAACCTAGCTGCTCACTCTAAAAGCTTGGCCTACCTGTCCTTTTCTTCAAATTCATTGCATGGTCCCATCCCAGAGTCCATTGGAAGATTGTCGTCACTGGAATACTTATCTGTTTCAAACAATCGTCTCAACAGAACTCTTCCAGAATCATTCGGACAGCTCACTAGACTTCTGGACTTGTATATTTTTGACAACCAATTGATGGGAGATGTCACGCAAGCTCACTTTTCCAACCTCACCGAACTCCAATCTTTCTCCGCATCAAGAAACAAGCTGAGTTTGAAAGTAGGTCCCAAATGGGTTCCTCCTTTTCAACTTCAGGATCTGGAACTAGATTCATGGCAGATTGGCCCTCGATTTCCCCAGTGGCTTCAATCACAAAAGCACTTATCGTCGTTACGGTTGTCAGGTATAGGAATATCAAGCACGATCCCCGACTGGTTTCTAAAGTCTTCTCCCAATTGCAAATACTATAATCTGTCTCACAATCAAATCCAGGGAGGTATCATTAAATTTGTGCAGTCCAGTTTCCTAGTCGATACAGTCATCGACCTTGGTTCCAATCGACTTACTGGCCCATTACCCCCCATATCACCCCGTGTAGTGAGCTTACATTTATCTAACAATCAATTTTCTGGATCCATTTCCCACTTCCTATGCCACAAACCAATTGAGCAGAACCGTTTGGAGCTTCTCGATCTTGGAAAAAATAATATATAAGGGGAAATTTCTGATTGTTTGATGAACTGGAGATCATTGATCTTCATAAATTTTGAATATAATGAGTTCACAGGTCAGATTCCAAGCTCCATCCAATCTTTAGTTGATCTCCACTCATTACACCTGCGCAACAATCACTTCAAAGGAGAATTGCCCACTTCTCTAAGAGACTGTACATCTCTAGTTGTCATGGACCTTTCTGAAAATGATTTTTTGGGGAGGATACCATCTTGGGTGGGGGAATGGCTGGCTGCCCTGAAAGTTCTTAACTTGGGCTCAAACAGATTTTTTGGAAAAATTCCCCGTCAACTATGTGCCCTGACAGTCCTTCAAGTACTAGTCCTTGCTCATAACAATTTATCCGGAAGCATTCCTACATGTTTTAGTAACCTTTCTGCCATGACCATTGATCAAAATTCAAATTTGATTCCGATTCCATTAAAAACTATGCTTTTGAGAAGTGTGGGGCTTGATGATACGTGGGGCCTTTTGGATCATGCATACATTGCCATGAAGGACAGGACCGACGAATATAGTACAAATCTTGGCTTGGTCACAGTATGGACCTTTCAAACAATTTCTTATCCGGAGAGATTCCAAAGACATTAACAAGTCTCACTACCTTGTGATATTTGAATTTATCTTATAATCGTTTGACTGGCCGAATTCCAAAGGCAATGGGAGGGATGAAAGTGCTAGAATCTCTTGACTTTTCCACAAACCAACTATTTGGTCTGATTCCTACTAGCGTTTCCAGTTTAACATTTATGAATCATTTCAACGTATCCAACAATAAATTAGTTGGGAAGATTCCATCGAGCACTCAACTTCAAAGCTTTAATGTTTCTAGTTTTTCCGAAATCAACTTTGTGGGCCTCCATTGAATAACATTTGTAGTGGTGCATCAGTCATGAATGAAATTGAACATGAAAATAAAGGGACAGGGAGAGAGATGGAATGGCTTTATGTGAGCATGGTTATTGGTTTTATTGTTGGATTTTGGTTTGTATGGGCACCTTTGTTATTCATAAAGTCTTGGAGATATGCATACTTTAGATCACTTCATAACTTGTGGCAAATGATCATTGTTCTAGTCGAAACGACTATTAGATAAGCATTTTTATTTTTGAATAATAATGTCACTATAAATTTCTATCAAAAGATCAAAATCAATATATGTGGTTGTGTGTGTGTATATATGCAATGATAAAGTAGTATGAATCATTTATTTATGCCTGTGCCCTCTCCAATATTTCCTATGATGTTCACTTTTTTTTTATATTGTTGCTCAATATTGATAACACTACCAATTTTCCCTCTATTGTATGTGGCCATAGTGTAGATATTAAATAATAATGAAATATACATTGGTAACCACCACTACTTTGAAAATAGCATAAAGCCAATGGAAATTGAGAAGCAATCTTGAGATTTTCTTGTTGTTTGATGTGCTAGTTATCTTCAATTTCGGTGTCATCTCATTCCAACTTCTTCCATTATTCTTATTTCCGTTAGGTTGTTTTGTTTTGTTTTGTTTTTGGCTCCACACACTCAACCCTCACCACGAATTGAAGAATCAATTGGTTGGGGCTACCCTTACCAATTGATCAGGTTTCCAACAATGGCCTTGAAGAAACTCTTCCTGAGCATGAATCGTTAAATCATACAGCCTTATCTGCAGCAAAAGAACAATCAAGAAGAGAAGACTTGACACGTGCTGCTGCACCCTAAGATGACAGACAACAACAGAGAAGTTCTTTTGTTCTTATATATTCAGTGATGAAGTTTGTTCTCTAAAACGTTAGAAACACAACTTTCCATTCACAAAAGTGATTGATGATGAGTTCTGGGAAGGTGTAAAATAGATTTGTGATAATATTTCCATCTCCTTTGCAAATTGCATAGCAATAATCCTGAAAACAATGACACTTTGATCTTCAGATCCATCTGCTCAAGAAGTAGACTCTGGTTGAGAGTATCTGGCCAGTAAGATGTAAATGATGATATAATTTTATTTTCCAAGCATAAAACTATATTATTACATGGGTAGTGGATATTGGCGCTCTATGAGCATGCCAAAATGCGACGAAGGGCTATGGCCAGGCCCGTTGTTCTTTTTTCTTTGAGACCGGAAGAAAAACAGTCCAGTTTGGCAGAAAATTTTAATTTCCTATAAAGTGGTCATGATCTTCAGTCCGTAGACCGTAGGTGGCTACTTTATTTTGTAACTTCCATGTCTCCGTAGGACTGAGTGGTTGTGTTGTAGATTTCGGGAGGGGGGGGGGACTTTCGCATTGTCCTCAAATTCAAACCTTAAATTCCCTGAATGCAAAACTCGCATGGGTGTTAACTTGCTCAATGAATTGTCAAAACCTTCATCCTAAAGCAAAACTCGCATATTTCTGAATCTTGGAGGCATGTCACCTTAAGGAAGGTTGGATTGTAAGAACAGTTTGTTGTGAGTGGCAATTAGAGAAAAACTATAGTGTGAGAAGGTGGCTTGGGATGTGAAGATGAACGTGCAAGGAGTCAGGATCATCTACACATGTTATATCGAGTTAGTTGATGTGGTACTAAGTAATGCTTTGTTGAAAAATACTGGCAAAGTAGTTATTGATTATGAAAAACTAGTGTAAGGAGGTGGTTCGTGATGTGAAGATGAAAATGTAAAGAGTAAGAGTCATGGTTGATTTATACGTGTTATCTCTAGTTGGAGTTGATGTGATATTGGGCAATGCTTGGGTGAAAAATATTGGCAAGACAAGTGTTAGGTAAGAAAAACCATATCAAAGTGCTGGAGTTACAAATATTGCAGCCGCTTTAACCCCAGCCCACCTTTAGTGTGCAAAACTGTGCTAAAACCCCCCATACATTGCAAGTCTTCATAATAAACGACCAATCCACCATATCATAAGCCTTTTCAAAGCAAGCCTAGAGCAGTCAAAATGTTATCAGCAATGTGGGACAAAAGCACTTTGATGGGGACTGACTAATTAGGGTTGGGTGGCAACTCTTGAGACGATTGGCTAGAATCTTAGTGATGACCTACCTTTTAGATGGTATTGCTGCAAGAGATGGGGCTTCTAATAATTACATGAAGAAGGGTTAGAGCATTTAGACACCTAAGCAATAGAGGTAAAATTGAACCCCCAAAGTAGACAACCTGAGGAGAGAAAGGAAGAAATAACAGCAATGACATTAGGACCGACAAAGTGCCAGCAGGTTTGGAAAAACCCAGCACTATACCCATCCAGCCCAAGAGCCCTATCACGACTAAGAAGGCAGTGCAGAGCAACTTAAATTTCTGGGGATTCTACAGGTAACACCAATTGCAGGTTCATGAGTGAGGACATTCCTAGGGGGATCAAAGTCTCATCCAAAGGCTATACATGGTGACCTTTGTTGAACTGGATCTAAAAACAATTTGCCATGATTTGAGGTACTTCGGGGGGGTTCAGTGGCAAAAGAAGCATACTCACGGAGCAAACCATTAACCAGGTTAAAGGCTCGGCGTCCTTGAAGGGATTTAAAGAAAAAGGTCGTGTTCTAGTCCCTTTCACGCAGCCATTCCACCTTCGACTTCCACGGCCATCTGGCTATTCAAAGGATCAACATAAAAGGGGGATTGAATAGAGTGAAGGGAAGCACAATGAATCCATATACAGGGCGGCCTTCCCAGCAGTGCTGGCCACATAACTAAGTCCTTAGGGGTTTCTAGCATTCAAGAGGAATATTATGAAACTTAATCCGCAAAGGAAGACGAGTGATAGATTCCTGCCGTAGAACCATCTTAGGGTGCCATTATTATTATTATTAGAATCGGAGGCCGACCAGCAATGTGCTCGTAGACCGCCTTAGAGAATCTGGTCCCGAGCAGCTGTCCCATCAAAGTTGACTACAAGAAGTCTGCTGCAGGAAGAGGAAGACGGGGAGGGGAGAGATTGGGGTGAAGGAGGGTGGATAGAGGTGGGTGCGCTGGGAGTGGCTGGTTCAGGGGGAGTGATCGGGATTGGGGATTGGAAGGAGGGGTTGAGGGAAAAAAGAGGGCCGGCGGGAGGGAGGCTGGTTTACATCTTTACGTGGACCTAATACCAATCACAGTAATTTATAATATGTTTTTTTTACAGAAGGTAAAAGAAGATGAAGAAAAACTCCACAATTTTCAGTTTCATCATTTCTATATTCTTGCTTGTGATCCTTTTTTTGTTAGCCACCCATTGTTGCATTTCCAATCCAAAATACAAATAAAGTCATCAAACACTTCTCCACCCTAATTAATATTCATTCCCTCATTTCCCATTGCACAATACTTACCCAAATCACTGGATAGATTTAAAACGTTGCTCCAAAAAACGATTAGAGGGTCTGCCCTCAGTATTGTTGGGCACACTTGATTCCGGATCCAAGTGCTTGAAACCTCAATTTATCTTCAGGGACAAAAGCTGCTATTCCTTTTCTTGTTAGAAGAAGAATTCTTCCTTTCCTAAATGTTGTGCTTATTCTTGGATGGAAGCTGACATTCCATTTCCATCATTGGCTTCAGCTGCAACAATTTACCTTTTCTTGTTAGAAAGAGCTCTCTTATTTATCTGAATATTGTGCTTATTCTCGGCTTTCTTTTCTGTCAGAGTTTACCTAACCTGCATATTCATATAACAAAACAACTAGTTACCAATAAGAACTTAACGGATATCTAGATGCTGCTACATTTAAAAGACCAAATATTAAGAACTTGCAGGCTTAAAGCAAAGGCTAGTTGTTTTGCACAGACTTTCAACAAAACCGTGCATTTATTCATGGAAGGAGGGCACAGATTTGCAATAGCATGAACCATTCACAATTTCACGATTTTGTAAAGGGCATTAAGAAACTGTGTTGATGACATTGTATGCAGAGATACAGAAAAAGTAAGAACAAACCTCATTTTGATTAGTGATATTCCATAGAACAGCTTTATGTTGAAATGTGGAGTAGATTCTCTCATCCTCCTTCACAGCTACAAAAAAATGGACCACATCTTGAATAAAGGAGGTAGATACCAAATTGAAACAAACTCCAAATCATTCAAACAATGCTCTAAAACCAAGGTCCAAAGTTTAAACGAATTAACTCATTACTCATGATAATAATAATGAAAGCTTAAACAATAGTAGCACCAGCCACCAGTCCCACATGATCAAAAGAACAATAGCAGCAGTGCAGCACCAGTTACCAGCCCAGCACATCCAAATAGGACAATGGCAGCATCAGTGCAGCACGCCCAAAGAAAAACCACCAGCAATGCTGCTGCTGCATAATAGCATGTACAAAAAACATTAGTCCAACACACCCAAGAAAAAAAAAATAGCAACAGTCCAACACATCAACAAAAAAACAGGAATAAAACAGCAGTAGTGTAGCACTACCCACCAGAAAAAAACAATGGTAGAACGCAAAAAAAAAAAAAAAACAGCAGCATAGCACGTACAAAAAACAATGGCAGCATCAGTCTAGCACGTCCACATGTACAAACAAACTCTAAGAAAGTAATACCATCCAACTCTGCCAGTCTTGAAGTTCTATAAACCTGTTCTCTTCCAGAACTCAAAACGACGATCCAACCGTCCAGATTGTAGAGAAATAAGGTAGAAACACGTACCCAAAATTTCAAGCTGATCCAACGGTTAACGAATCCGCAGATTATCAGAGCAGCACACTATTGTAGGCTGGAACCTCTTCCTAGTCGACTTTATTCAACAGGTACAACAGGTTCATTCAAGTCGAAACTAATGACATCAACCAAATTTGCATTGCTCTGCATTTGAGAAACACAACAACACCTGATGACATTAGTATACGATTGATGTTAAATTATGTTTCAGGCATAAAAAAAAAAGTTTGGGGATAAATATGACTTTATTATTCACCTTTGAATGAGAATTTGTTTGAGGAGTGTATACATCACATGAAATAGTATTTTTTAGTTGCTACTTTCTTATTTTTCTGCAAAAAAAAAAGTTAATAAATATACAACCTTAAAAACAAATATATGAACTTACTTTTTTTGAGACTTTCTTTGCCCTCTCCATTGCACTTTTTTGCCTTCTTTTTCTTCGAAAAGGATCGGTTCTAGGCTTCAATCCATTTGTTATTCGTTATAATTAACTGAATTTAATGTGGTTTCGCCCCCAACCGAATTTCTTGTCTCAGTTACACCTCTTCGAGTATGTTGTCTCGATAATGCCAGACTCCAACGGTGACATTGCTTCCAAGAATGTCCTAAACAACCATTTGTAGGATTCCGCTGTTTCATCGTACATCAATGTTGCACCAAATACAATAGTCTCCTAGTGATGATTAAACCCAACAAAGACAGCAAACGGCCGATGCTCTTTATTTATCTTGTAAGTTGTATCGAAACTCACCACATCACCAAATATGCCATAATCCATTATCATTCTTTCATCAGCCCAAAAAATATTCGTAATTAATTCTTCTTTGTCAAACAGAAAATCGAGTAAAATGCATCATTTCCCACAAATTTTTTGTTTAAAATATTCATATATACTACCAACTTCCCCAAATGCTAACTTTTTCTCGCCTTTGACTCCACAAGTAATTCTTCTGATTCAATTTGGTAAAACCAAGACTTTCCTTTCCTCCAGCTTCTCTACCAAGTAACTCATATGCAGACTTAAGAGGAATTCCATATACCTCAGCCAAGTCAATTTGTGTTGCATGCAATTGAGAAATTTTACGTTGTGATTGCATCATATATGAGCACCCAAAAGGGACAAGCTCATGGTTATGCTCCGCCGTTACCATGTATATTTCAAAATTTCCCTTATCCCTATTTAACTTTATACCCATACGAGCATTGCAACCACACCTAGTTTCCGCTCTTGGATTGTTTGGCAACCGATCCCTCCTTGTTGTATCACGCACACCCTCTTTAAAACAATAAAAAAACTCGAGATGTCAACTCTTTTGACTGTTTATTTCTACCAACAAGTACCTCTCCTGATGCTACACCCAATCCTCTTCCCATAATCATTATAAAATTTATATGCCGATGCTTCACTATCAAACTCCATACCAATTTGAGGATTCTCTTCACCATTATTAATATCCATAATCAGCAAACTTTTTTTGGCAAACTGGTCCAATTTTTTTTTTGTATCACTTCTTTAATCTAGGAACGAACAAATACAATGCCAATAAAAATTAAATCAGAAATTGACACAAAAAGGAAAAATAAAAAGTAGAAAGAAGACGTCTGGAGAGAATATGGATGACGGAGGGGGGAGAGGCGCGCGTCGCCGGGGAACGAGGTTGGAGAAGGAGAGGCGCGCAACGCCGGGGGACGCAAAAGGTTAGAGAGAGAGCGTAAGGGTTTAGGGTTCCGGTTACCGGTTTGGGAAGAATAATTTAAAACGACATTTGTTTATGCGTTTTTATTTTATACCATTAGATAGCATAATTATTGACGTGTCACTCATCCAACGGTTGCTCACTACGCTGGTGAGCCGAGCTCACCAGCAAATCCGAAGCACATCTCTTACATTTTTAGTTAAAGCTTTGGAAATCAGCTTGCCTTTGAAGCCATTGCTTGTTGTTGGGGGAATAAATTTAATTTTATGCTCATGCACTTAATTTCCGGCAAACAATTTAAATCATTTATAACAAAAACAAAATAGAAATAATAACAAATTAAATTTAATTAACAAGAAATTAGCCGTCAAGGTCCGATCCCGGGCGAAGTACAGTTCATGAGTGTTAGTGTCGATTCCTACACTATCTGTGAAAGCGGCAGCTACTCTTCCCGGACTTCCCCAACCCGCAAAGATGGCCGCCTCGTCGGAGATCCAAAACCGGCCGCTTAGGGTTCCGTTGAGCGACCGGCTGGAGTTCGCCGACGTGATCCCGGTCGCCCAGAATGATGGCCCTAACCCGGTGGTCCCCATTGCTTACGCCGACGCCTTCGCCGAGACCATGAATTACTTCCGAGCCCTGTACCTTTCCGACGAGCGCTCCTCTCGCGCCCTGGCCCTCACCGAGGAGGCCATCCTCATGAACGCCGGCAACTACACTGTAATTCACTTTTTCGTTCTTGTTTTTCGCTGGTTTGGATCGCTTGTCAGGGTTTACTCGCAATCGATTTAGTAACGGAGGGCCCCTTTTCGTTGATTGGGTTTGGAATTTGGTTTGTAGGTTTTTAGGCTGTGGATTGTTTTTTTGGGAAACGACTCGATAAAAGACTCGTTTTCGTCGAATGTGTTTGTGAGTTGTTTTTTTTTTGGTTTTGAGGTTGTGAAATTGCCTTTGGGAAATGACTTGGTAAACAAGGACCTTTTTTCGTTGATTGAATTTGGGAATTGATTTGGTAGGTTTTGTGGGTGTGACTTGGTTTTTGGAAAATGATTTGAGAAAGGGCCCTTTTTGGTTGAACGTGTTTGTGAGTTGATTTTTTGGGTTTTGGGGTTGTGAATTGATTTTCTGTATAATGATTTGATAAAGAAGGTTCCTTTTCGTTGATTGACATCGTGAATTTGTTTTGTGGGTTTTGAGGTTGTCAATTTGTTTTTAAGAAACGTTTTGGTAAAGGACCATTTTGGTTGATTGAGTTTGTGAATTGGCCTTGCGGTTTTTTGGGGTTGTGAATTGTTTTCTGGTAAATGATTCAGTAAAGAAAGTACCCATTGCATTGATTGCGCTATCTTGTTGCTTTTCTGGATTTTTGGGCTCTGTATTGAGGTTTGGAAAACAATATGATAAAGAACCCCTTTTCATTGATTGAGCTTGAGAATTGGTGTTGTGGATGAAAATTGGTTTTTGTAAAACGATTTGATAAGGTAATCTTTTCCGTTGCTCAGTTAGTTTTGTGGTTTTGTGGTTTTGTGGGGCTTTGAATTTGGTTTTGTAAAACGGTTTGATAAAGGATCCTTTTTTTGTTGATTGAGTTAATGATTTGGTTTTTGGATTTTTGGGCTTTGAATTGGTTTTCAGACAGCAATTTAGTAATCGAAAGAGCAATTTTCATAAGTTTAGTTAGTGAATTCATTGAGTTGGGTTTTTGGGCTGGTGGTTGTGAGTTGTTTTTTTGAAATATGCAGTTCATTTGATGCTGCTTCTATTTGGTAATTACAAGCATGTAAATTTTGAATTGCTTTAACATTTAAATTTGAAAATTTGAAATTGTTGTTGGCTGTGTTGGTGTTAGATTAGTAAATGATATCCACGGTCTAGGGGTATGTTATGAGAATTGCACATCTATCTACACAAATATTTGTTTAAATGTTGGTCCTAGAATTACTTTGCACATCGTACTTGGAAATTGCTTTCAAATCATGTTGATTATGTGTCATGGCTAACAAGGAGAAATTGTGTTTTTGTTTTTCTGCTCACGAAATGAAATGTTTGCCGATAATTGGTGGTGAGAATGAGAAAGCATTATTGATGCCTGTGCAAATTGATTTAATTTTTGATAGGTAATAAGAAACTTTATTAAAAACAAAGTACACAAGAAGTGCACTAAGAGAGAAGTAACAAAAGAATAAGAAACAACAAACGAGCAACGCCAACTCAAAAGGAACACCCATCAACAACATCCACAATACAAGAAAAACATGAACCCGAGGCAGAGAGCCACCCAAGAAGAGAACGCAAGACACGAGGCTTTAAGCTCCACCACGCAAAGCACGCGATTATCAAACGACCTAGCATTCCACTCGCGCCAAAGAAACCACAAGATACAATGAGGAATAACACGCCAAAGTGGCGACCGGCGACCCACACAACCAGCCCCAGAAGAAAATAAATCAACTACACCTTGAGGCATCACCCAAGGCAGCCCAAACAAACCAAGAAACATGTTCCAAAGCTCCCAGGCAAACGGACAATGAAGAAAAATGTGATCAATAGACTTAGCATCCTGACACAAGAAACAACGACTAACCACCACTATACCACGACGGCACAAATTGTCCGCCGTAAGGATCCTCCCAAGGACAATCAGACCAAACAAAGAAACTCACCTGAGGAGGGACCAAAACCTTCCGGACCAACCTCCACGGAAAGCAAGGAGGGGCGTCCGGGGTGAGAAGAGAATAGAAGGACCGTACACTAAAGCCAACCGTCGGAGCATGCCGCCAAGACAACCGGTCCAACAGCGGTCTGGGAGGGGCGACCGAATACAAAAGAGCAAAGAAGTAGGAAAAGGATTCCAACTCCCACCTGGGGCCGGATGCAAAAAAGACACCTCCCAATGCAAGGAATCCCCACGAGCCTGTAGAAAATCATCCACACGACCATCCCTACGACAAGCAAGATGGTACAACTCCGGGTAGGCCTCCCTCAAAGGCACCTGACCACACCAAATATCATCTCAAAACCGAATAGAGGAGCCATCCCTCACAACAAAAGCCACCAACCGAGAGAAGGAATCCCATCGCGAACGGATAGCCTTCCAACGACCCACCCCATGAGGACCACGCAGGACCCGAGACATCCAACCCCCCCTCCAGGGCACCAAATTTCACCACAATCACTTGCTGCCACAAGGCAGCCCGCTCAAGCCCGAACCGCCAAAGCCTCTTACCAAGAAGAGCCGCGTTAAAACGACGAATCGCTTGATAACGAGACCACCCCGAGCAAGGGGCCGACAAACGATGCCCACCGAACCAAATGAGGGCGGGCCACCACCACCGTAGAACCCCATAGAAAATTCCGTTGGATCCGCGCAATTCGGGAGGCCACCGCAACAGGGAATAGAGAAAAGAGATAAAAAAATAGGTAGGCAAACCAGGAGAGTGTGCTCTTGATCAAAGTAAGCCGACCACCCTTGGAAAGATAAATCCGCTTCCACCCCGCTAGCCGACGTTCCATCGTCTCAATAAGCGGATGCCAAATAGAGGAACACTAGAAAGCAGCCCCCAAAGGCAGGCCCAAATAAGTAAGAGGCGGTTGAGAAGTAGTGCACCCAAGAATATCCGCAAGTTCCCTTAAATGAGGCACCACCCCAACGGGCACTAACTCGGACTTGCCCAAATTGATGTGCAACCCCGAAAGAGCCTCAAACCAAACAAGGAGGGCACGCAAATGGAAAAGATGCTCAGGGTCATGTTTACAAAAAAGCAAAGTATCATCCACGAAGAGCAAATGAGAGATCACCAAACGCCTTGCCACCACTAGAGCCCACGAAAACCCCGAGAGCAACCCAAGAGCGAAGCGAAAGCAACCAAACGGCTAAAAGCCTCCATAATGAGAAGGAAAAGTAGCGGGGACAAAGGATCCCCTTGACGAAGGCCGCGAGAACTCGAAAAGAAACCACAGGGGCTGCCATTCACCAACACCGAAAAGTGGACAGTAGAGATACAAAAAGAAATCCAACGCTGCCACCGAGGAAAAAAGCCACACCACCGCAAAAGATAAAGGAGAAAACCCCAATGAACATGATCATAGGCCTGTGCAAATTGATTTAATGAAATTGTTATTATTTTTTCTTAGGTTTGGCATTTCAGGCGGCTAATAATCGAGGCATTGGATGCTGACTTTCTTGAGGAATTGAAGTTTGTTGTGAGTGCTACCAAGAGCAATCCTAAAAACTATCAGATATGGTAAGTTAAATTAACTTTTGCTTTGTCTGCTATCTTTGCCAGTTATCAGCATGTAGATTTACAATTGTATGACAATTAATGCTTTTATGCAACATTTATGTTCTAAAAGAACTACTTTTTAACTTGTACAAGTCATAGCAATTGGTGATTGCTTGTTCTTTTACAAGGAAAAGAAGGCTGTAACTCGTTTCAGTTTATATCTGGCCTGAATGTGGGTTTTGGTGCACCTGTTGCATGGAAGAAGTGTTGCTGATTTGTTTACAAAGCACTCAAAAGCCAACGAAGTTGAGATACTGAACGAGGACCTAACTTAGTAAATAATATTAATGGCTTTTTTGGTTGGCTGTTGTTTCGGTATTTTTTTTGGAATACAAAAATGAATAGTAGTATATTTAAAATTTTTTAAAATTTTAATTTTATGGAAAATAATTTACAAAGAAAATCCACATCCAAAGAAGGCCTACGTACAGTTAGTGAAAAAGGTCATACAGTTCAGGATTGTTGAAAACAAATTATTGGACTCTGCGAGCAAACAGTTAAGGACTTTGAATTGCAATGCTAGGTTGTAAAGAAATTCATGAAAGAAAGAGCATAAGTAGAATGCTTACAATCAATTGATGGGCTCACTAGTGTCTTTGATAACATGAAGAACTTTCTCAATGTAGTGGAAAAATATAAGTAGCAACTGTGGATTGATAATGCAGCACCAAGTAACAACACAGCACATAGGAAACACTGTAGAATCAAGGAGATACTTCCCTGTAGTCTGAAAATGTAGTAAAAATTTACTAATTATTTGTTTGTAGCAATCATGAATTTGGTTGTTTAATTTTTTGGGAAAATTAGCGTTCATCTGTTGCAAGTTGTAATTAAGGTATAGTGGCCATTCAACCCAAACGTTTTCCCTTTTGAACTTTGGTCAGATTTGAGTTCTCATTTATCACAAAAGGAGAGGGGTAGGAGAGTGAGTGTATGAAACAGTGAAAAATGGAAATGAGGGTTTATCTGTTCACAACTGGTTCTTAAAGGGAAACAATAGTATTGCATGGCTTGGTCAAAATTTTACAAGCCCATGGAACACGCTATTCTCAAACTTAAAAGTTTGAGCTTGGATAGCTTTTTATTTAGTCATACAAGTTAAACGTGTATTTTTCTGTAAATTGCTATATTGTTGTAATCAGGAAAAAAATCTTATCAAATTTGAGAAAAAAAATAGTATTGCATACCTTTACATAAAAGGTTGGTGTTCTATCTCTTGATCTTGAACCTAAAACAAGTTTTGGAGGGAGTGTTATGAATAGGTATTTTCTATCTGATAAAAAAAGGAATGAGTACTGTATAACTTCTTAATTTTGGACTTTGTTTATATTGAGGTTTAATTGTGCATGTTTATGTTTATTTAATTTGTTTCCTATGGTATTGCTAGGGTCAACATCACCGGAAACCGAACAGGAACACCATGATCTAGTATGATACCTTCAACCCAAACTTACTTAGAAATCCTTTCTGCCATAACATGAAACTTAGCATCTTGACTGTCCTTACTGCCACACTCTGCTTCTTGCTGTGTCTTGTTACAAGATTCGCCCCTAGAAATGTAAGCTAACTTGATGTGAACTTTCCTGTCAGATGAACCAGCCCAATTAGCTGATCATTAGACAACATTATACCCTTCAGCTGACTTCAAATATTGAATCATGCATGAATTCACACAAGGCTCATACAAACTGAAATATCATGCTGATTATGACTAATGAGAAGTAAATTTGCTTCCCAGCCAATCATTGAATATAACTTTATCAATGGCTTCACCTTACTTTTTTTCTTTGTGAGGCATCAGGCATGTAGGTGCATCTGAAGGATGATAACCTAGTAAGCTGGTGTCTGAAGGATGATATAAAAGATCCTGCAGCTTTAACTCCGTCCTATAAAGTATCTTAATTGACCAGGATTATCCATCTCAAACTTGCTAAAAAGGTCTTCAATTAATGAATCTCATCAACATTGCTTCTTATGGCTGTAGCATCATAAACTGACTATCGAATTTGTGAGCTTGTAACGAAGTCTTTTGATGAGCAATGCATGATCCTGTTTGCTCCGTATGTAGTCTTTTGATGAGCAATGCATGACTCTGGCCCTTGGGGTCTGCTTCAAACCATAGAGAGCACGCTTCAGTTTACAATCTCTTCCCTGAGTTCTCTCATAGGAACCTGGCAGTTTTGCTATTTACATTCCCTTACCAATTGTAAAAATACATTTTACGTTAGATTGTTGGAGTTCCCTGTCCCAAAGCAGTTATCATGTATGGAAAGCACTGATGGAAAATTTGGCGTCAATTTGATTGGTTAATGATATGTTTATCTTGATTTTTATTTTTAAAAAGGCACCCAAACAGCGTTAACTTAGCAACCAGTGCAAATGTCTCCTGGCAGTCAATGGCCAATACCATATGCTTATGTTTGTCGACAAGGCTGTTTATGTATTTATTTTTAATACATCTTGTTTTTCTAAGTCGGCTTGTTTATTATATTAAGCCAGCTCTCAAGCTTATTCCTATCTTCTCTGCTTTTTGCCCTACAGTTTTGTTGACCAGGGGTGATAATTTTGTAGGCATCATCGGAGGTGGCTGGTTGAAAAATTGGGAAGTAATGCTGTGGGTGAGGAACTTGAGTTTACCAAGAGTATACTCTCTCTAGATGCCAAAAATTATCATGCCTGGTCTCATAGGCAGGTGTGTTGTGATGCCTTCTTTCCTTTTATCACAACCGCATGACTCCCAACTCCTTAATTAAAAATCATATCTTTTGAGTTAAATGCAGTGGGTTCTTCAAGCGTTGGGAGGGTGGGAAAATGAACTCCAGTATTGCCAGCAACTTCTTGCAGATGATGTTTTTAACAATTCAGCTTGGAATCAGGTACAATAAATGAAATGTTGTAGCTCTAGGTTGGATCTTAGCAGCATTATGAGATTGCTGCTGTAATAGGCAAGGCAATCTTATTGTGATTAGGCTTATGACTTATTATTTGATGTTTCTGGCATTATTATTGTTCTTAAAGAACATGTCCTGGTGTATCTGACCTCTTTGTGATTTGTCTTGATTCAAAATTAAAAACTTGCCTTTGATCCTTGTGGTGATTATCACAAAATCATTCTGTCACCCATGGTTCAATTCATGGAAAATTTAATGACATTAAATTAGAAATATCTTTACATGCGTTTGTTTGGACTTGAGTTTATTAGGTTGGGGGTGTTGATGTGTGGGCAATTACCTACTATATCTTTGGAAGGGGGCAGTGTAATTGTATTTTTGACACTGCATGTTGCATTGTTGATATGCAGAGTAATCTAGGGAAATGTGTAAAAGATTAAGAATTAGAATTGTTCCCTTCTTTTAGACTTAGCGGTGGAATGCCTAATGCTTGGTTTCTTGCTTAATCATGGGAGAGTGTCGAGTGACAAGACCCACATTTCAACTTATTGTTGTTTTGCAGACTCACATAAGTTGACCTTTAGCCCATTCTTGTCATCTCATTCATACGATCTGCATAGCTGGCATGATTTTGTTTTTTAATATATAGGTCTTTATTCTAGCTCACGACAAGCTCCACAACCTTCTCCTCCCTAAGAAAAACTTTTTGGGTATTCATGTTCTTTTTCAGTAAATATATCATTCATTTATTATTATTTATTTCATTTTGGAGACACTGATAATTATTTTTTACCTGTGGTAAAAAAAGCATCCTATTAGTGAGCAAATATTTCGTTTATTGGTGTTTTTAAACAGAGGTACTTTGTCATAACAAGGTGTCCCTTCCTTGGTGGCTTGGATACCTTGAGAGATTCTGAAGTAGATTACACTATTGAAGCCATTGGAGCTAATCCTGGGAATGAGAGTGCATGGAGATACCTTCAAGGCCTCTACAAAGGCAGTGAACGAGCTTACATCGATGATGCTCGAGTCACCTCAGTTTGTTTGAAGGTTCTGAATTCTGAATGCAATCATGTATTTGGTCTTAGCACTCTTTTGGATCTTCTCATCAAAGGTTTCAAACCTGGCCAAGAATTTAAAGAAGCCGTGGATGCTCTGAAGGCCACAGACGTGGATGCACCGAATTTGAGCCTGGCAGAGACGATTTGTTCTGTTCTGTTACACATTGATTCAATGAGAACAAATTACTGGACATGGCGCAGAGGCTGCCTTCCTCGACCTGTCTAGTGAGCGTCAATTAAGGGACTGATAGGATTGTTTTGTTAAAGCTTAGGTTAAGGACTGTACTCTAATGTCATTTATATGTAATTCAGGTTGTTTGAAATTTCTAAGTATATTTGTATGTCTATCATGTAAGGGTTCCCCTCGAGCGTGTTCTGGCTAGGACCGTTAACGAGCTGATGAGCTACTTGGCATTATCTGGTAGAAAGCGTGGCTCATTGCTCGCTTTAGCCGGCTCAAGTTTTGGCATAATGAGCCTATGTTGTTGTTTATACATATATTGTTTTACATATAATTAAGTTTGGTATAATGTTATTATATGATCAATTTAATATATCAATGCATTAATATTATATTTGATAATTTGATATTGAAATTATTGATGTTATTACCACGTGATGAAGCATCTTTGCAATGCACTTGTGACAAGGTTCCCCTTCAATGAAAGTGAATCAATATTATTTGTGTTTCTGTGCCACATAAGTTAATATCACTTCACCTGAAGGAAGCCCAACGCAATACGAGGTAGGATAGAAAAACGGGAAGTTAACACCCGTATTTACCAAGATGCGATTTAAATATATCATGACACGCCCATAGTTAGTTACTACCATCACGCGCAGCATGAGAATCAATATTATTTGTGTTTCTTTCTTCCTCGTTGTACATGTGAATCCAACGGGGACTGTTGTTTTTTCCAGGCCTCCAGTCTAAGTTCTAACATGGTGATGACGTTTTAATTGGGCAAGGAAAAGAAACGTATGGAAATTGGAGACTTCACATTCCGGGAGCCTTCTTTAGCAACAAGTATTTGTTTTGTTAGCTATACAGTCCTTTCCTTTTCAACCCACGACAATAGATGGGAGCAAAAACACGTGGTTGACCCACAAATGGGCATAGACGGACAAGTCACCTCCTCCTAACTAATGTAACTGCAGTTTTGTGTAGAATGAGCGCTCTTCTGTTTCCCATCTGTAAACATCTAGAAACCGGGAAGTCCTCACCAGACCAGGTTGTCTATATAAAGCCCAAAGACGAGGGGAGCGTGAGTACGGAGTACCCATACCAATGTGAAAGAAAAAAAACAATCTGATTATTGTTATGATATATTCATAAGTTAACATAACATAAAACAAAAGGAACCATAAATAAAGCTATTTTATATATCAAAACAAGAATAGATAACGTACAATAGTTATATAAAAAGTTTAAGCTCGAAACATTGAACAAACGTTTCTTGGTGAGCTCATACGAAATATTTAACAATCATACAAAATATAAACAGCATTCAAGGCGACACGATTATGACATTTCACATTTGAATGGTGAAATTGAAGAACACATTTTCTATAACCCACATTCTCTAACCCAGACCAGACCCAGAGCAATGGTGGGCATAGAACACTATTTTTTGGTGACAATATTTTTTTTATATTTTTTTGTATTCAAATACAGAAATGTTTTCGAAAACAAAGTATGAAAACATCTTTATATTTTTTATATTGTTTGACACCTATTTTTTTTATTGTTTTCGAAAACAAAGTATTTTGGATTGCAAAAAATGAAAACATCTTTAAAATGTTTTCATTTTAATATTTTCTGTTTTTAGGAGTTTTCCAGCAAATTCGTTGTTGCCCGTCGCCGCCTCCTTGCGCAACGCCGCCAGCTGACGCCCCCGCGCTACCTCTGCGCGCGACCTCCCCCCCTCCCCCCCCCCCCCCCACCCTGCACGCACGTCGTTCCCCCTGCCAAATCTCCGATCCCATGCATCTCGACGCCACCGTCCCCCCCGCAAAGCCACCCTCCCTGCATGAGCTTCCCCCCCCCCCCCCCCCCTTCCCTGCAAAGCAGAAAACAGCAATCAAACAACAAAAAACGAAATTCGATCTCTGTTTTCGGAAACCAAAACGAAATATTGAGTAAAAACAAAATAACGGTGCCAAACATAGCCTAGTGGGGTTGCTTTAGTAAATTTGAACAATCTACGATCAATATAATACCATAAAAACCCAACAATTATAGTGCTTCACTAATTTTCGTCCTTGCAATGATTATTTCATACTCTTTTCTTCCTACTGGTTGAGCCAAACGTATATTGTGCTGCCGTTTCCACGAAGGCATATTTCGAAAATAATTATAAAATAAGGACGATCACCGCCTGCAGGGCTATAAATAAGGACGACGCCCATTTGTACCAAGTATCCATCCCATTCCCATAAACAAATTAGCAGCTTTACATAAATAAAATCTCTCGTGCACGCTCCAAATGATGAGGAGCAAACCCACGACCACCAACCATGGCATTGCCATTGGCATTGGCCTTGGGAGTGGTGGTGGTGGCAGCCTCCTTTTCTGGGCCATTTTTTTAATAACTGCGTGCCCCATTTTAATGTTCGTGTCTGTTGATGGGCTGTGCATTCCCAGGGAGAGGGAAGCCCTGTTGAGTTTCAAGCGAGGCCTCACCGATCGCTCCAACATACTCTCCTCCTGGTCTTGGGTGGAGGATGGCGTGGACTGCTGTCATTGGCGTGGCGTTGTCTGCCACAATTCCACCGGCCACGTTCTTCAGCTCCGCCTCGGCTGTTCTATTATTGATTGCGAAACAAAGAAGGTGTTGGGAGGTAAACTCAGTCCTTCTCTCCTGGATTTAAAGCAGCTCACCCATTTGGATCTCAGCACCAACGACTTCAAAGGGATTCCAATCCCTCGTTTCTTGGGTTCACTTCATAGCTTGACTCACCTCAACCTCTCTCGCGGTGGGTTCGGGGGGAATGATTCCTCACCAACTTGGAAATCTCTCCAATTTGCATTCATTGGATCTCGGAATTACCTATTATTCCTTTAAATTAAGGAGCGATAGTCTCGGGTGGGTTACAGGTTTGTCTAAACTCCAATACCTGGATTTGAGCCATGTAAATCTGAGCGAGGCAATGGATTGGTTGCAGGCGACCAACACACTCCCCTCCTTAAAACAACTCCACCTGTCATCATGCCAAATCAGTAGTACTATCACAATTCCTACCACACTCGTCCTTAACTTTTCTCATCTTTCCGTACTCGATCTTTCTTGGAACTCATTCTCCCGGCTGCCTGATCTTTCCTCCAACTCATTCTCCCGGTCCCGGCTGCCTGAGTGGGTTTTTAGCTTGCCAGGCCTCACATCCCTTGACCTTTCCGATAACCGTTTATCTGGTCCAATCCCAGTGGGACTTGGCAACTTAACTCGTCTTACCACCCTTGACCTTTCAGGGAACCGTTTATCTGGTCCAATTCCAGTGGGCCTTGGCAACTTAACTCGTCTTACCGCCCTTGATATGTCCTTCAACCGTTTCAATTCAAGCATCCCCAAATGCCTGTTTCATCTTAATAAGCTCCAAGTCCTCCATGTTGAATATAATTGGTTGGAGGGCGTCATTCCAGAAGGCATCGGAAACATGACTGCACTCTCCAGTCTTGACCTAACCAACAATTCCAAGCTTGAAGGGGTAGGGCACGTGCTGATTAAATCTTTGAGAAATCTTTGCAGCTTGAGGGAACTTCGATTGTCAGGGATAAAATTAGGCCGGGAGGGCTTCGAAGCTTTCATGAGTTTATCCGGTTGCGCTGATTTAGTCTACTTGGGACTGAGGGAAACTCAGCTTACTGGCAAATTTGGCAACCTCGTTGATAAGCTAATCTCATTCTAAAAGCTTGGCCGCCCTCTACCTGAATTCAAATTCATTGCATGGTCCCATCCCAGAGTCCATTGGAAGATTGTCGTCACTGGAATACTTATATGTTTACCAGAATCAACTCAACGGAACTCTTCCAGAATCACTCGGACAGCTCACTAGACTTCGGAGCCTGCATATTTTTGACAACCAATTGACGGGAGATGTCACGCAAGCTCACTTTTCCAACCGCACGGAGCTAATATCTTTATTGGCATCAAGAAACAAGCTGAGTTTGAAAGTAGGTCCCAAATGGGTTCCTCCTATTCAACTTGAATTTCTGGATCTAGATTCATGGCAGATTGGCCCTCAATTTCCCCAATGGCTTCGAACACAAAAGCACTTAGAGTTTTTACGGTTGTCTAGTGTAGGAATATCAAGCACCATCCCCGGCTGGTTTCAAAAGTCTTCTTCCAATTGCCAATACTATAATCTCTCTCACAATCAAATCCAGGGAGGTATCAGTAAATTTGTGCAATCCAATTTCGTAGACGATACGGTCATTGACCTTGGTTCCAGTAGACTTAGTGGCCCGTTACCCCCCATATCACCCCGTGTAGTGAGATTACATTTATCTAACAATCAATTTTCTGGATCCATTTCGCACTTCCTGTGCCACAAACCAAGTGAACCGAACCATTTGAAGGTTCTCGATCTTGGAAAAAATAATATGTCCGGGAAAATTTCTGATTGTTTGATGAATTGGAGATCATTGAGTTTTATAAATTTTGAAGACAATGAGTTCACAGGTCATATTCCAAGCTCAATCCAATTTTTAGGTGATCTCCAATCATTACACTTGCGCAACAATCACCTCCAAGGAAAATTAGCCCCTTCTCTACGGGAATGTACATCTCTAGTTGTCATGGACCTTGCTGAAAATAATTTTTTGGGGAACATACCTTCTTGGGTAGGGGAAAGGCTTTCTGCCTTGAAAGTTCTTAACTTGGGCTCAAACAGATTTTTTGGGAAAATCCCCCATTAACTATGTGCCCTTACATTCCTTCAGATACTTGAACCTTGCTCATAACGATCTCTCCTGGAAACATTCCTACATGCTTCAACAACTTTACTGCCATGACCATTGATCATAATTTAAGTGAGATTATGATTTCTTTTGAAATTTCAACTATCAATATTGTGGGGGATATGACAGCCCTTTCAGATCATGCATATATTGCAATGAAGGACAGGACCGATGAATATCGTACAACTCTTGGCTTGGTGACATGTATGGACCTTTCGAATAATTTTTTATCCTGGAGAGATTCCAAAGACATTAACAAGTCTCACAACCTTACGATCTTTGAATTTATCTTATAATTGTTTGACTAGTCGGATTCCAGGAGACAATAGAGCTGATGAAAGCGTTAGAATCTATTGATTTTTCCACAAATCAATTATTCGGTGTGATTCCTACTAGCATTTCCAGCTTAATATTCATAAATCATTTCAACGTGTCCAACAATAAATTGGTGGGGAAGATTCCATTGAGTATTCAACTTCAAAGCTTAAATGCTTCTAGTTTTTCCGGAAATCAACTTTGTGGGCCTCCGTTAAATAACATTTGTAGTGATGCATTAGTCGGGGATGAAATTGAACAAGGAAATAAAGGGGCAGGCGGGGAAGTGGAATGGTTTTATATGAGCATGATTATTGGTTTCATTGTTGGATTTTGGTTTGTATGGGCACCTTTGTTATTCAAAAAGTCCTGGAGACAGACATACTTTACATCACTTGATTACTTGTGGCAAAGGATCATTGTTCTAATTAGGAACTACTATTAGATAAGCAGTTTAATGTTTGAATAATAATGTTACTATAAAATTATATTGGAAGATCCAAATCAATATTTTGTATTTCTTGAAGTTGGTACACACTCTTTCTCTGTACATACATACATATATAGAGAGAGAGAGAGAGATCTTTGTTATAATGAGAACGTGAGGTCACCGCTTATATGTGAGAATTTTAATCTGGATCGTTAAATCTTTCAATCAATCTGTCTATATTGAACTTTCATTTAATCGTAAATCACTACAATGAATCTAATACGGTTAAATAAAAGTTTAATCGAACCGTTAAATTTTAATCTAACGATCCAAATTAAAGGTTCTCATAATAAGAATGTGGCCTCACATCATATACGTAGCATGCACAGCTCTCTCTCTATATATATATATGCGCACGCTCACGCTCAATGATAAAGTAGTATTTAATTATGGACATGAATCATTTATATATGCCTGTACCTTTTCCAATATTTTCAGCTTTCGCTCACTATCGACGACGTACCCTACCTATTTTCCCACTATTCTATTTGTCTGTACCCTATCGCTCACATTAAATAATAATGAAATATACATTAGACATTAGTCACCACCACTACTTTGAAAATAACCTAAAGCCAATGGGAATTGAGAAGCCAATCTTGAGATTTTCTTCTTGTTGGATGTGCCAGCTATCTTCAATTTCGGTGTCATCTCGTTCCAACTTCTTCCATTAATATTCTTATTTCCATTAAGTTGTTTTGTTTTGTTTTAGGCACCACACACTCAACGATATATCACCATGAATTGAAGAATCAATTGGTTGGGGCTACCCTTACCAATTGATCAGGTTTCCAACAATGGCCTTGAAGAAACCCGTTGTTTCTGAGCATGATTCGTTAAACCATACAGGCTCATCTACAGCAAAGAACAATCAAGAAAAGAAGACTTGGCACTTGCTGCATGCGCCCTAAGATGACAGACAACAACAGAGAAGTTCTTTTGTTCGCATATATATTCAGTGATGTAATTTGTTCTCTAAAACGTTGGAAACACTTTTCATTCACAAAAGTAATCATTGATGAGTTTTGCGAAGGTGTAAAATAGATTTGTGATAATATTTCCATCTCCTTTGCAAATTGCATAGCAATATAATCCTAAAAACAATGACACTTTGACCTTCAGATCCGTCTGCTGAAGAAGTAGACTCTGGTTGAGAGGATGTAAATGATATAATTTTATTTTTCCAAGCATAAACCTATATTATTGCTCACATAAAGGAATAAACGAGTCTCATAGCAGTTAGATCGTTGAATCTGTCCCTGACATTTGTAACACTTAAATTTATCATTCAATTTGACATTCATAATTCATATATGTAATGAAATTCATTGAGTACTCAACTCCAATGCTTAAAAGCCTCTGGGAAGGAGTGGGTAGTGAATATTGGTGCTCTATGAGCATGCCAAATATGCGACGAAGGGCTATGGCCAGGCCCGATGTTTTTTTTTAGAGACTTGAAGAAAAACAGTCCAGTTTGGCATAGATTTATTTTCCTATAAAGTGGTCATGATCCTTACCGTGGCTTGGCTCCTTTCTTTTGTAATTAACTTGCATGTCTCCGTAGGACTGTGTGGTTGTGTTGTAGATTTCGGTAGGTAACATTTATTATTTTTATTAGAGCAATTTA
Organism: Taxillus chinensis; assembly: GCA_023512835.1. NCBI lineage: Eukaryota > Viridiplantae > Streptophyta > Magnoliopsida > Santalales > Loranthaceae > Taxillus > Taxillus chinensis. The sequence continues at coordinate 17,014,298 of CM042084.1, read as the reverse complement.
CATCTTCAATTTTTATTTAATGGTCCGTATGAGGAAAATTTTAGAGACCATTTAATTTGATAAAAAATTTGTCCCCATCTTTTTGTCTCTCATAATTAGTGTGAAAATAAAGTTTCCAACAAATGATTTCTTTATTTTTTTTTTGATGTTTGATACAGTTAGAAAAATAGTACTAAAAAGTAAATCCTAGTCAATAAAAATTTTTACTATATTAGTATTTTTTATAAAAAATAATTTTTGGATTTAAAGTAAAAAAGTTTCATTTTTCATAGACTTCTACAATACTTCTCTTTACCATTGAAAAAAAAACATTTTAAAATATTTAAAATAAAATAAAATTCATAATGTAATGAAAAAATTATATTTTTAGGAAAGGTTTTTTAACAAAATATTTTCCAAATGGAATTTATTTTTTCATGAAACAAATGGAGCTAAATATGCATGAGTAAATATATTTGCTTTTCTAGCCAAATTTTACGCGGGGGGGGGGGGGGGGGGGGGGGGGAGTCACTCTGTTCCGTTTATTAGGCCCAAAATTATTATTTATTTTACTTTATTAGTACTTATAGATTAAATCTATTAATTTTAAAATTAAAATTTTGAAATATATATTTTAAAATTAAAAAAAATTTAAAAATATTTAACATAAATTAACTTATAATATTTATTTTAAATAAACCGGTCCGTTAATTTACATGCTCAGGAACCAAGAAACGACCAGCAACTAATGAAATTGGGCAGCCATATATCACTCCAGAAATAGTTATTATTTTTGCCCTGTCCTCCAATGCAAACCTTAAATTCTCCGTATACTTTAATTAGGTGCCAAAAACATTCAGGTCAATTTTAAAACCATGGTTGTTATAAAAGTGTAAAACAGTTATAAACTAATGAAATTGTCTGAGACTGCTATAAAACAGTTTGTTGTGAGTTGCCTGTAGAGAAAAACTATAGTGTGAGGAGGTGGTTCGGGATCTGAAAGATAAACGTGTAATGAATTAGGATTACCATTGATTTACACGTGCTATATCTAGTTGGAGTTAGATGTAGTACTGGGCAATGCTTAGTTGAAAAATATTGTAGTTATGATTTTGGGTATTCATGTTCTTTTTCAGTAAATATATCATTCATTTATTATTATTTATTTCATTTTAGAGACACTGATAATTATTTTTACCTATGGTAAAAAAAAAAGCATCCTATTAGTGAGCAAATATTTTGTTTGTTGGTGTTTTTAAACAGAGGTACTTTGTCATAAAAAGGTGTCCCTTCGTTGGAGGCTTGGAGGCTTGGATACCTTGATAGATTGTGAAGTAGATTACACTATTGAAGCCATTGGAGCTAATCCTGGGAATGAGAGTGCGTGGAGATACCTTCAAGGCCTCTACAAAGGCAGTGAACGAGCTTACATCGATGATGCTCGAGTCACCTCAGTTTGTTTGAAGGTTCTGAATTCTGAATGCAATCATGTATTTGGTCTTAGCACTCTTTTGGATTTTCTCATCATAGGTTTCAAACCTGGCCAAGAATTTAAAGAAGCCGTGGATGCTCTGAAGGCCCCAGACGTGGATGCACCGGATTCGAGCCTGGCAGAGACGATTTGTTCTGTTCTGCAATACATTGATTCAATGAGAGCAAATTACTGGACATGGTGCTGGGGCTGCCTTCCTCGAGCTGTCCGGTGAGTGTCAGTTAAGGGACTGATAGGATTTTTTTGTTAAAGCTTAGGTTAAGGACTGTACTCTAATGTCATTTATATGTAATTCAGGTTGTTTGAAATTTCTAACTACATATGTATGTCTACCATGTAAGGTTTCCCCTCGAGCGTGTTCTGGCTAGGACCGTTAACGAGCTGATGAGCTACTTGGCATTATCTGGTAGAAAGCGTGGCTCATTGCTCGCTTTGGCCGGCTCAAGTTTTGGCATAATGAGCCTATGTTGTTGTTTATACATATATTGTTTTGATTATAAATAAGTTTGGTATAATGTTATTATATTATCAATTTAATAAATCAATGCATTAATATTATATTTAATAATTTGATATTGAAATTATTAATGTTATTATTACCACGTGATGAAGCATGTTTGTTTGCAATAAACTTGTGACAAGGCTCCCCTTTAATAGAAGGGAACCGATATTATTTGTCTGTGCCACATAAGTTAATTTCAAATGCATTGTCGACCCAACCAACGACCTATCTGTTATTCATCTAACTAAAATAAGAAATTCACTTCACCTGAAGGAAGCCCAGCCCAATACGTGCCCCTCGAACAAATTCACAGGTTGACGAGGTAGGATAGAAAAACGGGAAGTTAACACCCGTATTTATCAATATGCGATTTAAATATATCATGACACGCCCATGGTTAATTGCTTTGGATGATTTTGTCTTTGTTTATTTGTTTTTGTTTTTACTACCATCACGCGCAGCATGAGAGTAGAAGAAAAAGGTAAAGACTATATTTCTTTCTTTCTCGTTGTACATGTGCATCCAATGGGGACTGTTGTTTTTGCCAGGCCTCTATTCTAAGTTCTAACACGGCGATGACGTTTTAATTGGGCAAGGAAAGGAAAAACAATAGATGGGAGCAAAAACACGTGGTTGACCCACAAATGAGCATAGACAGACAAGTCACCTCCTCCTCACGCTATGTAAATGCAGTTTTGTGTAGAATGAGCGCTCTTCGGTTCCCATTTGTAAACATCTATAAAGCGGGAAGTCCTCACCAAAGCAGGTTGTCTATATAAAGCGCAAACACGAGGGGAGCGTGAGTACGGAGTACCCATACCAATGTGAAAGAAAAAAACAATCTGATTATTGTTATGATATATTCATAAGTTAACATAACATAAAACAAAAAGAACCATAAATAAAGCTATTTTATATATCAAAACAAGTATAGATAACGTACAATAATTATATAAAAAAGTTTAACCTCGAAAAATTGAACAAGCTTTTCTTGGTGAGCTCATACGAAATATTCAACAATCATGCAAAATATAAACAGCATTCAAGGCGACATGATTATGACATTTCACATTTGAATGGTGAAATTGAAGAACACATTTCTATCTAATTCACATTCTATAACCCAGACCAGACCCAGAGCAATGGTGAGGGCATAGAACACTAATTTCTGCCTAGTGGGGTTGCACTAATTTTCATCCTTGCAATGATTATTTCATACTCTTTTCTTCCTACTGGTTGAGCCAAATGTATCTTGTGCTGCCGTTTCCACTAAGGCATTTCGAAAATAATTATAAGGACGATCACCGCCTGCAGGGCTATAAATAAGGACGCCCATTTCTACCATGTATCTGTCTCATAAACAAGCAGCTTTTACATCAATAAAATCTCTCGTCGGGCTTGAAATCATGAGGAGCAAACCCACGATCACCAAACATGGCATTGGCATTGGCCTTGGGAGTGGTTGTGGTGGCGGCAGCCTCCTTTTCTGGCCCATTTTTTTAATGACTGTGTGCCCCATTTTAATGTCTGTGTCTGTTGATGGGCTGTGCATTCCGAGGGAGAGGGAAACCTTGTTGAGTTTCAAGCGAGGCCTCACTGATCCCTCCAACAGACTATCCTCCTGGGTGGAGGATAAGGATCCCCATGGCAATGCCGCGGACTGCTGCCATTGGCGTGGCGTTGTCTGCCACAATTCCACCGGCCACGTTCTTCAGCTCCGCCTCGGCTGTTCTATTATGGGTTGCGAAACAGAGAAGGTAAAGTTGGGAGGTAACCTCAGTCCTTCTCTCCTGGATTTGAAGCACCTCATCCATTTGGATCTCAGCTCCAACAACTTCGGAGGGATTCCAATCCCCCATTTCCTGGGTTCACTTCATAGCTTGACATACCTCAACCTCTCTGCCAGAGGATCCCCGCGATCAAGGGGGTTCGGGGGGAATGATTCCTCAACAGCTTCGAAATCTCTCCAATTTGCATTAACTGGATCTCGGAAGCTCCTATTATTCCTCTAAATTAAGGAGCGACAGTCTCGGTTGGGTTACAGGTTTGTCTAAACTCCAATACCTGGATTTGAGTTATGTGAATCTGAGCGAGGCAATGGATTGGTTGCAGGCTACCAACACACTCCCCTCATTAAAACAACTCCACCTGTCCTCATGCCAAATCAGTAGTACTATCAGAATTCCCACCACACTCGCCCTTAATTTTTCGCATCTTTCCGTACTCGATCTTTCCTATAATGGTTTATCTGGTCCAATCCCAGTGGGCCTTGCCAACTTAACTCATCTTACTGCCCTTCATCTATCCCATAACCGTTTCAATTCAAGCATCCCTGAATGCCGGTTTCATCTTAATAAACTCCAAGTCCTTGATCTCGGATGGAATTCACTTGAAGGGCACGTGCTGATTAAATCTTTGGGAAATCTTTGCAACTTGAGGTATCTTGGATTGTCACGGATAAAATTAGGTCGGCAGGGCTTCGAAGCTTTCATGAGTTTATCTGGTTGCGTTCTACCCAGATTGGCAGTGTTGGAACTGGACGAAACCCAGCTTACTGGCAAATTTGGTAACTTCGTCCATAAGCTAGCTGCTCAATCTAGTAACTTGGCCTTCCTCCGCCTTTCTTCAAATTCATTGCATGGTCCCATCCCAGAGTCCATTGGAAGATTGTCGTCACTGGAATACTTATTTGTCAATGACAATCAACTCAACAGAACTCTTCCAGAATCACTCGGACAGCTCACTAGACTTCAGGCCCTGTTTATTTTTGACAACCAATTGATGGGAGATGTCACGCAAGCTCACTTTTCCAACCTCACGGAGCTGATAACTTTATTGGCATCAAGAAACAAGCTGAGTTTGAAAGTAGGTCCCAAATGGGTTCCTCCTTTTCAACTTTGGGATCTGGATCTAGATTCATGGTAGATTGGCCCTCGATTTCCCCAATGACTTCAATCACAAAAGCACTTATAGTTGTTACGGTTGTCTGGTGTAGGAATATCAAGCACCATCCCCGGATGGTTTTAAAGGTCTTCCCCCAATTGCCATTACTATAATCTCTCTCACAATCAAATCCAGGGAGGAATCAGTAAATTTGTGCAGTCCAATTTCCCAGTCGATATAGTCATTGACCTTGGTTCCAGTCGACTTACTGGCCCGTTACCCCCAATATCACCCTGTGTAGTGAGGTTACATTTATCTTACAATCAATTTTCTGGATCCATTTGGAACTTCCTCTGCCACAAACCAAGTGAGCAGAACCATTTGGAGCTTCTCGATCTTGAAAAAAATAAGTTGTCAGAGGAAATTTCTGATCATTGGATGAATTGGAGATCATTGATCTTCATAAATTTTGAATATAATGAGTTCACAGGTCAGATTCCGAGCTCCATTCAATCTTTAGGTCATCTCCACCCTTTATACCTGCGCTACAATCACTTCCAGGGAGAATTGCCCACTTCTCTGAGAAATTGTAAATCTCTGGTTGCCATGGACCTTGCTGGAAATTATTTTTGGGGGAGCATACCTTCTTGGATGGGGGAAAGATTTTTTGCCATGGCATTTCTTATCTTGCGCTCAAACCGATTTTTTGGAAAAATTCCCCGTCAATTATGTGCCCTTACATCCCTTCAAGTACTAGACCTAGCTCATAATAATCTCTCTGAAGCATCCCTACATGCTTCAATAACTTTACTGCCATGACCATTGAGCATGATTCGAGTACGATTCCAATTCCTTTAAAATCTATGATTTGGAGTATTATGGGGGTTGATGATACGTGGGGCCTTTTGGATCACGCATATATTGCATGGAAGGATAGGACTGTTGAATATAATACAACTCTTGACTTGGTGACAATTTTGGACCTTTCAAACAATTCAGTATCCGGGAGAGATTCTAGAGACATTAACAAGTGTCATAAGCTTGCGATCTTTGAATTTGTCTAATAGTCATTTGACCAGTCAATTCCAGAGACAATGGGAATGATGAAAGAGCTAGAATCTATTGATTTTTCCACAAACCAATTATTTGGTGTGATTCCTACTAGCATTTCCGGTTTAACATTCATAAACCATTTCAATGTATCCAACAATAAATTGGTTGGTAAGATTTCATTAAGCACTCAATTTCAAAGCTTTAATGGTTCTAGTTTTTTTGGAAACCAACTTTGTGGGGCTCCGTTGAATGACATTTGACGTACTCCATCAGCCGGATATAAAATTGAACAAGGAAATAAAGTAGGGGGGAAGTGGAATGGTTTTATGTGAGCATGGTTATTGGTTTTATTGTTGGATTTTGGTTTTTATGGTTAACTTTGTTATTCAAAAAGTCTTGCAGACATGCATACTTTAGATCACTTGATAGCTTGTGGCAAAGGATCATTGTTCTAGTCATAAACGACTATTAAATAGGCATTTTTATGTCACTATAAACTTCTATCGGAAGATCAAAATCAATATTTTGTATTTCTTGAAGTTGATACGCACACTTTCTCTCTGTATGTGTGTGTGTGTATATATATATATATATGTATATGTATATATGCAATGATAAAGTAGTATGAATCATTTATTTATGCCGGCGCCCTCTCCATTATTTCCAACCATGTTCACAATTTTGTTTTATATCGTTGCTCACTCTTGATTACACTACCTATTTTCCCTCTATTGTATGTGTCCGTAGCGTAGACATTAAATAATAATGAAATATACATTGCTCACCACCACTACTTTGAAAATAACCTAAAGCCAATGGAAATTGAGAAGCCAATCTTGAGATTTTCTTCTTGTTGGATGTGCCAGCTATCTTCAATTTTGGTGTCATCTGACTCTATCTTTCCAACTTCTTCCATTATTCTTATTTCCGTTAGGTTGTTCTGCTCTGTTCTGTTTTGTTTTTGGCACCACACGCTAAACCCTCACCGCTAATTGAAGAATCAATTGGTTGGGGCTACCCTTACCAATTGATCGGGTTTCCAACAATGGCCTTGAAGAAACTTTTTCTGAGCATGAATCGATAAATCATACAGCCTCATCTGCAGAAAAAGAACAATCAAGAAGAGAAGACTTGACACGTGCTGCTGCACCCTAAGATGACAGACAACAACAGAGAAGTTCTTTTGTTCGCATATATTCAGTGATGAAATTTGTTCTCTAAAACGTTAGAAACATGACTTTCCATTCACAAAAGTGATTGATGATGAGTTCTGGGAAGGTGTAAAATAGATTTGTGATAATATTTCCATGTCCTTTGCAAATTGCATAGTAATAATCTTGAAAACAATGACACTTTGATCTTCAGATCCGTCTGCTCAAGAAGTAGACTCTGGTTGAGAGTATCTAACCAGTAAGATGTAAATGATGATATAACTTTATTTTCCGAGCATAAAAGTGATAAAACTATATTATTACCTGGGTAGTGGATATTGGCGCTCTATGAGCATGCCAAAATGCGATGAAGGGCTATGGCCAGGCCCGATGTTTTTTTTTGTGACTGGAAGAAAAACAGTCCAGTTTGGCAGAAAATTTTAATTTCCTATAAAGTGGTCATGATCTTCAGTCCGTAGACAGTAGGTGGCTTGGGAGTTGGCTACTTTATTTTGTAACTTCCATGTCTCCTTGAAGAAAACAGCCCAGTTTGGCAGATAATTATTTTCCCACTAAGTGATCATGATCTTTACCGTGGCTTGGCTCCTTTATTTTGTAACTTCCATGTCTCCGTAGGACTGAGTGGTGGTTGTGTTGTAGATTTCGGTAGGGGGGGGAATTTAATGTGAGATAACACTACTTTGTGTCTAAGCTATGAACTCGTTAAGGCCTAGAGGACGAAGAAACTACCAGCAACTAATGAAATTAGGAAGCCATATATGACTCCAGGAATAGTTATTACTTTCGCATTGTCCTCCAATTCAAACCTTAAATTCCCTGAATGCTTCGGTGCCAAAAACATTCAAGTCAATTTTAAAACCATGGGTGTTAACTTGCTCAATGAATTGTCAAAACCTTAATCCTAAAGCGAAACCCGCATACACCTTAAGGAAGGTTGGATTGTATGAATAGTTTATTATGAGTGGCAAGTAGAGAAAAACTATAGTGTGAGAAGGTGGTTTGGGATGTGAAGATGGACGTGCAAGGAGTCGGGATCATTTACACATGTTATATCTAGTTGGAGTTGATGTGGTACTGAGTAATGCTTTGTTGAAAAATACCAGCAAAGTAGTTATTGATTATGGTATCAGGACAACGAAATTCAAATTGGGCCAGAGAAAAAGAACTTAGTCAGCAGAGAAAAACTAGTGTAAGATGGTGGTTCGTTATGTGAAGATGAAAGTGTAATGAGTAAGGATCACTTTTGATTTACACTTGTTATCTCTAGTTGGAATTGATGTGATAGTGGGCAATGCTTGGGTGAAAAATATCGGCAAGACAAGTGTTAGGTAAGAAAAACCATATCAAAGTGCTCTCGAGTTACAAATGTTCCAAATATGACGACATATTGCAGCTGCTTTAACCCCAGCCCACATTTAGTGTTAGGTAAACAAACATTAACTCGAGCCACTTTTGCCCTGTCACTTTCATATCAGTTCCAGTCCAAAAGAACTTACGAATGACAACCTCTAATGGGTTCAATGTTTTTGATCAAAGGATAAAAAGAGACGGCCAAAAGACCTGTATACCATACAAAAACTGAACTGATAAGAGTTAGCCTGCCAGCATAGGAGAGACATTTGCTACCGCAAGAACTAATACGGGCCAGAACAGATGCTATTAAGGGGCGACAGTCATGATGACTGAGCTTGGAAGATATAAGGAGCACACCCAAATATTTAATAGGAAACCGCTCCAGGGGATAACCAAGAATTTCCCGGAAATGAAAATTAGACACTCCTGCTAACCCCAGAAACAGAAACAAACAGTTGACTCTTCCCAGAATTTGCAAAAAGCCCAGTCCAGCCACAGAAATTTTGGAGTGCAGCATGCACCATACGGATAGAGTCTGGGTCCGCCTTACAAAAAATTATAACATCATCAACAAAACATAAAATGAGAGAGCTCCACCCTTGCACTTCGCCAATGGTGCTTAAAATTTGGATTAAGAGATAAAGCTTGGAGCAGCTTAAAAAGCACCTCCATACCAAAGAGGTAAGGCGCAAATGGATCCCCTTATCAGAGCCCCCGAGACGCCCCAAAAAAGCCATGCAACTCCCCATTAATAGATAAGGAGAATTTGGGGTACAAATACACGTGTAAATCCACTGGCAAAACTGTGCTAAATACCCCATACATTGGAAAATCTTCATAATAAACGACCAATCCACCATATCATAAGCCTTTTCGGAGCAAGCCTTGAGCAGTCACAATGTTATCAGCAATGTGCCCATCAGGGACAAAAGCACTTCGATGGGGACTGACTAATTAGGGCTGGGTTGCAACTCTTGAGACGATTGGCTAGAATCTTAGTGATGACCTACCTTTTAGATGGTATTGCAACAAGAGATGGGGCTTATAATAATTACATGAAGAAGGGTTAGAGCATTCAGACACCTAAGCAATAGAGGTACAATTGAACCCCCAAAGGAGACAGCCTGAGGAGAGATATCTAGATGCTGCTGCATTTAAAAGACCAAATATTAAGAACTTCCAGGCTTAAAGCGAAGGCTAGTTGTTTTGCACAGATTTTCAACAAAACCGTGCATTTAGCCACGGAAGGAGGGCACAGATTTGCAATAGCATGACAATTCACAATTTCACGATTTTATACAGGACTTGAGAAACTGTGTTGATGACATTCTATGCGAAGATACAGAAAAAGTAAGAACAAACCTCATTTTGATTAGTGATATTCCATCGAACAGCTTTGTGTTGAAATGTGGAGTAGATTCTCTCATCCTCCTGCACAGCGACAAAAATATAGACCACATCTTGAATGAAGGAGGTAGATACAGCAGTGAAACAAACTCCAAATCATACAAACAATGCTCTAAAACCATATGAATTAACAACTACCAAATGTAAGGGAAAACATGCAGGGATAACTCTGGCCGTACTTCCATCTGCTACCCAAAAAAGGAAAAAAAAAAAACGCAAACAAAGACTGCCCTTTGTCTCTCTGCAGTGCACTGCACAAGCGTGTCATCCTCAATAGTAGGACATAATCTAGACGACACCTTACCTGGCGATAAGCCGTGAACAGTCGAACACCCTAATTTCGTGACTGATGCCAAATATATTCCCGGACAAAGAAGCATTAAAATGTGAGAACAATAAGAAAAAGCTAAAAGCAAAATTCAAAAATATTTAACCACCAATTTGATAATTGCACCTTATCTGAATTCTCAAGTATGTAAATTAGTAATACTGACAAGCCAAGATTCCCTTCTCACGCGCCCAGCAGAGAAACATGCAAGATTCAGAAAGAACAAAAACAAAATGATAGCGCGGGCTTAGGGGAGAAAACATACATGTATTTGAAACAAAAACAAATTATTAAAACACACACACATGCCATACCCAATTTGCAATTTCTCAGAAAGGCAGAAGTCATGGCTAAGGCACAGAAGAAACAGGGCAAGGGTTGCAGAGATCCTGTGGACGACCGCAGCAACGACGACAGATCTGGTTGGGAAGGGGCCTGCGGCGCGACGTTGGGAGGGTCAGGGTGGTCGGATGTGCAGCGACGGCTTGTGGCGCGTCGTCCGGTGAGAAACGAGTCGCAACGGGAGTGGTCGTGAAGAGCGGGAGAAAAAAATGCTCTTTCCAATTATATCCTAAGGAATTATTTTTATTTTCGTTTTTTTAAAATATTACTACAATTTCGAAAACAGAAAAAATATTTTTAAAAATAAAATAAAATATTTTATTTTTTAAAATTTTAAATAAAATAAGCGCGTGTACCCTCTGTCCTCGCTGCCGACGGTGAATGGGGAAGGGAGGTTACTGATGTGTTTAAGTAATTGTATTTTGTACATCTCATTGTCTTTGCATATGAGATGTTTGATGAAATTTCTAGTGATTGTTCATGGGCTATCATTTGAGTTTTGTCTTCGGATATTGGATGAAATTCTTCAACGATAGCTATGGAGGGGCCAATTTCGCCAAACTTTTAAGCTGCTAAAATGTGTAGGAATTTAGATCCCTCTTAGGCTGTATATTCGTTGAACGCTTGCAATGATAAATTGCTTGCTGCTACTAATCAGAAAATCCAAGCATACAAGTTAGCAGCCTGAATGTGGTCATCATGGACACATACTTGCTCTCTATGTACAAACTCCTGGAGATTTCATTGTTGTTGATGATTTAATGAAATCAATCTCCTTATTGATCTACAAGGTACCAAAAGGATTTAATGAAATCAATCTCAAAAGTCTGCCTTGATTTTTTGCTCCATGAGGAATGTCCATTCTTATTTTTTATCATCATTCATACAACTGTAGTTATTGATCTATCATGATAACTACAGTTTTAACTCCTATAAAGTATCTTAATTGACCAGGATTATCCATCTCAAACTTGCTAAGGTCTTCAATTAATGAATCTCATCAACATTGTTTCTCATGGCTGCAGTGTCATAAACAGACTATCAAGTTTGTGATTTTGTAACGAAGTCTTTTGATGGGCAATGCATGATCCTGTTTGCTCTGTATGTAGTTTGGAGAGACCATAGAACTTTGAAATCGTCCAACTCTGGCCTGTGGGTTCTGCTTCAACCCATAGAGAGAACGCTTCAGTTTACAATCCCTTCCCTGAGTTCTCTCATAGGAAAAACCTGGCAGCTAAGCTTCGCTATTTACATTCCCTTACCAAGAACTCCTTGTAAAAATACATTTTACATTAGAATGTTGGAGTTCCCTGTCCCAAAACAGTTATCATGTATGGAAAGCACTGATGGAAAATTTGGCGTCAATTTGATTGGTTAATGATATGTTTATCTTGATTTTTATTTTTAAGAAGGCACCCAAACAGCACTAACTTAGTAACCAGTGCAAATGTCTCCTGGCAGTCAATGGCCAATACCATATGCTTATGTTTGTTGACAATACTGTTTATTTATTTATTTTTAATACATCTTGTTTTTCTAAGTCAGCTTGTTTATTATATTAAGCCATCTCTCAAGCTGATTCCTATCTTCTCCTCTTTTTGCCTTACAGTTGTGTTGACCAGGGGTGATAATTTTGTAGGCATCATCGGAGGTGGCTGGTTGAAAAATTGGGAAGTAATGCTGTGGGTGAGGAACTTGAGTTTACCAAGAGTATACTCTCTCTAGATGCCAAAAATTATCATGCCTGGTCTCATAGGCAGGTGTGTTGTGATGCCTTCTTTCCTTTTATCACAACCGCATGACTCCCAACTCCTTAATTAAAAATCATATCTTTTGAGTTAAATGCAGTGGGTTCTTCAAGCGTTGGGAGGGTGGAAAAATGAACTCGAGTATTGCCAGCAACTTCTTGCAGATGATGTTTTTAACAATTATGCTTGGAATCAGGTACAATAAATGAATTGTTGTAGCTCTTGGTTGGATCTTAGCAGCATTATGAGATTGCTGCTGTAATAGGTAAGGCAATCTTATAATGATTAGGCTTATGACTTATTATTTGATGTTTCTGGCATTATTATTGTTCTTAAAGAACATGTCCTGGTGTATCTGACCTCTGTGATTTGTCTTGATTCAAAATTAAAAACTTGCCTTTGATCCTTGTGATTATTACAAATCATTCTGTCACCCATGGTTTAATTCATGGAAAACTTAATTACATTAAATTTGAGATATCTTTACTTGCGTTTGTTTGGACTTGAGTTTATTACGTTGGGGGTGTTAATGTGTGGGCAATTATCTACTATATCTTTGGAAGGTGGCAGTGTAATTGTATTTTTCACACTGCATGTTGCATTGTTGATATGCAGAGTAATCTAGGACAAGACCCACATTTCAACATTGCTTAATCATGGGAGAGGGGCGAGTGACAAGACCCACATTTCAACATATTGTTGTTCTGTCAAACACAGACTCGCATAAGTTGACCTTTAGCCCATTCTTGTTATCTCATTCATACGGTCTGCATAGCTGGCATAATTATCTTTTTAATATATAGGCCTTTATTCTAGCTCACGACACGCTCCACAAACTTGTCCCTAAGAAAAAATTGTTGGCTTTTCATGTTCTTTTTCAATAAATATATCATTCATTTATTGTTATTTATTTATTTTTGGAGACACTGATTATTTTTTACCTATGGTAAAAAAAAGCATCCTATTAGTGAGCAAATATTTTGTTTATTGGTGATTTTGAACAGAGGTACTTTGTCATAACAAGGTGCCCCTTCCTTGGAGGCTTGGATACCTTGAGAGATTCTGAAGTAGATTATACTATTGAAGCCATTGGAGCTAATCCTGGGAATGAGAGTGCATGGCGATACCTTCAAGGCCTCTACAAAGGCAGTGAACGAGCTTACATCGATGATGCTCGAGTCACCTCTGTTTGTTTGAAGGTTCTGAATTCTGAGCTAATCATGTATTTCCCCTCGAGCGTGTTCTGGCTAGGACCGTTAACGAGCTGATGAGCTACTTAGGATTATCTGGTAGAAAGCATGGCTCGTTGCTCGCTTTAGCCGGCTCAAGTTTAGGCCTGATGAGCCAATGTTGTTTATACATACATTGTCTTGCTTATAATTAAGTTTGGTATAATGTTATTATATTAACAATTTAATACATCAATGCATTAATATTATATTTAATAATTTGATATTGAAATTATTGATGTTATTACCACGTGATGAAGCATGTTTGCAATGCACTTGGGAGTCTGTGACAAGTTTCCCCTTTAATAGAAGTGAATCAATATTATTTGTGTTTCTGTGCCACATAAGTTAATTTCAAATGCATTGTCGACCCAACCGACAAAAATGTTACTCATCTAATTAAAATAACAAATTCACTTCACCTGAAGGAAGCCCAACCCAATCCATGTTCCTCAACCTTCGGTGCCCTTTTTTGTTTTTTGTTTCCAAAACACTATTTTAGAAACTGCATTTAAAAATTATTTTTGGTAAAATTAAAACCTGTCTTTTTAATTGGGCAGGGAGCCGTTGTCGTCGCCAGCAGGGGAGAGATCGGCTTCATGCAGGGGCGGGGGAGCCGTTGCCGTCGCCAGCGGGGGAGATCGGCATCGCGCAGGGGTGGGGGAGCCGTTGCCATCGCCAGCGGGGGAGATTGGCATCGCGCAGGGGCGGGGGAGCCGTTGCCGTCGCCAGCGGGGGAGATCAGCATCGCACAGGGGCGGGGGAGCCGTTGCCGTTGCCAGCGAGGGAGATTGGCATCGCACAGGGGCGGGGGAGCCATCGCAGTCGCCGTCGCTGGGAGGTGGGGGAGCCAACGCCATCGCATGGGGGTGCCGTGGGAGGAGGGGAGCCGTCGCAGGGGGGGTGGGGGGAGGGGACGTCGTTGCAGGGAGTTCGGGGTGGTGAGAACGCCCAAAAACAATAGAAAACATAAGATGTTTCCGTTTTTCTGAACTCGATACCGTATGTTTTAAAAAACCAAAAAAAAAAAACGCCAAACAAAAATTTTACGCGTTTTCTGTATTTTAAAAAAAAGCGGTACCAAACATGCTCTACACCCTTACTTATGAAGATGCGATTTAAGTATATCATGACACGCCCATGACTAATTGCTTTGGATGATTTTGTCTTTGTTTATTTGTTTTTGTTTTTACTACCATCACGCGCAGCATGAGAATAGAAGAAAAAAGTAAAGGCTATATTTCTTTCTTCCTCGTTGTACATGTGAATCCAACAGGGACGGTTGTTTTTGGCAGGCCTCTATTCTAAGTTCTAGCACTGTGATGACGTTTTAATTGGGCAAGGAAAGGAAAAACAATACATGGGAGCAAAAACACGTGGTTGACCCACAAATGGGCATAGACGGAGAAGTCACCTCCTCACGCTATGTAAATGCAGTTTTGTGTAGAATGAGCGTTCTTCTGTTCCCACTTGTAAACATCTAGAAAGCGGGAAGTCCTCACCAAACCAGGTTGTCTATATAAAGCGCAAACACGAGGGGAGCGTGAGTACGGAGTACCCATACCAATGTGAAAGAAAAAAAACAATCTGATTATTGTTTTGATATATTCATAAGTTAACATAACATAAAACAAAAGGAACCATAAATAAAGTTATCTTATATATCAAAACAAGATTAGATGACGTACAATAATTATATAAAAAGTTTGAAGCTCGAAAAATCGAACAAACTTTTCTTGGTGAGCTCATACGAAATATTTAACTATCATACAAAATATAAACAGCATTCAAGGCGACACGATTATGACATTTCACATTTGAATGGTGAAATTGAAGAACACATTTCTATCTAGCTAGTTCACATTCTCTAACGCAGACCAGACCCAGAGCAATGGTGGGCATAGAACACTAATTTCTGCCTAGTGGGGTTGCTTTAATAAATTTAAAAAAATCTACAATCAATATAATA
Organism: Taxillus chinensis; assembly: GCA_023512835.1. Classification (NCBI taxonomy): domain Eukaryota; kingdom Viridiplantae; phylum Streptophyta; class Magnoliopsida; order Santalales; family Loranthaceae; genus Taxillus; species Taxillus chinensis. The sequence continues at coordinate 16,998,841 of CM042084.1, read as the reverse complement.
CCATAAAAACCCAACAATTATAGTGCTTCACTAAATTTCATCCTAATGCAGTCAGGCAATGATTATTTCATACTCATCTTCCTACTGGTTCAGCCAAACGTTTCTTGTGCTGCCGTTTCCACGAAGGCATTTCGAAAATAAATATAAAATAAGGACGATCACCGCCTGCAGGGCTATAAAGAAGGACGCCCATTTCTACCATGTATCCATCTCATAAACAAGCAGCTTTTACATCAATAAAATCTCTCGTGCGCGCTGGAAATCATGAGGAGCAAAGCCACGACCACCAACCATGGCATTGGCATTGGCATTGGCATTGGCCTTGGGAGTGGTGGTGGTGGCAGCCTCCTTTTCTGGGCCATTTTTTCAATGACTGCGTGCCCCATTTTAATGCCTGTGTCTGTTGATGGGCTGTGCATTACCAGGGAGAGGGAAGCCCTGTTGAGTTTCAAGCGAGGCCTCACCGATCCCTCCAACAGACTCTCCACCTGGGTGGAGGATAAGGACCCCCACGGCCACGGCGTGGACTGCTGCCATTGGCGTGGCGTTGTCTGCCACAATTCCACCGGCCACGTTCTTCAGCTCCGCCTCGGCTGCATGATTGGTTGCCAAAAGAAGACGGTGTTGGGAGGTAAACTCAGTCTTTCTCTGCTGGATTTAAAGCAGCTCACCCATTTGGATCTCAGCTCCAACCACTTCCAAGGGATTCTAATCCCCCATTTCTTGGGTTCACTTCAAAGCTTGACATACCTCAACTTCTCTGATGGGGGGTTCGGGGGAATGATTCCTCCACAGCTTGGAAATCTCTCCAATTTGCATTCACTGGATCTCGGAAGTTCCTATCATTCTGCATTAATGAGCGATAGTCTGGGGTGGGTTACAGGTTTGTCTAAACTCCAATACCTGGATTTGAGTTATGTAAATCTGAGCGATGCAAGGGATTGGTTGCAGGCGACTAACACACTCCCCTCCTTAGAACAACTGCGCTTGTCAGCATGCGGAACCAGTCCCAGTCCCATCACAATTCCTCCCACCACACTCCCCGTCCTTAACTTTTCGCATCTCTTCGTACTCGATCTTTCCCAGAACTCATACACCTGGGTGCCTGAGTGGGTTTTTAGCTTGCAAGGCCTCACTTCCCTTGACCTTTCCTCCAACAGTTTATCTGGTCCAATCCCAGTGGGCCTTGGCAACTTAACTCGTCTTACAACCCTTGATTTGTCCTATAACAGTTTCAATTCAAGCATCCCCGAATGGGTGTTTCATCTTCATAAACTCCAAGTCCTCGATCTTGGATGGAATTCGCTGGAGGGCGTCATTCCAGAAGGCATCGGAAACATGATTGCCCTCTCCGGCCTCGATCTTTCCTTCAACAGTTTATCTGGTCCAATCCCAGTGGGCCTTGCCAACATAACTCGTCTTACAACCCTTGATTTGTCCTATAACAGTTTCAATTCAAGCATCCCCGATTGGCTGTTTCATCTTCAAAAACTCCGAGTCCTCCGTCTTGGATGGAATTCGCTGGAGGGCGTCATTCCCGAAGGCATCAGAAACATGACTGCACTCTCCAGCCTCGACCTAAGCTACAATTCTGAGCTTCAAAGGGCAGGGCACGAGCTGATTAAATCTTTGGGAAATCTTTGTAGCTTGAGGGTCCTTGGATTGTCACGGATAAAATTTGGTTGGGAGGGCTTCGAAGCTTTCATGAGTTTATCCGGTTGCGTTCTACCCGGATTGGTCTCGTTGAGTCTGAGGGAAACTCGGCTTACTGGCAAATTTGGCAACCTCGTTGATAAGCTATCTCATTCTAAAAACTTGGCCTACCTCCGCCTTTCTTCAAATTCATTGCATGGTCCCATCCCAGAGTCCATTGGAAGATTGTCATCACTGAAATCCTTATATGTTTACCGCAATCAACTCAACGGAACTCTTCCAGAAACACTCGGACAGCTCACTAAACTTTGGGACTTGGATATTTCTGACAATCAATTGACGGGAGATGTCACACAAGCTCACTTTTCCAACCTCACGGAACTCCAATATTTCTACGCATCAAGAAACAAGCTGAGTTTGAAAGTAGGTCCCAAATGGGTTCCTCCTTTTCAACTTCGGGAACTGGATCTAGATTCATGGCAGATTGGCCCTCTATTTCCCCAATGGCTTCAATCACAAAAGCACTTAGAGTTGTTACGGTTGTCTGGTGTAGGAATATCAAGCACCATCCCCGGCTGGTTTCAAAAGTTTTCGCCCAATTGCCATTACTATAATCTCTCTCACAATCAAATCCAGGGAGGTATCCGTAAATTTGTGGAGTCCAATTTCCCAGTCGATACAGTCATTGACCTTGGTTCCAGTCGACTTAGTGGCCCGTTACCCCCCATATCACCCCGTGTAGTGAGATTATATTTATCTAACAATCAATTTTCTGGATCCATTTCCCACTTCCTGTGCCACAAACCAAGTGAACTGAACCGTTTGGAGCTTCTCGATCTTGGAAGAAATAATATGTCCGGGGAAATTTCTGATTGTTTGATGAACTGGAGATCATTGAGTTTTGTAAATTTTGAATACAATGAGTTCACAGGTCATATTCCAAGCTCAATCCAATCTTTAGGTGATCTCCGATCATTACATCTCCGCAACAATCACCTCCAAGGAGAATTAACCCCTTCCCTAAGAAACTGTACATCCCTAGTTGTCATGGACCTTGCTGGAAATGATTTTTTGGGGAGCATACCTTTTTGGATAGGGGAAAGACTTGCTGCCCTCAAAGTTCTTAACTTGGGCTCAAACAGATTCTTTGGGAAAATCCCCCATCAACTATGTGCCCTTACATCCCTTCAAATATTGGACCTTGCTCATAACGATCTCTCCGGAAACATTCCTACATGCTTCAATAACTTTATTGCCATGACCATTGATCAAAATTCAAGTGAGATTCTGATTTCTTTCAAAAGTTCGACTATCAATATTGCAGGGGAAATGGCGGCCCTTTTTAGATCATGCATATATTGCAATGAAGGGCAGGACCGATGAATATAGTACAACTCTTGGCTTGGTGACAGGTATAGACCTTTCAGACAATCTTTTATCCTGGAGAGATTCCAAAAACATTAACAAGTCTCATAAGTTTGCGATCTTTGAATTTATCTAATAATCATTTGATTGGTCGAATTCCAGAGACAATGGGACCGATGAAAGCTCTAGAATCTATTGATTTTTCCACAAACCAACTATTTGGTGTAATTCCTACTAGCATTTCCGATTTAACATTCATAAATCATTTCAATGCATCCAACAATAAATTATTTGGGCGGATTCCATTGAGCACTCAACTTCAAAGCTTTAATGCTTCTAGTTTTTATGGAAATCAACTTTGTGGGCCTCCATTAAATGACATTTGTAGTGGTGCATTAGTCAAGGGTGAAATTGAACATGAAAATAAAGGGGAAGGGGGAGAAATGGAATGGTTTTATGCGTACATGGTGATTGGTTACATTATTGGATTTTGGTTTGTATGCACACTTTTGTTATTCAAAAAGTCTTGGAGACAAGCATACTTTAGATTATTTGATAGTTTATGGCAAAGGATCATTGTTCTAGTCAGGAATAACTATTAGATAAGCATTTTTATTTTTGAATAATAATGTCATTATAAATTTGTATTAGAAGATCAAAATCAATATTTTGTATTTGTTGAATTTAGTACACACTTTTCTCTTTCTCTCTCTCTTTGCTAGTGTATATATGTGTGTGGCCGCGCAATGATAAAGTAGTATTTAATCATGGACATGACTCATTTATTTGTGCCTCACCCTCAGGGGTGTTAAATAGGTTGGTTGGGCCGGGTCTAGTCTATGCGGATCCAGCTCATTTTTAAATGGGCCATAATTGTTAGGTCTGGTCCGGCCCGCATGCGTGGCGGGCCGTTCACAAATTGGCTCATTTAAATTATATTTTTTTTTTACTTTAAATATTTTATTTCTCTTGAAAATTTATCGATTTTAGTTCCTGGAGATAGGGATGACAATGACTCGGGTCGGGCCCAAGTACCGCCCAACTTGAACCAGACATAAAAATAAATAGCCCGCCCCTAACCTAACTCGATCCGGTGGTTTGGGCTGGTTGGGTTGGGTTGGATCGATATTTTTTACCCTATATTTCTTTAAACATTCCAGGTTGGACGAGTTAGGCAATATTTGAGCCCGACCTGATAGCTTGTCAAGACAGGTCAAATAAGGTCGAGAGGCCCATGGCAGGGCGGGTCGATTTTGTCATTTCTACCTATGGGTCAAATACAACCTTCACACAACTATGAAGACAACCAAACTTATAAAATATGAGTATATTATGTAAACTTATAATAAATTAAATTTAAGAAAATAAAAAAAAATAAAAAATAGTAAAATCAGCCCGCTAGTTAGCCTGCTAGCCTATGGGCTCAGCCCACTTGAACTATAGCTAGTGGGCTAGAACCTGTTTTGGCCTGCATATAAACGAACAAATTTTACAGCTACGACTCGAAAAAAAATACGAGCCAACCAGCAAAGGCCGCGGGCCAAAAGCCCCTTTAACATTCCTATACACCCTCTCCAATATCTCCAACCTTCGCTCACTATTGATAACACTAACTATTTTCCCTCTATTGTATATGGTCATAGCGTAGACATTAAATAATAATGAATTATACATTGATCATCACCACTACTTCGAAAATAACCTAAAGCCCATGGGAGAAATTCAATCTTGAGATTTTCTTCTTGTTGGATGTGCCAGCTATCTTCAATTTCGATGTCATCTCGTTCCAACTTCTTCCATTATTCTTATTTCCATTAAATTGTTTTGTTTTTGACACCACAAACTCAACAGTAACCATGAATTGAAGAATCAATTGGTTGGGGCTACCGCTTACCAATTGATCAGGTTTCCAACAATGGCCTTGAAGAAAATCGTTGTTTCTGAGCATGGATCGTTAAATCATACAGCCTCATCTGCATCAAAGAACAATCAAGAAGAGAAGACTTGGCACGTGCTGCATTCGCCTTAAGATGACAGACAACAACAGAGAAGTTCTTTTGTTCGCATATATTCAGTGATGAAATTTGTCTCAAACGTTAGAAACACTTTCCATTCACAAAAGCAAGCGATGATGAGTTTTTGGAAGTTGTAAAATAGATTTCTGTTAATATTTCCATCTCCTTTGCAAATTGCAGAGCAATAATCCTAAAAACAATGACACTTATGACTTATTATTTGATGTTTCTAGCATTATTATTGTTCTTAAAGAACATGTCCTGGTGTATCTGACCTCTTTGTGATTTGTCTCGATTCAAAACTAAAAACGTGCCTTTGATCCTTGTGATTATCACAAAATCATTCTGTCACCCATGGTTTAATTCATGGAAAATTTAATTATATTAAATTAGAGATATATTTACATGTATTTGTTTGGACTTGAGTTTATTAGGTTGGGGGTGTTAATGTGTGGGCAATTACCTACTATATCTTTGGAAGGGGACAGTGTAATTGTATTTTTCACACTGCATGTTGCTTTATTGATATGCAGAGTAATCTAAGGAAATGCGTAAAAGATTAAGAATTAGAATTGTTCCCTTCTTTTAGACTTAGCGGTGGAATGCCTAATGCTTGGTTTCTTGCTTAATCATTGGAGAGGAGCGAGTGACAAGATCCACATTTCAACATATTGTTGTTCTGTCAGACTCACATAAGTTGACCTTTAGCCCATTCTTGTTATCTCATTCATACGATCTGCATGGATGGCATAATTTTTTTAATATATAGGCCTTTATTCTAGCTCACGACAAGCTCCACAACCCTCTCCCTAAGAAAAACTTGTTGGCTTTTCGTGTTCTTTTTTCAGTAAATATATCATTCATTTATTATTATTTATTTATTTTTGGAGACACTGATAATTATTTTTTACCCATGGTAAAAAAAGCATCCTATTATGGAGCAAATATTTTGTTGACTCGTGATTATAAACAGAGGTACTTTCTCATAACAAGGTGTCCCATCCTTGGAGGCTTGGATACCTTGAGAGATTCTGAAGTAGATTACACTATTGAAGCCATTGGAGCTAATCCTGGGAATGAGAGTGCATGGAGATACCTTCAAGGCCTCTACAAAGGCAGTGAACGAGCTTACATCGATGATGCTCGAGTCACCTCAGTTTGTTTGAAGGTTTTGAATTCTGAATGCAATCATGTATTTGGTCTTAGCACTCTTTTGGATCTTCTCATCAAAGGTTTTAAACCTGGCCAAGAATTTAAAGAAGCCATGGATGCTCTGAAGGCCCCTGACGTGGATGCACCGGATTCGAGCCTGGCAGAGACGATTTGTTCTGTTCTGCAACACATTGACTCAATGAGAGCAAATTACTGGACATGGCGCAGGGGCTGCCTTCCTCGAGCTGTCCAGTGAGCGTCAGTTAAGGGACTGATAGGATTGTTTTGTTAAAGCTTAGGTTAAGGACTGTACTCTGATGTCATTTATATGTAATTCAGACTGTTTGAAATTTCTAACTACATATGTATGTCTACCATGTAAGGTTTCCCCTCGAGCGTGTTCTGGCTAGGACCGTTAACGAGCTGATGAGCTATTTAGGATTATCTAGTAGAAAGCATGGCTCATTGCTCGCTTTAGTCGGGCTCAAGTTTAGGCCTAATGAGCCTATGTTGTTGTTTATACATATATTGTTTTGCTTATAAATAAGTTTGGTATAATGTTATTATATTATCAATTTAATACATCAATGCATTAATATTATATTTAATAATTTGATAGTGAGATTGTTAATGTTATTCTCACGTGATGAAGCATCTTTGCAATGCACTTGTGACAAGGTTCACCTTTAAAATAGAAGTGAATCAATATTATTTGTGTCTGTGCCACATAAGTTAATTTCAAATGCATTGTCGACCCAACCAACAACCTAACTGTTATTCGTCTAATTAAAATAACAAATTCACTTCACCTGAAGGAAGCCCAACGCAATACATGTCCCTCAAACAAATTCACAGGTTGACGAGGTAGGAATGAAAAACGGGAAGTTAACACGCGTATTTATAAGATGCGATTTAAATATGTCATGATACGCCCATGGCTAATTGCTTTGGATGATTTTGTCTTTGTTTATTTGTTTTTGTTTTTACTACCATCTAGAAAGCGGGAAGTCCTCGGCAAACCAGGTTGTCTATATAAAGCGCAAACACGAGGGGAGCGTGAGTGCGGAGTACCCATACCAATGTGAAAGAAAAAAACAATCTGATTATTGTTATGATATATTCATAAGTTAACATAACATAAAACGAAAGCAACCATAAATAGAGCTATTTTATATATCAAAACAAGAATAGATAACGTACAATAATTATATAAAAAGTTTAAGCTTGGAACATTGTAATAACATTGTAAAAATATGTTAAGCTTTAAGGTAAGGTGGCTTGTATAAACTAGAGGGTGATAAACAAATTCACAGGTTGACGAGGTAGGATAGAAAAACGGGAAGTTAACACCCGTATTTATCAAGATGCGATTTAAATATGTCATGACACGCCCATGGCAAATTGCTTTGGATGATTTTGTCTTTGTTTATTTGTTTTTGTTTTTACTACCATCTTGCCAATGTGAAAAAAAAACAATCTGATTATTGTTATGATATATTCATAAGTTAACATAACATAAAACAAAAGGAACCATAAATAAAGCTATTTTATATATCAAAACAAGAATAGATAACGTACAATAATTATATAAAAAGTTTAAGCTTGAAACATTGAACAAACTATTCTTGGTGAGCTCATACGAAATATTTAACTATCATACAAAATATAAACAGCATTCAAGGCGACACGATTATGACTTTTAACATTTGAATGTTGAAATTGAAGAACACATTTCTATCTAGTTCACATTCTCTAACCCAGACAAGACCCAGAGCAATGGTGGGCATAGAACACTAATTTCTGCCTAGTGGGGATGCTTTAATAAATTTAAACAATCTACAATCCATATAATACCATAAAAACCCAACAATTATAGTGCTTCACTAGTTTTCATCCTTGCAATGATTATTTCATACTCTTTTCTTCTTACTGGTTGAGCCAAACGTATCTTGTGCTGCCGTTTCCACGATGGCATTTCGAAAATAATTATAAAATATGGGCGATCACCGCCTGCAGGGCTATAAATAAGGACGCCCATTTCTACCATGTATCCATCTCATAAACAAGCAGCTTTTACATCAATAAAATCTCTCGTGGGCGCTTGAAATAATGAGGAGCAAACCCACGATCACCAACCATGGCATTGGCCTTGGAAGTGGTGGTGGTGGCGGCAGCCTCCTTTTCTGGGCCATTTTTTTAATGACTGCGTGCCCGGTGCCCCATTTTAATGTCTGTGACTGTGTCTGTCGATGGGCTGTGCATTCCCAGGGAGAGGGAAGCCCTGTTGAGTTTCAGACTCTCCTCGTGGGTGGAGGATAAGGATCCCCGTGGCGATGCCGCGGACTGCTGCCATTGGCGTGGCGTTGTCTGCCACAATTCTTCTTACTCTGTCGTGTCTTCATATAGGTTCCCCTCCTTGCTGGTATGCGCCGCATCACATTTCTTGCTTTCCCTAATTATCATAAAAAAGTTTTGATTTATTATACCTAATAGAAGTGAATCAATGTTATTTGTGTGTTCTGTGCCACAAGTTAAATTTTCAACAATTTATATGCGTTGTGTACCCAACCAACAACCTAACTTTTATTCATCTAATTAAAATAACATTGTAAAAACATGCTAAGCTTTAATGTAAGGTGGCTTGTATAAACTAGAGGGTGATAAACTCATGGTTGCAGAAAGGTCTTACAATCGTCTCCTGCTCCAAAATGCAATCAGCTTATACGTAAGTGAGAGTTAATTGTGAGCCGATATTACCTTACAGATTTAGTTTAGGTGAACTGATAACATTTCATTGATGATCAACTATCTTGTGGAAGACAGAATTAATATGAAGAATGTTATAATTTTTTCAACAAATGTAAACAAGTTTAGTTTGAAAGGTGTTTATTAATGATATAAGCAGATTTATGAGACTAAAAATAATCAGAAAAAATAATAATAGTCCTCTCCTTGCCGTTGGTTTTCCTGTGCAGGTGATTCTCTGAAACTCCTAATTTTTCTCTCCTTTTTTGGTCTTATTTGCAGCTGCTAAAAATCTCTCTACTTTTCTAGAAAACACTACCCGATTCATGATTCATGGGTGGCCACTCTTCATGGCCTCAAGATTTGGGTATTAGGCCTCCCGGCCACTTTACCTGATTCATGGGTATTCACCCATGGTTAATTGTTTTCGATGATCTTGTCTTTGTTTGTACTTCCATTACATATGGGAATAGAAGAAAAAACTAGAGGCTATTTTTCATTCTTCCTCGTTGTATTAATTCATCGGGCGCTTTTGTTTTGTCCAAGCCTCTATTCTAACAGGATGATGACAATTTGATTGGGCAAGGAAAGGAAACGTATCGAAATCGGAGACTTCTTCACATTCCAGGAACCTTTGCATCCACTATTTGTTTTATTAGCTACAGTGATTTTCAGAACCACAACAATAGATGGGTGCAAAAACACGTGGTTGACCCACAAGTGGGTATTGACGGACAAGTCACTTCCTCCTAACGCTATGTAACTGCAGTTTTGTGCAGAATGAGCGTTTTTCGGTTCCCATTTGTGAGCACGGTAAATATACACCAATGTCTTGGTGAACTCATTCAAGGCGACACGATTATGACATTTCACATTTGAATGGTGAAATTGAAGACCACATTTCTATCTGGTTCACATTCTCTAACCCAGAGCAGTGGTGGCCGGTGGGCATAGAACACTAATTTCTGTCTAGGGGGGTTGCTTCAATAAATTTAAATACTCCACAGTCAATATAATACAATAAAAACCCAACAATTATAGTGCTTCACTAATTTTCATCCTCATGTAGTTGCAGTCATGCAATGATTATTTCATACTCTTTTCTTCCTACCGGTTGAGCCAAACGTATCTTGTGCTGCCGTTAACACGAAGGCATTTCGAAAATAATTATAAAATAAGGACGATCACCGCCTGCAGGGCTATAAATAAGGACGCCCATTTGTAGCTTGTATCCATCCCATTCCCATAAACAAGCACCTTTTACATTAATTAATAAAATCTCTCGTGCACGCTTGAAATCATGAGGGGCAAAGCCACGACCACCAACCATGGCATTGCCATCGGCCTTGGGCTTGGGAGTGGTGATGGTGGCAGCCTCCTTTTCTGGGCCATTTTTTTAATGACTGCGTGCCCCATTTTAATGTCTGTGTCTTGTTGATGGGCTGTGCATTCCCAGGGAGAGGGAAGCCCTGTTGAGTCTCAAGCGAGGCCTCACCGATCCCTCCAACATACTCTCCTCCTGGTCTTGGGTGGAGGATGGCGTGGACTGCTGCCATTGGCGTGGCGTTGTCTGCCACAATTCCACCGGCCACGTTCTTCAGCTCCGCCTCGGCTGTTCTATTATTGGTTGCGAAACAGAGAAGGTAAAGTTCGGAGGTAACCTAAGTCCTGCTCTCCTGGATTTAAAGCAGCTCACCCATTTAGATCTCAGCACCAACGACTTCACAGGGATTCCAATCCCTCGTTTCTTGGGTTCACTTCATAGCTTGACATACCTCAACTTCTCTGATGGGGGGGTTCGGGGGTATGATTCCTCACCAACTCGGAAATCTCTCCAATTTGCATTCACTGGATCTCCGAAGTTCATATGATTCCTCTAAATTAAGGAGCGATAGCCTCGGGTGGGTTACAGGTTTGTCTAAACTGCAATACCTGGATTTGAGTGGTGTAGATCTGAGCGAGGCAATGGATTGGTTGCAGGCGACCAACACACTCCCCTCCTTAAAACAACTGCGCCTGTCATCATGCCAAATCAGTAGTCCTACCACACTCCCTGTCCTTAACTTTTCGCATCTTTCCGTACTCGATCTTTCCTCCAACAGTATATCTGGTCCAATCCCAGTGGGCCTTGCCAACTTAACTCGTCTTACTACCCTTGTCCTTTCATGGAACCGTTTCAATTCAAGCATCCCCGATTGGCTGTTTCATCTTAATAAACTCCATGTCCTCGATCTCGGAGAGAATTCGCTGGAGGGCGTCATTCCAGAAGGCATTGAAAACATGACTGCCCTCTCCAGCCTCGACCTAGGCTACAATTCCAAGCTTGAAGGGGTAGTGCGCATGCTGATTAAATCTTTGGGATTTCTTTGCCGCTTGAGGGAACTTGGATTGTCCGGGATAAAATTAGGCCGGGAGGGCTTCGAAGCTGTCACGAGTTTATCTGGCTGCGCTGATTTGGACGTATTGGATCTGCGTGAAACCCAGCTCACTGGCAAATTTGGTAACCTCGTTGATAACCTAGCTGCTCACTCTAAAAGCTTGGCCGGCCTCTACCTTGATTCAAATTCATTGCATGGTCCCATCCCAGAGTCCATTGGAAGATTGTCGTCACTGCAAATCTTAGCGGTTTCAAACAATCATCTCAACGGAACTCTTCCAGAATCACTCGGACAGCTCACTAGACTTCGGGGCCTTTTTATTTTTGACAACCAATTGATGGGAGATGTCACGCAAGCCCACTTTTCCAACCTCACCGAACTCTATTTTTTCTCCGCATCAAGAAACAAGCTGAGTTTGAAAGTAGGTCCCAAATGGGTTCCTCCTTTTCAACTTCGGGATCTGGAACTAGATTCATGGCAGATTGGCCCTCAATTTCCCCAGTGGCTTCAATCACAAAAGCACTTATCATGGTTACGGTTGTCTGGTGTAGGAATATCAAGCACGATCCCCGACTGGTTTCTAAAGTCTTCTCCCAATTGCAAATACTATAATCTGTCTCACAATCAAATCCAGGGAGGTATCATTAAATTTGTGCAGTCTATTTTCTCAGTCGGTACGGTCATCGACCTTGGTTGGAATCGACTTACTGGCCCATTAACCCCCATATCACCCCGTATACTGAGATTACATTTATCTAACAATCAATTTTCTGGATCCATTTCCCACTTCCTATGCCACAAACCAATTGAGCAGAACCGTTTGGAGCTTCTCGATCTTGGAAAAAATAATATATAAGGGGAAATTTCTGATTGTTTGATGAACTGGAGATCAGTGATCTTCATAAATTTTGAATATAATGAGTTCACAGGTGAGATTCCAAGCTCCATCCAATCTTTAGTTCATCTCCACTCATTACACCTGCGCAACAATCACTTGCAAGGAGAATTGCCCACTTCTCTAAGAGACTGTACATCTCTAGTTGTCATGGACCTTTCTGAAAATGATTTTTTGGGGAGGATACCATCTTGGGTGGGGGAATGGCTGGCTGCCCTGAAAGTTCTTAACTTGGGCTCAAACAGATTTTTTGGAAAAATTCCCCGTCAACTATGTGCCCTGACAGTCCTTCAAGTACTAGTCCTTGCTCATAACAATTTATCCGGAAGCATTCCTACATGTTTTAGTAACCTTTCTGCCATGACCATTGATCAAAATTCAAATACGATTCTGATTCCTTTAAAAACTCTGCTTTCGAGAATTGCGGGGCTTGATTATACGTGGGGCCGTTTGGATCATGCATATATTGCCACAAAGGACAGGATTGACGAATATAGTACAAATCTTGGCTTGATGACAGGTATAGACTTTTCGAACAATTTCTTATCCGGAGAGATTCCAAAGACATTAACAAGTCTCACTACCTTGTGATATTTGAATTTATCTTATAATCGTTTGACTGGTCGAATTCCGAAACAATGGGGCTGATGAAAGCACTAGAATCTATTGATTTTTCCACAAACCAATTATTTGGTGTGATTCCTATTAGCATTTCTAGTTTAACATTCATAAATCATTTCAACGTATCCAACAATAAATTAGCTGGGAGGATTCCATTGAGCACTCAACTTCAAAGCTTTAATGCTTTTAGTTTTTCCGGAAATCAACTTTGTGGGCCTCCATTGAATGGCAATTGTAGTGGTGCATCAGCCTGGAATGAAATTGAACATAAAAATGAAGGGGCAGGAGGAGAAGTGGAATGGTTTTTCGTGTGCATAGTTATTGGTTTCATTATTGGATTTTGGTGTGTATGGGTACCTTTGTTATTCAAAAAGTCTTGGAGACAAGCATACTTTAGATCGCTTGATAGCTTGTGCCAAAGGATCATTGTTCTAGTCACAAACGACTATTAGATAAGCATTTTTATTTTTGAATAATAATGTCATTATAAATTTGTATTGGAAGATCGAAATCAATATTTTGTATTTATTGATGTTGGTTCACACTCTTCTCTCTCCGTGTGTGTAAATATGTGTGTGAGCGTGCACGCACAATGATAAAGTAGTATTTAATTATAGACATGAATAATTTATATATGCTTGCACCTTCTCCAATATTTCCAGCTTTCGCTCACTATCGACAACACTACCTATTTTCCCTCTATTGTATGTGGTCATAGTGTAGACATTCAATAATAATGAAATATACATTGGTCACCACCATTACTACGAAAATAACCTAAAGCCAATGGGAATTAAGAAACCAATCCTGAGATTTTCTTCTTGCTGGATGTGCCAACTATCTTCAATTGGTGTCATTTCGTTCCGACTTCTTCCATTATTCTTATTTCCATTAAGTTGTTTTGTTCTTGAAGAATCAAATTGGTTGGGGCTACCCTTACCAATTGATCAGGTTTCCAACAATTGGTTTTAATGTGTGATATCACTAATTTGGGTCTAAGCTATGAACTCATAATGCCTTGTGGACGAAGAAACTATCAGCAACTAATGAAATTGGGCAGCCATATATCACTCCAGAAATAGTTATTATTTTCGCATTGTCCTCCAATTCAAACCTTAAATGCTCCGTAATCCGTATACTTAGGTGCCAAAAAACATTCAATCACAGTAATTTATAATATTTTTTTTCAAAAGGTAAAAGAAGAAAACCAAAAAAAAAAAAAAAAACTCCACAATTTTCAGTTTCATCATTTATAAATTCATGCTTGTGATCCTTTTTTTGTTTGCCACCCATTGTTGCATTTCCACTCCAAAATACAAATAAAGTCGTCAAACACTTCTCCACCCTAATTAATACTCATTCCCACATTTCCCATTGCCACAACACTTACCCAAATCACTGGATAGATTTAAAACGTTGCTCCAAAAAACGATTAGAGGGTCTGCCCTCAGTATTGTTGGGCACACTTGATTCAGGATCAAGTGCTTGAAACCTCAATTTATCTTCAGGGACAAAAGCTGCTATTCCTTTTCTCGTTAGAAGAAGCATTCTTCCTTTCCTAAATGTTGTGCTTATTCTTGGCCTTATAGTCTGGTAGGAGTTTGCAATTTTTTTTCCAGGGATGGAAGCTGACATTCCATTTCCATCATTGGGTTGGGCTGCAAGAATTTTCCTTTTCTTGTCAGGAGGAGTTTTATTTTTCTGAATGTTGTGCTTATTCTTGAGTTACTTGGTGTCATAGTTTACCTAACCTGCATATTCATATAACAAAACAACTAGTTACCAATACGAACTAAACGGATATGTAGATGCTACTGCATTTAAAAGACTAAATATTAAGAACTTGCAGGCTTAAAGCAAAGGCTAGTTGTTTTACACAGACTTTCAACAAAACCGTGCATTTAGCCACTGAAGGCGGGCACAGATTTGCAATAGCATGACAATTCACAATTTGACGATTTTGTAAAGGACATCGAGAAACTGTGGTGATGACATTTTATGCGGGGATACAGAAAAAGTAAGGGTGTTTGACTGTTCTATGTGTGTTGATGACATACTATGCAGGGATAACTCTGGTCGCACTTTCATCTGCTACCCAAAAAAGAAAAGAAAACGCAAACAAAGACTGCCCTTTGGCGCTCTGCAGTGCACACTGCACAAGCATGTCATCTTCATTAATCTTCAATAGTAGGACATAATCTAGACGACACCTTACCTGGCGATAAGTCATGAACAGTCAAGCACCCTAATTTCGTAGCTGATGCCAAGTATATCCCCGGACAAAAAAGCATTAAAATGTGAGAACAATAACAAAAAGCTAAAAGAAAAAATGAAAAATATTTAACCACCAATTTGATAATTGCACCTTATCTGAATTCTCAAAGTATTTGAATTAGTAGTACTGACAAGCCAAAGATTCCCTTCTCACGCACCCAACAAAGAAACATGCAAAATTCAGAAAGAACGGAAAAAAAAGGAGGTCAAACCTTAAATTCAAAAAAAAAAAAATGATAGCGCGGGCTTAGGGGAGAAAACATACATGTATTTGAAACAAAAACAAATTATTAAAACACACACACATGCCATACCCAATTTGCAATTTCTCAGAAAGGCAGAAGTCATGGCTAAGGCACAGAAGACACAGCGGAAGGGTGGCAGAGATCCTGCGGACGACCGCGACAGGGACGACAGGGCTGCGGCAGCAAGCTTTCGCCGACAGATCTGGTTCGGAAGGGTATTTTTAATTTTTAATTTAACTATTAATTTTGAAAACAAAAATAAAATAAAATTTTATATTTTCAAAAATTATATTTAAGATTGGTATTGAAAACGAAAATGGAATTGAGATTTTCGAATACTTTTTTTATTTGGTGAATGTTTTTGGGTATTGATCATGACGGTATCTCATCCATAAGTCATAAGTCGTGAGAGGCAGTTGAGCATCACTCACATCGAAGCAGACCTCCTACCGTCGAGCATCCCTCACCCTCGGGTGTGTCTCCTCTTTCTCTCCCCGCAGTCGAGCTTTCCCTCAAGCAGACCCCCGCGTGTCCCCCCTGTCCTCGCTGCCGACGGTGAATGGGGGAGGGAGGTTACTGATGTGTTTAAGTAATTGTATTTTGTACATCTCATTGCCTTTGCATATGAGATGTTTGATGAAATATCTAGTGATTGTTCATGGGCTATCATTTGAGTTTTGTCTTCGGATATTGGATGAAATTCTTCAACGATAGCTATGAAGGGGCCAATTTTTGCTAAAATGTGTAGGAATTTAGATCCCTCTTAGGCTGTATACTCGTTGAACGCTTGCAATGATAAATTGATTGCTGCTACTAATCAGAAAATCCAAGTATACAAGTTGGTGCTACGGGATGATGGCACTCGTGAGTTGCAGTCTGAATGTGGTCATCATGGACACATACTTGCTCTCTATGTACAAACTCCTGGAGATTTCATTGTTGTTGATGATTTAATGAAATCAATCTCCTTATTGATCTACAAGGTACCACTCTCTAATATGTACCGAGTCAAAAGCCTGCCTTGTTTTTTTGCTCCACGAGGAATGTCCAATCTTATTTTTAATCATCATTCATACAACTGTAGTTATTGATCTATCTTGACAAATTATCAATTTTTAAAATTGTTAATTTTTATTTGGTTTTGATCTATCTTGATAGCTGTTCATGTTTGTCTTTTGTTTCTTGGTGTGAGACCGAATCGTTTACTTTTCTCTCTCTCTTTTTTTTTTTCTAAATAATTTACTGTGATTGATTGTATTGTTTTTCATCATGAGGAAGGTGCTATCGTGGAGCCCCTGGACTATAATGCAAATTGGATGGCTGCAGATGAGGTATTTGATGATGATGTTTGCCTTGGTGTTGAGAACAACTTTAGCCTCTACTGTCTGGAAGAACAATGAGGGTTCCACTGATGAGGAGCAAGCTTGTCTAGAGGTGGTTGGCAAATACCGTGTTGGAGAATTTATCAATAGGTTCTGGCATGGTTCCCTTGTGATTGGATTACTACATTCTGATGTGGATCAGATTCCCACAATAATTTTTAGCACAATGGATGGTATCATTGGAGTTTTTGCATCACTCCGCCATGAGCAATACATTTTCTTGGAGAAGTTGCAGACCAAATTGAGGAAGGTAATAAAAGGCTTTGGAGGGTTGTGCCAAATTTTCTAGATGAAGATATGATTGAGTCGTTCCTTGATCTCAAGTGAATCCGGATGGATGAGATCTCTTGAACTGATTAAGACTAACCCCATCTTTATATGCTTTATGTTATTTTTCTCCTTTCCCTATGTATAGTATCTATGCGTACAAATAGTAAATATTGACATGTTTTTCCAATTTTTTTATATTTCTTTATTGTTTATGAATATTGTTTAAACTTGTTAAACGTATGATCGATTTTGGTTAGTATTGACTGTGAATTATATAACTTTTTAGTTACTTCGAATATTTCAATCATTAAACATGTGGTGGAGAATATTGCAATGTGTAAATGATAGTAAAAGTAGATTTGTTGAGGGAAAAAAATGATGGTCATGAGTTGATGGGGTTGACAGAACTTATTTTATCTCTTTCTTTTGTAAGAAATGCCCAAATTTTCAAAATTCAGCTTAATTCATGGATTTTTATTTTTATTTTTTTTGAACTCAGGTCGTTATAAAATACAGTTCTTAATGGTTTTTTTCTTAAAACATGTGAAACATGGGTTAATGAAGCTTAGTTCATGGGATAATCATACTTATTCTATGGTAGACCATACAAATTAACATTGTCATCATATCCAAATGCAAAAAAAGAAAAGAAATGGTGTGCTCTAAAAGGAATGCAAGTTTAAAAGGAGATGAGCATATGCTATGCATCGTTATATTGGAACTTGTTAATCAGAATTTTCCACAAGAATATGTTGAACATCATTAACACATTCATAGACTATAATTTCATTTGCCGATCCAAAAACACAATTAACTGCCAAGCGACATAGAAAACAAAACATTGTGACCTTATTAACAAAAATTAAAATTATGCGGAGCCTTCTCTCCTATGGGGCTTGAATGATGTTGCTTAGGTGCACAATAAGACCACTTGATGTTAACTCTCCAGCAAACAAACACTACTTATTAGCAGAACAGCAATCCGTAGATTGTCTATCTAAACATAAAAGAACACAAATTGCTTGCATCACACTTGGGTTTGCATCTAAAACATCTCTCTTTCAAGCATGGCAGCCAAATCAGAATCAGCCCAACTGTCCCTCTGATTTTCCATCCTTATCACTATTGTAACATTTAAAAGGATAGGTACGCATGCACAACAAGAAATGGTAATTCAATTAGCATAACTAAAATTAGAAATCCATAGACAATGCTGATTTGCAGAAGAAAATCAGGGCATGACCCATGGGAAATTTGCAACCATAATACTAGTTTCTAGAAAAAGTGATCAACAACAACCAAGAAGTAGTCAGTTTTTTGTCACAACTTTTGTAACCTTCTTAATGGATTTATTTATTTATTTATAATAAAATTCTCTTTTTGTGGGAAAAAAAATGAAAGAAGCAACACATAATAGTTACATTTTGAAACACATAGTACATATAAAAGGACAATTCTTAATGAACATAAATTGTTATTCATATTGGACAAGGATTGAATTTGACCTTCACTTCATCAAAAGCTTCTTTTCCCATGCAAACAATTTATCCCACACCGTAGCATGATCCCACAATTTCTTTGCTCCCATCAGGGAAAACGGTAGTTGAAACAGACATAAAATCAAAAAGTAATCTAATAAAGTTTAATATCTAATCATTAACAAGCAAATGCTCCAAAGACTCACATATGCATTCACATGCCTAGTGGCACCAGAGAAAATATTAGTTGCACCTCTAGCGGATCTCATAACTTGATTCAGAACACATATTGCACCTATGAATTGGATTACATTCCATTGTTTGGCTGAAAACTTTTTTTTTTTAATGTTGGGATGGAATGATCATATTGTGCTAGTATTTCTAAATGTGTTTTTTTTTTGGAAATTTATTGTTGGAAATCTAAAGAACTTGACATCTGTAAATACCCTTCGTGGTTGTATGCATCTAGTTGACTTGGCAGGAAGTGAAAGGTTGATAAACCTGAGGTGGTTGGAGATAGTGCTTTAGGAGATGTAATTGCTGCTCTTGCTCATAAAAATTCACATGTTCCATATAGGAACAGTAACTCACCCATTTGTTGCCATATTCACTTGGTAAGATTTTTCTTCTACTCTGAACTCTCTTTCCTCACTTCACCACAAACGATAATGATATCTTTTGTCCTTGCGCATATTAGTCCTGAACCTGATACTTTAGGAGAGACACTTAGCAATAGCACACCCAAATTTGCAGAATGGGTTTCCACTATTGAGCTTGGTGCTGCTCGAGCTAACAAAGACAGCAATGCAGATGTTAAAGGCTTTATACAATATACGAAAATACTAATTGGAGGAACTTGTTAATCCAAACCTGAATTGCCATATTTTAGAAATTGCTACAGCTTTATCATTCTAAAAATAAATGAATACATTTGGGCAAGGTTAACATCACGCAGCCCGGGCATTGGGCATGGTGGTAAAAGTGGGGTTGGGCTTTCCTCCTTGTATCAATCCAACGGGCGCTTTTGTTTTTGCCAAGTTTCTTTTCTAACACGATAATGCCATTAATCATTTTTGCAATCCCGGAGGCTTCCTTTGCATCATACTATGCACTAACCCGCGGAGTGCATGTTTCAGTTTCAATATTTGTTTTGTTAGCTAGATAGTCATTTTCAAACCCATAACAATGGATGGGTGCAAAAAACATGGTTGGGCAGAGACGCACAAGTTTTGTCATCCTAAGTCCTACCCATGTAAATGCAGTATAGTATTGTGTAGAATGAGCGTTTTGTTTAGTTCCCATTTGTAAATACCTAGAAAGCGGGAAGGCCTCACCAAACCAGGTTTTTCTCCGGTTCACATTCTCTGACCCAGACCCCGAGCAATTTGCTCTCCTGTGTAGCGAATATAATGTAATAAATATAATATAAATTTAAACAATCTACAATCAATATAATATAATAGAAAACAACCCAACAATTATAGTGCCTAAACGTATCTCTGGCGTTTCCACGAAGGCGTCGTGGTGCCGTTTCCACGAAGGCATTGTGTTGCCGTTTCCACAAAGGCATCTTTGAAAATAATTGGCACTCATAGACACTCTGGGGGGAGTTTGGGTAATAAAATAAGGGCGGTCATCCCTTCTGCAGGGTTATTAATAATAAGGACGAGCGTTTGTACCTTGTATCACATGACGTTACATAGACAAGTAGCTTTTACAGTAATGGAAGCTCTCTCGTGCGTGAAATTATTCATGAGGAGCAAACCCACGACCACCAATTACCATGGCATTGGCATTGGCCTGGGCCTTGGGAGTGGTGATGGTGGCCGCCTCCTTTTCTGGGTCATGTTTTTAATGACTGTGTCTGTTGATGGACTGTGCATTCCGAGGGAGAGAGAAGCCCTGTTGAGTTTCAAGCGAGGCCTCACCGATCCCTCCAACAGACTCTCCTCTTGGGTGGAAGATGGCAATGGCACGGACTGCTGCCATTGGCGTGGCGTTGTCTGCCACAATTCAACCGGCCACGTTCTTCAGCTCCGCCTCGGCTGTATTGTTGCTTGCCATACGAAAAAGGTGTTGGGAGGTAAACTCAGTCCTTCTCTGCTGGATTTAAAGCAGCTCGCCCACTTGGATCTCAGCTCCAACCACTTCGGAGGGATTCCAATCCCCCGTTTCTTGGGTTCACTTCAAAGCTTGACATACCTCAACCTCTCTAACGGGGGGTTCAGAGGAATGATTCATGTACAACTTGGAAATCTCTCCAATTTGCATTCACTCGATCTCGGAGGTTCTGCATTAAGGAGTGATAGTCTCAGGTGGGTTACAGGTTTGTCTAAACTCCAATACCTGGATTTGAGTTATGTAAATCTGAGCGAGGCAATAGATTGGTCGCAGGCGACCAACACACTCCCCTCCTTAAAACAACTGCGCCTGTCATCCTGCCAAATCAGTAGTGCTCTCACAATTCCTCCCACCACACTCCTCGTCCTTAACTTTTCGCATCTTTCCGTACTCGATCTTTCCTATAACAGTTTATCTGGTCCAATCCCAGTGGGCCTTGGCAATTTAACTCGTCTTACAACTCTTGACCTTTCAGCGAACAGTTTCAATTCAAGCATCCCCAAATGCCTGTTTCATCTTAATAAACTCCAAGTCCTCAAACTTGGATCGAATTCATTGGAGGGCGTCATTCCAGAAGGCATCGCAAACATGACTGCACTCTCCAGCTTCGACCTAAGCTACAATTCCAAGCTTGAAGGGGTAGGGCACGTGCTGATTAAATCTTTGGAAAATCTTTGCAGCTTGAGGAAACTTCGATTGTCACAGATAAAATTAGGCCAGGAGGGCTTCGAAGCTTTCATGAGTTTATCCGGTTGCGTTCTACCCGGATTGGTCTATTTGGAACTGAGTGAAACTCAGCTTACTGGAAAATTTGGCAACCTCGTTGATAACCTAGCTGCTCACACTAAAAGCTTGGCCTACCTCTACCTCTCTTCAAATTCATTGTATGGTCCCATCCCAGAGTCCATTGGAAGATGGTCGTCACTGGAATACTTATCTGTTAGAAGCAATAATCTCAACGGAACTCTTCCAGAATCACTCGGACAGCTCACTAGACTTCGGAGCCTGCATATTTTTGACAACCAATTGATGGGAGATGTCACGCAAGCTCACTTTTCCAACCTCACGGGACTCGAAACTTTCTCCGCATCAAGAAACAAGCTGAGTTTGAAAGTAGGTCCCAAATGGGTTCCTCCTTTTCAACTTAGGTATCTGGGTCTAGATTCATGGCAGATTGACCCTCGATTTCCCCAATGGCTTCAATCACAAAAGCACTTACGGTTGTTACAATTGTCTGGTTTAGGAATATCAAGCGCCATCCCCGACTGGTTTCGAAAGTCTTCTCCCAATTGCCATTTCTATAATCTCTCTCACAATCAAATCCAGGGAGGTATCAGTAAATTTTTGCAGTCCGCTTTCCCAGTTGGTACAGTCATTGACTTTCGTTCCAATCGACTCAGTGGCTCGTTACCCCCCCATATCTCCTCTTGTAGTGAGATTATTTTTATCTAATAATCATTTTTCTGGATCCATTTCCCACTTACTGTGCCACAAACCAAGTGAGCCGAACCGTTTGGAGCTTCTCGATCTTGGAAAAAATAACATGTCCGTTGAAATTTCTGATTGTTTGATGAAGTGGAGATCATTGATTTTCATAAATTTTGAATACAATGAGTTCACAGGTCACATTCCAAGCTCAATCCAATTTTTAGGTGATCTCCGATCATTACACCTGCGCAACAATCACCTCCAAGGAGAATTAACTTATTCTCTAAGAGACTGTATATCTCTAGTTGTCATGGACCTTGCTGGAAATGATTTTTTGGGAAGCATTCCTTCTTGGATAGGGGAATGGCTTGCTGCCCTGAAAGTTCTTAACTTGGGCTCAAATAGATTTTTTGGGAAAATTCCCCGTCAACTATGTGCCCTTACATCCCTTCAAGTACTAGACCTTTCACATAATAATCTCTCTGGAAGCATCCCTACATGCTTCAACAACTTTACTGCCATGACCATTGATCAAAATTCAAGTGAGATTCTTATTTATTTCAAAATTTCAACTATCAATATTTTGGGAGATATTTGGGCAACTAGCAATATTGTGGGAGATATGTTGACAACTATCAATATTGTGGGGCATATGTCAGCTCTTTCGGATCATGCATATATCGCCATGAAGGACAGGATTGATGAATATAGTACAAATCTTGGTTTGGTGACAAGTATGGACCTTTCAAATAATTTTTTATATGGAGAGATTCCAAAAACATTAACAAGTCTCACAAGCTTGAGATCTTTGAATTTATCCTATAATCGTTTGACTGGTCGAATTCCGAAACAATGGGGCTGATGAAAGCACTAGAATCTATTGATTTTTCTACAAATCAATTATTTGGTGTGATTCCTAATAGCATTTCTGGTTTAACATTCATAAATCATTTCAATGTATCTAACAATAAACTAGTTGGAAGGATTCCATTGAGCACTCAACTTCAAAGCTTTAATGCTTCCAGTTTTGCTGAAAATCAACTTTGTGGGCCTCCATTGGATGACATTTGTAGGGGTGCATCAGTCGGAGATGAAATTGAATATAAAAATAAAGGGGCAAAGGGAGAAGTGGAATGGTTTTACGTGTGGATGGTTATTGGTTTCATTATTGGATTTTGGTTTGTATGGGTATCTTTGTTATTCAAAAAGTCTTGGAGACAAGCGTACTTTAGATCACTTGATAACTTATGCCAAAGGATCATTGTTCTAATCAGGAACGACTATTAGATAAGCATTTTTATTTTTGAACAATTATGTCATTATAAATTTGTATTGGAAGATCGAAATTAATATTTTGTATTTCTTAAAGTTAGTACACACTTCTCTCTCTCAAAGTGTGTATATATATATATGTATGTGTGGGCACGCGCACGCACAATGATAAAGTAGTATTTAATTATGGATATATGCCTGCAGCACCTTCTCCAATATTTCCAACTTTCGCTCACTATCGACAACGCTACCTATTTTCCCTCTGTTGTATGTGGTCATAATGTAGACATTAAATAATAATAATGAAATATACATTAGTCACCACCACTACTTTCAAAATAACCTAAAGCCAATGGGAATTGAGAAACCAATCTTGAGATTTTCTTCTTGTTGGATGAGTCAGCTATCTTCAATTTTGATGTCATCTCGTTCCAACTTCTTTCATTATTCTTATTTCCATTAAGCTGTTTTGTTTTGTTATGTTTTTGGCACCATACACTCAACAATCACCATGAATTGAAGAATCAATTGGTTGGGGCTACCCTTACTAATTGATCAGATTTCCAACAATGGCCTTGAAGAAACCCGTTGTTTCTGGGCATGATTCGTTAAATCATAGAGCCTCATCTGCAGCAAAGAACAATCAAGAAAAGAAGACTTGGCCCGTGCTGCATGCGCCCTAAGATGACACACAACAACAGAGAAGTTCTTTTGTTCGCATATATATTCAGTGATGAAATTTGTTCTCTAAAACGTTAGAAACACTTTTCATTCACAAAAGTAATCGTTGATGAGTTTTGCGAAGGTGTAAAATAGATTTGTGATAATATTTCCATCTCCTTTGCAAATTGCATAGCAATAATCCTAAAAACAATGACGCTTTGATCTTCAGATCCGTCTGCTCAAGAAGTAGACTCTGGTTGAGAGGATCTGGGCATGATGATATAATTTTATTTTTCCAAGCATAAAACTATATTATTACTCGCATATAGGAATTATAAACTATATAATTTATCATTCAAATTTGACATTCATAATTCATTTCAATATATGGAATGAATTCATTGAGTACTCAACTGCAATGCTTAAAAGGCTCTGGGAAGGAGTGGGTAGTGGATATTGGTGATCTATGAGCATGCCAAAATGCGACTAAGGGCTATGGCCAGAACCGTTTTTTTTTTTTTTGAGACTTGAAGAAAAACTGTCCAGTTTGGCAGAAAAAAAGTGGTCATGATCTTTACCGTGGTTTGGCTCCTTTATTTTGTAACGTGTCTCGGTCGGACTGAGTGGTTGTCGTAGATTTGGGTAGTTAACATTTATTATTTTTATTAGAGCAATTTACATCTTCATTTTTTGTTTAATGGTCCGTATTAGGAAAATTTTAGAGACCATTTAATTTGATAAAATTTTTGTCCCGGCCCCTAGCTTTTTTCTCTCATAATTACTGTGAAAAATGAGTTTCCAACAAATGATTTCTTTATTTTTCGATGTTTGATACTGTTAGAAAATTAGTACGTGAAAAAGTAATTCCTAGTAAAAAAAATACTAGTATGTTTTTATGGAAAACAATTTTTGGATTTAATGTAAAAAAAAGCTTCATTTTTCGGAGACTTCTACAATACTAATACTTCTCTTTACCATTCAAAAAAAACATTTTAAAACATTGTAAAAACTCTTAAAATTCATAATGTAATGGAAAAAATATACTTTTAGAAAAGGCATAAACAAAATATTTTCTAATTTATTTTTCACGAAACAAATGGAGCTAAATATGCATGAGTAAATATATTTGCTTTTCTAGAAAAAAAAAAACAATTATAAACAACTACTGCACCCTTGGCAGATCCCTAACATGAGAAACATGCTTCTTTTGTTTGTTCAAAAAGAAATTAGGTATAGTCTTTAGCAATCCAGATCGACATATATATTACATTAGTCGAAGCTTATCAATAATTTTCAGCTTTCGAAATTAGCTTGTTTCTGAAGTTATTGCTTGGATCCAATTCAAACCTTAAATTCTCCGTAATCCGGATACTTAGGTGCCAAAAACATTCGAGTCAATTTTAAAACCATGGGTGTTAACTTGCCCAATGAATTGTCAAAACCTTCATCCTAAAGCAAAACCCGCATATTCCCGAATCCTAGAGGCATATCACCCTAGGTATGAGACTGCTATAAAACAGTTTGTTATGAGTGGCTAGTAGAGAAAAACTAGTGTGAGGATGTGTTACTGGCAATATTTGGTTGAAAAATATCGGCAAGATAATTACTGATTATGGTGTCATGGCTAACACCATATATGTTTAGCAATTTATTGCTTAATTCTAGTTTTCCTAATTTACCTTAGAACCTCATTGTTTTGTGGTGCCTTCCTCTTGTCACCATCTCTCTATGGTGCAGCGTTTCTTCGACGTTCTCTCTTCAGTGCAGCGTCTCTCCAGCATTCTCTATCTAGTGCGATCTCTCTCCAGGCAGTTCATATGCACCCAGAAGGATTTATCACTGGAAGGATTTTTATCACAAGAAATGGCGTTTTCTTCATACCCAAACTTTGGATGTTTTGTCAAATTTGACAGTTCATACGCACCTCCACTTCAGCAATTTTAGAATTTGCCTTTACGGCCTCTGATTCTTCCTTTTCGAGCAATGATTTTGCATCTTCAGCTCCATCCACTTTAGCAGTCTCTAAACCAGGTGCAGCACCAGGGCCTCCATAAATCAACATTAGCAGCATGTTGCAACAACATATATAGTTGACTGATTGCTTAGAAAGATATGTTCAAGAAGATGCCCTTTTACTGATAATCGAACCCTTTTACTGATAATCAAACAAAGCGAATAATAGTCTTTATTGATTGATTTTTCTAAAACGAACTTTGACTTGTCTCCAGATAAACAAATAATGGCAGTTTTTATCACAATTGCCAGAATACACAGTTGAAATAATTGCTTGACAATATACAGAAGCAACTAAATGTTAGAGTCCTCCATTAGAGAAAGTAATCAACTAAGTATAGCTTAATATAGATTCAAATGTAGCCTCTCCAACTGCCAATTGATTTTAGAACGTTGATCTTGAATTCTAATATGGTGTTAGAGCAAGTTATGTTTCAACTCACAATATTCATTCCGCAAGGAATTTATTCCCAATGTTCCGTTTTACCTATAATTTTTGGCCGTATAATCCACATTGCCACGTGGGGGGTATGTTAGATTACACATTAGAAAAAGTAATCAAACAAGTATAACTTGATGTAAATTCAATTGCTACAATCAATTGATTTTAGGACGTTGGCCACTTGACCTTGAATTTTAATACTAAATAATCCCAGCCCTTTTTATGTAAAAGCAAATCCCATCCCTTTTTCCTATTTCCCAGCACCAAAACTCACAGGCCGTTATGTGGTAAAATCACAATTCATAACCAGAAAAACAGTCTAAGGCTTTAAAATTGAATCCTTTTCATAAGCATTTGGGAATGCTATCAAGAATGTTAAATAATGCAATTGTTCTTGGAGGAATTGGTTAACTAATCTATTAGAATAAATAGTTCATGGGAGAAAAATCAAATCATTTGGACCCTAGGGGATGACAGGACAAACAACAGAAAAATCAGCAGAGTCAAGCTCCCACTACTCAAATCCCTCAACAATAGGAAATCCCAGCAGCAGATAATATTCTCAACAAGAGGAACATCCTTCCAATGATAAGAACATATATTTCAGAAGAAGCCCAGATGATGTATCCTCATTAAATTACAACCAAAGAACTACTAGCCGGATGCCAGCCAGAGCAAACCAGAGAGGAACTGCCAGCTAAGAAGACAGGGCACGATGGCTGTTGGATCAGCAATGTGGTCGAGGGCTGTTGCCATGAGGCGGAGCAGCAGGGCGCAACGGCAGTTGGATTGCAAAGGGGCAGTGTAGTTGTGCGATGGATCAGGCCAACGCAACAGTCCAAATCCTGAGGGCGAGGCTTGATCGACGAAGCAACCGCCGAATGTAACCCTCAATTTGGAGAAGAAGAGGGACGTCGCCAGTGGAAGGGTACGTTGAGGGTTTTGAAGGTTACAGTGGAAGGGTACGTCTGACATGTCACAGGAAAAATTTGTAGGTATATCTTTCCATAAAGAGAAGTGCTAGATACAACCGCGCCCGTGGCATGCCGCAACCCCAGCTGACATGGCCTATTACACGTCGGCGAATACAACCAGCGCGAAAAAGATCCCGCTTGACACTACGGCTTGATCATAAGCTCGAGTCTAAGTGTCGAGCGTAGACTCGAGCCTAAGCGTCGAGCAAAACTTATTCGAGTTGTGCTCGACGCATTTGCTCAAGTCTACGTGTCGAGTGTCAACTCGAGCTTAAGCGTCGAGCACAACTCGAATGAGTTTTGATGCATGAGTTTTAACAACTGCCAAATGTTTTGATAACTCTGGTCGCACTTTCATCTGCTACCCAAAAAAGAAAAGAAAACGCAAACAAAGACTGCCCTTTGGCTCTCTGCAGTGCACACTGCACAAGCATGTCATCTTCATTAATCTTCAATAGTAGGACATAATCTAGACGACATCTTACCTGGTGATAAGTCATGAGCAGTCAAGCACCCTAATTTCGTTACTGATGCCAAGTATATCCCCGGACAAAAAAGCATTAAAATGTGAGAACAATAACAAAAAGCTAAAAGAAAAAATGAAAAATATTTAACCACCAATTTGATAATTGCACCTTATCTAAATTCTCAAGTATTTAAATTAGTAATACTGACAAGCCAAGATTCCCTTCTCATGCGCCCAGCAGAGAAACATGCAAGATTCAGAAAGAACAAAAACAAAATGATAGCGCGGGCTTAGGGGAGAAAACATACATGTATTTGAAACAAAAATAAATTATTAAAGCACACACGCCATACGCAATTTGCAATTTCTCAGAAAGGCAGAAGTCATGGCTGAGGCACAGAAGAAACAGGGCAAGGGTGGCAGAGATCCTGCAGACGACCGCGACAGGGACGAGACAGCCGCGGCAGCAAGCTTCTTCCGACAGGCCTGGTTCGAAGGGGCCTGCAGCGCCACATTGGGAGGGTAGTTGGATGTGCAGCGACGGCTTATTGTGATTAGGCTTATGACTTATTATTTGATGTTTCTGGCATTATTATTGTTCTTAAAGAACATGACCTGGTGTATCTGACCTCTGTGATTTGTCTTGATTCAAAATTAAAAACTTGCCTTAGATCCGTGTGATTATCACAAAATCATTCTGTCATCCATGGTCTAATTCATGAAAAATTTAATTATATTAAATTAGAGATATCTTTACATGCGTTTGTTTGGACTTGAGTTTATTAGGTTTGGGGTGTTAATGTGTGAGCAATTACCTACTATGTCTTTGGAAGGGGACAGTGTAATTATATTTTTCACACTGCATGTTGCATTGTTGATAGGCAGAGTAATCTAAGGAAATGTGTAAAAGATAAATAATTAGAATTGTTCCCTTCTTTTAGACTTAGCGGTGGAATGACTAATGCTTGGTTTCTTGCTTAATCATGGGAGAGGATCGAGTGACTAGACCCACATTTCAACTTATTGTTGTTTTGCAGACTCACATAAATTGACCTTTAGCCCATTCTTGTCATGTCATTCATACGTTCTGCATAGCTTCAATAAATATATTTTTTTAATACATAGGTCTTTATTCTAGCTCACCAACAAGCTCCACAACCATCTCCTCCCTAAGAAAAACTTGTTGGCTATTCATGTTCTTTTTTTTCATGTTCTTTTTCAGTAAATATACCATTCATTTATTATTATTTATTATTCATTTATTAAAAAAAGCATCCTATTAGTGAGCAAATATTTTTTTTATTGGTGATTTTAAACAGAGGTACTTTGTCATAACAAGGTATCCCTTCCTTGCAGGCTTGGATACCTTGAGAGATTCTGAAGTAGATTACACTATTGAAGCCATTGGAGCTAATCCTGGGAATGAGAGTGCATGGAGATACCTCAAGGCCTCTACAAAGGAAGTGAACGAGCTTTCATCGATGATGCTCGAGTCACCTCAGTTTGTTTGAAGGTTCTGAATTCTGAATGCAATCATGTATTTGGTCTAAGCACTCTTTTGGATCTTCTCATTAAAGGTTTTAAACCTGGCCAAGAATTTAAAGAAGCCGTGGATGCTCTGAAGGCCCCAGACGTGGATGCACCGGATTTGAGCCTGGCAGAGACTATTTGTTCTGTTCTGCAACACATTGATTCAATGAGAGCAAATTACTGGACATGGCGCAGGGGCTGCATTCCTCGACCTGTCCAATGAGCGTCAGTTGAGGGACTGATACGATTGTTTTGTTAAAGCTTAGGTTAAGGACTGTACTCTAATGTCATTTATATGTAATTCAGGTTGTTTGAAATTTCTAACTATATATGTATGTCTACCATGTAAGGTTTCCCCTCGAGCGTGTTCTGGCGAGTGGCGAGGACCGTTAACGACCTGATGAGCTACTTAGGATTATCTGGTAGAAAGCATGGCTCATTGATCGTTTTAGCCGGCTCAAGTTTAGGCCTAAAATGAGCCTATGATGTTGTTTATACGTATATTTTTTGCTTATAAATAAGTTTGGTATAATGTTATTGTATTATCAATTTAATACATCAATGCATTAATATTATATTTAATAATTTGATATTGAAATTATTAATGTTATTACCACGTGATGAAGCATGTTTGCAATGCACTTGTGACAAGGCTCCCCTTTAATAGAAGTGAATCAATATTATTTGTGTCTGTGCCACATAAGTTAATTTCAAATGCATTGTCGACCCAACCAACAACCTAACTGTTATTCGTCTAATTAAAATAACAAATTCACTTCACCTGAAGGAAGCCCAACGCAATACATGTCCCTCGAACAAATTCACAGGTTGACGAGGTAGGATAGAAAAGCGGGAAGTAACACCCGTATTTATCAAGATGCGATTTAAATATATCATGACACGCCCATGGCTAATTACTTAGGATGATTTTGTCTTTGTTTATTTGTTTTTGTTTTTACGACCACCACGCGCAGCATGAGAATAGAAGAAAAAAGTAAAGGCTATATTTCTTTCTTCCTCGTTGTACGTGTGAATCCGACGGGGGCTGTTGTTTTTGCCTGGCCTCTATTCTAAGTTCTAACACGGTGATGAGGTTTTAATTGGAGACTTCACAAGTCACATTCCGGGAGCCTTCCTTAGCAACAAGTATTTGTTTTGTTAGCTATACAGTCCTTTCCTTTTCAACCCACAACAATAGATGGGAGCAAAAACACGTGGTTGACCCACAAATGGGCATAGACGGACTAAGTCACCTCCGTTTAACACGGTGATGACGTTCTTCTGTTCCCATTTGTAAACATCTAGAAAGCGGGAAGTCCTCAGCAAACCAGGTTGTCTATGAAGCGCAAACACGAGGGGAGCGTGAGTACGGAGTACCCATACCATTCTTGAAGAAAAAAAACAATCTGATTATTGTTATGATATATTCATAAGTTAACATAACATAGAACAAAAGGAACCACAGATAAAGCTATTTTATATATCATGTTAGAATCGGGCATAGGTAAAGGCCCGATTAAGTGTTACGATCTTGTCCGCTTTGGGCTCGTCACATCGGCCCGCACGGCTTTAAAACGCGTCGTAACATTTAAAGCCTTCTTTCTTCTTATATATGCCTTAACTTTCTCGTCCTTAAGCGATGTGGGACAAACATCCCAACAATCTCCCCCTTTGTCACACATCGACCGTATACCGTAGGTTGGAGACACACCTATGAAACCGGGGATTTTTATTGTAACTCCCCCTCAATCCACGCCTTGTAGAGAGATCAAACCGGTTCGATATTAAAGTGACATCATAACCCGGATACCGCCGCACTAACGGGACACGCCGCTCGATCACACAACGCCGAGAAGACTTTCGATATTACGAAACACTTAACGGGGATAACAACTGGGCTCTGATACCAGTTTGTTAGAATCGGGCATAGGTAAAGGCCCGATTAAGTGTTACGATATTGTCCGCTTTGGGCTCGCCACATCGGCCCGCACGGCTTTAAAACGCGTCGTAACATTTAAAGCCTTCTTTCTTCTTATATATGCCTTAACTTTCTCGTCCTTAAGCGATGTGGGACAAACATCCCAACATATCAAAACAAGAATAGATGACGTACAATTATTATATAAAAAGTTTAAGCTCGAAACATTGAACAAACTTTTCTTGGTGAGCTCATACAAAATATAAACAGCATTCAAGGCGACACGATTATGACATTTCACATTTGAATGGTGAAATTGAAGAACACATTTCTATCTAGTTTACACTCTCTAACCCAAACCAGACCCAGAGCAATGGTGGGCATAGAACAATAATTTCTGCCTAGTGGGGTTGCTTTAATGAAATTTAAACAGTCAACAATCAATATAATACCATAAAAACCCAACAATTATAGTGCTTCACTAATTTTCATCACTGCAATGATTATTTCATACTCTTTTCTTCCTACTGGTTGAGCCAAACGTATCTTGTGCTGCCGTTTCCACGAAGGCATTTCGAAAATAATTAGAAAATAAGGACGATCACCGCCTGCAGGGCTATAAATAAGGACGCCCATTTGTACTAAGTATCCATCCCATTCCCATAAACAAGCAGCTTTTACAATAATAAAATGATGAGGAGCAAACCCACGATTACCAACCATGGCATTGCCCTTGGGAGTGGTGGTGCTGGCAGCGTACTTTTCTGGGCCATTTTTTTTAATGACTGCGTGCCCGATTTTAATGTCTGTGACTGTGTCTGTTGATGGGCTGTGCATTCCCAGGGAGAGGGAAGCCCTGTTGAGTTTCAAGCGAGGCCTCACCGATCCCTCCAACAGACTCTCATCCTGGGTGGAGGATAAGGATCCCCATGGCGAGGCCGCGGACTGCTGCCATTGGCGTGGCGTTGTCTGCCACAACTCAACCGGCCACGTTCTTCAGCTCCGCCTCGGCTGTATTGTTGCTTGCCATACCGAGAAGGTGTTGGGTGGTACACTCAGTCCTTCTCTCCTGGATTTAAATCACCTCACTTATTTGGATATCAGCTCCAACAACTTCCAAGGCATTCCAATCCCCCGTTTCCTGGGTTCACTTCAACGCTTGACATACCTCAACCTCTCTGCCGGAGGATCCGTGCGATCGAGGGGGTTCGGGGGAATGATTCCTCAACAGCTTGGAAATCTCTCCAATTTGCATTCACTGGATCTCGGAACTACCTATTATTACTCTGAATTAAGGAGCGATAATCTCGGGTGGGTTACAGGTTTGTCTAAACTCCAACACCTGGATTTGAGCCTTGTAGATATGAGCAGGGCAAGGGATTGGTTGCAGGCTACTAACACACTCCCCTCCTTAAAACAATTGCGCCTATCATCATGCCAAATCAGTACTGCTATCACAATTCCTCCCACCACACTCCCCGTCCTTAACTTTTCGCATCTTTCCGTACTCGACCTTTCCTCCAATAGTTTATCTGGTCCAATCCCAGTGGGCCTTGCCAACTTAACTGGTCTTACTGCCCTTGATCTGTACAATAACAGTTTCAATTCAAGCATCCCCGAATGGCTGTTTCATCTTAATAAACTCCAAGACCTCGAGCTTTCATCGAATTTGCTGGAGGGCGTCATTCCAGAGGGCA
Organism: Taxillus chinensis; assembly: GCA_023512835.1. Classification (NCBI taxonomy): domain Eukaryota; kingdom Viridiplantae; phylum Streptophyta; class Magnoliopsida; order Santalales; family Loranthaceae; genus Taxillus; species Taxillus chinensis. The sequence goes on along the minus strand of CM042084.1, from coordinate 16,965,844 downwards.
TCCGAAACATGACTGCCCTCGCCAGCCTCGATCTATCCTCCAACAGTTTATCTGGTCCAATCCCAGTGGGCCTTGGTAACTTAACTTGTCTTACTGCCCTTGATCTGTACAATAACAGTTTCAATTCAAGCATCCCCGAATGGCTGTTTCATCTTAATAAACTCCAAGACCTCGATCTTTCATCGAATTCGCTGGAGGGCGTCATTCCAGAAGGCATCGGAAACATGACTGCCCTCTCCAGCCTCTACCTAGGCAACAATTCCAAGCTTGAAGGGGTAGTGCACGTGCTGATTAAATCTTTGGGAAATCTTTGCAGCTTGAGGTATCTTGGATTGTCACGGATAAAATTAGGCCGGGAGGGCTACGAAGCTTTCATGAGTTTAGCCGGTTGCTTTCTACCCGGATTGGTCATGTTGAGTCTGGACGAAACCCAGCTTAGTGGAAAATTTGATAACCTCGTTGATAAGCTAGCTGCTCAATCTAAACACTTGACCACCCTCTCCCTTTCTTCAAATTCATTGCATGGTCCCATCCCAGAGTCCATTGGAAGATTGTCGTCACTGGAATACTTTTATGTTGACCACAATCAACTCAGCGGAACTCTTCCAGAATCACTCGGACAGCTCACTAGACTTTGGGGCCTGTTTATTTTTGACAACCAATTGATGGGAGATGTCACGCAAGCTCACTTTTCTAACCTCACCAAACTCCAATATTTCTCCGCATCAAGAAACCACCTGAGTTTGAAAGTTGGTACAAAATGGGTTCCTCCTTTTCAACTTCAGTATCTGGATCTAGATTCATGGCAGATTGGCCCTCGATTTCCCCAATGGCTTCAATCACAAAAGCATTTACAGTTGTTACGGTTGTCTGGTGTAGGAATATCAAGCACCATCCCCGACTGGTTTCTAAAGTCTTCTCCCAATTGCCATTACTATAATCTCTCTCACAATCAAATCCGTGGAGGTATCACTAAATTTGTGCAGTCTATTGTCCCAGTCGGTACAGTCATTGACCTTAGTTCCAATCGACTTAGTGGCCTGTTACCCCCCCATATCACCCCGTGTCGTGAGGTTACATTTATCTTACAATCAATTTTCTGGATCCATTTGGAACTTCCTCTGCCACAAACCAAGTGAGCAGAACCATTTGGAGCTTCTCGATCTTGGAAAAAATAAGTTATCATGGGAAATTTCTGATCATTGGATGAATTGGAGATCATTGATCTTCATAAATTTTGAATATAATGAGTTCACAGGTCAGATTCCGAGCTCCATTCAATCTTTAGGTCATCTCCACCCTTTATACCTGCGCTACAATCACTTCCAGGGAGAATTGCCCACTTCTCTAAGAAACTGTACATCTCTTGTTTTCATGGACCTTGCTGGAAATGATTTTTTTGGGAGCATACCTTTTTTGGGTGGGGGGAAGATTTATTGCCATGACATTTCTTATCTTGCGCTCAAACCGATTTTTTGGAAAAATTCCCAATGAATTATGTGCCTTTACATCTCTGCAAGTACTAGACCTTGCTCATAACAATCTTTCTGGAAGCATCCCTATATGTTTCAATAACTTTATTGCCATGACCATTGATCATAATTCAAGTAAGATTCCGATTCCTTTAAAAACTAGGATTTTGAGTATTATGGGGTTGATGATATGTGGGGCCTTTTGGATCATGCATATATTGTCATGAAAGACAGGATTGATGAATATGGTACAAATCTTGGCTCGGGGACGAATTTGGGCCTTTCAAACAATTTTGTATCTGGAGAGATTCCAAAGACATTAACAAGTCTCACAACCTTGCGATCTTTGAATTTATCCTATAATTGTTTGACTGGTAGGAATCCAAAGACAATAGGGCTGTTGAAAACACTAGAATCTATTGATTTTTCCACAAACCAATTATTTGGTGTGATTCCTACTAGCATTTCCGGTTTAACATTCATAAATCATTTCAATGTATCCAACAATAAATCAGCTGGGAGGATTCCATTGAGCACTCAACTTCAAAGCTTTAATGCTTCTAGTTTTTTTGGAAACCAACTTTGTGCGGCTCCATTGAATGACATATGTAATACTGCTTCAACCGGGGATAAAATTGAACAAGGAAATAAAGTAGGGGGGAAGTGGAATGGTTTTATGTGAGCATGGTTATCGGTTTTATTGTTGGATTTTGGTTTGTATGGGCACCTTTGTTATTCAAAAAGTCTTGGAGACATGCATACTTTAGATCACTTGATAGCTTGTGGCAAAGGATCATTGTTCTAGTGAGAAACAACTATTAAATAGGCATTTTTATGTCACTTTAAATTTCTATCAAATGATTAAAATCAATATTTTGTATTTCTTGAAGTTGATACACACTTTCTGTCTCTATGTATGTGTGTGTATATATATGCAATGATAAAGTAGTATGAATCATTTATTTATGCCAGCGCCCTCTCCATTATTTCCAACCATGTTCTCAATTTTGTTGTATATCATTGCTCACTCTTGATAACACTACCTAATTTCCCTCAATTGTATGTGGCCATAGTGTTAGACATTAAATAATAATGAAATATACATTGGTCACCACCACTACTTTGAAAATAACCTAAAGCCGATGGAAATTGAGAAGCCAATCTTGAGATTTTCTTCTTGTTGAATGTGCCAGCTATCTTCAATTTTGTTGTCATCTGACTCATCTCGTTCCAACTTCTTCCATTATTCTTATTTCCGTTAGGTTGTTCTGTTCTGTTTTGTTTCGTTTTTTGGCACCACACGCTCAACCCTCACCACAAATTGAAGAATCAATTGGTTGGGGCTACCCTTACCAATTGATCAGGTTTCCAACAATGGCCTTGAAGAAACTCTTCCTGAGCATGAATCGTTAAATCATACAGCCTTATCTGCAGCAAAAGAACAATCAAGAAGAGAAGACTTGACACGTGCTGCTGCACCCTAAGATGACAGACAACAACAGAGAAGTTCTTTTGTTCTTATATATTCAGTGATGAAGTTTGTTCTCTAAAACGTTAGAAACACAACTTTCCATTCACAAAAGTGATTGATGATGAGTTCTGGGAAGGTGTAAAATAGATTTGTGATAATATTTCCATCTCCTTTGCAAATTGCATAGCAATAATCCTGAAAACAATGACACTTTGATCTTCAGATCCGTCTGCTCAAGAAGTAGATTCTGGTTGAGAGTATCTGGCCAGTAAGATGTAAATGATGATATAATTTTATTTTTCAAGCATAAAACTATATTATTACCTGGGTAGTGGATATTGGCGCTCTATGAGCATGCCAAAATGCGACGAAGGGCTATGGCCAGGCCCGATGTTTTTTTTTTTTGAGACTGGAAGAAAAACAGTCCAGTTTGGCAGAAAATTTTAATTTCCTATAAAGTGGTCATGATCTTCAGTCCGTAGACCGTAGGTGGCTACTTTATTTTGTAACTTCCATGTCTCTGCAGGACTGAGTGGTTGTGTTGTAGATTTCGGGGGGGGGGGGGGGGGGGCTAGTGGACGAAGAAACTACCAGCAACTAATGAAATTAGCCAGCCATATATCACTCCAGGAATAGTTATTACTTTCGCATTGTCCTCAAATTCAAACCTTAAATTCCCTGAATGCAAAACTCGCATGGGTGTTAACTTGCTCAATGAATTGTCAAAACCTTCATCCTAAAGCAAAACTCGCATATTTCTGAATCTTGGAGGCATGTCACCTTAAGGAAGGTTGGATTGTAAGAACAGTTTGTTGTGAGTGGCAATTAGAGAAAAACTATAGTGTGAGAAGGTGGCTTGGGATGTGAAGATGAACGTGCAAGGAGTCAGGATCATCTACACATGTTATATCGAGTTAGTTGATGTGGTACTAAGTAATGCTTTGTTGAAAAATACCGGCAAGGTAGTTATTGATTATGAAAAACTATAGTGTTAGGAGGTCGTTCGTATGTGAAGATGAAAATGTAAAGAGTAAGGGTCACGGTTGATTTATGTGTTATCTCTAGTTGGAGTTGATGTGATACTGGGCAATGCTTGGGTGAAAAATATTGGCATGACAAGTGTTAGGTAAGAAAAACCATATCAAAGTGCTAGAGTTACAAATATTGCAGCCGCTTTAACCCTAGCCCACCTTTAGTGTGCAAAACTGTGCTAAAACCCCCATACATTGCAAGTCTTCATAATAAACGACCAATCCACCATATCATAAGCCTTTTCAAAGCAAGCCTAGAGCAGTCAAAATGTTATCAGCAAGGTGCCCATCAGGGACAAAAGCACTTTGATGGGGACTGACTAATTAGGGCTGGGTGGCAACTCTTGAGACGATTGGCTAGAATCGTAGTGATGACCTACCTTTTAGATGGTATTGCAACAAGAGATGGGGTTTCTAATAATTACATGAAGAAGGGTTAGAGCATTTAGACACCTAAGCAATAGAGGTAAAATTGAACCCCCAAAGTAGACAACCTGAGGAGAGAAAGGAAGAAATAACAGCAATGACATTAGGACCGACAAAGTGCCAGCAGGTTTGGAAAAACCCAGCACTATACCCATCCAGCCCAAGAGTCCTATCACGACTAAGAAGACAGTGCAGAGCAACTTAAATTTCTGGGGATTCTACAGGTAACACCAATTGCTGGTTCATGAGTGAGGACATTCCTCGGGGGATCAAAGTCTCATCCAAAGGCTCTACACGGTGACCTTTGTTGAACTGGGTCTAAAGATTTGAGACACTGGGGGGGGTTCAGTGGCAAAAGAAGCATACTCACGGAGCAAGCCATTAACCAGGTTAAAGGCTCGGCGTCCTTAAAGGGATTTAAAGGAAAAGGTTGTGTTCAAGTCCCTTTCACGCAGCCATTCCACCCTCGACTTCTGCGGCCATCTGGCTATTCAAAGGATCGACATCCAATAGGGATTGAATAGAGTGAAGGGAAGCACAATGAATCCATATACAGGGCCTTCCCAGCAGTGCTGGCCACATAACTAAGTCCTTGGGGGGTTCTAGCATTCAAGAGGAATATTATGAAACTTAATCCGCAAAGGAAGACGAGTGATAGATTCCTGCCGTAGAACCATCTTAGGGTGCCATTATTATTATTATTAGAATCGGAGGCCGACCAGCGATGTGCTCGTAGACCGCCTTCGAGAATCTGGTCCCGAGCAGCTGTCCCATCAAAGTTGACTACAAGAAGAAGTCTGCTGCAGGAAGAGGAAGACGGGGAGGGGGAGATTGGGGTGAAGGAGGGTGGATCGGGATAGCGGTGGGTGCGCTGGGAGGGGCTGGTTCAGGGGGAGTGATCGGGATTGGGGATTGGAAGGAGGGGTTGAGGGAGAAAAGAGGGCCGGCGGGAGGGAGGCTGCTTCACATCTTTACGTGGACCTAATACCAATCACAGGTAATTTATAATATGCTTTTTTACGAGAAGGCAGAAGAAGAAGAAGAAGAAGAATATTCATTCCCACATTTCCCATTGCACAATACTTCACCCAAATCACCTGGATAGATTTAAAACATTGCTCCAAAAAACGATTAGAGGGTCTGCCCTCGGTATTGTTGGGCACACTTGATTCCGGATCAAGTGCTTGAAACCTCAATATATCTCCAGGGACAAAAGCTGCTATTCCTTTTCTTGTTAGAAGAAGCATTCTTCCTTTCCTAAATGTTGTGCTTATTCTTGGATGGAAGCTGACATTCCATTTCCTTCATTGGCTTCAACTGCAACAATTTACCTTTTCTTGTTAAAAAGAGCTCTCTTATTTGAATATTGTGCTCGGTTTTCTCGGTTTTCTTTTCTCGTCGAGTTTACCTAACCTGCATATTCATATAACAAAACTATTAGATTAAAAATATAATGAATACAGAATTCTAACCTCCTGCCATTGATTGCAGATCAAGCTTTTTCTTTTTTTGGAATTTTCCAGGCACTGTAAATCAATTACAGATGGTATATGTTCTTTCTTGATCATATGCCCAGGAACCCAAAAACGTTATGTCTTGCACACACATATCCATAACCATCATTTGGATATCTATATTTTTGTTCTTAGAGGGAATGAATTGCCACATCATGGAAGTTACAAGACAAGTTATTTACAAGAGTTATTTACAGCAGTTATGCATGTGTAACTTTAATATTCTCCCACTTGGCTATTCACATTCCATCAGATAAGATAATAAAATATATGAATCATGGCGATAATTTCTCTTAGTAACGAGTATTATCTTCCATGTATCACAATATATCTTATTTCTTAAGATTTTAATATACTTAATGAATAAACCATATGTTTATTCTGGGTTCAAAACTTTATGAATATTTCCCAACAATTAGTGCACTTACTAAAGATATAATGAGAAATATCATTAATAAGATAGTTTCATTACAATACATAATAAAATTACATAATTGAATCAAGTCCCATTCTGTCTACATGATCCCTAAATTTGACTGGAGGCATGCCTTTAGTTAAAGGATCAGCTATCATAAGTTCAGTGCTAATGTGCTCAACGACCACTGTCTTGTCTTTAACACGTTCTCTTATGGCTAAATACTTGATGTCGATGTGTTTGCTTTGACTACCACTCTTATTATTTTTAGCCATAAAAACAGCAGCTGAATTATCACAGAATATCCTTATTGGCCTAGCAATGGAATCCACAATTCTAAGCCCTGAAATGAAACTCTTTATCCATATACCATGTGAAGTGGCCTCAAAACAAGAAACAAACTCAGCTTCCATAGTGGAAGTAGCAATCAAGGTCTGTTTGGCACTCCTCCATGAAACAGCTCCTCCTGCTAACATAAATATGTATCCAGAAGTGGATTTTCGTGAATCAATGCAGCCAGCAAAATCAGAATCACAGTAGCCAATAACTTCCAAATTGTCTGTTCTTCTGTACATAAGCATGTAATCCTTGGTTCCTTGTAGGTACCTCATCACTTTCTTAGCACCCTTCCAGTGGTCTAAGCCTGGATTACTCTGATATCTGCCTAACATTCCCACAGCAAAAGCAATGTCAGGTCTGGTGCAAACCTGAGCATACATAAGGCTTCCAACAGCTGAAGCATATGGAATGTTTTGCATTTGTTCCCTTTCAAGGTTATTCTTTGGACACTGATTCAAATGAAATTTATCACCCTTCATTATGGGAGCTATATTTGGTGAACAATCTTTCATTCGAAATCTCTCTAAAACTTTGTTAATATAAGTCTCCTGAGACAAACCTAAAACACCTTTATGTCTGTCTCTTTGGATCTTAACACCAATAACAAATGATGCTTCACCCATGTCCTTCATATCAAAGCTTTTAGAGAGAAATTGTTTCACTTCATATAGCATACCCTTATCATTGGTTGCAAGTAAAATATCATCCACATAAAGGACAAGAAAACAAATTTTACTCCCACTGATCTTGTGATATATGCATTGATCCATGATATTTTCTTCGAACTCAAATGAAGTAATCAAATCATGAAACTTTAAATACCACTGATGAGAGGCTTGCTTTAGTCTATATATGGATTTCTTAAGTTTGCATACCAATTGCTCACCTTTACTAGAGAAAAATCCTTCTGGTTGTTTCATGTAAACCTCTTCCTCTAGATCACCATTCAGAAAGGCTGTTTTCACATCCATTTGATGTAGCTCTAAGTTAAAATGAGCTACAAGTGCCATGATAATTCGGAAGGAATCCTTTTTGGACACAGGAGAAAATGTCTCCTTATAATCAATTCCTTCCTTTTGAGTGAATCCTTTGGCGACAAGTCTTGCTTTATATCTTTCGATGTTACCTAATGAGTCCCTTTTCAATTTATAGACCCATTTACATCCTATGGCTTTTACACCATTAGGTAACTCGACAAGATCCCAGACTCCATTAGATGCCATAGAATCCATCTCATCTTTCATAGCTTCTTGCCAGAATTTTGATTCTTGACAAGATATGGCATGTGAAAATGTTTCAGGATCATTTTCGGCTCCAATATTGTAGTCAGATTCTTGTAGATACACAATGTAATCACTAGAAATTGCTGACCTCCTTTCTCTAGTAGACCTTCTTAATGTTGATTCAACATTTTCATGTGAATTTTGTTGTTCAACAGGTTGCTCAAGTGATTCCGGTAATTCTTGAACAACTTGATCTTCCAAATTATAGTCAACATTTTGTGGAATCTCAATGACGGGGTTGTACAATACTTGGTTGAACTATAGGAGTATTGTTAACAATAATCAACCCATTTCCTGATGTAGACGGTTGAGTTTCTGTATGATCTCTTTCAGGAACTAAGTTCTGAAGTTGATCACTCCCACTAATCAGGTCATTCTCAAGGAATTTGGCATTCCTTGATTCCACAAATCTAGTGCTGTGAGATGGACAATAGAATCTATATCCTTTAGACCTTTCAGCATATCCAACAAAATACCCACTAATGGTCTTCGGATCTAGTTTCTTTTCTTGTGGATTGTAAACTCTTATCTCAGACGGACATCCCCAAACACGTATATGTCGCAAACTCGGTTTCCAACCTTTCAGTGACTCAAAAGGCGTCTTAGAGACAGCCTTAGTTGGAACTCGGTTTAATATATACACTGCCGTCTTAAGAGCTTCAGTCCATAATGATTTAGGAAGCTTAGAGCTGTATAGCATGCTCCTAACCATATCCATTAGTGTCCTGTTTCTTCTCTCAGCTACACCATTTTGGTCCGGAGACCCAGGCATGGTGTATTGAGCAACTATCCCATGTTCCTGAAGAAACTTTGCAAAAGGACCCTTAGCTTGTCCATCCTCAGTGTATCTACCATAATATTCTCCACCTCTATCACTTCTCACGATTTTAATCTGTTTGCCACATTGTTTCTCTACTTCAAGCTTAAAAATCTTAAAAGCATCCAATGCTTCATTCTTATTATGAAGCAAATAGAGATACATGTACCGTGAGTAATCATCTATAAAAGAGATGAAGTATTTTGGACCACACAAGTCCATATCTGGACTACAAATATCTGAATGTATGATCTCTAATATTTCAGAACTCCTCTTAGCACCTTTCTTAAACTTGTTGGTTGTCTTTCCCTTAATGCAACCCAAACAAGTATCAAAATCAGTAAAATTCAAAGTACTAAGTACTTTGTCATTTACTAATCTCTTAATCCTCTCAATGGAGATGTGTCCCAATCTCCGGTGCCATAACATAGAGGATTCCTCATTTATAACACAGCGTTTAACACCACACTGAACATGCATAGCAGTATTAATGGGTTTATTTAGCAAATTAATAGAGAAAAGACCATCAGATAAAATACCATTCCCAACAAGATCAGATTTATAAAATAAACTGAAGGATTCATCTGAAAATGTAAAGGAGTATCCATAAGGTACAAGTCCTGAAACTGAAATTAAGTTCCTAGAAAATTTAGGAACATAAAAAGTCTTTTCCAACAACAAAATAAAACCAGTGCTAAGAACTAAGGAACATGTTCCAATGGCTTCCACATGTGATCGCATCTTGTTGCCTGAAGAGATGCTTAGTTCACTCCCTATTGGCTTCCTTAGGTTTTGCATACCCTGCAAGGTATTTGAAACATGGATTGTAGAACCAGAATCAATCCACCATGTGTTATAAACAACATCAACCATATTAGATTCATAACAAACAAATGAGAGTGGATTACCTTTCTTCTCAAGCCACATCTGAAATTTAGGACAATTCTTCTTCATGTGTCCCTTCTTTTTACAGAAGAAACAACTGGATTCCTTCTTGATATCAGATTTGGGAAGCAATTTACCCTTCCCTTTGTCTTTAGCTTGATTATGATACTGATTCCTCCCCTTTGTTGTAGTCAGTGCAGTTTCACCCATTTCCATGATAAGTCTCCCTTCCTCTTGAGTACACATGGTCAAAAGCTCATTAATTGACCATTTATGCTTATGTGTATTATAGGAGATCTTAAAAGGTCCATATGGTCTTGGTAGGGTGTTCAGAATGTAATGCACCAGGAAGGATTCAGACATATCCACCTCAAGTGATTTCAACTGAGCCGCAATATCCCTCATCTTCATGATGTGCTCACGCACACCTCTTACTCCAGGTGAGCCTTAAGGATGAAAAATTCATTATAAGAGCGCTCGCAAGTGCCTTATCTGAAGTCTCAAATTGTTCATCTATAGCCTTCAGTAAAGCTCGGACATTATCAAATTGCTCGACCGAACAACGTAAACCAGCAGAGATTTTAGTCTTTATGAACATGACACTAAGGCGATTAGATCGCTCCCAACGTTCATTAAGACTAATCTCATCCTGAGTGCTAGTTGCTGTAATTACGGGTTCGTCCTTCCTTATGGCATAATCTATGTCCATCCAGCCCAAATGAAGAAGAATTCTCTCCTTCCACACCTTGTAGTTATCCCCTTTCGGTTCGGGAATGTCACAACAAACATCAAAATAATTCACAGATCGTAAGCATAATAAAAATAAATAAATAAACATGCTTATGACCCAAACATTGAGGCTAATAAACAAATCATGCTTTACCAATGTAAATCATGCACAAATCATGAATCTAGTGACATAAAACTTGCCTGTGGGCTAAAGTTCTAATTCAATTAGATTCATCTAACTATATGATAAAAAACTATCAGATTATGTTCCATTCCTAATTCCTGTGGGTAATTAGAAATATAATCTAATATATTATTCTAATTAATTGTATCAATATAATAAAATTCCTGTGGGATTAATTTTATTATATTAAATACAATTAATTACAATTAAATGTCCTTTTCTTAATTGTGATCATTAACAATTCAATATATAATTTTGAATAATTTAAAGTTGCTGTGGCTAAACTCTAATTATTCAAAACTATAAGGATCACAAAGACATTATTAAAATTTAGAGAGAAGGCAAGCCATGGCTGGTAAGCATATCAGCGGAAACGTGAGTCTGGATTGTGGCCCGTGTGCAGCAAATAGAACATCGGCAGTAGCAACTGGGCGGAGCGTACATGGGACAGCGATCGATTAACTTTACCCTGCTCCTACGGATCTGTGTGGTGGAATCGGCGAGTGGTCTGGGGCAGAGTGCAGAATCAGCGCGGGTTGCGCTGGCACGACATCGCTTTGGCGTGGGTGCAGAGATTACACTGGTGCGGGATCGCTCTGACACGGGTTCGATCGGAAACCAGTAGGGACATGCCAGATATTTTCACTACGGAAAGCATAGAGGAGGACCACAGATATGCAGGATGCTGCTTAGGAATCGGGAGACTGCTAACAAGATGTTGGGCCCAGATGAGCAACCCACGTCTGCAATGGTCATGCGCTTGTGAGAGGAGTTCTGCCGTAGATTACTTATGGCTTCCTTCATTATGCCCATTGTCTCATTTGAAATATGGGTTTACTGCATAACTTGTCTCCCGATTCCTCCATCCATGCGTAGCATTTATTTCCATCACTCAGTGTGCCCTCCTTCCATAATATTTATGCCCAATACCATCATAGTCTCCAACGAGACTCACGACCATGGCTTCCTCTCAAAAATCCAATAAAAGAAAAAATACCACGACATACAAAACAAGGCAGAGGCAAACACATGCTCTAATACCAAATATTAGATTAAAAACATAATGAATACAGAATTCTAACCTCCTGCCATTGATTGCAGATCAACCTTTTTCTTTCTTGGAATTTTCCAGGCACTGTAAATCAATTACAGATGGTATATGTTCTTTCTTGATCATATGCCCAGGAACCCAAAAACGTTATGTCTTGCACACACATATCCATAACCATCATTTGGATATCTATATTTTTGTTCTTAGAGGGAATGAATTGCCACATCATGGAAGTTACAGCAACAGTTATTTACAGCGAGTTATGCATATGTAACTTCAATAAAAACAACTAGTTACCAATAAGAACTTAATGGATATCTAGATGCTGCTACATTTATAAGACCAAATATTAAGAACTTGCAGGCTTAACGCAAAGGCTAGTTGTTTTGCACAGACTTTCGACAAAACCGTGCATTTATTCATGGAAGGAGGGCACAGATTTGCAATAGCATGAACCATTCACAATTTGACGATTTTGTAAAGGGCATTAAGAAACTGTGTAGATACAGAAAAAGTAAGAACAAACCTCATTTTGATTAGTGATATTCCATAGAACAGCTTTATGTTGAAATGTGGAGTAGATTCTCTCATCCTCCTTCACAGCTACAAAAAAATGGACCACATCTTGAATAAAGGAGGTAGATACCAAATTGAAACAAACTCCAAATCATTCAAACAATGCTCTAAAACCATAGAAATTAACAATTACCAAATGAAAGGGAAAACAAGCAGGGATAACTCTGGCCACACTTTCATCTGCTACCCAAAAAAAAAAAACAACGCAAACAAAGACTGCCCTTTGGCTCTCTGCAGTGCACTAGACAAGCATGTCATCCTCAATTATCATCAAAATGTTATTATACCTTTATTAAAAGTGAATCAATGTTATTTGTGTTTCTCTGCCACATAAGTTAATTTCAAATGCATTGTCGACCCAACCAACAACCTAACTGTTATTCATCTAATTAAAATAACAATATAAAAACTTGTTAAGCTAAGTGGCATCTATAAACAAGAGGGTGATAAATTCATGGTTGCCGAAAGTCTTACAATCAACTCCTGCTCCAAAATGCAATCAGCTTATAAAGAAGTGAGAGACTTGTTGTGCATTGTGAGCCCATATGACCTGATAACATTTCATTGATGGTATTAGGCCTCCACTTCACCTGAAGGAATACATGTCCCTCAAACATATTCACAGGTTGACAAGGTAGGATAGAAAAAAGGGAAGTTAACTCCCGTATTTATCAAGATGCGATTTAAATATATCTTGACACGCCCATGGTTAATTGCTTTGGATGATTTTGTCTTTGTTTATTTGTTTTTGTTTTTTCTTTCTTCCTAGTCGTATCAATCCAACGGGCGTTTTTTTTTTGCCAAGCCTATTGTAAGTTCTAACACAATGATGGCATTTTAATTGGGCAAGGAAAGGAAACGTATGGAAATTGAAGACTTCACATTCCGGGAGCCTTCCTAAGCAACAAGTATTTGTTTTGTTTGCTTTTCATTTTCAGACCCACAACAATAGATATATAGATGGGTGCAAAAACACATGGTTGACCCACAAATGGGCATAGACGGACAAGTCACCTCCTCCTAACGCCATGTAAATGCAGTTTTGTGTAGAATGAGCGTTCTTCTGTTCCCATTTGTCAACATCTAGAAAGCGGGAAGTCCTCACCAAACCTGGTTGTCTATGAAGCGCAAACACGAGGGGAGCGTGAGTACAGAGTACCCATAACAATATGTTCATTCTGATAATATAATATGTAACATAAAAATGATAGGGACATTGGTGCAGCAGATACAACTGAAAATTTTATATATATTTCAATTAATTCAATATAAATTTTGAAAGAAAAAAAACCAATCAAGCAATGATTATTTTCAATATAAATTCATAAGTTAACATAACATAAAACAAAAGTAACCACAAATAAAGGTATTTTATATATCAAAACAAGAATAGATACCGTACAATAATTATATAAGAGGTTTAAGCTCGAAAAATTGATCAAAATTTTCTTGGTGAGCTCGTATGAAATATTTAACTATCATACAAAATATAAACAGCATTCAAGGCGACACGATTATGAACATTTGAATGGTGGAATTGAAGAACACATTTCTATCTGGTTCACATTCTCTAACCCAGACCAGACCCAGAGCACTGGTGAGCATAGAACACTAATTTCTGCCTGAGGGGGTTGCTTTAATAAATTTAAACAATCCACAATCAATATAATACAATAAAATAAAAACAAAACAAAACCCAACAATTTGTATCACTAATTTTCATCCTCGTGCAGTCAAGCAATGATTATTTCATACTCTTTTCTTCCGACAGGTTGAGCCAAACGTATATTCTTTGCTGTTTCCGAAGGCATTGTACTGCCGTTTCCACGAAGGCATTTCGAAAATAATTATAAAATAAAGACGATCACTGCCTGCTGGGCTATAAATAAGTACGCCAATTTGTATCAAGTATCCATCGCATTCCCATAAACAAGTAGCTTTGACATTAATGAAAGCTCACTCGTGCGTGAAATTAATCATGGGGAGCAAACCCACGACCACCAAACGTGGCATTGCCATCGGGAGTGGTGGTGGCCTCCGCCTTTCCTGGACCATTTTAATGACTGCGTACCCATCGCTTTTAATGACTGTCTGATGGGCTGTGCATTCCGTGGGAGAGAGAAGCCCTGTTGAGTTTCAAGCGACGGCCTCACGGATCCCTCCAACATACTCTCCTCCTGGTCTTGGGTGGAGGATGGCGATGGAGCGGACTGCTGCCATTGGCGTGGCGTTGTCTGCCACAATTCAACCGGCCACGTTCTTCAGCTCCGCCTTGGCTGCATTGTTGCTTGCCATAGGGAGAAGGTGTTGGGAGGTAAACTCAGACCTTCTCTCCTGGATTTAATGCACCTCACCCATTTGGATCTCAGCTCCAACCACTTCCAAGGGATTCCAATCCCCCCGATTCTTGGGTTCACTTCATAGCTTGATATACCTCAACCTCTCTTGGGGGGGGATTCGAGGGAATGATTCCTCAACAGCTTGGAATCTCTCCAATTTGCATTCACTGGATCTCGTAAGTTTCTATGATTCCCCTAAATTAAGGAACGATAGTCTTACTGGTTTCTAAAGTCTTTCTCCCAATTGCCGTTACTATAACTCACAATCAAATCCATGGAGGTATCAGTAAATTTGTGCAGTCCAATTTCCCAGTCGCTACAGTCTTTGTGCAGTCCGCCGTTTTTCAAGTCGCTACAGTCATTGACTCCAATCGACTTACTGGCCCGTTAACCCCCATATCACCCCGTGTCGTGAGATTACATTTATCTAACAATCAATTTTCTGGATCCATTTCCCACTTCCTATGCCACAAACCAAGTAAGCCGAACCGTTTGGAGCTTCTCGGTCTTGGAAAAAATAATATATCAGGGGAAATTTCTGATTGTTTGATGAAGTGAAAGATCATTGATTTCATAAATTTTGAATATTATGAGTTTACAAGTTAGATTCCAAGCTCCATTCAGTCTTTAGTTCATCTCTACTCATTACACCTGCGCGACAATCACTTCCAAGGAGAATTGCTCATTTCTCTAAAAGACTGTACATCTCTAGTTGTCATGGACCTTTCTAGAAATAATTTTTTGGGGAGGATACCATCTTGGGTGGGGGAATAGCTGGCTGCCTTGAAAGTTCTTAACTTGGGCTCAAACAGATTTTTTGGAAAAATTCTCCGTCAATTATGTCCCCTCACAGTCATTTAAGTACTAGTCATTGCTCATAACAATCTATTCGGAAGCATTCCTACATGCTTTTGTAACCTTACTACTATGACTATTGATCAAAAGTCAAATCCGATTCTGATTCGTTTAAAAACTATGCTTCCGGGAAGTGTGGAGCTTGATGATACATGGGGTCTTTTGGATCATGCATACATTGCCATGAAGGAAAGGACTGACGAATATAGTACAAATCTTGGCTTGGTCACAGGTATGGACCTTTCGAATAATTTCTTATTCGGAGAAATTCCAAAGACATTAACAAGTCTCACAACCTTACAATCTTTGAATTTATTCAATAATTGTTTGACTGGACGGATTCCAGAGGCAATAGGAGGGATGAAAGTGGTAGAATCTCTTGACTTTTCCACAAACCAACTATTTGGTGTGATTCCTACTAGCATTTCAAGTTTAACATTCATGAATCATTTCAATGTATCCAACAATAAATTGGTTGGGAAGATTCCATTGAGCACTTAACTTCAACGCTTTACCCTTTACTTGACAAAATATAGAAAAGAGGTAGAAGAATTTGATATAGAAAAAGTATAGAAAGAAAATAAGTGGAAAGAAAAATTGTGAAAAAAATAATTGTTTGGTTGGGGTGGAAAAGAGGTAAAAAAAAATGTATTTTTTATAATTTAATCAGAATTTAAAAAAAATTAGAAAACAAATAATATTATGTGAGATGCCAATTTAACCAATTTGTGGCATTTTTAATAATGAGAAATTATGGACATTTTTGGAAAACGGAATTATCGTGCAGTTTCCCCCTATTTTCACGCCAATTGAATGAGGAAAATGACAGCACAGATTCCAATGCGTTTTTACAAGTTCCCACATATTTTTCATAAACTTTACATAGCTACCAAGCAAGGAAAAATAAGTTTTCTACCTATTTTTCATACTTTAGCAGAATTTCCAAAGTAGCCAAGCAAAGGATTAATGCTTCTAGTTTTTCTGGAAATCAACTTTGTAGGCCTCCATTGAATGACATTTGTAGTGGTGCATTAGTTGGGAATGAAATTGAACAAGGAAATAAAGGGACGGGGGGAAGTGGAACCGTGGAATGGCTTTATGTGAGCATGGTTATTGGTTTTATTGTTGGATTTTGGTTTGTATTAGCGCTTTTGTTATTTAAAATATCTTGGAGACAGGCATACTTTAAATCAATTAATAGCTTGTGGCATAGGATCGTAATTTTAGTTAGGAATGACTATTAGATAAGCATTTTAATTTTTGAATAATAATGTCACTATAAATTTGTATTAGATGATCGAAATCAAAATTTTGTATTTATTGATGTTAGTACTCTCTCTCATATATATATGTGTGTGTGTGTGTGTGTGTGTGTGTGTGTGTGTGTGTGTGTGTGTGTGTGTGTGTGTGTGTGTGTGGAATGATAAAGTAATATGGGCATAAATCATTTATTTATGCCTGCACCCTCTCCAATATTTCCAACCTTGTTCACAATTTTGTTTTATATTGCCGCTCACTGCTGATAATACTACCTATTTTCTCTCTGTTGTATGTGGCCATAGTGTAGACATTAAATAATAATGAAATATACATCGGTCACCATCACTACTTGCAAAATGACATAAAGCCAGTGGAATTGAGAAAACATTTTTGAGATTTTCTTCTTGTTGGATGTGCCAGCTAAGTTATGCTCAAAAACCTCATCCGAGAACTTGTTTAGAGAAGGATTTCCCGCGGCATCGGTTCTTCCATACCAACTTAGCTGCCCGATATCTTCAATTTCCATGTCATCTAGTTCCAACTTCTTCCATTATTCTTATTTCCATTAGGTTTTGTTTTGTTTTTTTTGGCACCACACACTCAACAATCACCATGAATTGAAGAATCAATTGGTTGGGG
Source organism: Taxillus chinensis (assembly GCA_023512835.1). Lineage (NCBI taxonomy): Eukaryota > Viridiplantae > Streptophyta > Magnoliopsida > Santalales > Loranthaceae > Taxillus > Taxillus chinensis. Next base: position 16,948,558 of record CM042084.1, on the reverse strand, counting down.
CTACCCTTACCAATTGATCAGGTTTCCAACAATGGCCTTCAAGAAACTCTTTCTAAGCATGAATCGTTAAATCATACAGCCTCATCTGCAGCAAAGAACAACCAAGACGAGAAGACTTGGCACGGGCTGCTTGCGCCCTAAGATGACTAACAGAGTTCTTTTGTTCGCATATATTCGGGGATGAAATTAGTTCTCTAAAACGTTAGAAACACTTTCCATTCACAGAAGTAATCGATGATGAGTTTTGGGAAGGTGTAAAATAGATTTCTGATAATATTTCCATCTCCTTTGCAAATTGCAGAGCAATAATCCTAAAAACAATGACACTTTGATCTTCAGATCCGTCCGCTCAAGGATTACACTCTGGTTGAGAGGATCTGGGCAGTAAGATGTAAATGATGATGTAATTTTATTTTTCAAGCATAAAACTATATTATTACTCGCATAAAGGAATTAACAAGTCTCATAGCTGTTAGATCGTTGGATCTACCACATTTGTAATGCTCAAATTTATCATTCAATTTGACATTCATAATTCATTTCAATATTTTTTTTTTTTCGAAAAACAGTCCAGTTTGACAGAAAATTTTAATTTCCTATGGTCATGATCTTTACCGTGGCTCCTTTATTTTGTAACTTCCATGTCTCCGTGGTAGGTAACATTTATTATTTTTATTAGAGCAATTTATATCTTCAATTTTATTTAATGGTCCGAAAAATTTTAGCAATCTCATAGCCATTTTATTATATTTAGATTTAATTTGACATTCATAATTCATTTCACTTGAGCACTCGACTTCAATGCTTAAATTTTAGCAATCTCGTTTTGTTTATTTTTTCAAAAATAAAAGTTGAAGAATTCAAACAAATGCTTGAAGTAAAACAAGATCACCTTTTTCTCTTTGACGTTTTGTTGCGAGATAGAGCAGCAGCGTCGCCACCTTGTGGCTGGGTCCAGTAAAAATATAGCAGAGTTTAAATTTGATTTAATATTTTATATTTTTAAAATTCGAATATATGGATATAATCATATTTTATTTGATAAATATATTTTTAACATATGCGTTTAACTTTTTAAATATTTGTTATCAGATTATATTCATACGTATATATATTTTAATTATTTAGATTAATTTTATAATGTTTACAAATTACATAGCTTGTGATTTTATAAAATATACACATGAATTTAAGTATCACTGTACATAAAAATAGGATTTTGAGCGGAAATCAAATTTAGGGAAAAAAACGTTTTTTGTTTTTTCTACCAAAATGCTAAAATCAGACAAATTACTCATTCTATTCCACGGAACTTCTTTCAACCAAATGTTACTTTATAAGTTTTCTCCCCTAGCTTTTGTCCTCTCATAATCACTATGAGTTTTCGAAAAATAATTTCTTCATTGTCTGAATTTCGATAGAATTTAAAAAATAATCGGCGAAAAACTAATTCTTGTTCGATCAAAAATATTAGTATATTTTTATGAAAAATAATTTTGTATTTAAAGTAATGAAAACAATTTTTTTCATAGCTTTCTACATTACTTCTCTTTATCATTCAAAAACCTAATTTTAAAATATTTAAAGAAAAAAACTCTTAAAATTCATAGGATAATCAGACAATGAAAAAAAAAGCGAGAAGATAAATTTTTTTTCTAAATGAAATTTATTTTTCATGAATAAATATATTTGCTTTGCTAACAAAAAAATGGGCATAGTCCCAAGTAGTAAGCACATCTTACATTTTTAGTTAAAGCTTTGGAAATCAGCTTGCCTTTGAAGCCATTGCTTGTTGTTGGGGGAATAAATTTAATTATTGAGGAGGTGCCAGGTACCAATGCTCAAGGGAGAAAGTGGTAATTTTATGCTCATGCACTTAATTTCCGGCAAACAATTTAAAATTAAGTGTTAATGTACAGAAACAAAAACAAGGTCCGATCCCGGGCGAAGTAACAAGATAGAAATAATAAGAAATTAAATTTAACTAACAAGAAATTAGCCACCAAGGTCCGATCCTGGGCGAAGTACAGTGCATTAGTGTTAATCAACAGAAGCCAACGCACTAGAGGTCGATTCCTACACTATCTGTGAAAGCGGCAGCTACTCTTCCCCCCAACCTGCAATGATGGCCGCCTCGTCGGTGATCCAAATCGGCCGCTTAGGGTTCCGTTGAGCGACCGGCTGGAGTTCGCCGACGTGATCCCGGTCGCCCATTGCTTACACCGACGCCTTCGCCGAAACCATGTATTACTTCCGAGCCCTGTACGTTTCCGACGAGCGCTCCTCTCGCGCCCTCGCCCTCACCGAGGAGGCCATCCTCATGAACGCCGGCAACTACACTGTAATCCACTTTTTCGTTCTTGTTTTTCGCTGGTTTGGATCGCTTGTCAGGGTTTACTAGCAAGCGATTTCGTAACGGAGGGCCCCTTTTCTTTGATTGGGTTTGGAATTTGGTTTGTAGGTTTTGAGGTTGTGGATTGTTTTTTAGGGAAACTACTCGATTAAAGACTCGTTTTCGTCGAATGTGTTTGTGTGTTATTTTTTGGGTTTTGAGGTTGTGAAATTGCCTTTGGGAAATGACTTGGTAAACAAGGACCTTTTTTTCGTTGATTGAATTTGGGAATTGGTTTGGTAGGTTTTGTGGGTGTGACTTGGTTTTTGGAAAATGATTTGAGAAAGGGCCCTTTTTGGTTGAACGTGTTTGTGAGTTGATTTTTTGGGTTTTGGGGTTGTGAATTGATTTTCTGTATAATGATTTGATAAAGAAGGTTCCTTTTCGTTGATTGACATCGTGAATTTGTTTTGTGGGTTTTGAGGTTGTCAATTTGTTTTTAAGAAACGTTTTGGTAAAGGACCATTTTGGTTGATTGAGTTTGTGAATTGGCCTTGCGGTTTTTTGGGGTTGTGAATTGTTTTCTGGTAAATGATTCAGTAAAGAAAGTACCCATTGCATTGATTGCGCTATCTTGTTGCTTTTCTGGATTTTTGGGCTCTGGGGTTTGGAAAACAATATGATAAAGGACCCCTTTTCATTGATTGAGCTTGCGAATTGGTGTTGTGGATGAAAATTGGTTTTTTTTAAAACGATTTGATAAGGTAACCTTTTCCGCTGATGAGTTAGTTAGTTGGTTTTGTGGTTTTTGGGGCTTTGAATCGGGTTTTGTAAAACGGTTTGATAAAGGACCCTTTTTTGTTGATTGAGTTAGCGATTTGGTTTTTGGGCTTTGAATTGGTTTTCAGACAGGAATTTAGTACTGAAAGAGCAATTTTCATAAGTTTAGTTAGTGAATTCATTGAATTGGGTTTTTGGGCTGGTGGTTGTGAGTTGATTTTTTTAAATATGCAGTTCATTTGATGCTGTTTCTATTTGGTAATTATAAGCATGTGAATTTTGAGTTGCTTTAACATTTAAATTTGAAAATTTGGTTGGCTGTGTAGGTGTTAGATTTGTAAATGATATCCACGGTCTAGGGGTATGTTATGAGAATTGCACATCTATCTGCAGAAATATTTCATGTTTAAATGTTGGTCCTAGAATTACTGTGTACATCGTACTTGGAAATAGCTTTCAAATCATGTTGATTTATGTGTTATGGCGAACAAGGAGAAATTGTGTTTTTGTTTTTCTGTTCACGAAATGAAATGTTTGCTGAGAAAGCATTATTGATGCCTGTGCAAATTGATTTAATGAATTTATTGTTATTTTTTCTTAGGTTTGGCATTTCAGGCGGCTAATAATCGAGGCATTGGATGCTGACTTTCTTGAGGAATTGAAGTTTGTTGCTGAGTGCTGCAAAGAGCAATCCTTAAAACTATCAGATATGGTGTGTTAAATTAACTTTTGCTTTGTCTGCCATCTTTGCCAGTTATCAGCATGTAGATTTACAATTCTGTGACAATTAATGCTTTTATGCAACATTTATGTCCTAAAAGAACTACTTTTTAACTTGTACAAGTCATAGCAATTGGCGATTGCTTATTCTTTTTCAAGGAAAAGAAGGCTGTAACTCGTTTCAGTTTATATCTGGCCTGAATGTGGGATTTTGTGCACCTGTTGCATGAAACAAGTGTTGCTGATTTGTTTACAAAACACTCAAAAGCCAACGGAGTTGAGATATTGAACAAGGACCTAACTTAGTAAATAATATTAATGACTTTTTTGGTTGGCTGTTGTTTTGGTATTTTTTGAAATCCAAAAATGAATAGTTGTATATTTAAATTTTTTTAAAAGTTCCATTTTAATGGAAAATAATTTACAAAGAAAATCCACATCCAAAGAAGGCCGACTTACAGTTAGTGAAAAAAGTCATACAGTTCAGGATTGTTGAAAACAAACTATTGGACACATGGTTCGAAGTCGCGGTCGCGGACGTCGTCGCGTCGCGATCGCGGACAACTCGTTGCATCTCAGGCGAGATACAACTTTAGGTATGAAATAATATTCAAATAAATAAATAAAAATCATAGAAAAATCAGAAAAAATCAAATTATTATATTAGAACCATCAAACAAGCAAAATAAATGATTTGAATTGCATGTTATGAATTCAAACATAAAAAAAGACGCTAGAGCATAGTTTTTTATTGAGAAGTAAGCAAATTTCATTTGGAAAAAATTACACATAGAGTGCTCGAAGAGTAGAAATACAATAATAAGCTCAAAAGAAGTACACATTAACATCACAAATGAAAAAAAAAAATAGTACACGCCCGAAGCAAACATTCACTCCCTCAAACGACGGAAAAAATAAGAGAAAGATCGGTAGTAACCGCTCCCGATCATCAAACACATGCATTCCGCTCTCGTCAAAGACTTCAAAAAAATAAATACTAAATAAATTTAATTCTAGGTGTTAAATAAATTTAGTTTGCGGTGTGCTAAATAAATAAATGTATGTGTGTTAATGGAATTTAACTAAATAAATTAAATAAATAAACACTACGCTAATACACACACTTCACGGTGTAGTCTAAAACGCTACGCTACGCTAAATAAATAAATAAATGTATGTCTGCGGTGTAGTCTAAACGCTACGCTAACACACACACCTCGAAGGATCGCGAAGAACGCAGTATCCGACTCGGCAGCGTCGGGCGGCAGCGTCGGCGACACTCGGCAGCGGCAGCGGCAGGGGTTGGCAGCGGCGTAGCAGCGGCGGCGACACTCAGCAGCGGCAACGGTCGGCGGCGGCAGCGGCGGCGTGCGTTTCCCGTCGAAGAAGAGAAGACGAGGAAGAAGAGGAAGAAGAGAAGACGAGGAGGATTGGCCGTCGGCGTGAAAGATTTACGAGAAAATCAGATGAAAAAGGAGTGGAGGAAGAAAGGTAATTTGATTTTTTGTATCAATTATTTCCGTTTATCACGGACGAATTTTCGTCCGTGATGCTGCGTCTCGGTTTGACATCGCGCGATATGTTTCTTCTCGCCCGAGATCTCGGGCGAGACAGGCGAGATGAAGCCGACGCACGATATCTTCGTACCGGAGTGAGATCTCGTACCGGGTCCTCCCGATACCGAGCCGACTCGGGCGATACGTAGCGGTATCGCCCGATACTTCGAACCGTGATTGGACACTGCAAGCAAACAGTTAAGGACTTTGAATTGCAATGCTAGGTTGTAAAGAAATTCATGAAAGAAAGAGCATAAGTAGAAGGCTTACGATCAATTGATTGGCTCACTATTTTAAAGTAGTGTCTTTGATAACATGAAGAACTTTCTCAATGTAGTGGAAAAATATAAGTAGCAACTGTGGATTGATAATGCAGCACCAAGCAGCAGCACAGCACTTAGGAAACACTGTAGAATAGAATCACGGAGATACTTCCCTGTAGTCTGAAAATGCAGTAAAAATTTACTAATTATTGTCTGTAGCAATCATGAATTTGGTTCTTTAATTTTTTTGGAAAATTAGCATTCATCTGTTGCAAGTTGTAATTAAGGTATAGTGGCCATTCAACCCAAACGTTTTCCCTTTTGTACTTTGGCCAGATTTGAGTTCTCATTTATCACAAAAGGAGGGGGGTAGGAGAGTGAGTGTATGAAACAGGGAAAAATGGAAATGAGGGTTTATCTGTTCACAACTGGTTCTTAAAGGGAAGCAGTAGTATTGCATGGCTTGGTCAAAATTTTACAAGCTCATGTGTGGAACATGCTATTCTCAAACTTAAAATTTTGAGCTCGGATAGCTTTTTATTTAGTCATAGAAGGTAAACGTATATTTTTCTGTAAATTGTTATATTGATGTAATTGGAAAAAAAATTCTTATCAAATTTGAAAAAAAAATAGTACTGCATATGTTTACAAAGATTGGTTTGCTATCTCTTGATCTTGAACCTAAAACAAGTATTGGAGCGAGTGTTATGAATGGGTATTTTGTATCTGATAAAAAAGAAATGAGTACTATGTAACTTCTTAATTTTGGACTTTGTTTATTGAAGTTTAATTGTGGATCTTTATGTTTATTTAATTTGTTTCCTATGGTATTGCTATGATCAACTTTGCATAATTTAATACTTTATGATCTTAATTATATTACGCATTGGTTGCTTTGATGATCACTAAGGCATCTGAATTCTCTTCAACCACATTGGTTTACTTTGGTGCTTTCTTTTGGTTTGCTCTCGTTGAGCTTCATGTACTTTGGTCCCTTATAAACTTATTGTGTGTTTGGTTTTTTCAATAAACTTTTTACTTATAATTTTTTTTTTTTAGTTTTTGTGGCAAGTCTTTGGTAACTGGCTTTTTTTTTTTTTTTGAAAAAGTAGAACCTCAAAATGACTTGGGGGATCATCAGTTATGTTACAAATTGAGAATTTGTCTCTATGCCGGGTGAACCACATAGTTCTCCACACTCTACTTGATGCATATAAGGTTTTGTAGCTAACATATAAGGCAGCTAGTTAGGCAAATAAACAACTAAAATGCAAAGCTTGATTAATTGACATGGCTGACGGTTTGAGAGAGAATTTTGGGAGGGAAGCTTGATCATGTATAATGCTCGTTGAAATATAGAATTACATGAATTATTGTTATATGTTACAATACTAAGACCGAGCTTATCAAAGTGCCAAAGAGATCCAGGTGCTAGAGGGTCTCACTAGGCGAGGCGATCGAAGTGGTTATATTATAATGCATTTAGATATTATATTTTTTGATAATAACATTCCAAACGTTTATAATAAATTTTTTTGGCTCCACTACAACTTTGTGTAATTTATTATTTTGAAGCAATGATTAAATTATTTTAATAAAAATATGATAAATTAATAAAATAAAATTATTCATCACTTTCGAGTATTAAGAAAACAAATGCCAACTATTATTCAATCAACTATGAGCAGGCTCCAGACATAATCAATACCTTTAAATAATATTATATGGTGAACATGGCCACTTCATCACCACTAATACCTTTAAAATCCTCATAAATCCCATACAGTAACAAACCCTAGGAGAAGTCAATATGGCACCCACTTCTTTCAGATTGTGTTGGCACCTCACTACCCTTGCCAATGATCGCGCAATCATCATCGACGATCTGTCACCCGACGCCTCAACCAATGACGATGCCGCTCCTTCTCCATCGACGACACACCTGCTACTCTCGCCCGACAATGACGATCCTTCTCCGTCGCCTCGCCCGATGCCTCGTAGACGCCTCATCTTTGCCGGTGGCTGTCGCTCTTTCTTACCCGACACCATCAACGATCTGTCGCTGGTTTTCGCTCCATTTCTTAAATTAATATTTCATTATATATTTATTTTAATTTAATTCGTTTGCAAGGAGGAGAATGGAATAATTTAATAATATTTAATAATTCTAATCTAATGAGTAAAGATCAAGTAATATTAATAATTAAATGAAATAATTTGATTATATTTAAAATATTATATATATCACTATATTGATGTTATTTTTAATTATTTTGGTATAAGAAAAGATAAATACATTTTGATTGAATTGAAAGATGAACCGGAGACAGATTATCAGTCTAGTGAAGAATCATTTTGGGATCCAAAATTTCAATGAAGATTAAAGTATCTATTCGAGACCTTAAGTTGTTTTGTTTTATTGAATATTTGAAATTGACTATAAAGACTTAATTTCGCCTTTTAGTGAGACTTCATTTTATATTTTTAGTTTGATTTTATAATGTGTGTAAGACTATTATGATTATAAGACTAATATATTTCTATAAAAGGTGTGAATTTTTTTTATTTTTAGTATGATAATATTTTTTGCATAAAATTTGTTCTTTAACGTTTAGGCGCCTGCTTCGATCGTATTGAGGCGCCCGTATATTCGTACAGCCTTTGGCTATACCGTTCCCGCCTCACGTATTTTTGAACCTTGACTTCATCAATGGCTTCATCCTACTTTTTTTCTTTGTGAGCCATCAGGCATGTAGGTGCATCTGAAGGATGATAACCTAGTAAGCTGGTGTCTGAAGGATGATATAAAAGATCCTGCATCTTTAACTCCGTCCTATAAGGTATCTTAATTGACCAGGATTATCCATCTCAAACTTGCTAAAAAGGTCTTCAATTAATGAATCTCATCAACATTGTTTCTTATGGCTGTAGTATCATAAACAGACTATCAAATTTGTGAGCCTGTAACGAAGTCTTTTGATGAGCAATGCATGATCCTGTTTGCTCTGTATGTAGTCTCGAAAATTCATTGAACTTTAAAAGCACCCAACTCTGGCCCTTGGGGTCTGCTCTTCAACCCATAGAGAGCACCCTTCAGTTTACAATCCCTTCCCTGAGTTCTCTCATAGGAAAAACCTGGCAGTTTCGCTATTTACATTCCCTTACCAAGCACTCCTTATAAAAATACATTTTACATTAGATTGTCGGAGTTCCCTGTCCCAAAGCAGTTATCATGTATGGAAAGCACTGATGGAAAATTTGGCGTCGATTTGATTGGTTAATGATATGTTATCTTTATTTTTATTTTTGAGAAGGCACCCAAACAGTGTTAACATAGCAACCAGTGCAAATGTCTCCTGGCAGTCAATGGCGAATACCATATGTTTTTGCTTGTCAACAAGGCTGTTTATTTATTTATTTTTAATACATCTTGTTTTTCTAAGTCAGCTTGTTTATTATATATTTATATTAAGCCAGCTCTCAAGCTGATTCCTATCTTCTCCGCTTTTTGCCCTACAGTTGTGTTGACCATGGGTGATAATTTTGTAGGCATCATCGGAGGTGGCTGGTTGAAAAATTGGGAAGTAATGCTGTGAGTGAGGAACTTGAGTTTACCAAGAGTATACTCTCTCAAGATGTCAAAAATTATCATGCCTGGTCTCATAGGCAGGTGTGTTGTGATGCCTTTTTTCCTTTTATCACAACCACATGACTCCCAACTCCTTAATTAAAAATCATATCTTTTTGCGTTAAATGCAGTGGGTTCTTCAAGCGTTGGGAGGGTGGGAAAATGAACTCAAGTATTGCCAGCAACTTCTTGCAGATGATGTTTTTAACAATTCAGCTTGGAATCAGGTACAATAAATGAAATGTTGTCGCTCTTGGTTGGATCTTAGCAGCATTATGAGATTGCTGCTGTAATAAGCAAGCAATCTTATTGTGATTAGGCTTATGACTTATTATTTGATGTTTCTGGCATTATTATTGTTCTTAAAGAACATGTCCTGGTGTATCTGACCTCTTTGTGATTTGTCTTGATTCAAAATAAAAACTTGCCTTTGATCCTTGTGATTATCACAAAACCATTCTGTCACCCATGGTTTAATTCATGGAAAATTTAATTATATTAAATTAGAGATATCTTTACATGTGTTTGTTTGGACTTGAGTTTATTAGGTTGGGGTGTTAATGTGTGGGCAATTACCTACTATATCTTTGGAAGGGGACAGTGTAATCGTATTTTTCACACTGCATGTTGCATTGTTGATATGCAGAGTAATCTAGGGAAATGTGTAAAAGATTAAGAATTAGAACTGTTCCCTTTTTTTAGACTTAGCGGTGGAATGCCTAATGCTTGGTTTCTTGCTTAATCATTGGAGAGTAGCGAGTGACAAGTCCCACATTTCAACTTATTGTTGTTTTGTCAGACTTGCATAAGTTAACCTTCAATCCCATTCTTGTCATCTCATTCATATGATCTGCACCTCGTATAATTTTTTTTTTAATATGTAGGTCTTTATTCTAGCTCACGACAAGCTCCACGACCTTCTCCCTAAGAAAAACTTGTTGGCTATTCATGTTCTTTTTCAATAAATATGTCATTCATTTATTATTATTTATTTCGTTTTGGAGACACTGATAATTATTTTTTACCTATGGTAAAAAAAGCATCCTATTAGTGAGCAAATATTTTGTTTACTGGTGATTTTAAACAGAGGTACTTTGTCATAACAAGGTGTCCCTTCCTTGGAGGTTTGGATACCTTGAGAGATTCTGAAGTAGATTACACAATTGAAGCCATTGGAGCTAACCCTGGGAATGAGAGTGCATGGAGATACCTTCAAGGCCTCTACAAAGGCAGTGAAACATCGATGATGCTCGAGTCACCTCAGTTTGTTTGAAGGTTCTGAATTCTGAATGCAATCATGTATTTGGTCTTAGCACTCCTGTGGATCTTCTCATGAAAGGTTTTAAACCTGGCCAAGAATTTAAAGAAGCCGTGGATGCTCTGAAGGCCCCAGACGTGGATGCACCTGATTCGAGCCTGTCAGAGACGATTTGTTCTGTTCTGCAACACATTGATTCAATGAGAGCAAATTACTGGACATGGCGCAGGGGCTGCCTTCCTCGACCTGTCCAGTGAGCGTCAGTTAAGGGACTGATAGGATTGTTTTGTTAAAGCTTAGGTTAAGGACTGTACTCTAATGTCATTTATATGTAATTCAGACTGTTCGAAATTTCTAACTATATATGTATGTCTACCATGTAAGGTTTCCCCTCAGGCGTGTTCTGGCTAGGACCGTTAACGAGCTGATGAGCTACCAAGGATTATCTGGTAGAAAGCGTGGCTCATTGCTCGCTTTAGCCGGCTCAAGTTTAGGCCTAATGAGCCTATGTTGTTGTTTATACATATATTGTTTTGCTTATAAATAAGTTTGGTATAATGTTATTCTATTATCAATTTAATACATCAATGCATTAATATTATATTTAATAATTTGATATGTAAATTATTAATGTTACTACCACGTGATGAAGCATGTTTGCAATGCACTTGTGACTAGGCTCCCCTTTAATTGAAGTGAATCGATATTATTTGTCTCTGCCACATAAGTTAATTTCAAATGCATTGTCGACCCAGCCAACGACCTATCTGTTATTCATCTAATTAAAATAACAAATTCACAGGTTGACGAGGTAGGATAGAAAAACGGGAAGTTAACACCCGTATTTATCAAGATGCGATTTAAATATATCATGACACGCCCATGATTAATTGCTTTGGATGATTTTGTCTCCGTTCATTTGTTTTTGTTTTTACTACCATCACGCGCAGCATGAGAATAGAAGAAAAAAAAAGGCTAATATTTCTTTCTTAGCAACGGGGGCTGTTGTTTTTGCCAGGCCTCAATTCTAAGTTCTAACAGGGTGATGACATTTTAATTGGCGAGGAAAGGAAACGTATGGAAATTGTAGACTTCACATTCCGGGAGCCTTCCTTAGCAACAAGTATTTGTTTTGTTAGCTATACAGTCGTATGAATGAGCGTTCTTCTGTTTCCATTCCGGGTAGTCCCCACCAAACCAGGTTGTCTATGAAGCGCAAACACGAGGGGAGCGTGAGTACGGAGTACCCATACCAATCTGAAAGAAAAAAAACAATCTGATTATTGTTATGATATATTCGTAAGTTAACATAACATAAAACAAAAGGAACCATAAATAAAGCTATTTTATATATCAGAACAAGAATAGATAACGTACAATAATTATATAAAAAGTTTAAGCTCGAAACATCGAACAAACTTTTCTTGGTGAGCTCATACGAAATATTTAACAATCATACAAAATATAAACAGCATTCAAGGCGACACGATTATGACATTTCACATTTGAATGGTGAAATTGAAGAACACATTTCTATCTAGTTCACATTCTCTAACCCGGACCAAACCAGACCCACAGCAATGGCGGGCATAGAACACTAATTTCTGCTAGTGGGGGCTGCCGTTTACACGAAGGCATTTCAAAAATAATTATAAAATAAGGACGATCACCGCCTGCAGGGCTATAAATAAGGACGCCCATTTCTACCAAGTATCCATCTCATAAACAAGCAGCTTTTACATCAATAAAATCTCTCGTGCGCGCTTGAAATCATGAGGAGCAAACCCACGATCACCAAACATGGCATTGCCATCGGCCTTGGCCTTGGGAGTTGTGGTGGTGGTGGCAGCCTCCTTTTCTGGGCCATTTTAATGTCTGTGTCTGTTGATGGGCTGTGCATTCCCATGGAGAGGGAAGCCCTGTTGAGTTTCAAGCGAGGCCTCACCGATCCCTCCAACAGACTCTCATCCTGGGTGGAGGATAAGGATCCCCATGGCGAGGCCGCGGACTGCTGCCATTGGCGTGGCGTTGTCTGCCACAATTCAACCGGCCACGTCCTTCAGCTCCGCCTCGGCTGCATTATTGCTTGCCATACGGAGAAGGTGTTGGGAGGTACACTCAGTCCTTCTCTTCTGGATTTAAAGCAGCTCACGCATTTGGATCTCAGCTCCAACCACTTCAAAGGCATTCCAATCCCCCGCTTCCTGGGTTCACTTCAAAGCTTGACGTACCTCAACCTCTCTTCCGGAGGATCCCCGCGATCGAGGGGCTTCGGGGGAATGATTCCTCAACAGCTTGGAAATCTCTCCAATTTGCATTCACTGGATCTCGGAAGTACCTATTATTCTAAATTAAGGAGCGATAGTCTCGGGTGGGTTACAGGTTTGTCTAAACTCCAACACCTGGATTTGAGCCTTGTAGATATGAGCAGGGCAAGGGATTGGTTGCAAGCTACTAACACACTCCACTCCTTAAAACAACTGCGCCTGTCATCATGCCAAATCAGCAGTGCTATCACAATTCCCACCACACTCGACCTTAACTCTTCGCATCTTACCGTACTCGATCTTTCCGATAACAGTTTATCTGGTCCAATCCCAGTGGGCCTTTGCAACTTAACTGGTCTTACAACCCTTGATTTGTCCAATAACAGTTTCAATTCAAGCATCCCCGAATGCCTGTTTCATCTTAATAAACTCCAAGTCCTCCGTCTTCGATATAATTCGCTGGAGGGCGTCATTCCAGAAGGCATCGGAAACATGACTGCCCTGTCCATCCTCGCCCTAAGCTACAATTCCAAGCTTGAAGGGGTAGTGCACGCGCTGATTAACTCTTTGGGAAATCTTTGCAGCTTGAGGGAACTTCGATTGTCCGGGATAAAATTAGGCCAGGAGGGCTTCGAAGCTTTCATGAGTTTATCTGGTTGCGTTCTACCCGGATTGGTCATGTTGAGTCTGGGCGAAACCCAACTTACGGGAAAATTTGGCAACCTCGTTGATAAGCTATCTCAATCTAAAAACTTGGCCACCCTCTACCTTCCTTCAAATTCATTGCATGGTCCCATCCCAGAGTCCATTGGAAGATTGTCGTCACTGCAAATCTTATACGTTAACAACAATCAACTCAACGGAACTCTTCCAGAATCACTCGGACAGCTCACTAGACTTCGAGAGTTGTATATTTTTGACAACCAATTGATGGGAGATGTCACGCAAGCTCACTTTTCCAACCTCACGGAGCTGATATCTTTATTGGCATCAAGAAACAAGCTGAGTTTGAAAGTTGGTCCCAAATGGGTTCCTCCTTTTCAGCAACTTGAATATCTGGATCTAGATTCATGGCAGATTGGCGCTCGATTTCCCCAATGGCTTCAATCCCAAAAGTACTTGCTGTTGTTACGGTTGTCTGGTGTAGGAATATCAAGCACAATCCCCGGTTGGTTTCAAAAGTCTTTTCCCTATTGTCAATACTATAATTTCTCTGGCAACCAAATCCAGGGCGGTATCAGTAAATTTGTGCAGTCCAATTTTCTAGTCGATACAGTCATTGACTTTGGTTCCAGTCGACTTAGTGGCCCGTTACCCCCCATATCCCCCCGTGTGGTGAGATTACATTTATCTAACAATCAATTTTCTGGATCCATTTCACACTTCCTGTGCCACAAACCAAGTGAGCAAAATCGTTTGGAGCTTCTCGATCTTGGAAAAAATAATATGTCAGGGGAAATTTCGGATTGCTTGATGAACTGGAGATCATTGGTCTTTATAAATTTTGAATACAATGAGTTCACAGGTCAGATTCCAAGCTCCATCCAATCTTTAGTTAATCTCCACTCATTATACCTGCGCAACAATCACTTCCAAGGAAAATTGCCTGCTTCTCTAAGACACTGTACATCTCTAGTGATCATGGACCTTGGTGAAAATGATTTTTTGGGGAGCATACCGTCTTGGATAGGGGAATGGCTTCCTTCCCTAAAAGTTGTTAACTTGAGCTTAAACAGATTTTTTGGGAAAATTCCCCATCAACTATGTGCCCTTGCATCCCTACAAATACTAGTTGTCGCTCATAACAATCTCTCCGGAAGCATTCCTACATGCTTCAATAACCTTACTGCCATGACCAATATTCAAAATTCAAGTAAGATTCTAATTCCTTTAAAAACTATTTTGAGCGTTGTGGGGGTTGAAGACAGGTGGCGCCTTTTGGATCATGCATATATTACCATGAACGACAGGATTGATGAATATAGTACAAATCTTGGCTTGGAGACAAATTTGGACCTTTCGAACAATATCTTATCTAGAGAAATTCCAAAGACATTAACAAGTCTCACAACTTTGCGATCTTTGAATTTATCTTATAATCGTTTGACTGGTCGAATTCCAGAGACAATGGGACAGATGAAAGCGTTAGAATCTATTGATTTTTCCACAAATCAACTATTTGGTGTGATTCCTACTAGCATTTCTAGTTTAACATTCATAAATCATTTCAATGTATCCAACAATAAATTAGTTGGGCGGATTCCATTGAGCACTCAACTTCAAAGCTTTAATGGCTCTAGTTTTTCAGGAAATCAACTTCGTGGGCCTCCATTGAATGACAATTGTAGTGGTGCATTAGTTCGGAATGAAATTGAACATAAAAATAAAGGGGATAAAGGGGTAGGAGGAGAAGTGAAATGGTTTTTTGTGTGCATAGTTATTGGTTTTGTTATTGGATTTTTGTGTGTATGGGTACTTTTGTTATTTAAAAAGTCTTAGAGACAAATATACAAAGGATCATTGTTCTAGTCAGAAACAAGCGTTTTTAATTTTTAATAATAATGTCATTATAAATTTGTATTGGGAAGATCGAAATCAATATTTTGTATTTTCCCAATATTTTGTATTGGAAAGATCATTGTGTCTCTCTCTCTCTCAATGATAAAGTAGTATTTAATTATAGACATGAATCATTTATATACGCCTGCCCTACTTATTTTCCCTCCATTGTGAAAACATAGAGGGAAAATAATGAAATAATAATGTAGACATAGTGTAGACATTCAATAATAATGAAATATACATTGGTCACCGCCACTACTACGAAAATAACCTAAAGCCAATGGGAATCGAGAAACCAATCCTGAGATTTTCTTCTTGTTGGATGTGCCAACTATCTTCAATTTCGGTGTCATCTCGTTCCAACTTCTTCCATTATTCTTATTTCCATTAGGTTGTTTTGTTTTGTTTTGTTTTTGGCACCACACACTCAACAATCACCATGAATTGAAGAATCAATTGGTTGGGGCTACCCTTACCAATTGATCACGTTTCCAATAATGGCCTTGAAGAAACCCGTTGTTTCTGTGCATGATTCGTTAAATCATACAGCCTCATCTGCAGCAAAGAAAAATCAAGAAAAGAAAACTTGGCATTCACAATTCATTTCAATATGTGGAATGAATTCATTGCGTACTTAACTCCAATGCTTAAAAGCCTCTGGGAAGGAGTGGGTAGTGGATATTGGTGCTCTATGAAGGGGGCTATGGCGAGGCCCGATGTTTTTTTTTTTTTTTTAGACTTCAAGAAAAACTGTGTCCAGTTTGGCAAAAAATTATTTTCCCGTAAAGTGGTCGTGATCTTCACCGTAGGTGGCTTGGCTCCTTTATTTTTGTAACTTCCATGTCTCCGTAGGACTGAGTGGTTGTGTTGTAGATTTCGGTAGGTAACATTTATTATTTTTATTAGAGCAATTTACATCTTCGATTTTTATTTAATGGTCCGTATTAGGAAAATTTTAGAGACCATTTAATTTGATAAAAATTTTGTCCCCTAGCTTTTTCTTCTCATAATTACTGTGAAAAATGAGTTTTCAACAAATGATTTTTTTTTGATGTTTGATAGTTAGAAAAATAGTACGTGAAAAAGTAATTCCTAGTCAATAAAAAAATATTGGTATATTTTTATGGAAAATAATTTTTGGATTTAAAGTAAAAAAGTTTCATTTTTCAGACACTTCTACATACTTCTCTTTACCATTCAAAAAAACATTTTAAAACATTTTAAAAACTCTTAAAATTCATAATGTAATGGAAAAAATATACTTTTAGAAAAGGTATTAACAAAATATTTTCCAAATGGAATTTATTTTTCACGAAACAAATGGAGCTAAATATGCATGAGTAAATATATTTGCTTTTCTAGAAAAAAAAAAAAACAATTATAAACTACTGCACCCTTGGCAAATCCCTAACATGAGAAACATGCTTCTTTTGTTTGTTCAAAAAGAAATTAGGTATAGTCTTTAGCAATCCAGATCAACATATATATTACATTAGTTGAAGCTTATCAATACTTTTCAGCTTTCGAAATTAGCTTGTTTCTGAAGTTATTGCTTGGGGGGTGGCGGCGGCGGTATGGTTTGGGATTTAATGTGTGATATCACTAATTTGGGTCTAAGCTATGAACTCATAAGGCCTTGAGGACGAAGAAACTACCGGCAAGTAATGAAATTGGGCAGCCATATATCACTCCAGAAATAGTTATTATTTTCGCATTGTCCTCAAATTCAAACCTTACATTCTCCGTAATCCGAATACTTAGGTGCCAAAAACATTCTAGTCAATTTTAAAACCATGGGTGTTAACTTGCCCAATGAATTGTCAAAACCTTCATCCTAAAGCAAAACCAGCATATTCCCGAATCCTAGGGGCATGTCACCTTAAGGTATGAGACTGCTATAAAACAGTTTGTTGTGAGTGGCTGGTAGAGAAAAACTAGTGTGAGGAGGTGGTCCAGGATTTGAAGATGAACGTGCAATGAGTTTACATGTGTTATATCTAGTTGGAGTTGATGTGGTATAGGACAATGCTTGGTTGAAAAAGGTTGAAAAATATCGGCAAGATAATTATTGATTATGGTGTCATGGCTAACAGCATATGTGTTTAGCAATTTATTGCTTAATTTTATTTTTCCTAATTTACCTTAGAACCTCATATTGTTTTGTGTTCTTCCTCTTCGTCACCATCTCTCTATGGTGCAGTGTTTCTTCGACGTTCTCTTTTCAGTGCAGCGTCTCTCTGGCATTCTCTATCTGGTGCGATCTCTCTCCGGCCAGTTCATATCACTGGAAGGATTTTTATCACAAAAAATGGCGTTTCCTTCATCCCCAAACTTTGGATGTTTTGTTAAATTTGACAGTTCATAGACGCATGCACTTTAGCAATGTTAGAATTTGCCTTACAACATCCTTTTTGAGCAGGGATTTTGCATCTTCAGCTCTATCCACTTTAGCAGTCTCTAAACCAGGTGCCTACATCAAGAAAAGACATTCATAAATCAACAGTAGTAGCAAGTTGCAACAACATAGTTAATTGATTGCTTAGAAAGATATGTTCAAGAAGATGCCCTTTTATTGATAATCAAACAAAGCGAATAACATTCTTTATTGATTGATTTTCCTAAAAAGAACACTGTCCTGTCTCCTGATAAAGAAATAATGGCCATTTTTATCACAGTTGCTACAATATATACAGTTGAAATATTTGCTTGACAATATAAAGAAGCAACTAAATAATCCAAGCCCTTTTTTTTGTAAAAGTAAATCTCATCCCTTTTTCCTATTTCCCAGCCCCAAAACTCATTGGCCGTTATGCAGTAAAATCACAGTTCATAACCAGAAAAACAGTCCAACACTCCAACCATAAGAAGCGATGCTTTAAAATTGAATCCTTTTCATAAGCATTTGGGAATGCTATCAAGAATGTTAAATAATGCAATTGTGCTTGGAGGAATTGGTTAACTAATCTATTAAAATAAATAGTTCATGGGAGAAAATCAAATCATTTGGACCTAGGGGATGACGGGACAAACAACAGAAAAATCAGTAGAGTCAAGCTCCCACCACTCAAATCCCTCAACAACAGGAAATGCCAACAGCAGATATTATTCTCATTTTAGAAAAAAGAATTAAGAGGAACATCCTTCCAATGATAAGAACATATATTTCAGAAAAAGCCCAGATGAAGTACCCTCATTAAATTACAACCAAAGAACTACTAGCCGGACGCCAGCCAGAGCAAACCAGAGAAGAACTGCCAGCTAAGAAGACAGGGCACGACGGCTGTTGGATCAGCAATGTGGTCGAGGGCTGTCGCCATGAGGCGGAGCGGCAGGGCGTGACGGCAGTTGGATTGGCAAAGGGGCGGTGTTGTTGTGCAATGGATCAGGGCAGCACAACAGTCTGATGTCTGAGGGCGAGGCTTAATCGATGAAGCAACCGCCAAATGTAACCCTCGATTTGGAGAAGAAGAGAGACGTCGAAGTGGAAGGGTACGTTGACTTTCATCATTTATAAATTCATGCTTGTGATCCTTTTTTGTTAGCCACCCATTGTTGCATTTCCACCCCAAAATACAAATAAAGTCATCAAACACTTCTGCACCCTAATTAATATTCATTCTCACATTTCCCATTGCCACAACACTAACCCAAATCACTGGATAGATTTAAAACATTGCTCCAAAAATTGATTAGAGGGTCTGCCCTCAGTATTGTTGGGCACACTTGATTCAGGGTCAAGTGCTTGAAACCTCAATTTATCTTCAGGGACAAAAGCTGCTATTCCTTTTCTCGTTAGAAGAAGCATTCTTCCTTTCCTAAATGTTGTGCTTATTCTTGGCCTTATAGTCTGGTAGGAGTTTGCAATTTATTTTCAGGGATGGAAGCTGACATTCCATTTCCATCATTGCCTTGGGCTGCAAGAATTTTCCTTTTCTTGTCAGGAGGAGCTCTCTTATTTTTCTGAATGTTGTGCTTATTCTTGAGTTTCTTGGTGTCAGAGTTTACCTAACCTGCATATTCATATAACAAAACAACTAGTTACCAATAACAACTCAACGGATATCTAGATACTGCTGCATTTAAAAGACCAAATATTAAGAACTTGCAGGCTTAAAGCGAAGGCTAGTTGTTTTGCACAGATTTTCAACAAAACCGTGCATTTAGCCACGGAAGGAGGGCACAGATTTGCAATAGCATGACAATTCACAATTTCACGATTTTGTACAGGACATTGAGAAACTGTGTTGATGACATTCTATGCGGAGATACAGAAAAAGTAAGAACAAACCTCATTTTGATTAGTGATATTCCATCGAACAGCTTTGTGTTGAAATGTGGAGTAGATTCTCTCATCCTCCTGCACAGCGACAAAAATATAGACCACATCTTGAATGAAGGAGGTAGATACAGCAGTGAAACAAAGTCCAAATCATACAAACAATGCTCTAAAACCATATGAATTAACAACTACCAAATGTAAGGGAAAACATGCAGGGATAACTCTGGCCGTACTTCCATCTGCTACCCAAAAAAGGAAAAAAAAAAAACGCAAACAAAGACTGCCCTTTGTCTCTCTGCAGTGCACTGCACAAGCGTGTCATCCTCATTAATCCTCAATAGTAGGACATAATCTAGACGACACCTTACCTGGCGATAAGCCGTGAACAGTCGAACACCCTAATTTCGTGACTGATGCCAAATATATTCCCGGACAAAGAAGCATTAAAATGTGAGAACAATAAGAAAAAGCTAAAAGCAAAATTCAAAAAATACCTAACCACCAATTTGATAATTGCACCTTATCTGAATTCTCAAGTATTTAAATTAGTAATACTGACAAGCCAAGATTCCCTTCTCACGCGCCCAGCAGAGAAACATGCAAGATTCATAAAGAACAAAAACAAAAAGATACCGCGGGCTTAGGGGAGAAAACATACATGTATTTGAAACAAAAACAAATTATTAAAACACACACACATGCCATACCCAATTTGCAATTTCTCAGAAAGGCAGAAGTCATGGCTAAGGCACAGAAGAAACAGGGCAAGGGTTGCAGAGATCCTGTGGACGACCGCAGCAACGACGACAGATCTGGTTGGGAAGGGGCCTGCGGCGCGACGTTGGGAGGGTCAGGGTGGTCGGATGTGCAGCGACGGCTTGTGGCGCGTCGTCCGGTGAGAAACGAGTCGCAACGGGAGTGGTCGTGAAGAGCGGGAGAAAAAAATGCTCTTTCCAATTATATCCTAAGGAATTATTTTTATTTTCGTTTTTTAAAATATTACTACAATTTCGAAAACAGAAAAAAATATTTTTAAAAAATAAAATAAAATATTTTATTTTTTAAAATTTTAAATAAAATAAGCGCGTGTACCCTCTGTCCTCGCTGCCGACGGTGAATGGGGAAGGGAGGTTACTGATGTGTTTAAGTAATTGTATTTTGTACATCTCATTGTCTTTGCATAAGAGATGTTTGATGAAATTTCTAGTGATTGTCCATGGGCTATCATTGGAGTTCTGTCTTAGGATATTGGATGAAATTCTTCAATGATAGCTATGAAGGGGCCAATTTCGCCAACCTTTTAGGCTGCTAAAATGTGTAGGAATTTAGATCCCTCTTAGGCTGTATATTCGTTGAACGCTTGCAATGATAAATTGCTTGCTGCTACTAATCAGAAAATCCAAGCATACAAGTTAGCAGCCTGAATGTGGTCATCATGGACACATACTTGCTCTCTATGTACAAACTCCTGGAGATTTCATTGTTGTTGATGATTTAATGAAATCAATCTCCTTATTGATCTACAAGGTACCACTCTCTAATATGTACCGACTCAAAAGTCTGCCTTGTTTTTTTGCTCCACGAGGAATGTCCATTCTTATTTTTTATCATCATTCATACAACTGTAGGTATTGATCTATCTTGATAACTACAGTTTTGATCTATCTTGACAAATTATCAATTTTTAAAATTGTTAATTTTTATTTGGTTTTGATCTATCTTGATAGCTGTTCATGTTTGTCTTTTGTTTCTTGGTGTGAGACCGAATCATTTACTTTTCTCTCTCTCTCTTTTTTTTCTAAATAATTTACTGTGATTGATTGTTTTGTTTTTCATCATGAGGAAAGTGCTATCGCGGAGCCCCTGGACTATAATGCAAATTGGATGGCTGCAGATGAGGTATTTGATGATGATGTTTGCCTTGGTGTTGAGAACAACTTTAGCCTCTACTGTCTGGAAGAACAATGAGGGTTCCACTGATGATGAGCAAGCTTGTCTAGAGGTGGTTGGCAAATACCATGTTGGAGAATTTATCAATAGGTTCTGGCATGGTTCCCTTGTGATGCGATTACCACATTCGGATGTGGATCAAATTCCCACAAGTTTTGGCACAATGGATGGTATCATTGGAGTTTTTGCATCACTACCCCATGAGCAATACGTTTTCTTGGAGAAGTTGCAGACCAAATTGAGGAAGGTAATAAAAGGCTTTGGAGGGTTGTGCCAAATTTTCTACATGAAGATATCCTTGAGTCGTTCCTTGATCTCAAGTGAATCCGGATGGATGAGATCTCTAAGGCCATGGTTGTTCTAGAAGAGGAGCTTTGCAAGAGAGTAGAAGAGTTGACAAAGTTAAACTGATAAGACTAACCCCATCTTTATATGCTTTATGTTATTTTTCTTCTTTCCCTATGTATAGTATCTATGCGTACAAACAGTAAATATTGACATGTTTTTCCAATTTTTTTATATTTCTTTATTGTTTATGAATATTGTTTAAACTTGTTAAACGTATGATCGATTTTGGTTAGTATTGACTGTGAATTTTGGAACTTTTTTTTAGTTACTCTGAATATTTCAATCATTGAACATGTCGTGGAGAATATTGCAATGTGTAAATGATAGTAAAAGTAGATTTGTTGAGGGAAAAAAATGATGGTCATGAGTTGATGGGGTTGACAGAACTTATTTTATCTCTTGTTTTTTTTTTTGTAAGAAATGCACAAATTTTCAAAGATCAGTTTAATTCGTGGATTTTTTTAATTTTTTTTGAACTCAGGTCGTTATAAAATACAGTTCTTAATGGTTTTTTTCTTAAAACATGTGAAACATGGGTTAATGAAGCTTAGTTTATGGGATAATTCTACTTATGGTAGACCAAACAAATTAACATTGTCATCATATCCAAGTGCAAAAAAAAGAAATGGTGTGCTCTAAAAGGAATGCAAGTTTAAAAAAGAGATGAGCATATGCATCGTTATATTGGAACTTGTTAATCAGAATTTTCCACAAGAATATGTTGAACATCATTAACACATTCATAGACTATAATTTCATTTGCCGATCAAAAACCACAATTAACTGCCATGTGACATAGAAAACAAAACATTGTGACCTTATTAACATTCAAGCGTTGGGAGGGTGGTTAAATGAACTCGATTATTAACATTGTGACTCACATATAAGTTAACCTTTAGTCCCATTCTTGTCACCTTATTCATACGATCTGCACCTGGCATAAATATTTTTTTTAATATATAGGTCTTTATTCTAGCTCACGACAAGCTCCACAACCTTCTCCCTAAGAAAAACTTGTTGGCTATTCATGTTCTTTTTCAGTAAATATATCATTCATTTATTATTATTTATTTCGTTTTGGAGACACTGATAATTATTTTTTACCTATGGTAAAAAAAGCATCCTATTAGTGAGCAAATATTTTGTTTACTGGTGATTTTAAACAGAGGTACTTTGTCATAACAAGGTGTCCCTTCCTTGGAGGTTTGGATACCTTGAGAGATTCTGAAGTAGATTACACTCTTGAAGCCATGGGAGCTAACCCTGGGAATGAGAGTGCATGGAGATACATTCAAGGCCTCTACAAAGGCAGTGAACGAGCGTACATCGATGATGCTCGAGTCACCTAAGTTTGTTTGCAGGTTCGGAATTCTGAATGCAATCATGTATTTGGTCTTAGCACTCTTTTGGATCTTCTCATCAAAGGTTTTAAACCTGGCCAAGAATTTAAAGAAGCCGTGGATGCTCTGAAGGCCCCAGACGTGGATGCACCAGATTCGAGCCTGGCAGAGACGATTTGTTCTGTTCTGCAACACATTGATTCAATGAGAGCAGATTACTGGACATGGCGCAGGGGCTGCCTTCCTCTACCTGTCCAGTGAGCGTCAGTTAAGGGACTGATAGGATTGTTTTGTTAAAGCTAAGGTGAAGGACCGTACTCTAATGTCATTTGTATGTAATTCAGGTTGTTTGAAATTTCTAACTATATATGTATGTCTACCATGTAAGCTTTCCCCTCGAGCGTGTTCTGGCTAGGACCGTTAACGGGCTGATGAGCTACCAAGGATTATCTGGTAGAAAGCGTGGCTCATTGCTCGCTTTAGCCGGCTCAAGTTTAGGCCTAATGAGCCTATGTTGTTGTTTATACATATATTGTTTTGCTTATAAATAAGTTTGGTATAATGTTATTGTATTATCAATTTAATACATCAATGCATTAATATTATATTTAATAATTTGATATTGAAATTATTAATGTTATTACCACGTGATGAAGCATGTTTGCAATGCACTTGTGACAAGGCTCCCCTTTAATAGAAGTGAATCGATATTATTTGTCTGTGCCACATAAGTTAATTTCAAATGCATTGTCGACCCAACCAACAACCTAACTGTTATTCATCTAATTAAAATAACAAATTCACTTCACCAGAAGGAAGCCCAACCCAATCCATGTCCCTCAAACAAATTCACGGGTTGACAATGTAGGATACAAAAACGGGAAGTTAACACCCGTATTTATTAAGATGCGATTTAAATATATCATGACACGCCCATGGTCAATTGCTTTGGATGATTTTGTCTTTGTTTATTTCTTTTTGTTTTTACTACCATCACGCGCAGCATGAGAATAGAAGAAAAAAGTAAAGGCTATATTTCTCTCTTCCTCGTTGTACATGTGAATCCAACGGGGACTGTTGTTTTTGCCAGGCCTCTATTCTAAGTTCTAACAGGGTGAGGACGTTTTAATTGGGCAAGGAAAGGAAACGTATGGAAAAATTGGAGACTTCACATTCCGGGAGCCTTCCTTAGCAACAAGTATTTGACTACTTGTTTTGTTAGCTATACAGTCCTTTCCTTTTCAACCCACAACAATAGATGGGAGCAAAAGCACGTGGTTGACCCACAAATGGGCATAGACGGACAAGTCACCTCCTCCTCACGCTATGTAAATGCAGTTTTGTGAAGAATGAGCGTTCTTCTGTTCCCATTTGTAAACATCTAGAAAGCGGTAAGTCCTCAGCAAACCAGGTTGTCTATGAAGCGCAAACACGAGGGGAGCGTGAGTACGGAGTACCCATACCAATTTGTTTATTCTGATCATATAATATGTAACATAAAACTGATAGGGACATTGGTGCAGCTGATACAACTGGAAAATTTATAAATATTTAAATTAATTCAATATATATTTTGAAAGAAAAAAACGAATCTGATTATTGTTATGATAAATTCATAAGTTAACATAACATAAAACAAAATTAACCTTAAATAAAGCTATTTTATATATCGAAACAAAAATAGATAAGGTACAATAATTATATAAGAAGTTTAAGCTCGAAAATTTGAACAAAATTGTCTTGGTGAAATCCATATAAACAGCATATCTTCAAAATACAAACAGCATTCAAGGCGACATGAACATTTGAATGGTGGAATTGAAGAACACATTTGTATCTGGTTCACATTATCTAACCCAGACCAGACCCAGAGCATTGGTGGGCATATAACACTAGTTTCTGCCTAGGGGGGGTTGCTTTAATAAATTTAAAGAATCCACAATCAATATAATACAATAAAATAAAATAAAATCCCAACAATTATAGTGCTTCACTAATTTTCATCCTCATGCAGTCAAGCAATGATTATTTCATACTCTTTTCCACGAAGGCATTGTACTGCCGTTTCCACGAAGGCATTTCGAAAATAATTATAAAATAAAGACGATCACCGCCTGCAGGGCTATAAATAAGAACGCGAATTTGTACCAAGTATCCATCCCATAAACAAACAGCTTTTACATTAATGAAAGCTCACTCGTGCGTGAAATTAATCATGGGGAGCAAACCCACGACCACCGAACGTGGCATTGCCATCGGGAGTGGTGGTGGCCTCCGCCTTTTCTGGGCCATTTTAATGACTGCGTACCCATTGCTTTTAATGACTGTGTCTGATGGGCTGTGCATTCCGAGGGAGAGAGAAGCCCTGTTGAGTTTCAAGCGAGGCCTCACCGATCCCTCCAACAGACTCTCCTCGTGGGTGGAGGATAAGGATCCCAATGGCGATGCCGCGAACTGCTGCCATTGGCGTGGCGTTGTCTGCCACAATTCAACCGGCCACGTTCTTCAGCTCCGCCTGGGCTGTAAAGGAACTACGTGTTGGGAGGCGGTGTTGGGAGGTAAACTCAGTCCTTCTCTCCTGGATTTAAAGCACCTCACCCATTTGGATCTCAGCTCCATCGACTTCCAAGGCAATCCAATCCCTCGTTTCTTGGGTTCGCTTCATAGCTTGACATATCTCAACCTCTCTAACGTGGGGTTCGGGGGAATGATTCCTCAACAGCTCGGGAATCTCTCCAATTTGCATTCACTGGATCTCGGAGGTTCCTATTATTCCTCTAACTCAAGGAGCGATGGTCTCGGGTGGGTTACAGGTTTGTCTAAACTCCAATACCTGGATTTGAGTGATGTAGATATGAGCAAGGCAAGGGATTGGTTGCAGGCGACCAACACACTCCCCTCCTTAAAACAACTCCACCTGTCATCATGCCAAATCAGTAGTGCTATCACAATTCCTCCCACCACAATCCTCGCCCATAACTTTTCGCATCTCTCCGTACTCGATCTTTCCGGGAACTCATTCTCCTGGGTGCCTGAGTGGGTTTTTAGCTTGCCAGGCCTCACATCCCTTCACCTTTCACTGAACGATTTATCTGGTCCAATCCCAGTCGGCCTTGCCAACTTAACTGGTCTTACTACCCTTGATCTGTCCGATAACAGTTTCAATTCAAGCATCCCTGTATGGCTGTTTCATCTCAATAAACTCCAAGTCCTCAATCTTGGATTGAATTCGCTTGAGGGAGTCATTCCAGAAGGCATTGGAAACATGACTGCCCTCTCCAGCCTCCACCTAGGCCACAATTCCAAGCTTGAAGGGGTAGGGCACGTGCTGATTAAATCTTTGGGAAATCTTTGCAGCTTGAGGGAAATTTTATTGTCAGAGATAAAATTAGGCCGGGAGGGCTTCGAAGCTTTCATGAGTTTATCCGGTTGCGCTGATTTGTTCGGGTTGGATCTGGTTGAAACCCAGCTTAGTGGCAAATTTGGTAACCTCGTTGATAACCTAGCTGCTCACCCTAAAAGCTTGACCTACCTCTACGTTTCTTCAAATTCATTGCATGGTCCCATCCCAGAGTCTATTGGAAGATTGTCGTCACTGAAAATCTTATCCGTTTCAAACAATCAACTCAACGGAACTCTTCCAGAATCACTCGGACAGCTCACTGGACTTCAGGGCCTCTTTATTTTAGACAACCAACTGATGGGAGATGTCACGCAAGCTCACTTCTCCAACCTCACCCAACTCCAATCTTTCTCCGCATCAAGAAACAAGCTGAGTTTGAAAGCAGGTCCCAAATGGGTTCCTCCTTTTCAAATTCAGGATCTGGAACTAGATTCATGGCAGATTGGCCCTCGATTT
The DNA here is from genome assembly GCA_023512835.1 of Taxillus chinensis. Taxonomy (NCBI): domain Eukaryota; kingdom Viridiplantae; phylum Streptophyta; class Magnoliopsida; order Santalales; family Loranthaceae; genus Taxillus; species Taxillus chinensis. Next base: position 16,921,416 of record CM042084.1, on the reverse strand, counting down.
CCCCAGTGGCTTCAATCACAAAAGCACTTATCGTCGTTACGGTTGTCTGGTGTAGGAATATCAAGCACCATCCCCGACTGGTTTCTAAAGTCTTCTCCCAAATGCGAATACTATAATCTCTCTCACAATCAAATCCAGGGAGGTATCAATAAATTTTTGCCGTCCGCTTTCCCAGCTGGTACAGTCATTGACCTTAGTTACAATCGACTCAGTGGCTCGTTACCCCCCCATATCTCCTCTTGTAGTGGGATTATTTTTATCTAATAATCATTTTTCTGGATCCATTTCCCACTTACTGTGCCACAAACCAAGTGAGCCGAACCGTTTGGAGCTTCTCGATCTTGGGAAAAATAACATGTCCGGAGAAATTTCTAATTGTTTGATGAACTGGAGATCATTGATTTTCATAAATTTTGAATACAATGAGTTCACAGGTGAGATTCCAAGCTCAATCCAATCTTTAGGTAACCTCCGATCATTACACCTACACAACAATCACCTCCAAGGAGAATTAACCAATTCTCTAAGAGACTGTACATCTCTAGTTGTTATGGACCTTGCTGGAAATGATTTTTTGGGAAGCATACCTTCTTGGATAGGGGAAAGGCTTGCTGCCCTAAAAGTTCTTAACTTGGGCTCAAATAGGTTTTTTGGTAAAATCCCCCGTCAACTATGTGCCCTTACATCCCTTCAAGTACTAGACCTTGCTCATAATAATCTCTCCAGGAAGCATCCCTACATGCTTCAACAACTTTACTGCCATGACCATTGATCAAAATTCAAGTGAGATTCTGATTTATTTTGAAATTTCAATGTTGAATATTCTGGAGGATATGTCACCAACTATCAATATTGTGGGGGATATATTGCAAGCTAGCAATACTGTGGTGGATAGGTTGGCCCTTTCGGATCATGCATATATTGCTATGAAGGACAGAATTGATGAATATAGTACAAATCTTGGTTTGGTGACGAGTATGGACCTTTCGAATAATTTTTTATCTGGAGAGATTCCAAAGACATTAACAAGTCTCACAAGCTTGCGATCTTTGAATTTATCCTATAATCATTTGACTGGTCGGATTCCGAAACAATGGGGCTGATGAAAGCACTAGAATCTATTGATTTTTCTACAAATCAATTATTTGGTGTGATTCCTAGTAGTATTTCTGGTTTAACATTCATAAATCATTTCAATGTATCCAACAATAAATTAGTTGGGAGGATTCCACTGAGCACTCAACTTCAAAGCTTTAATGCTTTTAGTTTTGCTGGAAATCAACTTTGTGGGCTTCCATTGAATGACATTTGTAGGGGTGTATCAGAAGATGAAATTGAACATGAAAATAAATGGGCAAAGGGAGAAGTGGAATGGTTTTACGTATGGATGGTTATTGGTTTCATTATTGGATTTTGGTTTGTATGGATACCTTTGTTATTCAAAAAGTCTTGGAGACAAGCATATTTTAGATCACTTGATAGCTTATGCCAAAGGATCATTGTTCTAGTCAGGAATGACTACTAGACAAGCATTTTTATTTTTGAACAATAATGTCATTATAAATTTGTATTGGAAGATCGAAATTAATACTTTGTATTTCTTGAATTTGGTACACACTTCTCTCTCTCTATATATATATGTGTGTGTATGTGTTTGTGTTTGTGTGCGCAATGATAAAGTAGTATTTAATTATGGACATGAATCATTTATATATGCCTGCACCTTCTCCAATATTTCCAACTTTCGCTCACTATCGACAACACTACCTATTTTCCCTCTATTGTATGTGGTCATAGTGTAGACATTAAATAATAATGAAATATACATTGGTCACCACCACTACTTTCAAAATAACCTAAAGCCAATGGGAATTCAGAAACCAATCTTGAGATTTTCTTCTTGTTGGATGTGCCAGCTATCTTCAATTTTGATGTCGTCTCGTTCCAACTTCTTCCATTATTCTTATTTCCAATAGGTTTTGTTTTGTTTTTGGCACCACACACTTAAACCCTCACCATGTATTGAAGAAAAATGGCCTTGAAGAAACTCTTTCTGAGCATGAATCGTTAAATCATACGGCCTCATCTGCAGCAAAGAACAATCAAGAAGAGAAGAGTTGTTACGTGCTGCATGCGCCCAAAGATGACAGACAACAACAGAGAAGTTCTTTTGTTCGCATATATTAGGAGATGAAATTTGTTCTCTAAAACGTTAGAAACACTTTCCATTCACGAAAGTGATCGATGAGTTTTGGGAAGGTGTAAAATAGATTTGTGATAATATTTCCATCTCCTTTGCAAATTGCATATATAGCAATAATCCTGAAAACAATGACACTTTGATCTTCAGATCCGTCTGCTCAAGAAGTAGACTCTGGTTGAGAAGATCTGGCGAGTAAGATGATATAATTTTATTTTCCAAGCATAAAACTATATTATTACTCGCATAAAGGAATTAACAATTAAGTCTCATAGCAGTTAGATCGTTGAATCTGTCCCTGACATTTGTAACGCTCAAATTTATCATTCGATTTGACATTCATAATTCATTTCAATATATGGAATGAATTCATTGAGTACTCAACTGCAATGCTTAAAAGCCTCTGGGAAGGAGTGGGTAGTGGATAGCATGCCAAAATGCGACGAAGGGCTATGGCCAGGCCCGATGTTTTGTTTTTTTTTTTTTTTTTTTTGAGACTTGAAGAAAAACAGTCCAGTTTGGCAGAAAATTATTTTCCTATAAAGTGGTCATGATCTTTACCGTGGCTCCTTTATTTTGTAACTTCCATGTCTCCGTAGGACTGAGTGGTTGTGTTGTAGATTTCGGTAGGTAACATTTATTATTTTTATCAGCGCAATTTACATCTTCAATTTTTATTTAATGGTCCGTATAAGGAAAATTTTAGATACCATTTAATTTGATAAAAAAAAATTCTCCTAGCTTTTGTCTCTCATAGTTACTGTGAAAATTGAGTTTCCAACAAATGATTTCTTTAAATTTTTTTTATGTTTGATGCAGTTGAAAAATAGTACGTGAAAAAGTAATTCCTAGTCAATAAAAAAATATTAGTATGTTTTATGGAAAATAATTTTTTGGATTTAAAGTAAAAAAGTTTCATTTTTCAGAGACTTCTACAATACTTCTCTTTACCATTAAAAAAAAAAACAGTTTAAAATATTTTAAAAACTCTTAAAATTCATAATGTAATGAAAATATATATTTTTAGGAAAGGTTTTTAACAAAATATTTTCCAAATGTATTTTTTTTTCATGAAACAAATGGAGCTAAATATGCATGAGTAAATATATTTGCTTTTCTAGAAAAAAAAACCAATTATAAACAACTACTGCACAATTGGCAAATCCCTAAGACGAGAAACAATGAAACATGCTTCTTTTGTTTGTTCAAAAAGAAATTAGGTATAGTCTTTAGTAATCCAGATCAACATATATATTACATTAGTTTAAGCTTATCAATACTTTTCAGCTTTCGAAATTAGCTTGTTTCTGAAGTTATTGCTTGGGGGAGTGGGTGGGTGGGGGGAGGAATTTAGTAGTGGTTTGATAAGATGATATTATTTCTGAAGTTATTAATGTTTGATAACACTAATTTGTGTCAAGCTATGAGCTCATAAGGCCTTGTGGACGAAGAAACTACCAGCAACTAATGAAATTGGGCAGCCTTATATCACTCCAGAAATAGTTATTATTTTGCATTGTCCTCTAATTCAAACCTTAAATTCTCCGTATGCTTTAATTAGGTGCCAAAAACATTTAAGTCAATTTTAAAACCATGGGTGTTAACTTGCCTGATGAATTGCCAAAACCTTCATCCTAATGCAAAACCCGCATATTCCTGAATCTTAGAGGGATGTCATCCTAAAATATGCTCATTTTATATCTCTGGCTCCTCCCTATACAACAAAATCAGTGGCAATAGTATTCCTTGAGAATATCTTCAAATTACATGGTTTCCCTTTAACCATTGTAAGTGATAGAGATCCAGTATTTACCAGTCAATTTTGGAGGGAATTGTTCCGGATTAGCGGTACTGAGCTTCTTTTGAGTTCTGCATACCATCCTCAAACGAATGGACAAACAGAGGTTATGAACAAAACTCTTGAAGGGTATCTGAGGAGTTTCTCAAGAGATCGATCGAGAGATTGGGTTAGGTGGTTACCTCTAGCTGAATATGTGTATAACACTTCTGAGCATACCTCTACCAAAATCTCTCCTTATGAAGTGGTTTATGGCCAACCTCCTCCAAGATTGATGCCAAACAAATCTGTATCTTCTACAAATTAAGGTGCAGGCAGTTGATGAAGAGCTTAAAAGTCGACAGTTTATAAATCAACTAGTACAAGAAAACTTGAAGGAAGCACAAAAGAGAATGAAATCGTTTGCTGATCACAAAAGAACAAGAGATTATATGAAGTTGGGGATGAAGTGTACCTGCGTTTATGACCCTATCGACAAATGACGGTTGCAATGAGGAGGAACCTCAAACTGTCTCCCCGATATTATGGTCTGATTAAATGTGTTGGAAAGGTGACATATTAGTTGGATCTACCTCAAGAATCTCAGATATATCCAACATTTCATGTTTCATGCCTCAAAAAGAAATTGGGGAACCATATTCATCCCTTAACTGAGCTTTCGAAGGTCACCAATGAAGGGATATTAGTATCTGAACCAGATAAGGTTTTGGATCTTAGAATATTCAAAAAAGGAAAGAAAGCTGGAACTGAAGTTTTAATTTAATGGAAAGGCGGATCGAGGAAGATGCAACTTTGGCAGACTATGATGAACTCAAGTTACAGTATCCAGACCTCGTGGGTGTGGCCTTCTAAGGAAGGGGATGTGTTATGTGCAATAAAAATAGACAGCTGTAGGTTTTTAAGAATTATATGTAATTTTAATTATAAGAAAGTTTTATGTCGGTTACGGTGTTAGTTATTGGAAACTGAATAATGTAATGGTTGTAAGAGTATTCATAGTGGTAGACTTTAGCTAAAATTTTATCAAAAACTTATCTTTTATAAAATTTAGCTATTCTCATTTTACAACTTCAAATAACAGGCTCAATAATTCTTTAGCTATTTTAATAAAATATTAATATATTACAAAATGGAAGAAGAAATCAGGGATGACGTTAGACAGAGATGGACTGGGTCGCCGGATCTGATGGAGATGGAATCAAACAGGGGTCGCGATCAAACCGATGGGGACAGGCGGCGACGGCGGGGTTGCGACGGCCGTTTTCTAGCTTCGTCTTCGTCTGGATGGGGGAGGGAGGGAGTGAACTTCGTCGAACACAGTTAGTCCAAACGGGGGGCAGGGAGACCTTCATCGAACGCAATTACGAATGAGTAATAAAAAATAATATTAATGTTCGCCAAAGTTTTATTTGGCTTGCTAGATTTGTTGAGTCATTTTGGAATTTATCAAATTCCTTTAGCATTTTAAAGAGGCCGTTGTAAACTCCGTTTAGAGCACTCACAATGGAATATCCAAATATTTCAATAAATTACCTATATGGAGTAATATTGGCCATAAATTTAACTCAAGATATGTGTTTTTACGAAATTTTTTATAACATATCAAACTTGAGACACTGGCTAGCCAAATTTAGCTAGCCTCAAGTTGAATTTATGAATCATATTACTTTACGTAAATAATTTTATTGAAACATTTAACTATTTCACCTGTGAGTGCTCTTATAACATTTAAAAAATTACTGACTATATTTTAACTATTGCCAGCCCAATACGAATGCTCTGAAAACATTCACGGTGGGCTCTGCAAAAAACTAAATAATAGCCAATGTGAAAAAAACGTTAATACAACAACCTCTTGAATGCTACGGTATTTTTATTGATATATTACTCGCTAAATCTACCAGCGAATTGCAAAATCAAATATTATTTATTATTAGAATATTTATTACGCTCATCAATACGACCACTGTCTGACCTCACCCCACAGTAAAAGCTCTCCGCCCACCACCCCCCGATGACGGATCTTCTTCGCCATCCTCCTCCTCCAAATCCTCCTCGTACTCATGTTTCGATCCAACCTGCCCCCCTTCATCCGCGGCCGTCAGCGACTCGCTTTGGAGCCGTCCACCGTCGTCGCTCCCAATCACGCGATCGACCTATGCCCCCATGGCAGGGTCTACGTGTACGACCTCCCGGCGGAGTTCAACTCCGAACTGGTCTGCGGCTGTGATGCACTTAACCCGTGGCACTCGCTCTGTGACGTGGTTTCCAACGACGGGCTAGGAGCTCCGGCGAGCGAAATCGAAGGACTCGTGCTGTCCGGCGAGCGGAACCAACATGTACACCAGCATCTGTCCTGCTTTCTTCTTCCATTTGAAATATATTAATATTTTATTAAAATAGCTAAAGAATTAATGAGTCTGTTATTTGGAGTTGGTATGAGTAGCTAAATTTTATAAAAGTTAAGTTCTTGATTTAATTGCTATTTTCACAAAGAAATGATAAACTGAGGACAAGGCCCCTCGTGTCCGGATATTATTCAATAATTATACAAATTCCCAAAAAAAATTACATCAATTCCCATAGATAATTGTCAATCGGGGCTCTATTCATAACAGCAGCAAGCTTCCACCGACAGATCTGGTTCGGAAGGGGCCTGTGGCGCGACGTTGGGAGGGTGGTCGGATGTGCATCGCCGGCTTGTGGCGCGACGTCTGGTGAGGAACGAGTCGCAACGGGAGTGGTCGTGGACAGCGGGAGAAAATAAATACTCTTTTTAAAAAATAAAAATTATTTTCCCATTACAATTATCGCTAACTTTAAATCGGAAAACAAATTAAATCTTATACCAATTATATCCTAACATTTAAGAAATGCTTGTTGTAATAAATACTCTTTGAATACAGAAAGAATATTAAAAATAATAAAATATTATTTTTTATTTTTAAAATTTCCAAAAAGTAAAATAATTTTTGTTATTTTTAATTTAACTAAAAACGAAAATAAAATAAAATTTTCTATTTTCAAGAACTATATTTAAGAATTAAGATTGGTATTGAAAACGAAAATGGAATTGAGATTTTCGAATACTTTTTTTATTTGGTGAATGTTTTTGGGTATTCAGAATGACCGATCATGACGGTATCTCATCCGTAAGTCATAAGTCGTGAGAGGCAGTTGAGCATCACTCACATCGAAGCAGACCTCGGTTCTGTGCCGTCTCTCTCCCTGCTACCGTCGAGTGTCTCCTCTTTCTCTCCCCGCAGTCGAGCTCTCCCTCAAGCAGACCCCCGCGTGTCCCCTCTGCCCTCGCTGCCGACGGTGAATGGGGGAGGGAGGTTACTGTGTTTAAGTAATTGTATTTTGTACATCTCATTGCCTTTGCATATGAGATGTTTGATGAAATATCTAGTGATTGTTCATGGGCTATCATTTGAGTTTTGTCTTCGGATATTGGATGAAATTCTTCAACGATAGCTATGGAGGGGCCAATTTCGCCAAACTTTTAAGCTGCTAAAATGTGTAGGAATTTAGATCCCTCTTAGGCTGTATACTCGTTGAACGCTTGCAATGGTAAATTGCTTGCTGCTACTAATCAGAAAATCCAAGTATACAAGTTGGTGCATGGATCCTGAGTTGCAGCTGTATGGTCATCATGGACACATACTTGCTCTCTATTTACAAACTCCTGGAGATTTCATTGTTATTGATGATTTAATGAAATCAATATCCTTATTGATCTACAAGGTACCACTCTCTAATATGTACCGAATCAAAAGCCTGCCTTGTTTTTTTTGCTCCATTTGGAATGTCCAATCTTATTTTTTATCATCATTCATACAACTGTAGTTATTGATCTATCTTGAGACAAAGTTTTGATCTATCTTGATAAACATTTTTAAAATTGTTAATTTTTATTTAGTTTTGATCTATCTTGATAGCTGTTCATGTTTGTCTTTTGTTTCTTGGTGTGAGACCGAATCGTTTCCTTTTCTCTCTCTCTCTTTTTTTTTCTAAATAATTTACTGTGATTGATTGTATTGTTTTTCATCATGAGGAAGGTGCTATCGTGGAGCCCCTGGACTATAATGCAAATTTGATGGCTGCAGATGAGGTATTTGATGATGATGTTTGCCTTGGTGTTGAGAACAACTTTAGCCTCTACTGTCTGGAAGAACAATGAGGGTTCCACTGATGGAGCAAGCTTGTCTAGAGGTGGTTGGCAAATACCGTGTTGGAGAATTTATCAATAGGTTCTGGCATGGTTCCCTTGTGATTGGATTACTACATTCTGATGTGGATCAGATTCCCACAATAATTTTTAGCACAATGGATGGTATCATTGGAGTTTTTGCATCACTCCGCCATGAGCAATACATTTTCTTGGAGAAGTTGCAGACCAAATTGAGGAAGGTAATAAAAGGCTTTGGAGGGTTGTGCCAAATTTTCTAGATGAAGATATGATTGAGTCGTTCCTTGATCTCAAGTGAATCCGGATGGATGAGATCTCTTGAACTGATTAAGACTAACCCCATCTTTATATGCTTTATGTTATTTTTCTCCTTTCCCTATGTATAGAATCTATGCGTACAAATAGTAAATATTGACATGTTTTTCCAATTTTTTTTTATGTTTCTTTATTGTTTATGAACATTGTTTAAACTTGTTAAACGTATGATCGATTTGGGTTAGTAATGGATGTGAATTTTATAACTTTTTTTAGTTACTTCAAATATTTCAATCATTAAACATGTGGTGGAAAATATTGCAATGCGTAAATGATAGTAAAAGTAAATTTAGTGAGGGAAAAAAATGATGGTCAAGAGTTGATGGGGTTGACAAAACTTTATTTTGTCTCTTTTTTTTTGTAAGAAATGCACAAATTTTCAAAAATCAGTTTAATTCATGGATTTTTATTTTTATTTTTATTGAACTCATGTCGTTATAAAATACGGTCCTTAATGGTTTTTTTTCTTAAAACCTGTGAAACATGGGTTTATGAAGCTTAGTTTATGGGATAATTCTACTTATTTTATGGTAGACCATACAAATTAACATTGTCATCATATTCAAGTGCAAAATTCAAAAAGAAATGGTGTGCTCTAAAAGGAATGCAAGTTTAAAAAGAGATGAGCATATGCTATGAATCGTTATATTGGAACTTGTTAATCAGAATTTTCCACAAGAATATGTTGAACATCATTAACACATTCATAGACCATAATTTCATTTGCCAATCCAAAACCACAATTAACTGCCATGTGACATAGAAAACAAAACATTTTGACCTTTTAACAAAAATTAAATTATGCAGAGCCTTCTCCCCTATGGGGCTTGAATAATGTTGCTTAGGTGCACAATAAGACCACTTGATGTTAACTCTCCAGAAAACAAACACTACTTATTACCAGAACAGCAATCTGGAGATTGTCTATCGAAACATAAAAGAACACAAACTGCTTGTATCACACTTGGGTTTGCATCTAAAACATCTCCCTTTCAAGCATGGCAGCCAAATCAGAATCAGCCCTACCGTCCCTCTGATTTTCCATCCTTATCACTGTTGTAACATTTAAAAGGATAGGTCGGCATGCACAACAAGAAATGCTAATTCAATTAGCATAACTGAAATTAGAAATCCATAGACAATGCTGATTTGCGGAAGAAAATCAGGGCATGACCCATAGGAAATTTGCAACCAAAATATTAGTTTCTAGAAAAAATGATCAACAACAACCAAGAAGTAGTCATTTTTTGTCACAACTTTTGTAACCTTCTTAATGGATTTATTTATTTATTTACTTTTAATAAAATACTCTTTTTGTGGCAAAAAAATGAAAGCCAGTTACTTTTTGCAACACAGAGTACATATAAAAGGACAATTCTTAATGAACATAAATTGTTATTCATATTGGACAAGGATTGAATCTGACCTTCGCTTCATCAAAAGCTTCTTTTCCCATGCGAACAATTTATCCCACACTGTAGCATGATCCCACAATTTCTGTGCTCCCATCATCAAGGAAAATGGTAGTTGAAACAAACATAAAATCAAAAAGTAATCTAGTAAAGTTTAATATCTAATCATTAACAAGCAAATGCTCAAAAGACTCACAGATGCATTCACATGCCTAGTGGCACCAGAGAAAATATCAGTTGCACCTCTAGCGGAGCTCATAACTTGATTCAGAACATGTATTGCACTTACGAATTGGATTACATTCCATTATTTGGCTGAAAACTTTTTTTTTTTTAATGTTGGGATGGAATGATCATATTGTGCTTGTATTTCTAAATGTGGTTTTTTTTTTGGAAATTTATTGTTGGAAATCTAAAGAACTTGACATCTGTAAATACCTTTCGTGGTTGTATGCATCTAGTTTGGGAGGAAGTGAAAGGTTGATAAACCCGAGGTGGGTTCCATATAGGAACATTAAACTCACCCAATTGTTGCCATATTCACTTGGTAAGATTTTTCTTCTACTCTGAACTCTCTTTCCTCACTTCACCAAAAACTATAATGATATCTTTTGTCCTTGCGCATATTAGTCCTGAACCTGATGCTTTAGGAGAGACACTTAGCAATAGCACACCCAAATTTGCAGAATATTGAGCTTGCTGCTGCTCGAGCTAACAAAGACAACAATGCAGATGTTAAAGGCTGTATATAATATATGAAAATACTAATAGGAGGGACTTGTTAATCCAAACCCGAATTGCCATATTTTAGAAATTGCTACAGCTTTATCATTCTAAAAATAAATGAATACATTTTGGCAAGGTTAACATCACGCAGCCCGGGCATTGGGCATGGTATCAATAATCAATCCAACGGGCGCTTTTGTTTTTGCCAAGTCTCTTTTCTAAGTTCTAACACGATAATGCCATTTTAATTGGACAAGGAAAGAAAACCTACTGAAATTGTAGACTTTACATTCTGGAATTATGATACGTGTAACTGTGGCAAACTTGGTGTCTTATAATTGGATCACAGGCATATCATTCAATCCTACGTTTGCACGGAGGTTACACAGCGCGATTGCATTAATCATTTTTGCATTCCCGGAGGCTTCCTTTGCATCATAGTATGCACTAACCCGCGGAGTGCATGTTTCAGTTTCAATATTTGTTTTGTTAGCTAGATAGTCATTTTCAAACCCATAACAATGGATGGGTGCAAAAAACATGGTTGGGCAGAGACGCACTAGTTTTGTCATCCTAAGTCCTAACCCCATGTAAATGCAGTATAGTATTATGTAGAATGAGCGTTTTCTTAGTTCCCATTTGTAAATACCTAGAAAGCGGGAAGGCCTCACCAAACCAGGTTTTTCTCCGGTTCACATTTTCTGACCCTGACCCAGAGCAATGATGAGCACAAAACACGTGGTTGACCCACAAGTGAGCGGAGCTCAATTTGCTCTCCTGTGTAGCGAATATCTGGCTAGAGGGGCAGCTTTTATAAATTTAAACAATCTACAATCAATATAATATAATAAAAAACAACCCAACAATTATAGTGCCTAAACGTATCTCTGGCGTTTCCACGAAGGCATTGTGGTGCGTTTCCACGAAGGCAATGTGTTGCCGTTTCCACAAAGGCATCTTTGAAAATAATTGGCACTCATAGACACTCTGGGGGGAGTTTGGGTAATAAAATAAGGACGGCCATCCCTTCTGCAGGGCTATAAATAATAAGGATGAGCATTGTGTCTTGTATTCCATGACGTAACATAGACAAGTAGCTTTTACATTAATGGAAGCTCTCTCGTGCGTGAAATTATTCATGAGGAGCAAACCCACGACCACCAATTACCATAGCATTGGCATTGGCCTGGCCCTTGGGAGTGGACCGAGTGGTGATGGTGGCCGCCTCCTTTTCTGGGCCATGTTTTTAATGACTGTGTCTGTTGATGGACTGTGCATTCCGAGGGAGAGAGCAGCCCTGTTGAGTTTCAAGCGAGGCCTCAACGATCCCTCCAACAGACTCTCCTCCTGGGTGGAGGATGGCGATGGCACGGACTGCTGCCATTGGCGTGGCGTTGTCTGCCACAATTCAACCGGCCACGTTCTTCAGCTCCGCCTGGGCTGTAAACGAAGTAGGTGTTGGGAAACGAGGACGGTGTTGTTGGGAGGTAAACTCAGTCCTTCTCTCCTGGACTTAAATCAGCTCACCCATTTGGATCTCAGCTACAACCACTTCAAATGGATTCCAATCCCCCGTTTCTTGGGTTCACTTCAAAGCTTGACATACCTCAACCTCTCTAACGTGGGGTTCAAAGGAATGATTCCTCCACAACTTGGAAATCTCTCCAATTTGCATTCACTCGATCTCGGAGGTTCTGCATTAAGGAGCGATAGTCTCGGGTGGGTTACAGGTTTGTCTAAACTCCAATACTTGGATTTGAGCTGGGTAGATCTGAGCAAGGCAAGGGATTGGTTGCAGGCGACTAACACACTCCCCTCCTTAAAACAACTGCACCTGTCTTTTTGCCACATCAGTAGTGCTCTCACAATTCCCACCACGATCGTCCTTAACTTTTCGCACCTTTTCGTACTCGATCTTTACTATAACGATTTATCTGGTCCAATCCCAGTGGGCCTTGGAAACTTAACTGGTCTTACAACCCTTGATCTGTCCTTAAACCGTTTCAATTCAAGCATTCCCAAATGCCTGTTTGATCTTAATAAACTCCAGGTCCTCAATCTTGGATCGAATTCGCTGGTGGGCGGCATTCCCGAGGGCATCCAAAACATGACTGCCCTATCCCACCTCGACCTTGGATGGAATATCGGGCTTGAATGGGAAGGGCATGAGGTGATTAAATCTTTGGGAAATCTTTGCAACTTGACGTCTCTTGGATTGGACGGTATAAAACTAGGCCGGGAGGGCTTCGACGCTGTCATGAGTTTATCCGGTTGTGCTGATTTGGTCGAGTTGGGACTGGTTGAAACTCAGCTTACTGGCAAATTTGGTAATCTCGTTGATAAGCTAGCTGCTCAATCTAACAACTTGGCCTACCTCTCCCTTGCTTCAAATTCATTGCATGGTCCCATCCCAGAGTCCATTGGAAGATTGTCGTCACTGGAATCCTTATTTGTCAGTGACAATCAACTCAACGGAACTCTTCCAGAATCACTTGGACAGCTCACTAGACTTCGGGTCCTGTATTGTTTCGACAACCAATTCATGGGAGATGTCACAGAAGCTCACTTTTCTAACCTCACCAAACTCATATATTTCTCCGCATCAAGAAACAAGCTGAGTTTGAAAGTAGGTCCCAAATGGGTTCCTCCTTTTCAACTTCAATATTTGTATCTAGATTCTTGGCAGATTGGCCCTCTATTTCCCCAATGGCTTCAATCACAAAAGCACTTGTTGTCTTTACAGTTGTCTGGTGTAGGAATATCAAGCACGATCCCCAACTGGTTTCAAAAGTCTTCTCCCAAATGTCATTACTATAATCTCTCACACAATCAAATCCATGGAGGTATCACTAAATTTGTGCAGTCCGTTTTCCCAGTCAGTACAATCATTGACCTTGGTTCCAATCAATTTAGTGGCCCGTTACCCCCCATATCACCCCTTGTAGCTGCATTAGATCTGTCTAATAATTCCTTTTCTAGTTCCATTTCCCATTTCCTATGCCACAAACCAAGTGAGCCAAACCGTTTGGAGTTTCTCAATCTTGGGAAAAATAATGTGTCAGGAGAAATTTCTGATTGTTTAGTAAACTGGAAATCATTGATCTTCATAAATTTTGAATACAATGAGTTCACGGGTCAGATTCCAAGCTCCATCCAATCTTTAGGTGATCTTCACTCATTATACTTGCGCAACAATCACTTCCAAGGAGAATTGCCCACTTCTCTAACAAATTGTACATCTCTAGTTGTCATGGATCTTGCTGAAAATGAATTTTTAGGGAGCATACCATCTTGGATAGGGAAAAGGCTTGTTGCCCTAAAAGTTCTTAACTTGGGCTCAAACAGATTTTTTGGAAAAATTCCCTCTCAAATATGTGCCCTTACATCCCTGCAAGTACTAGTCCTTGCTCATAATAATATCTCAGGAAACATTCCTACATGTTTCAATAAACTTGCAGCCATGTCCATTGATCAAAGTTCAAGTGAGATTTTGATTCCTTTCGAAACTCCAAGTAGTGATACTGTGGGAAATATGTGGGCCCCTTTGGATCATGCATATATTGCTATGAAGGACAGGATCGATGAATATAGTAAAAATCTTGGCTTGGTGACAAATTTGGACATTTCAAATAATTTCTTATCTGGAGAGATTCCGAAGACATTAACGAGTCTCAAAACCTTGCGATCTTTAAATTTATCCTATAATCGTTTGACTGGTCGGATTCCAGAGACAATGGGACTGATGAAAGCACTAGAATCTATTGATTTTTCTACAAACCAACTATTTGGTGGGATTCCTACTAGCATTTCCAGTTTAACATTTATAAATCATTTCAATGTATCCAATAATAAATTAGTTGGGAGGATTCCATTGAATACTCAACTTCAAAGCTTTAATGCTTCTAGTTTTTTTGGAAATCTACTTTGTGGGCCTCCATTGAATGACATTTGTAGGGGTGCATTGGTCAAGAATGAAATTAAACAAGGAAATAAAGGGGGAGGGGGGGAAGTAAAATGGTTTTATGTGAGCATGGTTGTTGGTTTTATTGTTGGATTTTGGTTTGTGTTGATGCCTTTATTATTCAAAAAGTCTTGGCGACAGACATACTTTAGATCACTTGATAACATGGGACAAAGGGTCATTGTTCTAGTGAGGAGCAACTATTAGATGAGCATTTTTATTTTTGAATAATAATGTCACTATAAATTTGTATCCAAAGTTTGATATTAATATATATATATATATAACGAGCAATGATAAAGTAGTATTCGAAACATTAACATTAATAATTTATTTATGCTTGTACCCTCAACAATTTCTATTTTCTAACCCGGTATTGATAACAGCCCTCGTCCAACGTCGAAGTCTAACCTTAAGCTACATTAGTTCCCATTAAAAGGATCTATAATGGTCTGAACTTTCGAATGAAATAAGGCCTCAACACTACCAATTTTTCCCACAATTGTATGTGGCAATAGTGTAGACATTAAATAATAATGAAATATGGATTGGTCGCCACCGCTACTTTCAAAATAATCTTTCTTCGTTGGCTCAAATTTATCATGTTTAGATTCCGTCATTCATTGAGTACTCAACTGCAATGCTTAAAAGCCTCGGGGTATGTTAGGGTGGACCTAACTACGAAATACAGGGGAAGGAGTGGTGAGTGGAGATAGTGGATTAGTAGTCATGATTTTCACCGGGAAGGATAAATGCACCGATTGAAACATTAAATATGCACAAATTATTTTTAATATCATATGAAATTTTAAAAATATTCTCAAAAAATTATTTTTTAATAATATTTAAAACATTAATATTCTCGTTGCGCGAATGACCCTAAAACAACAAGCTCCGGCCAAAGCAACCAAATAACGCTTCCCAACCAAAAATTCGGGTACCAAATAACGTTTTCTTTTTCTCTTCTGAATTCTGTGTTGCGGAATGGTGTACGAAAGCCGAATTATGTTTTTTTTCTTTTCCCCCCACTTTATGGGTTTAATGGTCCGTATTATGAAAATTGTATTTAATTTGATGAATCCAAGTATTTCTCAAGTTTTATAAGTTGTAACTGTTTACTAGAGTCCGGACTCCAGACACTACAATGAAAATAGTCCTTCGCCTGTAATCTGACTCCTGATCTAATTTTATAATATAAATCACTACATTACGTTTTTTTTCTTTTCCCCACTTGATGGGTTTAATGAAGAGCGATTATGGGCTTAATAAAACTCATTCTACCACCCTACCCTTTCGGCGCGCAGTCCCAGATCAGTCTCGGAAGTGTTTGTCCAATTTCATCCCACTTGGCCCAAACATCCTTCAACATGTCTACTCCAACATCAGTCCCCAAAACCTTAAATTTTAAGCATCGCATTTCTCGGCAGAAGCTGAATCACTGTGAGTATGAAATCTTCCAAATTATTTTCACTGATTTTTTTTCCCTGGTCGTGTTTTCCCACCTGGGTTTTCAATCTTTCAGGTTCCGAAACTTCCGTTGGCACTTCTCCGCCGGAGTTTCGTGTTTTCACGAGGAAAAAGAGGGTGAAAACTGTGGAAATCCATGAAAATGAGGCTAGAGCAGAGCCGCACGAACAGAAAGTACGTCCACTTTTAATGTTTCAAAACCTAGTTTATGATTCTCGTTCTGGGTAATAGGATGTTTGTTTTTTTCATGATGTTAGTTCCACTTTTAAGGATTTTTTTTTTTGGGGGTAGTTTCAGTTTAAGGAGTTGGTCATTTATGTTTTTTTATCACCAGTACATGAAATTTGAAGTATGATGTTGATGTGACTGTGGAGTAAAATAATTTCATTTATTGGTTTCTGGGCATTTCTGAATTTATATGTACACTGTACCCAAAAAATATTTGAATCTCAATCTTTGGCGTCCCTGATAAGAGAGAATCAACCCCTCCCTATCTCAATAAGCATCAATTGGCTCACCTTACCCTGACTTAGTGACTTCCGTTCTACAAAATGCAGGGACTCTTCCCAACCTGCCCCTAAACCTTTCCACAACTGACCCCACAAAGTGTCCGTGATGGCTTCAAAGTTTAACCAAACCAGTCTACCCCAAAAATGGAAACAATCACCCTCCATCACAGTCCACAGACCTCGTTTCTCCACCAAAAACCTCCATTTTCATTTAGCATTCAATGCTTCATTAAAGGCACTGATAGGCTTAATCCCTAACCCTCCTTTGTCCAACAGCCTCTAGATAGCAGGCCACTTGACTGGGTGGAACTTGAAGACATTGTTAGACCGCCTCCCACAAGAAACATCTCAGAATGCCTTCAAATCTTTTAGCCACCAAAATTGCAATGCAAAAGAGGAACAAGAAGACACCTGGCAATCGTTTTTTGATGATAAGTTGCTACCTTTTTTTCAAAAAAGATATTGATGTGATGCTTGGTTTGTTTTAGTTTTATCTATGTTTGCTTTACCCATATATATATATATATATTCAATTCCTCCTTAAAATGAACTTAGAATAAAAAAAACATTTTCTGTATAGTTGTTTAGCATGATAATGTCTTCTAACAACCCAAACTAATTTATTTCAATTCTGAGCTTTGAAGACCACACTAGCACAAACCTGATGGGAGATCTTTATTGGTTTCATATAATGATTACTTTTTTCCTTATTTGTGTGTTGAATCATGAAAGTGCATGCATTTACTGAACAGTATATTTTTACCCATTAAGGAAATTAAACTGCCTTGAAAAAAGAAAATGTTAATTTGTTGTCTGGTTGCTATATGCAGCTTTCTGCGCTGCCTGACATTGAAGATTTTGCGTATAGTTCGGGCACTGGAATTTCTCAATCACGTAAGCCCTTTACTTTGTCTACCGGTTATTTGGTATGAGGAAATTGATTTTTAATAATTCTGATTAACATGAGCTCTAAGTTGCAGATGAATTGGCAGCACTACTGATTAAAAACTGGATAAATCATCATAATATATTTACGGAAAAGCTGAGAATATCAGTTCCTAGCTTTGCTTTCCATGTCTAATAAATAGGAGGTTTTCGTATGAGCTTTCAATTTTGATTTTCAATAATGAGTTGCGGACAAGCCTCTTGCAACTAAATTTAATTGTGAGGGTAGGCTGCATCCATATTGGCTCTTGTGTCCTGATCTCTTCCAGAACCTTGCCATTCGTGGGAGCTTCGTGGGAGCTATGTGCACTGGGTTTGCTTTTTTATCCTCTCCTTCACAAATTGATTGCCCTGTTTCCATTCATGCCAGAAATTAAGAAGCTATTTTTCCCCCATTTTACCCCTTCATATTTTATTGTATACATTCATTTTCAATATTTCCTCACCTGACTTTATTTGTTTACACATAAAAATTTCTCAAATAAAAAAATAGCAAATTGAATTAAAGGGAGGGCATAGCTAGAAACATATGCCAAAAAAGAAAGAAAGAAAGTAGAAATAGGAAATTATATTGGGACCAAACAAAATGAAAGTTTTGACAATCATTGTGAGATGGAGGGATTATTATTTAGTTGATTTGATATTATAAATAGCCCTTTTCTTATTTATGAGAAGGAAAACCAACTCATAATTTATGCGTGCTTGGTGTTAGCAGTGGGTTATTTTATTATGTTTCTGCCATAATTTATAAATATGTTATTTTATTATGGTGGTAGCAGTGGGTTTCTAAATTTCTTTTTGTCATCGTGGTAGCCTGGATGATACTTTAATTTATGATACTTATATGTTTTTTTTTATCAAATTATACTTATTTATAATTTTTTGATACTCTGATTTCTGCATAAATTAGTTTTTTTCTTAATTTAGTGTGTGGATGTAGGTAACAATATACTTGTATTTTGTATTAGTTATACTTGAAGTTGTGTTTTGTGAACCATAAATTTTTCTGATTTAGTAGAATTATGTGATATTGTCTGGATTTGAGTTTATGTTTATTAAAAAAAAAATGAAAAATTGTCTTTTTGCCATCTAAATTGTCTAATAATCGCGTAGACTGCTTAGATGCTAGATGGTCCTTTGACCATCTAGGACTGACTATCTCTTTTACTATTTATTTTTAAATTAATATTTTATAGTTGTGCACTTTTTTTAGCCGCAGATTTCATTGTTTTTCTGCTAAATGAGTTATTAACCAATGGAAATTTGTTAAGTGCTTTCTTCCTCTCAAAATCAGAAAACAGGAAATATAGACCTTTTTTGACTCTTCTCAATAACGCTTGATAGCATTTTGAGACCCTGAAATTCCCCATTAACGAAATTAACTAGTTTTTTTTTTCAGATTTTTTTTATCAAAGGTACCAATGAGGTGGCAAAATTATGGTGGGGACAAATTTAGAATGTCATATCACTCTTCAGTATACCCAAACATTACAACACACTACAGCAGCCACTAAAAGAGCTCACAGATCAGTTTTGACCCCTTGGATGCTGGTAACACGACACTCAAACACATGTCTATTCCTCTTTTGCTGCAGAGCCCAAAAACAACCATAGGAATAGCACTAGAAAGGCCCTTGCTCAGCCCTGACCAGACCCACCATCCTAGGCTGCAATTTCATAATGTATTGTTCCCGCAGACACCCACTGTAAACCCTACAGTGTGAAAACAAAAGCTTATAACTGAGTTTACCAATGGCAATGGAGGAGAAGGTGGTCAATTTGATGGCACTCACGCAACAAAAGGGGCAATAGCTCACTAACTGAAGCCCCTCCACCAATCCACACACACACACACACACACACACACACACAGGCAGCCTCCCAAGAAAAAAGAAAAAAATGAGCCTGAGTGGGTATTTTAACCTGCCAAATGACCTGCAACCCCTTCTGAAATGCCCCAACCGGTTTGGAGCTTGAAGCAACTACCTACATAAAAAACCCCTCATTTGCTACCCCTCCAAACCACTGCGTCTTACTGCCCATGGGAAGGACAACTAGAATACAAGGCGGCATAGAAATCTACTACCTCTCCAGTTCCACTTCCCATTACAAATGAGGGAGACATCTCAAATATCACTGTTACGGAAAGCTGCAATCGGGGCCTCTTTCACTACAGCCAACCCAAACACAGTTGGAAAAACCTCCCTCAATGGCCAAGATCCACACCATGTAAAATCCCCAAAACAGATGGATGTGCAATCACCCAGATGCCAATGCCCCAATTGGAAGAAATCATCCCACCTAGCACCTAATCCTTTCCACATGCCAAGGAAGGAACTAACAAGCTAAATCTTCATTACTTGGTCCTATGCCAAAGGCAAACTGATTGGATTTGCTTTAAGATCCATTTTCACCTTTTAACAAAAGATTTGTATTCTAATAAGCAGAATCTTTATGAGTCTATCTTGTCGGAAACTGCACTGACACACTGTTTGCACATTTATTCCATTTGTGCTCGAGCAAGTGCTGAGATAAAATCTCAACAAAATAATTATGCTTTATGAGCAAGATTGAGGTAGGTTGCATTGAACCTATGTAATTAGTCAGGTTGGGTCTTTGATGTGAATATACCCCAAACAGTATCTCATCTGTTCTCCACATTATGATGTGGCCAAATTTTATTTCGATCCCCAAATTATGCAAAAACCAGGGATTGAGACCAGCTATTTTGATGAGCTTGTGGAATTAGAAGATGATCTACAAGTATTTGGATTCACTCATGCAAACCATCCTCATTCGCCTGGGAGTGTGACTAGCTTGGTTGATAATCTTATGGAGTTAAATGATGGCCTTAAACGTATTAAAAAACAAACAAACAAACAAACAAAATAAAATAAAATAAAAAACAGTGGTCTAATAGTAGTTGGATTTAAAGTTTATAACTTGAAGTATTGAGAATTTTTCTGAAGGATGCTAAGTTAAGGAAGACAAACTGTATCCAGAGGAAAAAGAATACAAAATTCTTGTAGAATAAAGAAAGAAAGAAAGAAGCTTGATTCAGTATTCTCTTTCAATGTGCAGTTACAGATTCTGTATTCATCTACCAATCATAAAATTTGCTTATCACGTGAATTGGTTTTTTTAGGAAAATCTGAAGCTACCTCAGAGAACACTGCAGAAGGCAGCAGAGATACATCCTCCAGTAAAACCACAAGTAAGTGGAGGAGCTATATGATATAATAGGTTAGTTCTTTGAAGTCAAGGAAAATAAATGTACAAATGTGAGGACAAGAGGCCTTATACATACAATTAACATACAAAGTTGATTCTTGAAGTTTGTGCCTTTATGACATGTAATGTATACGGGTTGCTTACTTTGATTAGACAGAATTCCATTTACTTATCAAAAAGAAGAAAGAAAGAAAGATTAGACAGAATTCCCTAACTGCATTGTTTTTTCTATTTTTGAACAAACCCTCATAAGTGGTTGTTTTTTACTATATAAAATGTGTTTGGTTTCTAAATATGTTAAAAAATGTAATACTTGCATACCATGTTTCTGACATGTTATGGAATCTCCATGATGGGAAATATATATGGAATGCAGTATTTTGCACTTGAACAAAAAATAGTACAGATTTTTCGTATCAGATAGCGTGAATATGGAGTTCCAAATAACCAATAGTTTGATTCAGTTTCTGCTGTTGGTGAACCATCCATGTCAGTGGTTAGGTCACCGTTTGCACTGATATATTGATGGTTTGTAGTCCACACAAAACCTAACAGAAGTTGTCTGCTGTCGTTGTCATCTTATGATGCAATTTTCTGGACCTCTGGTGAACTTATTTTCAGGCTTTCTGGTGCATCAGATCAATCTACTGTGATTGATTGGAAGCGGTTTCGTTCCTAGAGATATATTATTCAAAATAAATAGTAGACGTTCTTTCCTTTGCTGGATAATCAAGACTAAGGGGTAAAAGAAACATGACAATATATTGTGTGATACAGCTGAACTTCCTGCCAACTGGGAAAAGGTTCTCAAAGGGATTCGCAGTATGAGGTCTTCTGAAGATGCACCAGTAGACTCTATGGGATGTGAGAAAGCGGGAAGTTCACTTCCACCGAAGGTAGACAATCTACTGGAAGTTCACTTCCACAGTTCCACTCTATGGGATGTTAGTCTTGCTTGTATTGGGATGTTTATTTATTTATTTATTTTCATGTTAAAGTCAATATATCCAATTTTAAAAGTAGATTCTTTCCAACATTATAATTGCTTAGTCTCACGTGCTTTGGGCTGTTGATTTTCTTTCTTGTTAATTCTAATACGTTTGATTTAGCTAATAGTTTACTATGTACTGTATATCAGTCTTCTTGTTAGTGCGAGCTTATTAGGTTTAGTTTTTTTGGCATTATTGCAGGCAGTGAAAGTTTTGGAGATATGACAATGATATGAATATAAGTATGCTCCACAATTTTGTACAGTTGGGGTTGACTAGATGTTTGTTAGCCTCTTTTCCAGGGAATTTACTTGATCTACTTTAGCAAAAATAGTTTTTGGGAAGTTAACTGGAGGTGTTTTATTGAGGATGTGTTCTCTGAAGGTATTTCCAATGGGTCTCAGGGTCGGAGCATTGTTTGAGGACAGAGCTGAGATGGTGGATAGGTTTTTGGAGGGCTAGTCCCCATTATCTGTTTCACCTAGGTAGCTGTTTGTGGTAAGAATCTCACCCTGGACTAGCTTCAGAAATGGGGTATTCTGATGGTTGTCTGTTGTGCAAGAATGTGGGGGAGCATATTGACCACCTTTTCCTTGATTGCAGTTGGGCTATGTGGATTTGGAGTATGGTTCATGCTTTGTTTGGGATTGTGTGGGTCTGCCAGGGCAGCATGAGAGATGAGCTTGAGGCTCAGCATGGGTTTCAGGCACCTAACCGGTTGAGGTGGTTTTGAAGGCCTATCCCCATGGCAGTTTTTTTGGGGTAATTTGGTAGGAGTGGAACCACGGAGATGCTTGATCTCTAGAGTTTTTGTTCTTTGCAATTTTGTCACGGCCTTAGTGGTTTATGAAATTTAAATTGAAAATATAAAATTTAACTTTAATTTAAATTTAAATTTTATAAAAAATAATTTTCAACATAATTAATGGTATTTTATTTTTTATCCACCAGCAACGTGCTTCACAGCTTATTTTTCAGGTCAAAGTACTAATCTTTTTAATTTCATTTATGGTTATTCTATGTGATTTTAAACGATGAATGCTACAGCTACACTACTATGCTTGCCCATGGGATTTTCATTGATATGTGAATGATTGGATTTACAAGAATTGTTATCTTTGTTCCAGGAAAGAAGATTTGCAGTTTTGATTTCATCACTCCTATCAAGTCAAACTAAGGATCATGTGAACCATGGCAAGTTCTGGTATTATCAAGTTTGTGATATTTGAAAATATATATTTATTCTAATTTCATTTATTTGGGGGCTTATATTTGAGTTTTTTTAAGGTTTTATCATTTGAATAATGGTGTCAATCAGTGAATTTGTTGAAGACTTTGATTAAGATGCAACAACAAGTCATATAAATAGGATTCAATCTACCTATAGAATTGAGCAGTTAATCTTCTAAGGTTGGGTAATAGAATTTATTAAAAATATTATTCCCATAGATTGAAGGGTTGTAATTATTGTCAACAACCCATGGAGATGACAAGTAGTGTAAGAGTATTTTGAGATAACAATATATCTTCTGATAATATGGTAAGGTGATCTTTGTGGAGTGAGTATGTACAAGGAGTTGGATAGAATACACTAAATCAGAGAGTTGAATAGAATATGGAAGTCCTCACTTCGAATTGAGGGGGGTCATCTCGAAGCACTATTACTTTGAGTTGAATCTCTGGCATTATAGAATTTCAGAGTCTTGCCATGATCATGGAATCTTCTTCATCCTGGGCTTCAAATTGGGAATCTCCTGGTTTTGGTCTTATCCCCATAAGATGACTGATCTTCTCCTTTCTTTTATCACTGTCGCCAACAAGGTAGGTTTTCCCATTTGGCCTATATGATGGCTGAATATTATGTAGTTTCCTAGGCTGAGGGGTCCTTCCAATCTTTTCTTACAATAATTAATACCTACAAAGAAATTAAACACCTAAAATCTTAAATAATAAATACAAATAGTAAATATAATGCGGAGAATTAAAGAGTCTATGTAATAATTATAATCTAGGAAATTGAGTATGTGAAACTACAATTCTGACTTTATGGTTAATTGCATTAATGAATTGGAATACTGAATCGAAACTTCTTCAAGACACATCAGAACACCCTTCCTTCAAAACGTGAGATCCAAGCTTAGTTTCAATTCGAAGTCTCCATCCGAACCAACTTCCAACATCCTTAATCACTAGAGGTGACCTTTTTTTCCAAAACGGTGGAGTCATCATGTACACCTTTCCAGTTTAACACCGATTGTCTTTGCTTTGAATCAAAGGCCCTTCTTAACTCTCTTTAACTTCGTCATATGAAGGTATTTTAACTTCTTTCTTGTCCCTCTTGGATACATCCTTAATGGGTACCTTATATATTCTCGAGTCTTCAAGAGGTTTTGATTTGGGATTACTACTTCTAAAACTCTCTTTAATGTCTCTTTTTGCTATAGTAGCTATCCTCATAATCTCAACTATCCTCATAGCTTCGATTAATCTTTGTGGTTGCTTTAGTTTTAGCTTCCTTGCTAACCATAACCTCAACTTCTCAATAAAGGTTCCTAAAAGTGATTTCTCTGACCATCTCGTGACTAGAATTTGGAGACGACAAAACTCCTCAATATAAAACGCTACCTTCTCTTCTTTCTTGAGCTTGGCCAATTGTCCATGGTGATCAACAAGCAGTGATGGTCCCCATTGTAATAGGAACTTGCTTTCGAAAACTATCCACCCCAATTGTCATCCATTTCATTCGTATTCAGACTTGATTTATCTCCATCAACTATTAGCCTTACTGTCAAAGTAAATACAAACCATTGCAACACGATCAACCCTTGCCACTTCGTATATTCAAAAGTAGTGATCCACTTTGTCTAACCACTTGTACGGATCTCTAACTTTAAAGTATAGAAATTTGATCTCCGTCTTCTTAGGTCCTCAACCTTGAAGCGTTTCACTTTGCCAATCACCATCAAAGCCATTTGGGACTGCTTCTCTAGTCCCATCGCTGCCCATGGATTAGTTTTTGATCTTGAGGTATAATGTCGAATCTCACATAAGATTCGAAAATAACCTCGTGCAACTATTACTCCACTCTATAGGATTCATGCTCCACACGCCCATCACGCCTAAACGTATTATGGTTGATGGTTGGTTTGGGCTCTTTTTGCACCGCTTGATGAGAATTTAGCCTCACGTCATGATCTTCGAGTTTGTCGGCATCCTATTGACTCAATTTTTTTGTTTGATATCAATTGATCAAGTCTCTTGATTGTTTGCCCTGGTTGGATGCATCATGTATTCCGTCAGCTTACATATGGATTTAAAAAGCTGATCTTGATTCACTTCAAGGCCTCAAATTGTTGCTTGTTTGTCATCGTTTTTTCACCCATGGTGAAATCACTTGATGAAATATGAAGAACGATGATCAACATTAATGAATGATGAATAATGATATAAAAGATCGTATGTTGAATCTCTAATCGTGATACTCTCAACAAGAGATTCAAATTGTTGAGGACTTTGATTAAAATCTAACAAGAAGCTAAATAAATTGGATTCAATTCACTTACGAAAAAGTAATGTTACATATAAATATAGTGTTGGTAAATCGCATAGGAACACCCTTATTGCAGTTAGATTGATATTAATTTTTTTAAAAATATTCTATTCATACCAATCTAACAGTAGAAAGAGTATTCTTTTACGAATTACCTATACAATTTGCCTGCGAATAGAGTTTTTGCTCAAAAAAATGAATAATTGGTCATCTAAGGTTGGATAATAAAATTTAACAAACCCTAACCCAAATAATTCAAAGCAAGTAAGAGAAGCTTAATTTAATAGATAAACGTAAGCTTGAAACATTGCTTTGAGTTGTCATTTTGTGTTGAACATGTGTTCAATCGTAGTAGAAGAACTGGGCTTCAAGGATATGCAACTATTGTCTAGTTGACACACCTAGTTGACACTCAAGTGTTGGCCATAGGGAGCATGTGCTAGGAGCTTCGGCCACTGAGTTTAGACCAAATGGAACCTTTGGTCAAAGAGAGCTTCGTCCAAATAGGGAGCCTCGGCTAGGGAGACCTTCAACCTCCTGTTGCTTCAACCAGTGTAATGTCTCATCAAAATCATATAGAATTTCTAGAACTATATTAAAATGTTGATTGTGTAATTACTGTAGCTAATGCAAGATTAAGAGGTTTTGAATGGCAAGTATAAATAGAATTCTAAGTTGAAATGGATTTTTTTAATAAAAATTTATGCCAATGTATATTTAAGTTGAATACATAAACTTAAGTTCTTACTTGCTATAATAAAACACAAAACAACAAATTTGGAAATTATGAAACAATACAACAATTCAACAATATGATAAAATTTTCATATAGTTTTAATAGAATCATTTCCACTTTTTTTTGCTTTCGGGGTTGGGGAGGTGGAAAAAAAGGTTGGTTTGGTTAGGGAATGTTTAGGCCATGTTTGTTTTATCTGTTTTCTATTTTTGTTTTTAAGATGTGAGTTGTTTTCAAATATAAAAAACATAAAATTTAAAACAACGAAATATTATTTTCATTCATTAGGACTTAAAAAGTGAAAACAAACTTTTGTTGTTTTTAGTTTTTAATTTTATGTACTTAAAAACAGCTATCATATTTTGAAAATGAAAACAAAAAACACTTCAATCAAACATATCCTCGACATTGGGACATACCTGAGCGAAGTGACAAGTACATGGACGACATAAAATAAACTTGACGAAACCAAAACATAAGACACCAATGTGGTTATACCTGGAATCATAAAGGCCCAATTATCCTGAGGCCTAAAGCCCGAAGACCCCAGGACTATCCTGCATGAATTCAACAACCTCTCTTGGACCCCCAATTCAATTAACTGTAGCCCAACTATCGCCATAAGCCTAATCTAGGTTTCTCCCTAATGCAGCCTCGGAACCTTAGCCCTCACAAGCAGCAACCAGCCCATTGCATCCAGATCTGGATCCTCTGCATAGGATGATAGGCCCAGATTCAACCTCATCGTCTCCGGCGAGTCTGTCCCAAAATTGAACACTGGAGCACGCATTGGGGCTCTCTCTCCAGTCAAGCCCCACAACCACAACCACAACGTGGTGGCAGCAGCGAATGTGACCGAAGTGGAGTTTGCGGCGGCAGGGGCCAAGGAGGAGCCATTAGAGGAGGGGGCGATAGTAGTGGAGAAGGAGGAGGTAGAGGATAAGAAAGAGGAGGAGGTTAATATTATTATTTTAAAATTTTTAAAACTGTTTTACAATAAAGCAACTTAGATTGTTTTTGTTTTTTACGATAAAAAGATAAAAACTTTTTTATAAGTATTTTTTATAATTTACCAAACAAGTTTTATTACTTTTGTTTATTTTATGAGCAGAAGCAGCTTTTTAGAAATAATACCAAGCTGGCCCTTTGTGTAAAAAAATTGAAAACTGAAAACAAAAGGAAAAAAAATGTTTTTCATTCTAGAAGTCTGCTAAAATGAAAATATTATTTTATTATTTTCAGTTTTTAATTTTTTTATTCGAAAACAGCTACTACATTTTAAAAATGAAATCAAAAAATAAGTCAACCAAACATACTATTCACTCGGTCTTATACACTCGGTGTTTACTCTGTGTAACATTTTTGGAGTGCAGGAGCAATTCAGCGTCTCCTTCAGAATGATCTGCTTACTCCGGATGCCATTGACAAGGCAGATGAAGGAACTCTTAAGAACTTAATTTACCCGGTAAGTAATTTCAGGGAACTGATAGATAAAAACTTTTTATATGGATGTAACTAAGAGAATATTTGAGTTATTTTGCCAATTCACTTGCTGTCTTTCTCACTTAGGTTGGGTTCTACACAAGGAAGGCTGCCAACATGAAGAAAGTTGCAAAAATATGTCTTGTAAAATATGAAGGAGATATACCTAGTTCACTGCAGGAGTTGCTCTTATTACCTGGGATAGGTCCCAAGATGGCTCATTTGGTATGCCTTTGATTTCATTATTGCTGTAAATTAGTATTTTGCCTTTGCAATTCTACCTAATTTTGTCAGATTTCATTGGTGGTTCAGGTCATGAATGTGGCATGGGAAAATGTTCAAGGGATCTGTGTGGATACTCATGTTCACCGCATTTGTA
The DNA here is from genome assembly GCA_023512835.1 of Taxillus chinensis. NCBI lineage: Eukaryota > Viridiplantae > Streptophyta > Magnoliopsida > Santalales > Loranthaceae > Taxillus > Taxillus chinensis. The sequence continues at coordinate 16,893,524 of CM042084.1, read as the reverse complement.
ATCGGCTTGGATGGGTGTCACATCCTCGTACAAAACAGGTTTCTTTCTGTGTAAAAGACCTACTTTGAAGCCAGAATTAATTATTATATTTTACTACGCAATCTCATTTTTTGTTTTGTCTAGACTTGTTTTTGTTTAATTATTTTCCAAGTGGTGATGATTGATGAAGGGTTTTTTTGTTATTAGTTAATCCAAGGGTTCCACATAGGATTAACCCCTAAGTTATTGATACTTGCCAATTTGGCTTTGGTGGGACTAGGGTGTGACCGGCATTAATTTAAGTCGGCAACTCAGCTCCTTGATCCCACCAACTCCCTAAAGCTTTAATGGTCAGCATTGGTAGGACTGAAGTTAATCTCTTGTGGAATTCTGGGACTACCTAATATATCTCATTTTCATGAAGCAGAAAATGGGGTAATGAAATATGTAGTCCAGTAGAATGGCTTTCCCTGTGCTGCATGCTTGAATTTGTTACCAGTTTGTGAGTTTTGATATTATATGTTCAAGTAAAAATTGAGGGCCTAGTGTTGAGGTATCAACCCTCATTAGTTGTTGGCAAGGTTCATACCTCAACATCATCCTCCCCTTTCACGAATCAAAGGGGAATAAACAGTGCTAGCAACATAGCTTATCATGATATTTTGATTCCTTAGTCTTTGCAATGAATTTTATACCTCTTTTTACTACAGTATGTTTGTAAGATGGCGGTATCAATCTAATTATTTTCACATGGATAGAAAACTTCGACTCCCGAAGAAACAAGAGAGGCATTGCAACAGTGGCTTCCAAAAGAAGAATGGGTTCAGATTAACCCTCTTTTGGTATGTGTTTGCATTCACACACGAACAAATGCGCCATGAACTAAAAGACATGGATGCATATGCATATACTTTATAGACATCCATATTTATATAAATTCATCAATAGACAGCCGCCCACCTTTTATATTGTCTTTTTCCGTATTTATACTGAATAAGTTGATGCTTGTTGAGGGTCATTGCTCTGAGGCCGCCAGTTTATGTATGTCACCCCCAGCATTTACTTTTTCATTGGCCTGCGGCTCAGTTTTAGCTACTGTTTGCCCTCTTCTTGATCTATTCTCATCTAAAAGCTTTCCCATTCCATGAACCAAATGTGCTGGCAGATATGCACTGAGACCACCATGCCTTTTGGCATCTCGACACCATGCCTTTTGGCAATTGAACGAGAACAGGATTATCATGTTTTCTAAATTTTATGGGTACTTGTTTCCTGCAAATGATTAACCCTAACATGTTTCACAGTTTCATATTCCATATATACTCGGGCTTTGGACAAATGATTACTGATTATATATTGTATTCACTCTCAATATGAACTGTATAGGTGGGGTTCGGACAGACAATATGTACACCACTTCGACCTCATTGTGATTCATGCACCGTGAATAATTTATGCCCGTCTGCTTTCAAGGATAATCTGACCCTCTCATCCAGCTCAAAGAAGAAGTCTCTGAGAAAACCCTAGATCAGTTGCTTCTAAATAGGGTTTAACATATTGTTCCATTTAATGCCCATTGAGTTTCCACAATTTGTTGGTGTTCCGTAGCCTCACTGTATCACAGCAATATCGTAGGGATTGAGGTGCCCCTGAGCTTATGCGGATATTGTTAGAATGACTTCGGATTTTGGAAAGTTGTTCTGCGGTATTTTTACTTGTGGTCTGCCAGACTTCCACCCAATACCCGGCTCCCTAAGTCTCTTTGGATTCTGGTAAAAATTCCGTTTGGTAAAACTGTTCGGCACTATTTTTACCTGTGGTCTCCTACCTAATATTCAAATATAAGTACTACAATAATTAGATTTCCTCGTACACAAATTATGTTTCATCCATTATGAGAGAAGTTAGACTGTGACATTAAGTACTACTATAACAAGTATTTCAGTTTATAACATAAATAAATATTGAAGAAAATAGGATTTTGCTGCATTCACGTTTCCCATGTTGTTGACTTGTATTCTGCTAGCTTCATTACTGCCGTTGTGTGCATCACTTGATTCTGAATTTTGATTTTGATTTTTTTCTAAAAAGCAATAGTGAAGATCAGGTGGTATGCGTACTCGAGCTTGTATTTAGGTTTTCCCAACTTGAGTAGTGCTACATACAAGCCTGCATGTGTGTGTCACCTCTGGCCTTGTGGGCTCCATGCCTATTACTGGCATTGGATGCAGCTGCCATTCACATTGATTTTAGAATTTCACGTTGGAGCTTTCTCTAGTGCGGATTGGGGCTATGGAATAGGAATAGGGTGAAGGGACCTTCTTGTGGTATTGCTACGACTTGGTTTCCGAAGGCCAATCTCCATATAAATGTGGTTCACATTTTTGCGTGTATAGGTTAATAAGCTGATAGAGTTTATAGTTGCCTTTAAAAGCACACGTAAAGCAGCCAGCAAGCAAAAAGATTAAGTTGTTTTCAGAGATTGGGACAATGGAAAATGAATGGGTGAAGGGCCTTTGTTGTTATGGTATTACTTTTATTTTGTCCCCAAAGGCCAATCCATATAATTGTGGTTCAGATGACGCATTTTTTGAGTGTAGATCATAGACCAATAAGCCAATAAGGGAGGTAGCTACCCGAGCACATTTAAGAGCATTAGCAATAGCTTTTTGATTGTTTTTTCTAAATTTAAGGATTAGTTGTTTTCCTTAATTATTTTTTGTCATTAAATTAATTTTTTTTTTTTATCATTTGTTTTTTTTTTATCTTTTAATTATTACTTTTCAACTAACTTATATAATTATTTTTTATAATTTAATAATCATCAGGCTTGAATAGTATTTTTTAATATATTAAAAAATATTGAACAAATTCAGTGAAAAATGTTAAATATAAAGTTTCTGTAATAATAATGATTTTATGACTTATTTTTTTTCTTACATAAAAGAAAGTATAAATTTGTTGCTAGTGTTTTAATGCATCCAATGAGCGGCGTTTTCAATTTGGTTGGGTTTAAAAATATAACTCAATATTATATCAGGTAGTGTATGAATAAGATTCATTGTTTGTGTTGTCATCTCTCCTTTTCATTTAGGCTAGGGGAGGGGACCCTGTGAATTTGGCGTAACAACAATGCTGATGATAACAATACTAAAAAAGATACATGTTTTTTTAAATAAAATATGAAAAGAGTACAAAAATAGAAGGATATAATACATCATTGTGGTGGGGTTGGAAAGGACGATTGTTTGGTGTATTTATCAGTTTTTGATCATGACTTTTACAAACTGGAAGCGGCCAATTATGTCATTCTTTAAATTTCATTTTCAATCGCCTAGATCGATTCTATAACATTTGATGGCTCGGTAGAAAAAGTTATTAAAATTGTGTACTTTGAATTGTCTGTCACGATTTTTTATTGACTTATACATAAATGTAAAATAAAACATAATCCGTAAAATAAAAAAAATAAGTATATATGTTTAATCCTGTTAACAACATTGTGTAGTGTACCATTGTTCTTGCCCTCCGAGACTTTTTGAGATGGGAGAGCAGGGGTTATTGGATCTCAATGGGCAGTCGTAACTAATTGAGGCTGTTACATATATAATTGTACAATATTAGACTTTGATACAGGGAAGTGATTAGGGTGTGTGTAGAGAGAGAGAGATCTAAGGCAATTATGACCTTAGATCTTACTTAAACAGATCCGAGGGCTATAACAATCCGAGCAGTTTTTTTAAAGAGAGCAGTCTTTTTCGACGGCACGATGCGAAAAATAGTGGGTAGGACAGTCACAGGGGCTGTAAAAGGAAACTAATACGCTCAGGCGAACACTGAAGGCTGGAGAACTCTGAGCAAAGGCCATGATAGTTTACACTATATCTCTTTTTTAATTTGAATTTTTTGTCAGATTAATTGTTTTCACTGGTAAAAATTTCATTGATTTCATAGGGTCAACGAATGTGAAGAAATTGGTGAACATATCCTTCATGATAGCTTACATGCACTTTGAATTCCCGACATTGGAGAAGGCCACCGGATCATTTATATAAATTATATATAAATAAATATTGCTTCTCTCCCCTTGAAACAAATAGCTAGCTTGTAGACGTTGGCTTTGACTTTGAGTGCCAGATCACTTGGACACTTCTGTGTGCATTGATGACAACTCCAACTATATTTCCTTTAAAACATAAATATTATTAGCTTACAAAATTTGAACTAATTTGACGCCAAAGAGAAAACAAACTTGTTATTCTTGACTCATTCTCAAGTGAGATTAAACTTCATTTTGTTAAAATTAACAATGCATTACTTTTCATAAGAATATATGTTTTATAATAAAGTTTACTCCGATTTTGCTGTCCGAAATAATTCTCATACTATATTTCAATGGAGTCAAGTACATTTGCTATGGAGTAGAGCTGCCCATAAAGTAACTTTATTAGAACAGAAAAACTGACTAGAAAATGTATTATTCTGAGAAGAATCCGACAAACAAGAGCATGTACATTATTTTAGCGGTCCCATATATAAATGATGAGCTCAATGCCTCAATCCCTGTTTTTTTTTGGTCTCCAATGCTCTTTAATTGTTACAAATTCACACGCCCAGAATAACTTATCAATCGTATGAGAAACATGTACATTTCATCGTTTGCATGGTTGAACAGACAAAAAGACAATATATATATATATATATATCAAACCAATGCACTGAAACCACCCTGTTTCATCATTTGCTTGAACTCTACGAAATTGACCTTCCCATCACCATCCACGTCTACCTTCATTATCATCCTCCGGCAGTCCTCGGTGGTCCTTCCCTGCTTGAGCCCGAGAGACGACAGCACCGACCTCAGCTCCTCCACGGTGATGAAGCCGTCGCTGTTCTGGTCGAACACATTGAATGCTTCCTTCAGGTCCTCCTCCTCATCTTGTTCGTCCATCAACAACGACTGGTAGAGCGCCCCAAACTCGTCCATGTCCACGCACCCATCACCGTTGATATCGATCTTCTCTATCATCTGGGTCAACTCGTCTTCCGGGATATAGATCCCCAAATTCTTGAGGGACACGGTTAACTCGTCTTTGGTGATGTGCCCATCCCCATTCTGATCAAACATTTGGAACACCCGCTTGAGCTCCACCGGGTCCATCCTCCCCAGCTCCTTGGACTTGTTCTCTTGGCGCGGAGGCAAACCAAGGAGGAACCAAGGAGGAGGACGGATGTGGGGGAGTCTGAATTAGGACCATTAATTTTGGGGGGCCACGGGAGGAGAAGTTGAATTGGGGAGAGCGAGAAAGCTGAGGGCAGGTGATAAATAGCGGCATGCTAAAAAATGTGTGGAGAGAGAGAGAGAGAGAGCGAGAGAGAGTAATTTGACGTGAAAATGGGGCTCTTATGACACTTGTTGGTCTCCCAAAGAGCTTTTGGAGGTGCTTCGCGTGGGGGAGAGATGCAATAAAGATTCTTAACGGATGAACAGCCGGTGTCATGTTTTGTTTTTTGACGTCAACAAGAACATTCACCAGAGACAATCCGAATGTCCATCGGTGAAATATCCGGGGGGGGAGGAGTTATGACGAGGAGAGCCTCACTAGAAGTTGGGTTTTCTAACCTTTCTATAAACCGACTGAATGTATGTATTATAACTTAAACACCTTTGTGTTTTTTTGTCCAACTTGAAATGAAAACCCTCTTTAACCTATGTATTAATTAACTGTGGTTTGAATACTATAGATTTATTGTTTTATTTTCAAAATATAATCAAGCAAGGTTTTGACATTATCAACGATTTAATTATTTTCTATACCTTGGCTTATTTTTATTTTTTTAAAGTTTTTTTAACAATGCATTTAAAAGTATAAAAAAATCTAGTCTAAAAAACGTTTTAAAATATTTTTTAAAATGTTTACAGTCACATAAAAAACCAAAAGTTATTACTGCATATCTTTCAATAAAAAAATTCAAAATCTCCACCATACATATTTAAGTTTTAAAAAATGTATGTGTTATTTAAAATTATTTTTATATTGTAGATAACTATATTCTTCATGTTTTTGCATAAATCTAAATTGGAAATGTCAAGAGTCCTACTATTAAACTCGAGAAACATATTGTAATTGTATTATTTCCATGTATAAGCAATGGGAATATCCAATGCAACTTTGGCATTTTCATTGTTTTTAAAGTTTCTCTCACTACAAAGCCCCAAATAATAAAATAAAATAAATATATAAATGAACTAATATGAAAACAAGGAGTGATAATGATATATCATAATCCACGCAAGTACTGAGGAAAGACTTACAATATCAAAAACATGGTTTGGATCAAGATCAAAGTGTCCAATTAAAGACAGCAGACATAGCAAGGCCAGATAACCCTCAATAGTCCTGTTTTCGTGTGGTTCTTCCTTGTCACTCTGTTTTGACACAAAATGACCTACTTTAGCAAGGCCAGATAAGCCTACTGGCAATGTTTAGCTTAGTGCATAAAGATCTTCTGCATATGACAGTGCAAAAATACCCGTGTCAGCTTCAGCTAGTTTCTTAAGCGAAACAACGAATGAAATTTGAAAAGAAAAAACACTGGAGGAAAGGGTTAAGTGAAAGAGACCATCTTCACTCGTGGAGGCTTTTCAAGAGTTTTCAAGCCAGTATATCTCTTACTCACATAAACATGCTTGATGAAGTCCTGAAGTCTGTCAACATTGCTGCCGACATACATTTTTCATTAGAACGGCGTTAGTTAGCATTATGATAAATATGTCATAACAATTTAGCAAATATTAACCTGCTATCAGGAGTAGACCGATGCTGTGCATGACATTCCTTAAAATAATATATCTTTGCACGATGAAAACATGATATGGAAACAAATTTATCATGGGAAATTGGAAAGGGTTTCAACAAATTGGGTAATATAAGACAGTCCACGGTCAAGACAGTGCATATATACCTGATTTCCCCCTCCTTGAAGAGCCCCAACTTCTTGCACAGTAAATTTGGCCATTGATATTGATTTTACTCTGTGTAAATTCTCGACTGAATAACAAAAGCAATTATATTTTTCATTAAAGGCAACTAAAATTGAATTTGAAGTGTGTACCTATTGTGGTCCCTGTGTGACAGGGAATGTGTTAGCCTAGACCACATCTGACTAGAAAATTTGTTCAACATTGGCCAAACAGTGGTTTTTAGTAAAGCCGGATCTGATGCTGTCCATTCCTACATTAGGGCTTTCTCCTACTTTCAAGAGGAATGCTTTAGATGTTATATCAAATGCTAGCTAGATCAAAATAAAAGTTTATTTTAACTTGCTTTGTAATTTAATAATAATATATAATAGTAGTAATACCATCTTTATGATATTATATATTAATATTAATCATTGAATTAAGATTGTCATCAATCTAAAACTAATTTCTCATCTATTTGGACTCGGGCTCAGGATTAACCTCCCCAGATTTTTAACGCACCACCATTGCCATATATATATTCAGTGCTGTCAGTGGAGACCAATATCATCTACAAAATCTAGTGTCAGAATTAGAATCAATGGGGGAGAGGGGGGTGTCAAGGCAACTGTTCCTCGGATGAGTGATCCCGCGGTCATTTGTTTGGCAATTGAAACAAAAATGCTGTCATTTGTTTCACTTATTATAGATCTAGTCCCATGTCTCTACAATACAGCCAGCCACAAGCAAGGGCAGGACCAACCTTACATTAAAAACAGTAACAGCACCAAAAGCACTAACAAAACTTTTTAAAACTCGCAGTAACAGCGCCAAACAGTAACAGCGCCAAATTTAACTTTTTAAAAGTTAATTATTATTATTATTATTGCCTGCTTCCGTATTCGTTCGAACTCGCAGCACCCATCGGAGCATCAACGAATGCTTTGGTTTAAAACCCAAATCCAAATCCAATCTCTGACCCGATTTCAAAATTTGAAAACAAGTTTTGGTTTATGTATCATATAAACCATTTGTGATTGGATTGGAGCCGCCATTGACGATCCCAAACCGCGATTTTGATTGCGCCTTCTCAGTGTCAACAACCTGTGATTGAGTCCTCTATGGCTTGGTTCGGTCGTTGTTGCGATTGTGGAGGGAGATCCATTCACCCGCGAACAGAGACGAGGGTTTGGTTTGACGATAAAGAGGTAAGAGTGGAAAAAAAAAAAGGAAGGACAGAGAAGGGGATGAACAAATTTTATGAAAACACACACACACTGACACTGTTGTAGTCCATGTCCGGCCAGACTTGCCTAATGTCTAATCCTGGCTCAAAGACACGAAGTGACTTTCGATCCTGTTCAGCGGATCGGTTGCGATGCCAGGTGTTGAAATGAAAGTTTAATTTGCTAGTTAAATAAAAGTCTAATGATTCAGATTAAATTACGCTCTGCAAAATTATATATATCTTCATAATTTCTTTAAAAAAAAAAAAAAAAAGAGACCCCACTTGCGTATTAAGACTTTCTTTCAATCTTATCTTAGAAATAAAATAATTACTATGAAGTCAAAAAAAGCGAGCGAGTTGTATATTTTCTACGCCTTTATTTTATTTTGATAAACATGTACCATCTGAGTCAAAAAATGTGAACGACTTATGTCCAACTCTCATTAGTCCTATAAAAGTATAAATACCCCCTCAAAGCCCTCACTATCGTACACCATTCCAAGACATCTTTGCGGTCCTTTTCAGTTGTTCTTAATTTCATCTTAATTTTCACTCTCACTGACTAACTTGTGATCGATATGGCTACTGGCAATGCTATCACTTTGACTGAAGAGTTTTCCAGCCCAGTGGCAGCAACAAGGTTTTTTGCAGCCCTGATCGATGCTCCCATCCTCCTCCCCAAGATAGCCCCCCATGCCATCAAAAGTATCCAAACCCTTGAAGGCAATGGCGGCCCTGGCACCATCAGGCAAATCGACTTTGCAGAAGGTTAGCCCCCCACCACGCTCTAACTGGATAGTTTGAGCAATATTAATGTAGTTTCTTCTTCCACATGGTAACATATAATTTCTTGAACTTTCAGCTTAACATGTACTGCTTAATTACATAGTATATATAGTACATGTACATGATATTTTCATATACATCAAACACACACATATGTATGTAACTACGTATATGCAGACACTGTTATGACTGATGATTTGCATTGTTAATTACTATAGGTACTAACTTCAAATATGCGAAGCATAGGATTGAGGTAATTGACAAGGAGACAATGACATTCAAAGACACAGTAATTGAAGGGGATATCTTGAGGGGCAAGTTAGTGTCCATTTGTGGCGAGATCAAATTTGAGAACGCTCCTGATGGGAAAGGCTGCAAAGGGAGGAGGACCAGCGTACTGCATCCGAAAGCTGGCGCTAAGATTGAAGAAGAGGAAATCAAGGACGGCAAAGAGAGAGTCAGGGCCCTCCATGATGCCGTTGAAGCCCACCTCTTGGCGAACCCTCAAGCTTACGCTTGATGATCTCAGAAAAAACCCATGCGCATAACGCTCATGTCATGTCATATGCTACTATTTTCTTACCGTTGCTGTTTTGTAATAATTAATAGCCTGCCGTGACTTGCCTTTATGAATAAAATTGTGTGTTATAACTTATGAGCAATGCTACTACAATCTACAATCGGTGATAACCTACTAATTCATTGAAGAGGAAAGAGAAAAAAAATTTATAATTATTTAATCTCTCACCATTACATGAGACAATTATACAAATATTTATCTTTTTAACTTATATAGTATAAATTCATCGATAAACAGACACCACAATTACTACGAGAATTGCACCACATTTATGCAACTGTGCCACGGATGTCATAAAAAAAGAGCAGTTTCAACTCTTACAAGTATCATTCTTATTTTAAAAAAAAAACTCATTATAATGAATTTTAATTTTAGATTAATTATTCCTCATGCCAGACATTAATTTCAGAATATATATAATCATAGATGATATTTTTATTTATTTTTTCATATTAATTATCAGGAAAATTATAACCCGCTAATATTCGACTGTTAAAAATAACTTTTCTTATTTAAAATCTCTCACCAAATTAATAACAAAAAACACTTAATTTTTTCTCCATCATATCCACTACTTACATGATATTTTTTTCCCCTCACCTCACTCATATCAGTTTAGTAAAGCGCAAACTTACTCATTTCTAAGTTTGAACTTGAAAAAGTCATTGCGCCGTAAATTCTTCTTATAAATTATAACACTTCACATCCAAATAAACTTATTTTAAATTTCACTCTTATTTGTAAAGAAAAAACCCAGAAAATAACTACCAAAGTCCACCACTGCATAATCAACCAGTTTATGCTGATAATTTCGAGTACTGCTTTTGGAGTAGTTTAATTTGTCTATATCAAATAATTACTTGAAACTATATAACCTGTGTAGTCCTGTAAACAGGGTGAATTTGAAATGGATGACACAAAATTCCTAATCCAATTCACTATATTGGATTTAAAACTTTAATTATTTAACGAATGGAATTGGAATACTACACGTACCTTTAGTTTCTGATGTAATTATTATTTTTTAAAAAAATGAAAAAATCAACCAACATCAAATATAGTAATAGAGTTTATTTATAAATAAGAAAGAATTTAATCACCTGAGTTATTATTATATATATATATAAATCTTATGAAATTAGTCTGAGTAACTAAAATATATGTGTAAGTATAGAAATAACTTATTAAAAATATTTAAATTATTGAATATTCATTTCAAACGGATAACTATCCCATATGTATATGAATAAGATTTATTTTATTCAAATTTGAAAATCATTTTGCTTTAATTAAATTTGGCTGAATAATTGAATTCTTCATCCATTTGCATGCGTGGAAGGCAATAAATGAGGTTGGTGGCCGAGAAATAAACATCGGTGTGCTATTGTGCTAACGGGTGAGAACAACATCGGTGGACTAATGTTTATAGGTAATTACACGCCGGTCCGTCCAAGCTCGACGCGGCCAAGTCAACGCCAGTAGTCGCCCAAATTTTTGTTATTTAATATATGATTTTAAAATAATAATAATTAATATAACTAATGTTTGTTCCCCTGCAGGGACATTACTTTAAGTTATAGAAGTTTGTAATTTGACTGCAATTGTTTATATAACACAAGAATCATTGAGCAGGAATAGGTTAAGATAGCCTCTCTCTCAGAAAAGAAAAGAAGAGGAAAAAATAACAGGGACAAAGAATTTTTATCATTTTGAATATAGATTGAGTATCTAACTTTTGAAAATATGATAGTGAGATTTATTCAAGAAAACATAAATCTTATTAGCATTACGGAAAGAATTACCGCTTTATTTTATATGGATTTTAGTCACTACTACACGTAGAAACAAGAAACTATAAAACAGGAAGCTCATCTATTACAATTAAAGAAAATATACGATAATAATCTATTACTAAATACATAATGTGTTAAAGTCTAATTTCCTAAGAGTCCCTCTAAGCTGGAAAATAGATGTCTTGTACTCCCAACTTGAGAATCATAGAAGCAAAAAACTCCTTCCCCAAAGGCTTGGTCAAGACATATGCTAACTAGTGTGCTGAACCTACAAATCTTGAAATCACTTGGCTATCTTGTCTATGATGTGATGATAGTCTATCTTAATGTGCCTAGTTTGTTTATGAAAAACTAAGTTAACTGTAATGTGTAATGCATCCTTCTTCTCATAATAAAGTAAGGAAGACAATATTATAACCATGTCAACTCAGCATGCTCCTATCATTGCATGATATTCTGCCTCGATATATAGAAGAGAGAGAAACTATCTTTTATCGTGTTTTGATTGCCAATAGATCAATGAAGACCCAAGAAAATACAATATTCTATGGTTGATCACCTAGTAAGTGGCCAACTTGACCGTTCTAATTAGTCACAATAAGCTCTTAGTTTGAAATCACCGTTTGAAGAAACTCTTTTTAGATAACATGTAACCCGAAGGACTACTTGCATATGAAGTCTTCTAGGTTGATGCATAAATCAACTGAGAACATGCATTGTATAATTTATATATGGCCCTAAAACAGTCTTGTATAGATTAGTTGACTAACAAGTCGTCTTTATTGTCATGGTTCTTTAAGTAGATCACCCTTATCTGATAATTTCAAATTTCATTTTATAAGGGTATTAATAGGCCCAACATGTGAGATCCCATCTTTGAGATAATATATTAGATAGTCTCCAATTGATGTTGAAGATATCATAATAGTAATATGACCAATAATATAGTCATTTTAATTATAATTGGGTCTAATTTGAAGTTTGAATCTCAAATAGTTGTTTTTGTATTATTAGGTGGGTTATTTGAGTTAAATAATAATAATATTATAAGTAAAATAATAATAGAATAATGGTTAACATGAAAATGTAAATAGGAAATAAATAATGATAATAAAAGGGGAAAAACATTTGTAGAGGTCTTAGCTTCATATCTCAAGAAACCTAAGAGAGAAAGAGAAAAAAAGGCTCTAGGTGAAAGAACCTGAAATCATTGATGCAGGATGAAGAAAGAGGATAATATTGTTATTTTCGTTTTTTAAAAACTACTTCATAAAAAAGCAGTTTCTAAAAGCAACCCTTGAATTGTTTTTGCTTTTAAACAAAAAAAAAAACAGAAACTTTGTTATAGGTACTTTTTTTTTTAATTTACCAAATACTTTTTTCAAAAGCATTTCCAAACTAGGTCATTGTGTTTGAGAGTTTACTTCTATTTATTTTATACGAAGTAGGAGCAAAATTCGTTTAGTAATTTTATAAAAAAATATTTATTTATTTTTATTTTTAATGATAAAAAACAGAAATAATTTAGGAGTTACTTTAAAATTTATAAAATACCAATATTGACCTTATTTAAAATTAAAAGAAAAAAATACAAATTTAAATTTTAAAAACTAGGGATATTTTTGTCTTTTTATAAACATACACAATATTTATTTACTTATTGATTTATCAAATATCTATTACCTACTTTTGAAATCATAGTTTATCAAACATTCACTTACTTATTTTTACAATAATTTTTTTAGTATAGCTAAAAATAGCTTCTTTTAAAAGTATAATATTACCAAACTGGTCATTCAATATTTTTTATAATAATTTTTTAGTATAGCTAAAAATGGCTTCTTTTAAAAGTATAGTATTATCAGACTGGTCATTCACACCTAAACACACACTAATAATGTGAAATGATTAAGTTATTCCTTATAAAAATAAAAAAATTATTCACTTAATTATATTAAAACATAAATGAAATGCTCGAATAGTATTATTTAAATATAAATATAATATTCAAATAATATTATTGAAAGGTAAATATAATGTTTGAAAAATTATTTTTGAATAAATATAACAAAAATTTTAAATAAAAGTGTTTGAAAAATATTATTAGAACATAAATATAATATTTGATTATTATTTTTATAATTTTATTCATATTAAAAAATTATTATTTGAATATAAATTTTTAAAATTTTTTTTTATAATTTTAAATTAAATTAAAAATAAGTATCATTCCTTATACACGCACAAGGAGAGACTTTAGTGCTATTCTTTCCCTTGCAGTTTCAATACCATTCAAAAACGACAGGTCGACAGGAAACATATTTTGTCAATCTCGTGGTAGGTTGGTCATCTAGAACCATGTAAAGTCAAGCCCGTGGTTTTCCATAAAAATCGTTTGCCTCAAATAAGAATCAAACTTATCAAATTAGTCGCCAATAAAAGCGGTTTGAATTTGTTGGTATTGGCTCCGTAAGTGCGTAAGTAGTTTTAAGTTAAAAGATCGGTATGTCAAATGATTTTACTTTTAGAGGTATGGTGTAACTTTTTATTATTTAGATATTTATTTATTTTATTTATTGATATTATTTCCGTAAGTCTATATTGGTATTAGGTTAAATATTTATATATTAATAAATATATCTATAAACTTTTATATTGATCTACAGTATCACCACAAAATTAGGAGCTTGGCAAATATTGCCTGTGTTTACTCCATCTAGATCGAGCATAATTCACAGATTTTTTAGGTTAAGCCTTCTATGGAGAGTAATATTGTCAAAAAAAATTACTCCCACTTGTTACGTGCATATCATTGTCAACTTGATTTGGCTTTTCTAGGTGTGTTTTGTGTAGTTGCCTACATAGGTTTTCCCATATTGTTTTGCTACGTACTATCCAACGTAAGCCCCATGTGTACCTCCTTTTGGGTCTAATATATATTTTCATTTCTCCCCAAAAAATATGAAGGCTGACGTCTAATTCTAACTAATAATTCAATTGCTAATTAAATGTTTTGGATACTTTTTTCAAACCTAAGCGCACCTGATAAAACATTAACATTCATTGTTGTTCTAATTAAAAACATGTCAAGGAAGAGGGGTTTTTTTTCTTACATTTGTATTGGTGGGATAGGAAGGAGTAGCTCATGAAGCAAGTGTTGCAAAATGTAGTAATGTAACCAATGTTGGGCTTTCCAACTCCTTCAAGTACATTGCACAAACTTAGTTTTCTTCATATATTATTTGTAAACGCTCATTAAGTAATACTCCTTTACCATAAAACAATTACCTCTATGGTGTTGTATATAATCATATTTGAGCGTTTATACCAAATATTAGTTGGGAGAATTTTGCCTTTACGAGAGAAGAGAAGTTCAATCATGCACATGTAAAGCTTAAAAATGTCACTTCTCATCCTTCGGAGGTTTTGTAAGTAAGATTTGCAATATTGAAGCCAATGACTAAGTTTAATCTTAACATCCAGAGAAACGTGGTCACCACTTGTTTTGCAATCGATAATTTTATTAGAAAGAGGAATTTAACCAACGAATTATTTGCATTATTTAGGGAGGATAAAATGATCAGTCTTGAAGAAATGCAACTCAAGAAAATATTTAAAACAAGGTAGGAAAGCTAACAATCATATTTTAAATCTTAACATTTCAATCAATCAAGCATGAGCTAGCATTGCATACACTTAATGCTGATATTTTTACCATACGGGTATAATATGAGTCTCGTATTCAAGAACCACTAACTTCAATCATCTAAATGTGGTAACACCATTGTCATAAAAAATGATAAATGGCTAGGAAAATTTTAAATTTCCAATGATATATAAGTAGGCGTGTTTTGAAGAGTTCGTTTGTTGTTTCAAAACAAAAGCATGCTTCCAGATATTCCAATATTAATAAAATAAATGCTGTGCTAAAAGCATGCAACATGCAACGCATTGTACCCGACTAAATCGCAACAAAACAGAAGAAAGCATTTTCAACGTGGCTCACGTTAGCTCAGTAAGCTCCTTCGTGATGATCCCTCCAATTTCTCTCTTGTGTACCCTAAGTTGATTAGCTCTTGAACTAGCCTTTTCTCCGCATTTGCCTATCAAAAGATGGATGAGATTCACATCAAATAGTCAAAACAAACTTGTTTGTCTTGTGCACGCGCACACAGACAAGAGAGATATGCTCCTTCTATGAGCATTGACAGGCACCATTAATTTGCCTCCCTCTGTGTGTGTGTGTGTGTGTTGTGTTCTACGTTTTAAGCCATATAAAACAATATTGAATATTAAATTACATGAAAAAAATAATCTAAATACAAAATTTTTTAAATAATTATTAATGGATAAAACTTATTCAACAAGCTCTATAAAAAACAATTAATATTATAGTCATGGAATCAATGCCATACGTGTATTGCATCTGTGCCCAAAAAAAACACTAAAAAATAATAAGAGTTTACTTAAAATATAATTTTAAAGTAAAAATGCTAATAGAACTTTTAAAGTTAAAATGAATCGTTTTTATAGAATGTGTTGAATACATTTTAACTACATGTTTTTTTAATTTGATTTTATAGATTAAAAATGATTTAATTTTAACTTTAAAAATTAAGAAGTATAATAAAAGCTATGATTTTGTACTTCAATTTTTTAAATATAATTTAATATTTATATTATTTTATAAATTTAATGTGTAGAATACATATATACATATATATGTACTAAAATTTAGATATATAGTAATAATTATATACATATTATATATATTAAAATGAATTAAAGTAGCAACATTTTATTAACGTACAGGGGTGAATAGGGGTGCTTTTCAATTGGGGGAGTAGCAATTTTAGAGAGAGGAAGTGAGAGAGAGAACCTCAAGCAAGGGGTTGTTCTTCGGAATATTGCAAGCCAGCATTATAGTGAGACCAGTCTTCAGCACTGAGAAATGTAGCCAGTCAGGTCATTGTGCAAAAAAAAAAAAAAAAAAAAAAGAATAAGAGGAAGAAAAGATTCTCTCAATATAAAAGCATTTGCTATATTTTACCTAATCGCCGAGCAATGCCAGACCCTGTATTATCAGAAGATCCCCCGAGAATGGAAGTAACACTCACCAGATTGTTCTGAGTATCAACCAGAAAAGCCTAAAGCAGATTAATATAAATGACCCAGAATAGAATAATAATTATATCATTGTTGATGATACCAATAAACAACACGCAATCATGGCAAGGCCATCATACAAATCAATCAAATTCTGCATGATTGAGATTATCATCAATAAAGCAAACCAAACTACATGTCAGAAACAGATATAAGGTTTGTGTTTAACCTTATAGCATTAAAGGCAAAATATGACAAGATTGCAGAGAAGGGTATCATCTACTTACAGGTCTTGTGGGTGCTGCTGCATATAAATGTCCAAAATTGGTGGAGTTGCTTCCAATCCAAGCATATATCTACAAAACTATCATCAACATTTTGAAAAGTAAAATAACACCCAAAAATGATGCACGGAGAAGCAGATATAGGATGAAACATGCAAGAGCACTAACATAGGCTACCCTATCATTTTTAATAAATTTAAAATTTAATTTACTTTTTACTTTTCTGTATAAATCCACACCACGATAAATTTTCTTAATTATTTTTATATTATTAAAATAATATTTTTACTCTTATTTTTATCTTTTGTTTTTTTGTTTTTTATCTTTCAATTATTACTTTTCAACTACTATCTTTTATAATTTAATAATCATGTGAAGAGAATTGTGCTCTTCAATGCATTGAAAAATATTATACACTCTTATGAAAAAAATTAAATATAAAACTTCTGTTATAGGAATGATTTTATAATTTTTTTTAATTTTTTTCCTATATAAAAGGAAATGCCTCTTATAAAGAATTTGTTACTAGTACTCTAATGGGAGATATTCAGCACTCTCCCTCACATCTACCAGAAAATGAAAAACTATAACCCATCCCAGGCAAAATCACTAACGACAAATAACATGAAACTGTTGCATAACTCATGACCCCAAAGTACAACAAAATAGCAAAAAGAAAACATATCAGGCAATGGTGATTTTATAGCAGCCCAAATTTCCCAACTCCAAACTTTTCTGCCAGCCTAACATCATAAATCTGATGCTATAAATAGCATCTTATGTGAGCTTAATAGGATAGCAACAAGCAACACCACAGCTAGTGGCTAATTCTAACAGAACAAAAACTAGGTGAAATTCGTTGCCCAAAAAAAAAGTCTTAAAAGACAAACCCCCATTCTGAAATCTGAGACTCAACCTAACCTTTAATTTGATATTCCCCATACCGAAATTTCATCAACAACACCAAACCAAAGAAAAAAAGTTACATAAATGGTTAATTCTAACAAAACAAAAACCAGGCGAAGTTTGTAAATTAAGTCTTGAAAGGCGGACCCCTCAGTTTGAAATCTCGAACTCAATTTCACGTCTTATTTGATATCTCCGATGACAAAATTTCATTATAACATTTTTCAAAAATTAAGGAAACCCATAACAATTGCTGAAACTAGAAAGCAAACAGAATACAGAATATAATCAATTTTAGCATCTGAGTGAGCGAAGGCATAGGTAGAAGGTGACCTGTCTGTGAAGACGTATGATTTGAAAATTAAGGGTGGCCTCATCTACTACCTGGGTAAAACACCTGATCTGCACACCGCCATCTTCACCATCAAGTTGAACATCATTGCTGGGAACATCCATTCGTATTTCACATGCAAACAACCCTCGATTCTGAAATCTATGGATAATGAAGTGGGTTTTATTAGGGTTTTGCAGAAGGAGAGAAAGAAAAGTTGTCAGGGTCTTATTTTATTTGGGTTTCAAAAAAAAAAGGAAAAGGAAAAGGAAAAAAAAAAAAAACAACCGACGGTTGGGTGACAACACCCCGCGGCAATTTTACTGTATAGTTAATCTTATGTCTAGGCTTGGAATGCCGCAGGCCCGCAGCAGCTGAATATCATCGCTCTCTCTCTCGCCTTCCCTCCTCTCTATGCTTTTGCTTTGCGTTGAACCGTTGACGGTGGATTTGCAGTATGAAAGTCACGTTCTTCGGCTTCTTTTGGGTATGAATTTCCATCTCTTGACTAGTAAATTTTAATCAAGATGCGTTCTTTCCCAGATGCTTGTCAGATCAATGCTGTCATATATTTTGTGTTCGGGTTTAGACACAAGTGCGGTATGGTTAGACCCATTTGTCAGTTGTTGCCTTGTCTATATTCTCTAATCTTATGGAGTCTTGGGTCCAACATGGGTTCCTTGTACAAATTTAATGTCTATTGCTAGACCATTTTTTTTTTTTTTGGACTTCTCACCATCTGGGCTTTGTTTCAAATTCAAACATGAAAAGTTGTTATTTTGCCTAGTTGAGGTGATTGAAATGGTGTATCTAGAGCTAAATGTTTACTTGATGTGTGATTTCTCTATATTTATTTATTGTTATATATTCTGTCATTTTCTGGAGTTTTGGGTCCAATATGGGTTCATTGGACAAACTGTGGGTTTCCTATCACAAGATGATTTTAATGATTTTTTAGGACTTTAGCCTTCTGGGTTTCGTTTAAATTTTTTAGAAAGTAGCATTTTGTCCAGTTAAGGTGCTGAGGTTGAGTAATTAATAGTTTACTTGATATGTGATTTCTCTGTTTCTGTGTAAATGTATTAAGAAAAATCTTCTATGTCCCTAGGATATGAATATCTCTGTGTCAGTTGCAACGAAGTTAATATATGATATAATTTGATGAGTAACTGGGGCTAAATATTTACTTGAATTATGTAATGTGATGAGTAATGTCATCCTAACTCAAGGATGTATAAGTTCCAGTTAATATTTGTTAGTAGATTACTAGATTCCCTGTTCTATCTTCAAATGACACCAAGCCCCACAAAGAATTGAACTTAGAAGCACAATTGTGCCCCTTAGTGAAAGCATTAGTCAACAGCTAGTGTATGATATTTTAAAACTGGGGTTGTAAACACGGAGTTCTAGCATGTTCACACTCAATTCGCTATGATTTCAAGCTTGTTTAATAGCTTAAACCAAGTTCAATTGTAAACCAGACAAACCAAGTCAATAATCTCACAAGAAAGTTTTTTTTTTTTTTTCAAATCAATTGTCAAGCAGACTTGTTTATAACCCTATTTGAAACTACAGTTTTATATAGATATAAAATTTTTAAGGCTACGAAGAAAGACCAACTTTGCTTTAACATGTAATGAAAATACATCATTATATTGAAAATTATCTTCTATTGAGTGGCCTATCTCACTCGGCTTTGAGCCAATTTTGTGGGGTTTTAAGTCACCTGCACTATTAGGTTCAAGACAGCTCCTCACAAACCAAAATGTTGGGTACTATTTAATGTTAAAATTGTCCAGCAAGATGTAACCCCAAATTAAAAAAAAAAAAAGAGAGAGACATAGCTGAACTTATGTGAAGGCTCTCTAAATAGTATCATCACTTAATTTACTCAATTTCATTCCAAAGACCCACTTTAGGAAATACAGTCCCAAACTAAACTCGTAATATGATGAAAAAAGGCATAGTTGCACCAACTAATTTTGGGATAGACTCGATAACTTAAAGATGTGGTTTATGTTTTAAAGTTGAATTTGAAAATTAACTACATATGGAAAAAGATTAATATCCCACAATGTTTTTTTGCCACTTATTTTAGAAATTTAGAATTTATTGCTTGTTTTATTTGTTTTTGCATTGTTTCACTTTGCTAAAGACTAAGTTCATTTTTAACTTGAAAATGTATGATCTATGTTGAGTGTGAGATATAATTAAGAGAAATAATTCTTATCACTTTCTTAAAACCACTTTAATGTTGGCCCAGACCATCAAGGGGATAGACATGTTTGCTCATTTCTCAAACTGTTTGATCGTTTAGACTAATAGACATTTTAGGAGTTTCTACATTTTTATTTTCTAATTTTTTTTATCAAAGTTAATATTAGTCCAATTTTAATTTCATAAATTTTAAGGGATAATCCAAATAATTGAAAAAATGTTATCAAAAAGAAAGTCTAAGGGATAGAACTCTAATTTTTATTAGAAGGAAAAGGAGGAAAACAATTTTGGCTTTGTTTTAATTTTAATGAAACCATTTTTTTGTTTTGTTTTGGTTTTAAGGACAACATTTTTTTGGGTTTTTATTTTAAAAAGTAAAGGGAATTTTTGTTTTCTGGTTTTTTGGAAAAGGATTTTGATTTTTTTGATTTTAAAGAAAAGATTTTTGTTTTTGAAATATGTTTCTTGTAAAAAGGGTAAGTGCGAGTGTGTGATTTGTGATATTTATTTTTAAAAAAAAATCCTGAACTCTCTTTTTTTATTTTCCTTTTTCTCTCTTTTCTTCTTTTTCACTATCTTTTTCTTTCTTTTTTCTTTATTTTTTTTACCTTTTTTCTCGCATTCCGCTATTTTTTTATATAGTGCAAAAGAAGGGTCTCGCAAGACCTCATTAGAAGAAAAGAATTAAAAAAACAAAAGAGAACTAAAAAAACATAAAAATAAAATATAAAAGAAGTTAGTTAATTCCTGCGAAACAAATAAATGTAAGACTAATTAAATAAAAAATACGGTATTACTTTAATTTTTGATTCACTTACTTTGTCTCACGCACAAAATAAGTCCACATTAAACTGATTAAAGCGTGCACACATGTCATGGCCATGGGGCAGCGAATGAACATGTACGGGGAATGTCTTAAATCCTTGCAGTCGCAGACACAGCGCAAGATTTAACAACGGGTTACAACTAACAACGTTTATTCACTAAACCTACGGAAATTATGTCTACGGAAAAAGGATGGATTTTTTAAAATTTATTACCAATTTTACCCTTAATCTATAAATATTATTTTGACAAAAAAGTGAGACAATGTTGATATTTTTGGGAAAAAAGTACCGTACAATTTCCCTTTTTTTCACGGTAAAATAAGTGTGGAGATGGGGCACACATTTCAAGTAAATAATAATTTAATTTTTTTATTTTAATTTTAAATGATATGTCAGATCGATAGATTTCATGGTATTGGGGAGCGCAAGTTTAATGCGGAATTAAAAAAAGTCCATATTGTAAAAAAAAATTATTATAAAATTTTATGGATATTTGTTTAAAAAAATGATTATTTGATTAAATATTTATGTAGTTTTCGGATGATTATTTGATTATTTGATTAAATATTCATGTAAAATTTTTAAGATGATTAAATGATTAGTTTTTGTATAAATTTAATTAATTTTTTTAAAAAAATAAATATATAAAGTTTTCAATATTTATTTAATATTTATTTTTTAAAATGCAAAAATTTTACAGGCAAGACAAAAATTACATGAATATTCAATCTAACGGTCATTTTTTGAAACAAATATTAACAAGTAATAAAAAGAATTTGCATGGTACGAACCTTTTTCAAGTCTACACCAAACTCGCGCTCAGTATTCAAATGGATTCCAACGTTAACTTTTGAGAATAAAAATAAAAATTTAATAATGAAAAAATAATTCAATTAGGAATGATTTGAATGATAATGAAGTGAAATGGATTTGTGACAGTTCACTTATATTTTGAATTCATGTTATTTAAATTTTTTTGTCTCAAATCTGCTTTAAACTTAATTATGTTAATTTGAAATTCTTTCAATAAGATCAAAATGGAACAAATATCGACATGACTCTTGATATTGTCTTTTTTATATACAACGAAGACATGTCACTCTTATCTTGAACTTGTTCTAAATCCATTACAAATCAGATAAATCCATTTTAATTAAACTTATGTCAAATCTGATTATTTCAATCCTCTAAATACGACCCAATAGGGATGGAAATGGGTAACTCACCCATTGCTATCACTAAATTCAATAACCACTTCATTAACCCTAACATGATTTACCCCATTAAACCTTACCAACTTCGGAATTTCATACGCCGCATTAAGTTTTACTAGGCGCAAGGATTGGGCGAGACCCACTCGCATTTATTGGAGAGGTTATTCATTCCTAGGTTGGTTCATGTTTAGAGAGAAAAAAAAAAGACTTTTCATCCCCGTTTGGTAAAATCTGGTTTATTAATGTATCGAGTTTGGTTGGTCTACTATACCGACATTTTGGAAATTAACTGAAAATTGATAATTTGACAATATAAACTTATATCCAAAAATGAAATAAAACATAATAAAACAACTAAAATGTTTATGTTTTTATTTTGGCTGTTTTCCAATTTCAACTAAAATAAAAATATCTTATTTTGTTACAAATTGTCTGAATAAAACAAATGGTTGAACATGCCCATTAATGCGTACCTTTTTAAAAAAAATCGATGAAAATTTGTGAGGTCCAAAATTATTTAAAATAAATAAATAATTATTTATTTTAGCCAGATTTACTATTTCTACGAAAAGATTCCTTTTTAAAAAGGAAAAAAAACATGTTTCAACGGTGGGTGAGCTGGACAGTGGACATCAGACATTCAATCATTCACGAGTGAGCTGACTTATGTGCTTTGAATCTCAGACAGTTGAAACTCTTAAGTTCATGATTACACCAAAAATGGAAACTAGCGTACCGTGTTTTGCCTTCCCACGTTCCACCGACAACGTTGTTTCGCTTCTTCGCCTTCATTCATTCGATGGTGACGCAAACCCCATTTCATTGAATGCGCTCGCCATCTTCGTCCCGATTCCGGAGGCCTCCAGGTGCCTCCTCCTTCTCTTTACAAATACCATCTACGCCTCCTGCTGTCGCCCGAGACCGGCGGCGGGATTCCCGGAGCAGCAGCCTTCCGATTTCCACCGGGAATGGCGATGTTTCTGGTGGCAGCGGCGATACTTGTTTTCTCCGGAGTATGCAGCAGCGGCAACGACAGCTATGCGTCTATGGATTCCTTTGAAGGAGAGTTGTCGGCGGCGGCGGCGGCGGCGGCGGCGAACACGCCGTTGATGGTCCCTCTCACTCTCATTCCAGACGCTGCTGCCAAGGGAGCCGGTCTTTTTCTCTCTTTCCTTTCTCGTTTATCCACGGGCCGAATCCGGGGCGATCGGATCCGACCCATATACGCGGGCGCTCGTTTTTTTTATTTATAAATACGGGTATCCGGCGGGGTTATTGCCTTGGTTCCACTTCCACCCACATAAATACGGACCCGACCTGTATAGATATGGTATCCGGTAAACGGATCCGACCCATATAGATTGGCATTCGTTTTTAGATTAAAAAAAACAAAAAATGCATTTACCACCGCGTCACGGTTGCAAAATGCAAATACATGCAGCCGGGGCGCCACCTCAGCGGCGGTTGCACCCGCGGTTGCTATTAAATGCATGTAGTGCGTGCTTGTGTGTGTGTGTGTGTGTTTTTTTTTTTTTCATATCTTGAATCGATAGTTTCTAGATGAATTTACCGATTACACACACACACACACACACTTTTGTTTTGGAATTGGCGTATTGGCGCATGATCAAATGATTTTTTTTGTTTTATATTATGTTGTTCTTTTTCTGAAAACTTTAACTGATAGTAGCTGGAGCCTGGATGAAGTTGCCAATCTTAAGTTTTTTTTGTTTTTTTGTATAGCTTGTCAAATTGGCTCATGATTATATGGTTTTGTATTCCTGCTCAACATGAATTGTTTCTTCTCAAAGTGCTGTTTATAATTTCTCGTAGGTCATGACCAGTTCACCATATAAGTTTGAGCTGAGTAGATGATCCGTTCATGCTTCATGTCTTCTTCTGACGTGCACTTTTCTCTTAATAAACTACATAGAAAACTGATGATTATATACTTCAATTACAGGCTGAGATGCCTTTTTCTTCCTCGGGTGCTTTTTTGGGCACTCATTCTGTTTTTTTTAATTGATGGCCATTTATGCTGCAGTCTGTTTGGATGGAACAGCACCTGCTTACCATTTAGATCCTGGCTCTGGATTGGGCGCAAATAGCTGGCTCATTGATTTGGAGGTCTGCCAGACTCAACTTTAATGTGTTGCTTGGACTATATCCAAGTTTCCAACTATTTTTAGCTTTTGTTCTGATTTCTGGCCCATGTGTACAATTAAATCTAACATTCTCTTCAATTTCACTGCCATTGGTACCGAATAACAGATTTAAATGCAGATTTTGAATCTCGTTCTACTCCAAGGAAACATCCCAATTTGAATAAATTATGTGGTGGCCATAGGGTACCTAGAGTTGAATATATTTGATTACATGGTATAGCATACTTGTCATAAATTTGATGTGATGCTATCATGCATCGAGTGCATGAAAGTTTCCATTGAATAGGTGATAGTAAGTTGTTTTAATGCTGCCATGATGAGTATCATAATTAACATGAAATTCCAGCAAATAAAGCTCTTATTCTTTGGGTGGCAAAAGGAATTAATATGAAATTCCAGCAAATTAATCACTTCACTTTCTTATTTCCATGCTTTTCCATTTTGGCTTGCAAAAACACCTTATCAAGTGTCTTTGCAGGGTGGAGGATGGTGCAATAATCTCAGAACTTGCGCTTATCGGAAAACAACTCCCCGTGGCTCATCAAATTACATGGAAAAGCAGATACAATTCACAGGAATATTGAGCAACAAAGCTGAAGAAAATCCTGGTTTTGCCTGCTCTGCATGCTTTAGCTAGTCTTTCTGCCTGGTCTAATTTTTCTGATCCATTTTTTTGTTTGTAACATATTTTTAAAAATCCCTGCAGATTTCTTCAATTGGAATAGAGTCAAGCTTCGTTATTGTGATGGTGCATCTTTCACCGGTAATGGTAAAAATGAGGTAATACAACTTCTTCAATGTATTTACACTAATGTTATATAATGTTAAATCAGTTAGTTTATTTTTGGATAAATACTCAGTCGGGTGTTTTAGACAAACAATAGGGCATTTTGGCTTGAGGTACACTTTTTGGATGAAAATGTCTGTCTTCAAACCTATAATGGAATACGAGGAAATGATTAATGGATATTCATTTATGAACTGAATCAACTTAGCCACTGAAGTCCATAGTATATTAAACTTGAACATTTGAAATCTTAGAAATGCCATCCTTCCATATTTTATTCCTACTATAAAATTCTAGGTTCTTGAAGGACTTTTCTTTTCCTGTTTGAATGCTTTTTTAATAAATAAGTGACACCATAGATAATGTATAAGCAGTAGTCGTGTTTAGTTTTGTTGCTGATATTAGATGATCTTTTAATGTTAAATATATTGTCAATTTCCAACTTGGGAACTTATTAAAGTCTAAAATGAGTTTTCAATACAATTATAAATTAACAGGCACCTATCTTTTTTACAGTCAGGTAGTTTTATTAACATTTCATCTCTTTCCATTGTATTGACTGCACTTTCCCTTCTGCTGTTTAGTTTAATTTCATACACTGAGAAGTTCATTGAAACACTAATATGGAAGACTTCATGCATGACTTTTACTGAGCCATTCTTTCTGGAAACTTTTGAATGCAGCAACTAAAGTTTCCTAATTTTTTTTCAACAAGCAACTAAACATTTCCTTTTCTGCCTGGGTACTGTTACACATTGCTTTACCTTTTTTTTTTTTTGTGACTGCTTTCAGGTTAGAGCACTTGAATTTCAAGGACAAAAAATATGGGCCGCCGCCATGGAAGAACTAATGTCTAAGGGTCTGCACTCTGCTAACCAGGTTTCTTAAATTGCATGTCCTACAAATTTGTTTTAAATACTATGAGAGTTGACACCAGTTAAACTTTAGACTTTTTCATCACTTGTTCATGTAAATATTTGTCAGGCTCTTCTTTCTGGATGTTCTGCTGGGGGACTAGCATCCATTTTACATTGTGACCAGTTTCGGGAATTGTTTTCAAAATCCACTAGAGTGAAATGCCTCAGTGATGGTGGCTTTTTTCTTGATGCGTAATATATGATAAACTTTGTTGTCTGCCTTTAATTTTGTCGATGTATATTATTTTTGGATGAGAATCAATTCCCCTTTTCTTTGATTATAGAACTGACATATCGGGTGGAAAGACGTTAAGAAAACTATTCGAAGGTGTGGTTACCTTACAGGTAATTTCCATTAGTTTTTTAAATTAATCACTTCATTCTTCATAGTTCTAACCCTAAAATTGGGATTTAAAAGTACTTATCGAAACCAGTGAGATATCTTAATAGTTTCCTTGAATTGAAATACTTCTTCCGTTGTCATTTGTGCTACACATTTTAAATCTCTTCTAGAATCATTGTGTACTTTCTCTATGCTTTTGAAGGTCTAAATAATAATATGTATAATGCTTAGAACTATTGGGCAAGATATAGTGTCAAACCTTAAAAAGCTTTATACTTGATAACTTGAATAGTTTTGGTGTAGTCCCTCTTAAGGACTGTTTTAGGTAATTTAATCAATAATTTAGAATTTTATTTAAGAAAAATTTAAGAAGACATGTTATGAAATCTTTTTCTATCCTAGAAAGGATTTTGAATCCATTCAGGACCAATGAGTTGTTGCATCTTCTGAGGTTAACTCAACCATTAGCTAAGTTATAAAACTTCCATATTTTTTGGAAAATGAAAATCTAAGATTGATGACAATAAAAATATCACATCGCATGTGATACCACATATTTAAGTCAGGTAGGTTTGGCAGTGTAAGTAAGATGAATGACACAACCCAGTGTGAAAAACTTCTATTAGATCATCAATTTTGTTGGTATTTTAGATGATTCTTCTCCCAGTTCAGTTTTTCCTATTTATGATAATGGACACTCATGTTTTATAGGGCGCACAGAAAAATCTTCCAAAAACTTGTACCAGCCACTTGGATCCCACTTCGGTAACCTTCTTGTGCTCCCAATGTTCGTGCATTTATTTTTTATTTTAAAAATCAGATTATGTTAATATTACAATGTTTAAACATGTCTGTCTCTCTCAGTGCTTTTTCCCTCAGAATATCGTTTCGGATCTTAAGACTCCACTTTTTATACTAAATGCTGCCTATGATGCATGGCAGGTAAATCTCTCTTAACTTAATTTCAACTTTCCATGCTACGTATCAGCGTACATAAGGTGGGTGGATTTAAAACTATATGGGTTAATCATCATTTCTTTTAGATATAAAAGTCAAAATAAATCCAGTCGTCCAGCTCTCCCAATGCTGGCCCTTTCTAAAAATTGTAAATGCTGATATGCAAATTTTTTTTAAATAAAATGATATAATTGTGTTTCCATACTTGTAATTTTACTTTTTAAAAGAAAAGGCGATTTGTCACAAAGTTTTTGAAAATGATAGCAGGTAGTCCAGTGTTTCCTTTGCCTGCTACTTACATTGCGTGGGTCTCTAATTAAGTAGACTATATATGTGGCCCCATTTTGTATGACCATTCTGTTCAGATGACAATTGCATTTGAAGGGGCAACAATATTATCACTTTTTGGTAACATGGCTGATTAATTAGTTATTATATGACCCAATCATTTCACATTTGGTCTGCCCTACCTGTTTCATAGCTTTTTTGTCTTTAGTTAACCATTCTCTATGGTTGTCCTTAGGTTGTTTCTAGTTTAGCTCCCAAGACAGCTGATCCACAGGGAGAGTGGGATGCTTGCAGAAAAAACATTGTGAATTGCAATACTTCTCAGATCCAAGTTCTCCAAGGTGATTTTTTATTCTACTTAAATATGGCTTATTGATTTATTGTTTTCCCTTGCACTGTTATATATATATTCACACCCTTGGGGGTCTTTATCTCCCATTCCTATGGAACAGGATTCAGGAATGAAATGCATAATGCTCTAAAAGATTTCGTCGCAAAATCTGAGAATGGCTTATTCTTAAATTCCTGTTTTTCTCATTGCCAATCGGAGTTGCAAGAGACATGGTTTTCTGACAAATCTCCTCGTATTCAAAATAAGGTATGCCCAAAATAAATGGCCACAAAATTTTTTGATATGAAGTTCTTCATCGAAAGCATGTTTAGACCATCTACATTTGATTCATTTTCCCCCTCGAATCAGCATTTTAGATGGCACACAAGTCAAATTATTTGAGGCAGCTTCCTTTATGAGCTGAATAACCATATGCCTCAAAAACTTGATAAATATGCCTTGAATTTACTATCATATATGGAGCGGAGATCAATGTTGTATCTGTACTTGTATTATGTTCCCGCTAGATGTGCAGACATATAGATGGACAGTATCTCTTTGGTATGAAACTACTATAGTATACTTCAGAATAGAAAGACGCAGAATATTTGAGATTTATGAAAATGGATCATGGATTTTGTATTTTCATTTCACATGCCATATGCCCACTTAAAAGGGACAATAAGGGAAGAAAATAAAAGGCAGAATTTAAAAAAAAATAATTAATCAACAAATTGGAAGAGTTTGAGTCAAGCCAACATTAGTATGTTTGCTCAGCTAGCGTTGAGCCTGTCCTGAGATTAAGCGTATGCTTTATTTGCCAAAGCTCTCATGAGGATTTGCTAAAACTTTTGCACCTTGTATACTTATTCTAAAACAAAATATGCATACTTACGCATGCTTGTTGATTTTTCGGTCCACTTCATTGCAAATGGAGGATTTGTTACATGTACGTGAATTATAATAATGTTAGAGTGAGCCAATTTCTCATTTACAGAAAATTGCTACGGCTGTTGGAGACTGGTACTTCGACCGAGTGGACGTTAAGGCTGTTGATTGCCCATATCCCTGTGACAAGACCTGCCACAATTTAGTCTTCCGGGAAGCAAAAATTGTAGATTGACCCATTTGGTTGCCATGGTCTCTCATCACTCAAGTAGGCATTTTTTGGAGCATTTTTGTTATGTGTCATCACCAGCAATTGCAGCAATCATCAATCAATACTGGGAAGAGTATGGTCTTGTTACGTCAAGCATACCCTTGGGAATTCGATATCTAATCCCAGTGCTTTATGCTCTGGCGATCTTTGTTGTATAATTTGCATTCATTGTTGGCTCTGTAAGCTCATTTGATTGAGAACGTGCTTTGATGTTTTATCAAAGCCTGATTGATAATTTGATACACCAATAATTAAAATCAATCGGATGAAAGTATCAAATATATTTGGATACTTATAATTGTGTTCTTAGCATTTATTGCGATCGATAATACAGTTATGGAACTTTAGATATTGTTAAGTATTTATTGTGCTAAAAAAATATAGTTAAAATTAATTTTTAAGCAAATTGTATTCACGTATTGCGGTGATTTAATCCAATATCACCGCCGAGAATGAAAAGAGAGCGACAAAAAACAGTGTTCGCGTACTACTTGAGAATGAAATAAATAATAAATAGTCTTTTTTATTTCCCAAGTCATCTATTAATAAATAAATATTTTGCCCTCGCAAAATTAAAATTTGCCTGCAAATGACGTTACGACACGTAAGCTGGCATTTTTTCCCTGTAATTTTTTGTTATTGTTTTTCGTTAGATTTTTTCCCGTGTGAGATGGCTAGAAACGTAAGGGAAACACAACTTACCTCGGAACGTCGTGAATAATTAAGTAACAATGATAATATGATCTATAACCTATATATAATAAACAATCCTAATGATGAGGGTCGAATTATTTAAAGGAAACTCGATAAATAGTTGTAATAGATACCAAATGTGTGTGTAGTGTGTGTGTGTGAACAGAAACATGTTTCATTGGGGTCCTCATGATGATTATTTCAGCCTAGGAGTGTAGAACAGCAGGCTATCTCAAAACTGGCCCCAAACCAAATTATACTGTTTTGTCTGTGATCTGATGGTGCTGCGTGGTGGATGATTATGTGCCTACAGTGGTGGCTCGCAGTGGGCCAGTGGCTAAAGGTGCCAGTTATAGATATGGACATCCAAATCTGGAGATTATTGTATATAAATGGGAAACATGGTAATTATTGTATATTGATAACATGGGTTGCCCAGTGTTGGGGCACTGGAGTGAACCCAAATGGAGGGGGGGGGGGGGGGGGGGGGGGGGGGGGGGCGGGAATTTTTTGAGCACAACTGAAAACAACCAATTCCAATGTTTAGCAACTTGTGTTTTTTTCCATTGAGAAATTTGAGCTACGTCTCTCGTACGTGTTGTTTACTCCGTGGGGGGGGGGGGGGGGGGGGGGGGGGGGGGGGGGGGGGGGGGGGGGGGGGGGGGGTTTTTTTTTTTTTTTTTTTTTTTTGGGGGTTTTTTTTTTTTTTTTGTTTGGGGTTTTTCCTGTTGTTGCATTTGTCATCAACGTTGATAAGAATATAATTTTATTTGTTTTTTTTCTAAATATTTATGAACAATCGACATTCAAACAACGGGGCTCATATTATTACGATGAATTTCTATGAAATGTGTTTGTACTTCCCAAGCCTGATAATGTCATCTTGGGCAGGAACTTTAGTATTAGGATTAGTCGAAAATGAGTTGTATATTGTATAATGCTATGATGATTAGTGTGATGATTATTTTGAATACTTTATTGACATTCAAACAATGCAAATGAAATTCCTTAAATGTAATGATTAATGAATGATATTCGAACATTACTTGGATTCTCATGAAGTTTTCTGAATTGTGTTTGTGGCGCCTAAGGTTGATCTTGCTATCCCGAGCAAAAAAACTATTATTATTTGAATCATATCAACGAGTTGCTTTTCTTGTACTATTGTAAATGAAGAGTTAAGTGATGGTAACGTAGTTTTGTGGCGGCTGGAGGGTTCAACCCTTCAGAAACTATGGCTCTGCATGATCCGTGCTAGATCAGAATCAATCTGCTTCACTGCTCAATTTTGTATGCAAGTAGAGTCAAACCCGGCCGACACAGCAAGTCTGTCAAGCAAGCCACTTTACTGTGGTAAATAAAATAAATACATGGGAAAAATATAGCTCCCGCATTGAGTGATCCTCACAATGACCACGCCACTGAAATTTATTACCTCAAGAGTAATCTTCTATTGTAGTGTCAGAATAGAAGATTATTTGGCTCCCGCATTGAGTGATACTCACACCATTACCATAAAATGGTGTAGTATTCTACCATGTCTAAGATGATGTCATGTCTAAGCTGAAGGATTTAATCATTATGTCGACTTTAAAATTTCTTTCTATTGTGGAGGCAACCATGCAGTATTAAATTATCTATTTTTTGGGTTTGAGGTGGGGAAGACTGTTTGTATGTAATGGTGATTGGACCAAGAACGTTTATAATTTTTATAGAGTTTTAAACATATGTTTAGTGTGGTGGAAAAAAATCACAATAAAACATCAATGACATATCATTTACTTAAAACATGGGATGAAAATATGTATTTCATTTAACATGTGTCAATATGTCGTAAGTTTTGTGGCCAAAATCCTTATACAAATAATAAAAAAGAAATTTGATTACTTTGATATCACTAAAATAAGCTGGTAAAATACAACTAACACAAATATATTTAGTAAAGGATAATTATTTTTAGCATGTTTCTCCATTCTTGTAAATGCTATAACGTTTTTTCTTTGTTCGTAAGTATTTCTTTTTTTAAGTTCTTTGATTTTAAAGATTTTGGCATCCCATTGTTGACACCCTTGGAGGATTTTAGATCGTTTGTATGAAATTCAATATAACTTAATTTCTTCCGATTGAATGTAATTCATTGACTCTCCTCCCCGTAAACATTCAACATGATCTTTCATTCCAAATAACTCTATGTAAACCTTTTTCCAATGCAAGACCCAAGTTTGACGGTATCATAAAATTTTATCAACTTGCTCTTTCTCATCATAATATCATTAACTTGCCCTTCAAACAACGATATGTCATGAATAAGTTTACTTTTGACATTAATAGTTCATTTTTCTTTCAACCAATGTTGTGACATTATGTAACTTCCCTTTCTTTGCAAAGACACAATATATGCCTACAAAGAAAACCCATAAACTCCCACATATGTCATGTACACTTTGCATGTTCGTCAGCATCCTCCAACTTCACATGATAAAGTGCTTTCTCTTTTCCACTTATACCATTCCATATGTCTTGCTTTCACCCCAAAGTGAAGATAGGGAGACAGCAGAGCCGAAGAGATCCCATCCACTTTTACTCCATTCTTTGAATATTCAAGCAGTTGATGTTCTGTAAATTCAGTTAAAGCTTTATCAGCGTTACTCCACCCAGTAAACCATGCAGGTAATTTGTATTTTTTTTCATGTTGGACAATACAGTAAGAGTCCACACACCCAGTAACTGGGTTATGCATCTATATAAATAGCAGAAATTTGTTTAGATGGTGATTAACGTATATCATTGCAACATATTGCATCAATTTGTGGCGCCATAAAATCCATATAATTTTAATCTATATTTCAGGGAGATTCCATCCCCAGTTGCATTAAACCTTATGGATTTACCATCTAAAATAATAAAAATCATAAGGAACGATGTATTTGAAACTCCAAATCTAAACTTTGAAGAAAGGTTTTTTTCAAGGAATTTGATGACATGTTGTTTACTTATTGGTGGCGGGCTGTTAATAGTCGAAAATTTTAAAAAAAAAAAAAAAAAACGAAACGCAAATACCTTATCCAAGAGAAAGAGGCCTCATATCTCATCCTCCTCATGGCAGCAGAGAGTGCCGCCGCAACAACCGCGGCTGTCGTCGCTGTGGGACTCCACCGGAGAACCAGCCGACATTGCCTACTCTTTGGCGGACCCAGTAGCCCCATTTTTTCTTTCAAGCCTCCTTCGCGCCACCACCTTGCTATAACAGGTCAATTCAAGTTTCATAACCCTTCAGCAAGTTCAATCAAACATCAACAAAGAGGAATCAATGAAAGTCGTAGTTTCTTATAAATGTGTTCAGTAGCTTTGACGATTTGATACTTGTTCTGCATTCGTTCACATGCTTATATGTTTTGTACTAACTGGATTATTGAAGTTGTCTTTAAGTTATTATGTTTAATACTCCAACAAGGTCGTTGAAGCTGTTTATATGTTAATATGCTTAAAAATCTAACTTATTGAAGTTGTTTATATGTTAATAATACTGGGTCACTGATGAAGTTGTTTATTTATGTTAAAACTTCAAATGGGTCATTGAAGCTGTTTATTTATATTTAAAACTCCAACTGCGTAATTGTTTATTTGTCAATATGTTTAAAACTCCAACTGGTTAGGTTGATGATAGCCGTTTTTTCGATAACATAGTTGTTCTTGTCTGAAATTCTAAACCCATATGTGTTGCCCAGTTTTTTGCTAAATATGGTAACTCGTCTTTTTTCTTTTTCTTTTTTTGTTAAAAAAAAGAGTAACTCGTCTTTGGTAGTTTGAAATCTGAGTGTTTTGTAGGACATATTTGCATGCTGGCTTGTAATTCGGTGATGGAACATGTTTTCTGATCAGTTAGTCACGGCAAATTCATGGCAAGACCAGTATGACTTTGAACAGTAATGTAAACATTCTCGCTAGGTATTGAATTCCTTTGCCTGATTTCCTACCGAATAGCTTGTGGAATTCATGGTGTGCCCACAAAAGCTGATTCCCATTATGTGTATTTCTGACCATGACCAAGGCATTAATTTTGATTACTAATCTTTAGGAGGAACATTGAAAGACTGTAGTGCACAACCTAGCTAAGTTCTCAAGACAGTTGAGGCCTGGAGGAATTTGGCTTCTAAAACACCCCATAACATTTGAAATTTAAAAGAAAAACGTTGAGGAAAAAATCATTTGAAGAAGTCAGTGCCGCGAAGATAAGCATGACGATATTGAGGTTAAGGTTTTAAAAAAAAAAATCTGGGAAGCAAACAGCCCTAAAAAGATAACATTCTCAATTTCCTTATCAACAACATTCTCAATTTCCTTATCAGTTCTTATGATTCATCATCTTTATCTGTTTGGTTCGAGGGTAGCAATGGGATGCTATTTTTAAAATAGCCAAATCCAGGTGCAAAATTAAAATTGCAGTAGCAAATTAATTATTTAAAAAAAATCATATGTCTGCCTATATTTTTTCCAAAAAGAAAAAAGAATCTGTCCTAAAGGATATTCTATGTTTTCTCCAGCGACAAATGAAAAATCTAAAAATATTGATTTGTCCTCTCCTGATGATCCTGAAGTCGAGAAATTGGAAGTTGATAAGATTGTGGATGGAATGGACTTTGGTGATCTTTGCAATGAGTTTGAATGCATAAGCAGCCCTTCAGTGGAGGCCACAGCCAGGCAGCTTGCACGTGACATCTTGGAACTCCGGGAAGGGAACCGTACTCTTGGGACCTATGCAGTTTCTGTCAAATACAAGGTATGTTTATGTAATCTAGTGCATTAGCTTCAGCCAGGTAAAACTTGATGTTCCTGTTAAATGCTTATCTATAAAAGAATAAAGGACGAGACCAATCAAACCTTCCACATGGAGTTGATGGTATTGTATAGTGTATTGTTATATTATAAAATTAATCCATGGTGAAAACAATCACTCAAACACTAAATTCATGTCAAATCATTGAGATTAAAACCAAATGGAAGTATACTCGATTCATACATGATGGAGGATGATTCTAAATTGTCTTCCAAATCAACATGTATTCTCTTTGGAGAATTTCTTTGAGAAATATCTGTCTCAATGCCTATGGGATGTCACAAAAGATAAACTGCAATACGTGTGATTTGAGGATCATAACTGCATATATAAGTTAATTGTTTAATTAGCATCTATTATTTCTAATTTGACCTATCACTAAATTAAAATTTACAATTTAATCTCTACACATAAGGACGTACTTTAATTTAATGCATCACAGTTTTATCATGAAGTGGTTATTATAAGACTTGTGCATGTCATGAAGTGAGATTGTAGTAGGTTCGGGGCAGCACCCTAAAGGGAGCCCTATTAGGTGGTCATCCACCAACCCCTTGTCCTCATGAGTGTGAGGCATGGGGCATCACCAACCGGTTTCTCAGTGTTTGAAAATTTGGGACGTGACAATCTCGTTTAATGTCAATCTTATTCGCTCTCCTAATAGGTACATTCATTAGCTATGTCCTAAATGGTCAAACCAACGTAAGCAATTCTTTCTCATTTTATCTACAATCGAAGCTATTTCAATGACACAACGAATATCTTCATTTTAAATTTTGTCGATTCTAATTTTACCACACATCTATCTTAACATTTGCATCTCAACAACACTAAGCTTTTATGTGTGTTGTTTCTTATTGGCCCAAATTTTGTTCTATATAACAAAGAAGGTAACAATAATTCTATAAAACTCCCCTTAAATGTAGTGGCATATTGCAGTTATATAAAACTTTTATCATACTTCTCCACTTAATTAACTCGATTTTAATTCTATGGTTGATATCACGGTCAAACTCTCTATTTTGCTGCATTATCAACCCTAGGTGTTTAAAACATTTTTTAGCTAGTATCTATTGGTCATCAAATGAAATAACATTTTACTCGGTATTCCTTTGTTTTCTAAACTTACCATATATTCGGTCTTCAATCTACTTAATGTAAGACCTCGAGCCTCTAGAGTTTGTTGTCGCAACTCTAATGTTTGATTAACTCCTTATTTAATCTCATTAATCAAAATAACATTATCAACGAATAATTTACACTACGTTACACTACGATATATCTACATGTATTTTTTTAGTTATCTCATGCATTACTATTGCAAAGAGAAAATGATTCAAGACTGATTCCAAGCTCGGATCAAGGAGGGTTGCAATAGACTTGTGACAACCAGCATAAGAACCAGTCACATCTTTTAATATGAATCACAACATATGTGTCACTTTATAGTACTCCAAATTTTTTGTTATCATTACTATATGCATCTTAAAACAATCTGATCCATCAATCATATCAACATAGAATCAAAACATTTTTCACAAGATTTTCATAGTTAAATCCATCAGTGATCACATATATTAATATAAGTAAATGAGATCAAACATAGATGTGTAAAATGAATATTACATGCAAAGTGAACTAATCATACAATTGTCAACTAGTCTTATCTTATACTTTAGTGAAATCAATATCAAATAAGTTCAAAGATATAATAAATCAAACACTTCATAACTGAATATAACCAAAATTTGCATAAACAATATTCAAAAGTACCATAACAAGTGTTTAAATCTAAAAAGTAACATGAACTCCCATTGAAAATGTATATTTTGAAAACATACAATACTCATATGAGCAATGTGATAATGAAAGATCTTGGGTGGTAATCTCTTACTAAGTGGATCCGTAACCATAAAGTTTGTACTAATGTGCTCTACAAATATTTGTCAATTTTGAACTCTTTTTTAACAATTAGGATTTAGGAACTTGATGTCTATATGCCTCGACTTTGTCGAGCTTTTGTTGTTATTGGAATAGAGAATTGTTGGCCAATTGTCACAAAATAACTTCATTGTTTTTCTATGTCATCCACAATTTGCAGTTCAGTAACAAAGTTCCGCAGGCATATTCCATGATTGGATGTCTTATAACATGTTATAAACTCTGCCATCATGATGGAGAGAGCTATGAGTGTTTGATTAACACTCTTCTAGGTAACACCTCCACTAATAAGCAGGTAGATATAGTTCGATGTGAATCTTTTAGTATCTTGGCATTTAGCAATCTAAAATTGATTATAAGACTGTTAACTAAAATTATGCACTTGTATGTGAACCTTCTAGATTATTGTTCATGAAACTTTAAGGATCAATAAACTAGATAATATTGCTAGTTCTTTGAGAATTGCAGAACCATCAATGCCATAATAATTACTGGTGAAGTACTATTTTTTCTTTTTCTTGTGTATAAACAAATTAACTCGTTTTAAAATAAAAGGGCTGAACAAAAAGGGGCTGAGAAATGAGTTTCTTATAAGTCCCAGCTTGATTTTAGAAGCTAAAAATGAACATGTACAGCAAACAAGAGATGAAGGATTTTTGGGGCACAGAGCTACAAATTTTTTAGTGGTCATCCCTGAATGGAAAAAGGTACTCGAGCCAAATGGCTGCAAACTATGGATCTTAAGGGCTCATTGTGGGGCCCAAATGAAATTCACCAAACTAGTACTAACACTTTCTTACAGTGTCATTATCATATGACTTTAAAGGGCCTCTTAATTACCAAAATAGCAAGAGGATAGCACTGAAAGCAAGGGTTTCTCCAGCTTCAGTCGGTTTGGCATTGGGACAACATATGTTAATTTTGTTTTAGTAAACCTACCTCTGCTTTTCCAAGGATAGACGCAGTTCCCAATGAAACTCGTTGATGGATACATTTGCTTCCATTTTTATAGTTGCTGCGTTAGTGATTTTTTTCTGTGGAGGGAAACATTTTAAATTCTGTTCTTTCTCGCCATTCTTTGTTTAGCTTTGATCTGTTTTCTTTGGTGTTTTCTTTGAATTTAATTATGGCCAGTTGTTTATGAAATGCAGGATCCTGTTAGAAGTTTTACGGGTAGGGAGAAATACAAGAGGCCACGATGGGCAATTGATGCCTTTGATAAACCTTCTGTGGTGAGGATCAAATTTCACATGTTAAGGGTGCTATTTAAATAATTTGCTTAAAAATATATAATTTTCCTGATTATTTTTTAAAATATTAGTTTTAATCGAATCTTTCTAGATGAACTTGTTTGAAGGATAAATTTGATGTCTTGAAATTTTGTTTCCCTACCTAACTTAGCATTTCCTCCTTTCCCACTTTTTTATGTTGTTCTTGTTTTTTCATTTTATGACTCTTCCTGAATCTCCTTTAGTAATGGTGTTTGCTTCAGACGTGTTTTGTATTTCTTCATTTTATAATGTTGTTCTTGGTTGTTTCTTTTGAATATATTTTTATTCTCTTACTTTCCGTGAACTCCTTGGGTGCGGATATTTTCTAATAAATTTTTCTTACTTATAAAAAAAAATTGTTCTCGTTTATAATTAGGAATTCTTGTGTTTGTTTTGTACCCCAAAATGTGAAAGAAGAAAAAGTAAAAAATAAATGAATTAGAAGACAATGCTGTTATTTCAATAGGCTTTAATTTATTAGTATTAAAAAATAAATCGTTAGTTTTGTTTCATTATTTTATGACAAATGTCTAAGTCGTACGAAAAAACGTTTTATATTAGAAATAAGTTACTAATGGAGTTTCATTTTTGTCCTCAATGTGGTGGCAGATAGTGCTAGAAATGGTGATGTTGTCGACCAGTGTCCTAAACATCAAGTGGCTAATAAAAGGGATACCCAAATCCCTGCTTGGTAGAATTGGAGGAGAGTTTACAGTAAAAGTTAATTCCAAATTCACATTGAATCAGATCAGTGGACAAGTGATTGAGCATGAAGAATCTTGGGATTTGTCAGCCCCCTCAGTTATTGCTCAATCATATTTTTGGGTGTCAAGGCGTCTTTTTGCCATGATTGAGGCTGGTAGAGACATAACTGATTCTGTAAAGAATCTGTCTAGTCGTTTCGACAGGCAGAAGGAGAACTTGGATATCTATCCAGACCCTTTAGGAGATCCGACAAAGGTAGCTCAGCACTTCTGACATTTCTTGTCTTTCCCGTCTTACTTTTAGAGGAAAGAAATATCTCATTTACATTTGGTGATGCAATGCTTATTCGAGTAGTAACTGAAAGTCTAGCACTAGTTGGCACAAAAACACAAAAACAGCTCTAGTTGGCACTATCAATTCAGTGATGACGCTAACAGATGTAAGTCACAAGTTCAGAATTTGGTTGCATTTACAATACAAATGCCTTCATCTCAACACTGCCATTCCTTTCATCGAACTTCTAAGTTAGATATGTTCCCTATTTCAATGCTCTTTTTATCATGTTGCCAACAATCATACTTGTAATGTTTTAATTTTGCAAAGTCTTGTGATGTGGGTACAAAGTGGTTTTACTGACCTGTCCCATTATTTGTTTTCCAGTTCTTCCAGAGGGATGATGGGTTTCAGAGAGATGTGTATGAGATTGCACTGTTCATTGCAGTAATATATTTTGTTGTTCAATTTTTGCGAACAACCTTGTAACATTTATGCTTATTGTTGGTTTTTTGAGAACCTTGCATGTTGTAAATACATGACTTACCTACTTACAAGTGATCTATAAATTTGTAATTCGGTTATTAATTGATAAAGAAGGAAACATATAAGCTTGCCGATTTTTGGAGGTTCAAAATGCGAAGCTCCCATCTGATGGTCAAGGGTAACAGCTTCTCCCTTTTATAGGTTAAACAAATTAATCAAATAATTCCCAATTAATCGGCAAATAAATAATAGTACAAGAGGGAATAAATAATGGCCAATGCAATATAATAGCAAAAGAATCAATGAATTCTCAGTGCAAAAGGTGAGCAAGACCCTTTAGAAAGATAATTATCTTTTAGGAGTCCAACACGCCTTTTATGCTGAAAATTCATGGATTCTTCTTGCTAATTCCATAAATGATTGTGTGAGAGCTTTAACATGTAATCATAGGATTATGCCACACCGCTGCTATAACTAATAACAAAAAAGAAAAGAAGGTGCATTCTGCACTGGAACGGAAAGCTGATGAAATGATGTGAGCACCCACCATGTACTCTGCCCCCGACTGCTCATCTTTAACTTTGATGCTTGAAGAACCTAAAATCACATAGAAATGAATCATTCGCTGCAGGCGAAAAATTCTCAAGCACTGCTGGCTGGAGCTTTCAATCTGATTGTAAGCAAACACACTCTAATAGCTTTGAGTAAATTGGGGTCAGCTTAGTATGCTATGTTTAGAGTCTTTAGACACACTAAAGCCTAGAAAAAAACAAAAGTTTTATTATTATTACAGAAAGCAACACTTCTTGAGCTTCATAAAGCTTGGAAAAGTGTGATAAACAATAGACAAATATTTACTTAAATGTTACTCTTACTTTATATAGATCAAGATAACACTCAAATAGCCAAAAAAAAAAAACTTGTTTAACTACAAAAGCCAGATTATGTGTCATAACTCGCTTAGAAGGTCTAGGAAGCATTGACGAGGCAATTCTATTTAAAAAAAAATCCAATAGTAAGTGATCAAACAGAAATACAAACATGCCCAAAAAAATGGACAGCTTGAAAAAATCCAAAATATTTGAACAATATAAACAAAGGATTGAACTTGCAAACCAAGCAAGTAGACCAATGATTTAAACTGCTTCAAATAACTAAATTAACTACTTTTGGAAAATAGGTAGCTTATAGTTTCCAAAACAACCTCTTGCACAAGTTAAATAACGAAAAATATGACAGACAAAATATAAAAGTACAGCAAAAAATGGAAAAAAAACATGAAAGAAAATGACATTCCTGAATTCATAAAGATTAGTGAACCCAACCAATAGAATTAAAAACGAAA
The DNA here is from genome assembly GCA_023512835.1 of Taxillus chinensis. Taxonomy (NCBI): domain Eukaryota; kingdom Viridiplantae; phylum Streptophyta; class Magnoliopsida; order Santalales; family Loranthaceae; genus Taxillus; species Taxillus chinensis. The sequence continues at coordinate 16,852,811 of CM042084.1, read as the reverse complement.
TTTACAATACTTACAATTGTACTCGGTCCATCCAATTGTCTGATTTTCAAGATCATATACAACTAGCCTACTTGATAGCACTATATCTGTATTTGACAAATAATGAAGTCATTAACAAAACTTCTATACACATTATTTCACATGAACATTTTCACATGGTTATATTTGATCAATTGAGTTAAAATTTTAAAATGTGAAATTTAACTTTGTTATGTAAAATTTATTTCAAATCCTGAACTTCTAAATTGAAATATAAAGAAAGGATAAATTTTCATATATGTACACATCATAAAAAACAATCACTTGTTAATAACTTTAATAAAATTTTCTTTTGTCCAATAAAAAAATACATGTTATAGAAACAAACAATGCATTGTTGTAGTATGTAAAGCAATGTCCATTATCTCCACCTTTTTGTAGAAATAGAGAAAAAATAAATATCAATATATTGTCCTTCAAAATCAAAATTGATGAATTTATTACTCATTTTAGTCTATTATGGGGTTTTCCCCCTACGTGCATTGAAATGTAAATTCATATCATTATATGTCTTCTTTTCAAAATATGACGCCCTCAAATGACCGAAATATCAACTGCTACTTTAAATCTATAATATCTCAATGATAAAACTTATTTCCAAAATATAAGATCTGTTCAAACTTCAACCAAACCTTCAAATATGATACATGAGTTTTGAGCAATACCTCCCAAAAGAATACGGTCTTTCCCATCTTTCGATTGCATCCCACCATTCTGCCAACCAATGCACCATGCATCATTCTGTTGGAATATCAAGAAATTAATGAAGGTTAGGGCATTAATAAGTGAATGTTATAAATTGTCTACAAAGATTAGCTGACCCCCATTGATAGCACACAAATTAAAGGAAATGCTAAATGTTATGACAAAAATTATCTGGTAATCATAGTTGTTTAAAGGCACATGGTGTGCTCAGAGTTCTTTGAGGGTTGGAGGCTTGTGCCTATGCATGAGGCTTACATTCATCAGACCGTGTATAAAATGGCTAATATAATGGGTTTATTAAATTGTAAGTAGGTTATGACTAATATGTGAAAATGTCAAAGTAAAATAAAAGGCAAACCTGGTGCATGAAGATCTCATGAATGGCGGGATCCGAAAAGGAGACAGGCCAAATGGGCTAATATGGAAGCAGCCTTCCCATGTAGGGTAGACATTTACAATATAGAGGAATCACATCAAAGCATGGACCAAGCCCATAAATAATATCCTTAACTTGGTTTCCAGTGGCAGTCGCCTGCCTTGGAGTGAGCAGATGACTGCTCCTATGCCACAGTTCGCTTCACTGTTGAGATGAAGTTATTTTTATTTTAAGATTTAAATAAAATAATTCAAGTGAGGATCGATGAAGGAACCACTGGTAATGCTACAAAAGTTCAAGCAAGCACTAGCTCAGCTTTCCAAAAGCAAGACACTGATCCTAAAAACTTCCGAGACTGCTTTAAAAACAAATCTCCACTATTATTAACCTAACAAATTCTCGCAATATGGTACACCTCACCCATATGCTTACCATCTGTCATTTTTCTGCAAGCAGTCTTGGTCCTTACATCACACCCATGAATTTAATTTCCAGTTTTGCTAAATACACCCAACAAAGATAGGATATGGTAATAATGCTACATTTGAGGGACAGTATTAGGTAACATTGGTATTAAGTAAACCTCTAAAAGGGTTTTTTTTTTCTTGACATGTTTAACAGGCATTGGGATGTGATAATAAATTACTCTTAATATTTTAAATGTGTGAGTCATCTTAATTTTATATGCTTCCAGATAACACTGTCCTCCCGACCATCCTTCAGCATGGATACTTGTTGCAATTTCTCCGTCGCCATCAATGAAATTAGATCCAAGTTAAATTCCTCTGGTCACAATCACACAAAGGCTTCAGGGCAGTAGTAAACACCCAGAATATAATATATATATATATAAGTAGAAGACCTCACCATCCACTCAGCCCCAGAACCCCTTTCATCACTCAACTTTTTCTCTGTATTTCTCTCTCTAAAGACATTCATTTGTTGCATTCCAGCCCAACCAGCATCTATCTCAGTGCCATCTCCTTTGGAAACTAGGGGATGCCCATCTTTGGCTGGTCCTCTGAGCCTGATTTCAACGCTTATATCACCGCCAAGAGCTCTACACAGCCCTGCCACCAGCGGTTTAGTTTAAAAGCAGGCCATGGCAATCTCTCCAGTGATCAAAATCATACTCCACCAACTAGATTGCAGGGTGCTCTACTGTTTGTTTGGAAATTTTGTGGAAGTTCAAATTTTTATTTTTATTATTCATTTATTTATTCATTTGATCTGAAGATTGAATGACTTAGGTGGCATTTGTTTGTGACTATTGAATAAAATTTGTTGATTGTTGAATACATTTACTGTTTGATTGCAATATTGTTCCAAGGTCTGAATGAGTATAGTTTTCCATTTTTACCCTTCTATATAAGCAATTAAGATTTTTATAATTATTGATGAAAAAAAGTATGTATCTAGTAGGAGCAAATGCTTTGAGCAGATTTGGTGAAGACTGAAGAGCGAGTGGCAGGTCACAAGATCTGGAATGGAAGAGAACAGGGACTGTGGAGTTGGGACAGAGAAGATGATGGTGGCTGTTAGGATGATGATTTGATTTATGTGTCTGAACGGCCAATTGGAGCAGTCGTCATTGTCTGGTAACTGGTATAATAGCCCTAGGTTGACACAATGGAGAAGATGGTACAACATTTTTCAGGTTATTTTTGACTTTTTCCTTAATCAATGAAATGAACAGATAACTGAATCAACCATAAATTTGTTGCTGATTTGGTCAGCCAGCCACTTTTTGGGTTCATTCAGTCCAAATTGACATTTAAACAAACAAGCTTAATGCTTTAATTTCTGACCGAATGAAATTTATTTAGACTCAAGACACCTACAGACATTAAACAAACACTACCTTAGCCCTTCAACAATCCAAATCTGGTGGTGCTGTACAAGATCTGCACAGGTGAGTTTAATTGTCCCAACTAAATGTATTGTTTTCTGATCTCAAGCACTTACTCTCTCATCTTCTCAGCACCAAAACAAATTCTATAACATGTTGATGGATCTCTAGAGACGGAAAATTTTGAAGGATTGGGCAAGGGGGAGAAGTTGAGGACTGACGCATATAAAGTGAACGTTTTTCAATAATGGGGAACAAATTTGGAGGGTATTTTTGTCAAAATGGAATTGTATGCTCCTCATGCGTGTTGTGTACCAAACTATTTTTATATTGCATATTTTATGATAATCACATTTGAGTAATCACACAAACTCTCATATACCGATGGATATGCAAGACTATCACATCCAATTTGGTCTTCCCAACACAGAATAAATGCACAGCAATGAAAAAAAACAAGCATGATACTGGGTCACAACAACGACCCATCAAAAAGTGTTATTCCATCAAACATTTGAAAAGGATAATACTTACACGAATTTGGAAAAGATATTCATGAGGATAAACTGTCAAAGAAATTGACCCCTCGAAGTTAAAAGTGACAACTGGAAATCCATCATCAACACTACAAAAATACAGGAAAAGAAATTAAAAATGTTATCCAGAGGACATTAAGTGCACCACAATTGCCAGAAAATTATCAAGTATAAAAGAAGAAGCTGTAGTTTAACAGTACAGCAAAAATGCAACCCCACCCTGAAACAGTAACATTTAAGAAATCATAGTTCAACTTGCCCAGCTAAGGTAAAATAAAAAAAAAACTATGAGATCCCAAACTCTGACATTCACTGCCAAAAAAAAAAAATAACTGCGATGTTTAAATTAATGGAGGAGCCAGTTAATTACCAGGCCAAGCTGTTAACCAATGCAATTAGTAATAACTTTTTGATTGAATAAGATCTATAAATAAACATTAAAATATACAAAAGAAAAGGGGTAAAGCACAAAAGCGGCTGCAGTTGAGACCTTACTTTCCAGTATATGTGAAGCAGCTGAACTGCTCATCAACGGTATGTAGTTTCAAACCAGGCTGCTGAGCAAACATCTAAAATGTAATATTGTATGTCAGAAGACTGAGGACACAAATTAAATGAATAAACAGATAAAGCACAACATACCGCATTAATAAGTGGCTTATAAAGATCACTTGGTAAATATGCCAAAGTTGTGCCACTGTCGATTATCGTCCCTTTACTACTTCCAGTGTCAAATATATCAGTAGGAAGATCCAGAGCCTTACCACCCACCTCAATTGTCTTCATATTAACATTGTAGTGCATCCTAAAATAGTTATAAACATGTATCTTAAGCCAAAAATTGTTACAGAACTCATATCCAATAAAAGCAGTCGCTGTAATAACATATGCTATGAAAGCAAATTATGCCGTCAAATTGTATGCATGTTTATGCATATATGCAAAAATAAAAAAGAGGCAGCAGAATGAATTGAAATCATCATACAACATCACTTACTGATTTGGAACCAATGGAGTTGTGTTCACTTTTGGATGCAACACTTGTCCAATAGCAAAGATTCCACCTCCATTTACATTGTCTAAGCAATGCGCAAACGTCTTTTTCACCTTCCCAGCAGAAGCTAATTGTGAAATCATGGAAGAGTTCGCCTGTCCAAAGCCAAGTATCCCATCCAGCGCTTCAGAAGATGTACCTAGCTCCCCAGATTGCTTAGCACCACAGCTATCACAGGAAGTGGGAAAAATGTATTAGCCTTGTAACTATCACAAGGGAATGAAAAAGTACTTCAATCTCTAGCATTGAGTAAACAAACCTAGTTGCAAAAAAAGCGATTATACAAAAAATGGGGCTGAAATAGGAAAGCATATAGCAATGAAAGAGCAAAACAATTACAATAAATATAATATATACAATATAAGTATTATTGGAAAGAATAAGAATCAATATTGATAATCAGAGACAGTTACCTGCAAATATAAATTCATTTAAACAAAGATCCTATATGAGGAAAACAAAGAAATACATGGCAACTCAGGAACTCTCTATCTGTCCACGTGAAGTTAATTGTCCATGTAAAAAATGTAGCCATTGAAAGGGAAGTTTGTGTTGGTGGGTGATTGGAGCCATTTTGGGGAGAAACATTAGGCCTAGACTTTGAAGCCGTCAAGAATCCCTTATGGAGGAAGGATTTACAGATGGGATAGGAGGAGTTACTTCAGTCTGTAGCATGGAAGCAGAGGGAGGGAACCTCTTTATCCTTTTGGGAAAAAGCTTTTTTTATAGGTGATAAAACTTTATTAAAAACTAAGTACACAAGACGTGCATTAAGAGATAAACAACAAATGAACACAAAATAACAAACGAACAACACCCAACTCAAAAGGAACAACCAGACTTACCTTTTTTGCTTGGGAAGCTGCTTGGAGCATGGACCTTACCACAGATTACCTTTGGCAAAGAAAATTGCCATTGGTGAGCATGTGTTTGTTGTTCAAGGGCAAAGGGTAGCAAATTGACCATCTCCTATTCATTGTAGTTAGGTGGCAGTGTGGCACAGTTGAGGGGTTTTTTTTTTGGTTTACTATGTTAGATTTTGTGTGGTACTTATTAGGACAAATGGGTGCCGAGATTGTGGTTTAGAGGCAGGCCAATCACCTTTACTGGTAGAAAATCAATAATTGTATTTATGTTTACAGAATATTCACTTCTTGTTAGTTAAATGTAATGTATTTGTATGGCTAGTTTAACCAATTAGAGTGAACAATATTTTCATTATCTATCCAATTTGACAAAAATAAGGTATTTGGAACTATTTCATGCAATACGTAGGCAAAAGATTTACAAGTCAACTAGTGAATATAGTAATAAAACATTCCAAAATACTATCCATGCCCATGAGATTTATAATCTGATTTTGCAAACAGTAGCTGTAATGGTGATAGCATGTAAAACGGTTATATAGGACTTTCAGTGGCTGAAAAGTGTCTTGGAGGATGAATCTAACTACAAGGATTGCAAAAATGGGACACAACACATTGAATATGGAAATAAGGGTCCCGAGTCAAATAAATGACATGGCAAGGTGCTTATCAGCTTATGTGGACTGGTAAATATGAATGTGGAAGCACTTCGTTCGATGGATGTCAGCTTAGTTTTTTAAAAGGACATCTAGAAAACATAACAAATAACAAAAATTAGTGATTAGAGGTTCATGCAGAATCAAGATGTGATTGGGGACAGTAGCTAATCTTTGGTTTAGCTTTCTTTAATCTGGTGGTGTTTTTGATATAGTGATGACAAAACCAGAAGATGACAGCACCAACATCTGTGTTCATCCACTCTGAATATCACAATCTCATATTCGTTTTGTTTATTTATTTCAATTGCAGTGGTAGGTTTTTTTTTTGGTCTGCAGAAGTGGGATAAATAGGACTCCAATGGCTGTGTGGTGGATCAGGACAAAGCTAAGAACCCCAACACAAGGTGGTTCAAGTCCACAGTATAGAGGATGGAAATATAATGTTAGGAAACAAACTCTTAAATAAGCAGGCTCTTAAATTTAAAATTTATCACCAATCCTCAAACTATGAAAACAAGTTTTTGAATTTTGTTTCATTCTGGTTCCTATCACTTTTTCAAAGTACTATTCCTTCTGCAATTTACGCATGGCAACTTCATCTAACACATTGACTAGTCCACCTACTAAAGTGACATCACTCTTTGGTAATGAGACCATTCACGCAACTGCAGTACTAGAAAACAGAACCAAATGTGTGGTTCCACACTAACATGATATTGATACCACACATTGTGCTAACCATTTCCTATTCTATACACATGTTTTTTAACAGAGAAATATATCCAACGATATTGCCCCATTTTCTAAGAATAAAAGATAAAACATGATAGGTTCGTGATACTCGCTAATGTCATGACATGCATGCAAAGGCATATAAGAGCTCTATCTAGAACCAAAACTCACCCAAATATAACTGTCCCATTTGTAGGTTTGGTCTGAAAATTTCCAGATGCTTGATCAAGTTGCACAAAATCTTTCACGAAATATCCAGCAGTTGAGCTTCCATCTCCATAGACAACATTATACTGACATAGCAGGTCAGGCTTGCAACCAGGAAGTGTACCAGAGTACATACTGGTGCAAAAATCTTGATCACAAGTAACTAAATTTGCAGAAGCTGAGCCTTTTGGGTCATACAGTTTCAGCTCCACCTGCAATCAGAAATTTATTAAGGAGCAGAATTTTTTTAAAAAATTTATGCACACAGGTGATATATTTAAATGTTTTACCGCACATTAAAACAGAAAAGGAAAGCATACTCCAATATCACTCTTCGTGGGACACTTGTTGCAGCCAATGCAGTTAAGCCACAGAATGTCACTTCCTGTATCAACTTGCACATAGTAGTCTTTTGAAGGTGTCCCAATACTAAGCTTAGCATAATAGAGCCTATAAAATCCAAATACATCCAGAGGGGAAATTTTAGTGAGAAGAGTATCAATAATAACAATTAATACAAAGAAAAAAAATCTCCCCTCACATGTTTTCTAGAACAAAATGCATGGTGCCTGGATGTTCCTAGTTAGACACCTACCAACCAAATAAAAATCCAAAAGAAAACCAGACTAGTATACTCCCAACAGGCAGAATCAAGTAAGAGGAACAATAATGATGGCCATTGATGCAAAGAAAACACACCTCCCAGCGCTTCTTTTCTACTAGGAAAAAAAGCATGGCACGTTGAGTAGATAGAATTCTACCAACAAATTAATAGCTATCGGTTAATGAGATATTTTGTTCCGCCATTTTCCAATATTTTTGTCCATTATGTTTGAATTAATTTATATGATTTTGTGATCATCTCAGTCATGCAACACTACAAATTTAAACTTAGAATGCAGCTAGGGACACACTGAACCAACTTTTACTGATGAAACCGCATTTGCCTCGAAACACCAATCATGAATGAGTAAAAAAAGAGATGGTCATCAGAGGAAGACAAGTGGAAAAGGTCCACAAGAGCTGAAGCCCTCTTTTTTGTTATTGATAAAGTAACCAGATTAATTTGAAAAGGGTTGGGTAAACTTTTCAATGCCCAAACACCAATTGGTTATACTATTTTCATCACCAAACTGAATGACTGCGCACCCTGGCTTTATCCAAGATGAACCAAGATCATGAAGGACTAACAATTACCCAAAACCTCTCCACATAACATGAAATCCAGCTACATTACCCAAGCCATATGGAACTTCTCTCTGGAAAGGCATCTTAACGGCTTCAAAGAAGTTTCCAGGCTCGGGCAAGGTTAAAATTGGGAATGGAACTGTGGGGTTCTGTGATGATACATGGTGCACTGATAATCCCTTAAAACATCTCTCCCCAAACCTTTACACCCTTGCTGATAACCAACCAATCAAGGCAGCTGATATTATGAAACAACAAAAAGGGACCACATTCTGGGGCTTATAGTTCTGACAGAACCCCAGGGGAGGGTAAAGAGATAAACTTCTGAGAGCCATTTTACATTACTTGGGGATACAGCAAAATGAAGACTATCAATAGCTCAGTGGAATTGGAAGGGGCTTCTTCTGTTTTATTTGTGAAAGTGTACTATAAAATAGTCCAAAACCAGCTGTCAGGACACAGATTCAAGGTCCTTCCCAGCGTGGCTTCTTTTCTTTGAAGAGAAATGAAAAAGGTGTTTACTCATGAGTAGTGACAGCCTACACAGGAGAGGCGGATGAATGGCCAATTGGTGCTGCCTATGTGGTGAGGATGGGGAGTTAGTGGATCATCTTTTCCTGCATTCCTACTATACAGTTTCAATTTAGAGGATGTTCACATCACACTCATACATAGTTCATGACGCCTCAATCCATGGCCTATTTTCTTCAGTGTCAGGAAATCTGATCTGCTTCCAAGTTTACTCGGATTGGCTTGTCCCTTGTTTGTTCCTGCAGGTTCGTATTAAACATAAGACCAGGAGACATCTGACATCAAATATGCTCCTGTAAAGCTGTTCCTTGGCATCTTTGCCATAAAAAACAGGGACTGCTTTGTTTCTGTCTTGGCACCTAGTTTGAATTATGCTTCCCCCATGTGTTTTTATTTATGCTGGAGTTTCTTCATTTGAAACCAGGAATATCCATCGGGTTCCTTGTTAATATGCATGGCTTATCCTAATTTTATCGAAGTATCATAATTTTCTCAAACCAAAGTAAGACAAAATATAAAATGACGTAAAGCTTAAAGTATAAAGCGAAAAACCATTATTTACCTCAATAGAATGACAATGTGAATGTGAACCCATCCTCCATTCATCAAATACCTCAATGCCAATTACAACAACAATCAATTCACAAAATACAACCAAAATGCTATTGTTTTCTTATCGAAAACTAAAAAGAAAATGAAATTCACATAAAGTGAATTCCTCGTACAAAATAAGAGAATTTATCTCAATAAATATGGACTCATTCTCCATTCATCAAATGTGTCTAGCCCAATCACCATAAGGAAAAATACTAGAATGAATCTACGAGTGAGAATGTGAACCCACTGTGCAATCATCAAATACCTCAGAAACAATCACCCCAGCAAGCAATTCGCCAACACCCCACTATAATTGTTTTTCATTTTTTATCACTGAGCCCATGGCCCCATAATATAAAACAGAAGCTCCTCCATATAGCATAACTCACGGCATGAAAAACCAGAGTTTATCTCAAACCCATTGGTCCCAGTACCTCAAAACTAATAATCATAACAAGCAATTCAGGCAGAAACAAAACAACCCCTTGGATCTATGAAGCAAATAACAATGACCCATAAACAGGAGTAAGCATATCAGAATCAATCATATAAATTGTGAGCGCGTGTGGGCAGAGAGAGAGATAGGGAGGTCTGACCCAGTTTCTGAGGGATGGCCATTGCCGCCGAGGGGCAGATCGACAGCTCCGAGAGCCCGGCCGTGTCGACGGGCGTCGTGGGCCCTGAAAGCGCCCAGCGAAAACTGGCGACCCGAGAACTTGTGATGGACATTGAACACGATGTTGGCAGATGCCGCGGATACAGATGCCAGGACGAGGAGCGGAAGGAGGACAGCGAGCGCGCGATCCATGATTTCCTTAAAAGCCGCGAACATGCAACGCGTTCGGCTGTCGCTGTAGCTGTGCGCTCCAATTGTTCTTTTTTTCTTAAAGAGAAGAGGCGGGACACACCAGCAAGGTGGGTCAGAAAATGTCGGCGGCGGCGGCGGCAAGAATACAACAGGCGATGAGAGAGACGCGTTTATTCAGCGGCAAACAAACAGACAGAGACGGACAGGGACGGTGGAGGAACAACGACCGTTTCGTTTTGCAAATTTTAGAAAAAAAAAAAGTCTCCTCCCTCTCTCTCTCCCTCGTGTTGTGACTTTTGTCTGTTGGTTTGTTTTTCTTTTCTTGTCTTTTTTTTTTCCTTTTTTTTTCTTTTCTTTTTTTTTCTTTGCCGTGCTTGTCTGGCATATATCTCTCGGGCCTTGCTGTGTCGAATTGGGAGTGCTATTTATTTGCAAGCCGGTGTGGTGTACGCGCACACCGGCCTGTGTCGGATTTGGTGTTTCTTGTTTTGTCCCGCTGTTGGTATTGTATTTTTTTCCCTCCTCCCCGCCGCTATTGACTGGACTGTAATTAAATCGACCCGTAAATTGGAACGGACAAAGTTTACCTCCAACATTTCTTCCGAGTCTCCCACCCATTATGGGGGAGAGAACATTTGTCCAGTCATATGTACTGTATATTAGGATTTAACCTTAGTTAACTTTTACCATGAACTCTCTCCACTCAAACCATTCACACTAGAAGTTTATTAAAAATAAAAATAAAAAAAATTATACTGCATCCTCCAAATTTGTATATTTTATATGTTAAAAAATTTCTACAATAAATCTGAATATTTGGATATAAAATATAGATTTTTTAAAAGCATCACAATGATCTCCTATCACTACAGTTTACTTATAATTTAACTAAATAATTAGTTTTTATAAATTATATAATAATATAATTTTAATATAATAATAGCTTTATATAAATAAATTTATATAATAATAGACTTAACAAAATTTAAATATTTTTTAAAATCTCACTAATTAAACTCTAATAGGTAATCCCTCACCCCTCTTTCTCTCTCTACGCCTCTCCTGCATGAATTGCCGCACCTAGATCCAGCCTCACCTTGCACAAATCTCTCTCTCTCTCTCTCTTGTTGGATCTCTCCCCCCCCCCCCTACATAGATCTCTCTATCCTATTGCGCCATCATTGCCCCTCCCCCTTACACAAATCTAGTGCCAATGCCCCCTCCCCCTATAATGTTCCCTGGGATAAAGATTGAATGGGGGAGGAAAAAAAACTAGCTAGCGTTTTTGACTGGCTAAAAATGGCCATCAAATTTAGTATCTGTTAAAAATACTATAGCAATAATGAATCTGTTGTGAATACTTTTTAACGTTTTGGTTACATTTTACCATTTAGCTAGCCGATAGAGAGTGCTCTAAAATTACATATTTAAATAATTATTTTAAATAAAAAGGAGTAGTTTATAAGTAAATGAAAAAAACAATAAATAATTGATTTATAATATTGTTTTATTATAAAGATATAAAAATATAAGATGATATGTATAAGGTTTGGTAGAGATCTCCAATTATTATAATTTGCATTCTCCAAAATAGATATGAAGAATATGAAATTGTCGATCCCTTAGCCGTGAAAAACTTTTTATTCTCAACCATCATTGATAGGTGACGAAGCTAGCTGGTGGTCACACAAGTGAATCATAAAGGATCGATCGATGGAGTGAGGGAAAAAAGTTATTCTCCAGAGTTTGAGAGACTATCATGCATCGTATAGGCTTGCGAGTGGAAAATTACAAGCACTCCCAAAGCAACGGCGCAAAACCACCAACAAAAGTAATTATGTCTCTAGGTTCTCAAGTTGAATCCCTACTAAGAGTTAGTGCTAATATATATATATATATATATATTGTGGGTCTATCAAAATAGTTCCCCACCTACAATCAAATTAGTCAATTATATAAAAGACTACTTTTCTGGCAATATTGATCTTCTCCATCAAACAAACTCAAATTCTTTTAATATATATATATAATTAAACAAACAAAAATCTAGTGTAGCATTGGAAAATGAATTCACTGAGCAGAACATATAGATAATATAGTCGTGGAGGGGATGAAGGATCATAGAATATGCAAATTTAATTTGTAGTTACCATACTTATTAAACTACAAAATATGAAATAGAAATTGAGAACCTCGTGACTTTATTTTTAATATTATTTCCCCCGGCAGGTTGAGTGGCCACTATTTTGTAAGGAAAATATAAATTTAGATAAAATGTGAGAATTGAATGGGGAAGAAGAACTAGCTTTGATCATGCTCCTAACAAAGGATGTAGTGGATCACAAAAATGATTGCTTCGTATGGGGGGTAGGGATATGGGACCTTATCCCCCTTCTGTTATTCCAAATGCTTGTTATGTTATTTAGCTCCAATGTTAAATGGAAAAAATAAGATTAAAGAAATAAATGCTCATAAAATTTTTCGAGACTTTGCTTGATATCCCCACAAATGACTCAATCCCCATGGGAACTACCTTAAACAAGCTTGTTAGTGTATAGACTATAGCTTGTATGTGAGGACTCAGTGAGTAGCTTATATGAAAATAGTTCTCTATCTAATACAAAACAATTCATGGGGGTCAAAACTGTCTTTGTAGACAACAACGTGGCCTTTGAGTTATACTATTTTGTATAGCAATATGAGGATCAAGGCAGTAACTCTTAGTCGGTTGACTTGGAGGTCTTTACTATGAGTTGCTCCTTGAATTCTCTGTTATTTTACAAATACGATAAATTAAGGTATTTTATTATATTCACATGATAATCTAACATTGTATGTATATTGTGATTCAGAATGAGTGGGTCGTCCAATTACTCAGCAATCCACTATAAGCTATCATGTTTTCCCTTCCAGTTTTACCAATACCATGTAGATCAAAAATACAAAAATTTTATCCTTTTCATCAATTGATGCCGAATATAGGGCTACGATGAGTGCATGTTGTGAGTTATTACGACTTGAGTATTTACTTACAAACTTCGGTATAATTCATCCAAAACTTTTGCTATTGTTTGGCGATAATAAAGTAGTGTTGCACATTACAATCGATCTAATATTTTATGAAAGAAGATGACACATAGAAATAGGCTATCATTTTATCATATACAAAATTTAAAACATATGAGTAGTTAAAATATATGTAGGGCCTTCCTATCTGCTGACATATGTTTTCACAACTGCATTGGGAAAAAAAACTTGTATTCTCGTTATTTGCAATTTAAGAGTTTATAACTTTCACTCCGTAACTCAAGGGATAGTGTTAAAAAGAAGTTAAGTTCTTTTAGTTGATTTAAGAATGTTATTATTATAAAATTAGTTTCATCGTTATAACATATTTATAATTCCGTTGTGTAGAACAAAAATCTTGTAAAATAAGGAATCCTCTTGTATAAATCGTTAAATAATATTCATTTAATCACAAATCAAACCTTATAGTTTTAAATTCAAACCAATTAATGTTAGTATATTATTTGTAATAATTTTAATTAATATATTTTGTGAGACAATTTAATATTTATTTATATTAACTAATTCCACATTGATATTATCTATTAATTTAGTATTGCTATTATAATAGAATGACTTTCAAATATTATAAGCTTAAGTCAAATGTTCGTTTTTATGTGAGGTATTATGCTTATGATGTTATTACTATTAAAGTATCTTTAACACTACTATTTAAATTATATTTACTACGATGTCATACTATTAGAACAAGTATGGTTCAAATCCAATTGAGATTGTAAATATTTTATCAAAACAATCCTAATTTACATAATTATAAAGAATGGTCTGAACTAGTTATTTTATGCCCATTAGTTTGCATTTAGTTGAAAAAATTAAGTATAATTTCACAAGAGAAATCATATAAGATGAGATAGTATGCTTTAGAATAATAAAAAAATGAGGGTGTTAATATTTCCACGCACACATAAGTTGTTAACTCGTTTCGACGGCAGTAAATGAGTTGTTTGGGGTTGAGTAGTAGATAATTTGAAATTAACAACAAAAGATGTATTTAGTATGCCGAATCCAACTTGAAAATGGTGATTGAATTTTAAAAAGATAGGCAACAATTCAATTTAAAAATATTTAATTTTGAAATTCTATTTTCCAAAATAGACAGGGCTTATGAATTTAAATTTATGATTTAATTTTCAAAACAAGCGAATTTCATAGCTATATTTAAAAAGTAGTTTTAATTATTTTTTATTTTTAAATATAGTTTAAATTTTGGCAAGAAACCAGTTTTGTTTTCCTTTATTTTATGATGATCCAACATATTTTATTTTCTCTATTTTTAAATTTTGTTAGGACTCAAATTTTAGAAAAAATATTCTTTTCAAAATAAATTTCCTTTAGTACCAAATATAAATTATTTTAAAATTAAAATTTATACGAACTCTAACATAAAACAGAAACAAAAACTTATCTTAAATACTTTCTGAATTATTTTTTGTTTTCAAATCTAAGCTCAATTTTGTCAAGGTTTAAATAATTTTTTTATTTTCATCTTTTTCTTTATTTTATTATATAGGCTTATTATAGTATAGTATATTATATTTAAAAATATATATATATATATATATATTTTTTATGGAGATCAATTTTAAAAAATATATTCTTTTTTAAATATAATTTTTCTCGTATCAAACATAAATTGTTTTTAAATTCAAAATTTAATACAAATTTAAATAAAGAAACCCGAATATAACAACCAAAATACATATCAAATAAGTCCAAAATGATGAGTTTTAATTTTTAACACCCAAATCCAAAACCAAAATTTTGATATAGTTTCAATCTTTTTGGTTTAAGTTTTTTTCCCGTGCTATTCATAAAAATAAAAAAATTACATAAAAAGAATTTAAGAACTTTGAAGTAGTTTAAATTTAAAACTCTTGAGTCTTAAAACATTAAATTCTTAATAGCCTGTAAACATTATTGTAATGAAAACATAAAAAAACTAAATATAAAACTTAAAATTTGAACAATGAACGACAAAAATAATATTCAAAGTTATAGAATAAAAATTTTGCAACAATACATTAGCATTTTATATTCAATCACATACAGTATTAATATATGAAATATATAGGCAGGTATAATAATATATTAATTGCTATGGTTATATTTTATCTGACTCAATTTTTGTTGGGTTCAAATATAGTTTGTTTGATCAGGGACAATTTGATTATACAATTACCCATATATATATTTATATATGTGGGTAAATTGAATAATAATTATAAGTGAGCTTACTAAAATGTAGCATTTTAAAAAACAAACAAAATGATATTAACTTGGTATGTCATTAGGCAACGGTATGCCATAATAAGGATGATACACTCACAATTCATTATATGCACATATATATGTGTGTGTGTGTGGGGGTGAAAAGCCTCTAGTTAAGTATAATAATAGGAAAAAATATTAATATGATTTTATATTAAAGTATTTTAGAAATGTATTCAAACTTTTAAAAATATAAATAAAAAAAACCAAACAAGGAGGTGCGAAGAAATAAATGATAAAAAAAATTAAATATATAAATAAATAATAAGAAATATACAATACCGAAAAGCTAAATAAATAAATAAATTTATTACCTCATTAAAACTTATAAATATAAAATTTTGAGTTGACCCTAACATAAAAAGTAAATCCAATCCGAGAAAGAATAATAAAATCAGCAGACAAACACAAATATACAAGAAGGAAAAAAAAAAAAGAAAGACGGAAAGAAAGAAAGAAGAGAAAACGGGATTGAGGAATCCCTATCCATGACCACACACATACTGGAGGTTTACACGCAGCGAAGGCGGAGGGAGGGAGAGACCGACCATTGATCCCAAGTCTGTATTTCTGTTAACTTGCCCTCTGGTCGGATTTAGAACCCTACTTAGGCTTTTGCCGGTCAAGAAGATGGCTACGAAAGTACCCATTACGGGATTAAGTCTGTGTTCGCCGCCATCTGTATCACTGCAGGCCTCCTCTGCGAGCTGGCTCGTTGTTGCCAGAACACCGCCTTTCAAGTCGTCCTTGTTCGCTAATGGAGGTGCGTATAATGTCACCTCACCTCGCCTCATCTCACTCGTTGTTTTTTTTTTGATAAGTTCACTCGTTGCTATATTGGGTCTGCTGCAAACTCTAGGTTCTAGCATTCTGCGAGTTCAGCCATTTCTCGAATTACCCTTGTAGGTTTATGCTCTAATCCGTGGTTTTCTGCTACTTGTTGCTGTGTTGGGGTACATAATTGGTTCGCTTTTCATGGTATTGTTGTGACTTTTTGTTAGTCTGATGTTTAGACTTCGGATGCAATTCCAGTTGTGATTGGAAAATCTAGTGTGTTTAGTTGGAATGAGATGTATTCTTATTGTATTATTAGTTCTATTTTCACCTAAATTAGTTTTTTATCTAATGAGGTCTTTTTCACCTGGTATATAAGTACGAATGTTGTTGTAATCGTTTAATTATGAATGAGAAAATATATTATTCTCTAATTATCTTTCTACTTGGTATCAGAGCAAAACAAGAAAATTTTGCCCTAACCCTAATCACAAGAACTGCTGGCTGCCACCCCATTGCAAGAGTCTCTCATTTGGCTCTTGCCTTGTGTGGTCAAACAACCTCTCTTTTATCCTCTCTTCTGCGTGTCTCCTCTGTGTCAACCAGATCTCTAACTGGGAGGTGCGTGCCTTGATGGTGACTACAACAGACTTCATCGCTACATCATGTCGCTGCAGAGCTGCCACATGAGCCACTGGGTCTTCATGAGCATACGAGCAGCTCTGTCGTTACGCCTCTCCAATTGCTATTTGCACTTGAATCGTCAGCAGGGAATACCTCCACGCCCCTCTTGACGAGTAAGAAAATTTTATTAGAAAAAACCGCATACAAGGAGTGTGTGAAAAGCAGGAGCACAAGAACAGACTCAAAAGGAGCAATCAGTAACAATATCACCAAAGGAAGGAAAACAAAACACGTCCGAGGTAAAGACTATTAGCAAAGGGGATCTGAGAATTAGCCATAGAAGAAAAAGACATGGAGTTCCAAGCCAAGAAAAGGATGGTTCAATGTGATTATTAGGCCACTTGAAAACTCCACCAACTAGCGAAAGATCAATGCTGTTAAAAACATGACAAAAACATTGTTGTTTTTTTCCGTTGTTTGGGGGATTGGATGTCTGTTTTGGGTGGTGTCCGTTGTTCTTCCTTGTGGGATGTTATCAATGATTGTTCTTTTTGAGTTGGTTATTGTCTTTTTGATGTAATTTGCCTTTGTATGCTTTTCAAGCACTTCTTGTGTGTAATTTTCATCTAATAAAATCTGTCTTATTTATAAAAAAGCTATAATTTATTTAATTGTTCATCATAATTGTATAGAAAGTTGGGGGAGGGGGGTATAGAACTAGGAGATATGATGCTTAGTATTGATTGGATTTATAGCACATCATTTTTTTCTCTACATAGGATGGAGTGATGTTTTTCCCACCCATGCTAGGATGTTGCCTCATGGGCTATGGACGAGGCTCTTATATCCTCATATTGCATGATGATGTGTGCATCTCTTATAGATTTACATGAGGATAATGATAATTAAGCAAATATTATATATATATTAATAAAGAATATGTATGAGAGTGTTATAGCTAATGTTAGAACTAGTGGTGGATTAACAAATGGGTTTTCGATCACAATATGGGTGTATGAAGGAGCGCATTGAGTCCTTTCCTCTTTGTAATATTAATAGACAAGATAATCAAAACTATTTGTGAGGATATATCATAGTGTATATTGTTCGTTAATAATATTATTTTGATTGATGAGACCAAAAAATGGCTTAACAAAAAATTAGAATTGTAGAGTTTGGAAGGTAGGGGATTTAGATTAGCACATCGAAGATTGAATGTATGGAGTATTAGTTTAGGAAATGAAGGAATAATGATCAAAGTTTTATTACACTTGATGACTAATAGATACCTATTATGGAAAGTTTTAAGTACTAGTCATAGGGAGATTGATAGTGATGTTAATCATAAAATTAAAGTCTGATGACTTAGGTGGAAACGTGTGATGAGAGTTTTCGCAATCTGTCACTGATTTTAAAAGAAAATCTTTATAGGATGACTATTACACCTCTTTGTTATATGGAATGGAGTGTTGGGTTAAGTGGCTAACAAGAAACAATATACACAAGCTTAGTGTTATTGAGATTCGAATGTTAAGATAGACAAGATTAGAAATGAAGATATTCACCATATCATTGGAGTAGTTCCGATTGAAGATAAAATTAGAGATAATCACTTACATAGTTATATTGGTTTGACCATTTAAGACTAAGCCAATGGATGCACTTGTGGGTGAAAAAGATTGATATTGAATAAGATAAAAATTTAAGTGAAAGATCAAAAATGACTTCAATGGAGGTGATAACAAAGGAGTTTATTTTATCTTTAAAGGAAAAAAAAAATATAAAGGATACCAAACTACATTCCATTTGCATACACAACACACCAAACACTATTTTAAAGCTTCAACTATGCCAAGTGATGTTGCTTACCATGTTTTGTCATAATAAATGTCACTCTTGAAATAAGATATTTGCTGTCATAGAAAAAGAAACTAACTGCATTGCTAATTGTAAGCAAATGATATGAACTTTACCCACTTTACATTTGGACTAATTTGCTTTAATTGTCAGGTGCTAAGATTGAGAAATACCGCTTTTCTCTTCTCTTTCTCAATATATTTAATCAAACCAATCAATCTTAATCCCAATAATATGTTATCGGCTATATGAATTAAAACAGATAGAAAATTTATATTTGATTCAATATACAGATCTTTCATTTTTAAACATTCCTATCGGCTGTTATTTTTTCTTTCAATATCAATCTTTTCCAGCCGATGGATGCACCTGTCATTGTTTTTTTTTCTCCAGGTGTATTTATGCCATACATTAAGAAGTTTAGTCTGGTTTGTGCTATTTTTCTTCTTTTTATGAAAACATATTCTTATTATTAATTGGATGAATGCTAATGTGTTGTGGTCAAGAGATCATTGCGCCTGTACAAATCTTCATAGAGGCTAAGACCAGCCCAATGTGCAATAATGGATTGAATAGAAAGAACGCCAAAAAGAACTCTAGAAACCCCCAATTCCCACAACACCTTTGCACTCTGTACCTGCTTTCAGCGTATAAAAATTGTATGATTCACAATTTGATTCATTCGGGAGGTAAGCAGTTAATTATACGATTCATGATTCAATTCAATTTTACAATTCAATATAATTTTTTTAAATGTTTAAATTTGGGCCTGATTTTTGGGCTTTTAGAATAACTAATAGCATGAACTTCTATAAAAACTATATTAGGTTTTTTTTTGAATCATAAGCTATACTGGTCTTTTTATTGGCTTAATTATTTATATATTAGAATATACTTTGTTATATATAAAAATAATAACATTAAAACTGTTAAAGAAGTCAAAAACCCTAGATTTAAATCACTCACATTTTCCTCCCGCCTAGACAGCTGGAAATCAATGAATTTAAGTTGTAACTTTTTTTTTCTCGTTGTTTTTGTTCTCTTCTTCCACTCCCCCTGGCCTACTGCTTGCTGGTGTGGGACTTTAGTAGCCATCTAATCCTGTGCAACTTCGATCATTCTTCTTATTCTCTTTTTCTGCTCACTATTTGTATTTGATGTTTTACAGTTTTGGAATTAATTGATGTTTCATTAGAGTTATATGACATTTTGCCTATTTAATTATGTTGAAACAGCATGTTTTTAACCATTAAGTTTGTTATTATCTTTCTCTAAGTTTGTTTTTGAATTTTTTTTGAACCTTACGATTTGCGATTCAATTTGATTTACAATTTACAAAATGACCAAAACAATTAATGATTCATTCATGATTTGACAACTCTACCTACCTCATTAAAGCAATTTTAGAGTATAGCCTCATCAGTACAAATTTCTGAAGGGGGAAGAGAGTGCAGGACTTTGGTGCAGGCTTGAAACCCCAAGAGAGTACTACCAAACAAGAAATACTTGTAAAAGTAACAAAACTGAGCTGCGGGCTGAATGGTGAAGGCAACGGAAAGCAAAAAATATGTAGGGAGCCCCAGATGATTAGTCTAGAATGCATCCTGGCAAGCTCCTGGAATGCATCCTGGCAGCTTCCCCTCTTGTATTTGGGTCTTCTGTTGGGGGCATTTTTAAGACTATTGTTATTTGGGAGCTAGTTATTGAGTGGATGGAGTGTTGTTTGGTCGGGTGAGCGCATTTACCTCTCCAAGGAGGGTCGGCTCACTTTGCTCAGAGGTACTTTGTTCAGCTTGCCGACCTATTATCTTTCTCTATTTCCTCTTCTCGTGGCTTCTTAACTCGAGTGGATCCAAAGGAATTTTCTTTGGGGATCCGTGGTGGGTGCAACAAAGATTCATTTGGTGGATTGGGCTTGTGTGTCTTCCCTTTTCTCTTGGCAGATTGGCCATTAAGAAGCTATGCCGGTTTAATGCTTCTCTTCTAGTGGTTTGATGTGGAGCGGGGGGCTTTGTGGCGGAAGGTTATTGCGGTGAAGTATGAGGTTGCTAGTGGGGGATGGACCTCCTTGTTGCCTTGAGGTCCTCATGGCATGAGACGGGTGGAAATTCATCCGCGCGAGGTGGGATTCTTTCTCTCGATTTGTGGGATTTGAGTTGGGGGATGGTGTTTCTATCCGTTTTTGATATGATATTTGGTGTGGTGATTCTCCCTTGAAGCTTGTTTATCCGGAGTTGTATTAGCTTGTGTGTTCTCCCGATGCTTTTGTGTCGATGTTTACTGTCGTCGGGGTCCTATCATGCAATGAAAAGTGATCTTTTTGCGCGCTACGCAGGATTAGGAGTTAGAAACTTTCTTTTCTTTTTTTGACATGTTATATTCAGTTCCCTCTGCGAGATCTACCGCAAATAGGATGAGGTGGGGACCTAATCGGGAGCGTGACTACTAGGTCCGGAGTTGTTACTCCTTTTCACGCTTACCTAGCCAGAGAGCTTTCCATGGCGGGGTGTCTGGAAGGTGCGGGTTCCATCTAGAGTAGCCTTCTTCGCTTGGACAACTGTTCCGAGCAAGATTCCGACTACTGATTATTTGAGGCGGAGGGGTTTCGCTCTTGTTAGCAGGTGCTACATGTGTAAGGCTTCAGTTGAGTGCGTGGACCATTTGTTTCTTTGTTGTACTTATGCTAGTGGGTTGGCATATGATCTTGGGCTTGTTTTTGGTCCCGTGGGTGATGCCTTTGTCCCTTCAAGCATTGTTTGTGTGTTGGTTAGGGGGTGTGGGGTGGCATTCAGTGGTTTGGTGGGCTGTCCATCATTGCCTTATGTGGAGTCTTTAGCGCGGGCGAAACATGCGTGTGTTTGAGGACCGGGAGCGGACTGATGTTGAACTTTATTATTATTTTTTTCGTTCTTTGGGGGACTGATTGTATGCTTTAGGTGGGTTACGTTTTTCGTTCATGTGTGATGTTGTAAATGACTGTTCCTTTTGTGTTGAATGTTGTAATTTTGCTCTCTGTATACTTCTCGTGTGCAATTTTTCTGTAATAAATTTTGTTTTGCTTATATAAAAAAAAAGAATGCATCTTGGCAAGCTCGAGGGAGAGCCCATTACTAGCTTTGTTTTTTTTCATTCCATCTATTTTCATTCATGCTAGTTTTTCCATGAATTGCTTGATAAATGAAACATAAAGTGCCTGTTTGGCCATTGAAATTTTGATTCCCACAGGAAAACTATAGACCTAGGAAATTGGTGTCTAGGGATATGATTCATGGTAGAGTACTATTTCTGTAGTTTGTTTGCCTAGGGTTTCCCATAATCTTAGTAATAATTTTCTTTGTTGATACATTGGGAAAGGACATCACTGACCGCTCACACTGCCGTAGTTCAAAATCCAAGCCCCATAGGAGAAACAACAAGGGTTGAAATCGCACCATCTCCTGATTGTAGGCATATGCACATCCATAGGGGGTCTTCCCCCTGTAGCATTGCATACTTAGTCTTAAGCCTTGCTTACTTCACTTTCATTTAATTGGGTTTCTTATTTATCAAAAATAATAATAATTGTGTTTCTTAGAAAAGTTCAATAAATTTTTGAATTTCCTGAATTCTCTTGCATATGAGAAAAATATCATATGAACTTGAATATAATATGGTTTTATGTCTTCTCTTTAATTACATACTATTTTCATACAGTTGGAGCACTTAAAGTAACAAGACTACAAATCTCTCATTCCTGTAGATCAAGATCTAATAGTCACAACAATGGGGCTCTTGGTGTGCAGTCAAACCTCTTTGGAAGATTTGCTAGAGTTATTAAGGTAGTGCATACAAACATTTAGCTTGCTTTCATCTCAATCTAACTGTCATAACTTCTATTTTTTGCATTTATATCTTTTAAGGCGACAAGGTGTTTTCTTCTTCTTTTTTTATTTTTGCCTGCAGTCATATGCCAATGCTCTTATAAGCTCATTTGAAGACCCCGAAAAAATCTTGGAACAGACTGTTATTGAGATGAATGATGATTTAATAAAGATGCGTCAAGCTACCGCACAGGTATCTATATTCCCTTTGTTTCACTTTGAAGTTATTATTTTTCTTGGTCTTGAAGTTGAAGTGAACTTTAAAATGTTGAAATCTATGAATAGGCATAGAGAAAGGGGAAATGATGCACATACTAGCCCTCAATTGCTCATGCATTACGACTTTGGTTTATATTTTTTGTTAAATGTAATGTAGGTTTTGGCCTCTCAAAAGCAGTTGGAAAACAAATATAAATCTGCTGAACAAGCTTCATCAGATTGGTAATTTTTTTTTAAGGAGCCTTACTGCCTTACATGAAGAGCATAGAAGGTGACTTTCTGTTAACTTCTATCTCTCTCTCTGTCTCTCTCTTTTGGCATTAGGTATCGAAGAGCACAACTTGCCCTTGGGAAGGGAGATGAAGATCTTGCCCGTGAAGCTCTCAAGCGTCGTAAATCTTATGCTGTGTGTCTCTCTTTTCCAAATGCCTGAGTTTTGATTCTTTTGTGAATTTTGAGGGAATTGGTCATAAAATGTTTGAAAGGTCTACAGGTTACACTGTATAGCCATTCTTTTATAATCTGTTTCCTAGTAAGTGGGGGTTTAATAGATAAAGTTTATTAATATCACATTCAGTTGGTGCTGGAAAGTGGGTTTCAGAGATGCAGTTTCATTTAAAACTCTCTTGTCCAATTTTTAGTGGTCATACTTGTCTGTTGGATAATAAATATCACAATTCATTAAACACTGATAATATTATTCTCTTACGTATTATTGAATATTAGGGATTGAAGTGAGTAGAGGGACCTAGGAAAACTGGGTAAAACCTAGTATCTTTTAAAAGGACCAAATGCCCCGTTTTATGATACTTCATAGCACAATATAATAATGAGTATTTATATATGAGTGAACAGGATAGTGTAGACTCCTAGGTACAAAGTACTGATGGCATATGGCCATGTCTCTTGAGTACGTAATAAAACCTAAAAATTCAATGAACATCTGGCAGACTGGCACTGTATCATTAGTGCTTTGTTACTAGGAGCCTACTCACAAAGACTAAATTGCAAAAGAAAATTGTTCAAAATAGTGCCCTACTCTCTGCGCTCCTGTGCTCTCTCCAAAAAGGCCTTGCCCCCACCCCATTAGCTCTAAATTAATCACCTCAGCTTCACCTTGCCCCTTTACTCCCCTCTCGCATGCTGGTGCCACCATTTCTGTTGCCATTGTTATTTTGTTGCATCTGCTGTGCTTTTCATCCCTGTCCTGTTTCTGTTACGCTAACAAGCACAGGACCTTACTCAACTGGAAGCTTGTCTAGAACATGATTTTCTTGCTGTGGTCTATGATAGTCTTTCTTTCCTAATGCATGGTGAAATTTTAGTGAATTGTGTCAAAGTCAGTGGTATTCAGATACATTTATTCACCGTTTGGTATCTGTCCTTTGTTTTATTTTCACACTATCTTTTTAGCATTTTGTTGCATTTGTATGTGACTATTGATGGGGGTGTATATGTTTTCTTTGAAGTTCATTTTATTATTATTATTATGAGAGAAACTGTTTGTCTCTCTCTCTCCTTTGACAATTGACACCTGATTTCATGAAGTTCTAGAAGTCCTCTTAGCTTCTAATATTTTGCAGGACAATGCAAGTGCTTTGAAAGCTCAGCTCAGTCAACAAAAAGGAGTTGTTGAAAATCTAGTCTCCAATACACGGGTATATGCCATTGTCCTTTAATTTCTTGCGTAACTGACTGTTTTTAATATATTTCATTTTTCATATCCAATGAATTATGTCCATCTTTGTTAGGACTGTGCTTCTTTGGCTTTAGTTTATTGTTTGTACTTTTTGGAAATTGTCTTTCCATGTTTTGTGCCCACGAGCCAATTTTCCTACAGTTTTTTTACTACTTCAGTCTGTCTGCTAGGTGGTTCTAAATATGAATCATTGTGGTATACTTCAAGATAGGTGGTGCCTGTAAAGTCTCAAACTGCCACTCTTTGCCATTGGACCAGACAAAGCATGGAGAAAATCATTTCTCGCAGTAAAAATTTTAGATCTGTGAACTTAATGAAAATTTGAATCTACTAGAAGGGAAAGGTGGTTGTTGGAAATTGAGGTTGATATAAAAATAAATGGATTATTTATTTAATAATATGAAGCATGCTTTTATAGGCAATTATAGATTAACCTATTAGACCCTCATACATCAAATATCCCTTTACTAATTCTAACAACACTTGATATATATCCATTCAGCTTTGAAACTGTCACCTGATCTTTGAACCTAGCATGCTGTAATTAAAAAAATGAAGTTCCATTAATGCCACTAAGAAGGTGACACAAATTGCAAAAACAACATAGAGTGAGGTCATCCTATTTGTCAAAATGTAGAAGATTACAATACAATGGAATATTGAATAATGACTTCCGCAATTTCCTTTTCACCCCTTGGAGACTGTTTTTATTATTCTCTAAGGCTCGAGACTTGTGCTTCATCCATAGATCCTGAAAGATGGAGGGATAAAACACACAGCCTACTTTGCTCTTGTGCATGCCAACACCTCACTCTAGGCCACAATCTTTGGGCCCACACGATCCATAATTGGATCATCAAACTCCATAATTGTACGGGCTAAAAGGAGCTCACCAATTTGTTTTGCCGTATACTGGCCTAGCAGGCACCGACTCACCAAGGACTAACCCCTCTTCTGAAGTTGATCTAGAGTAAGGACCTCATCCTAAACAACTTCCCAAGTGAACCTTAGTCCTCCCAATAGCTTGCCACTATCTTTCCTTATTGATGCCCATTGTATTCCACCTAATTTGGATTTTGAAGAAGCTTTTAACCAAGAAAGCACCATGAATGGTGCCCTCTGATCACCTTGTCCAGCTGCCCCCTGTGGATGCTGCATTTATTCAAATCTTGAAAAAAAGCTAAAAACACACGGACTTCCAAATTTTGAGCATTCCGGACAGAAATAACATTCTGGCCTGCCCCATCCCAGTGCAGTAATTTGAGAGGTCTACCCATAAGCCATAGGAAACATCATCTACAATGTCTGTTCCCTACACCAAACATCATCCTCCCTTGGCTTCCATAAGACCAATAGGAGGAACTCTTCCATCTCTAATCTGTTCCACATGCTGACCCTATGAAGACCTTTCAATGGCCTCAAGCCAAAGTGATTTGGCCCAACATTGGACCCTATAACCTGTCGTCATGAGCTGCCTCTCTCTGCCATAATGCCCCATTTCCATTTTGCAAGCAAATCTTGATTAAAGGCACAAACAGGCTTAATCCCGAACCCACCTTATGCTAGCAGCCTTTGGATAGAATTCCACTTTTCCAAGTGGAACTTGAACCCATCATCATAGTTTCCCCACAATAACATTCAGTTTAAGCACTATAGTAGCTTGGCCACTAATATCGGAATGCAAAAGAGAGAAAGGAAGTACACCAGAAGGTCATTTTTTGCATGACCCCTAAATGGAAGCCCCAATTAACATTATTGTAGGCCTTTCAATGGGGCAGTTTGGTAAAGCTTTTGACATACTGCTTTTGTTTGTTTTATAAGCATAAGCAAGTTAAAGATGTTTGGTAAAAATAAAAAAAAATACTTATTTAATAAGTTTTTTTTTGGCAAAAGCATAAGCAACTCCAAGGTTGCTTTTCAAAGAATTTGTTTTTTAAATGTTAAAATATCAGCATTAACCCTAAAATAAATTCTATAATTTTAATATACCTATCATCGACCCTGTTCGGCTAGATGGTCCTTGGGAGGCGGCGCTATAGAATCTACAGCCGCCTGATGTTCACTTCCATGACCGCAGAGTGGCCACGGTGGTTTGGGTCAGACCCAAGTCTCCGATGACACTTGAAGAAGATTTGGAAGGGCCTCTGACACGTCGACAAGGCCACCCCACAGGCCCTCCTCATCAATTGTCTCTCCTCTCTTCTCCGCCTCCCTAGCCCTCTTGCCGTCGCCTACTTCTCTGCCTTCCTCCTTACCCTCTATCGCGAGTGGAGAGGCATTGATGCCCTCAGGTTGGACAAGTTCTACCTCATTCGTAGGTTCATGCACCATTGTTTCATGTTCCCTAGGAAAATTTTGTGGGATTTAGAGCTTAGGAGAGAATTCATGGACATGTTGGAGAAGAGGACATTCTGTTCAAACCACGCCGGAGAGGATGTTGGCTCAGCTCTTGAAGTAGTTGGAGCTGATCAGAGCGTCGTTGATGTTGTCCATCTGCAGCTGTGGCAACTCTGGCAAGGGAAATATGGTGCGGCAACTCTGGCATTGTCGGTTCTGGACTGCAAGTTGGTGCGGCATTAGGGGAGATCACATTCACGACAGCAATGGGAAAGTGGAGGAAGATGAGAGATATGAGGGTCAGGGCCAGTTGGATATCGTAAGGATATTTTTGCCTTTTTATATCTCTAGAGTAATTTTATTTTTAAGTTTCCCAATACTTATTATCTGCTTTTAAAACATACAATACTTTTAAATTTATAGTTTACTAAACCTTCACCTGGTTATTTTTAAAATTATTTTTTTTCCGGACTAAAAGGAGCTTATTCTAAAAGTACATCATTACCAAATTAGGCTAATATCCAACTTATACACCATGCCCTTGGTCCTGCACTTAATATGCTGATCGACCACTTCATTAGTAGTTAAAACAAGGTCAAGAATCTAGTGATCACCCATAAAAGCATGATGCAAAGGACCCACCAACTTCCTAAGAACCCCCTTAAGCTAACTACCTATCTCCTAGAGATAAGCTTGTAAATACACCTAACCAGGCTAATTGCTCTAAAATCCCTGACCTGAGTGGCCCCTTAAATCTTGGGGATCAAGGCCACAAAAGTCATGAAGTTCTCCTAGTCCTTGGAAGGAATACCATAAGCCTGATGCTAATTTCTCGGTTAATAGTATCCTAATTCTTCAAAAGGAATGCCATTGCGAACCTGTTCGCCCCTGCGCCTTGTCACCACAACATGCACACAAGGCCTCAACTATTTCGTGTTTATCAAACGTCCTCTCCAAAACATCAACATCCCTCCGATCCAATGAAGGTGACCTAACTCCACACCCACGCAAAGAGGATTCCAGTGTTGCTTTATTTGCAGAAATCTTTGTAAAAATCAACATTAGAAGTCTTCATCTCTGCCCCCTCCTTGAAGACCCGCCCTTGGCCCTCCTATGTCCATATAGCTAATGAAATTAGAACAGTGATGGACATTGGCCATTTTTGTGGGAAAATCCTGTGTTCTTGTCTCCATCCTTCAATTAAAGAGCCTTAGACTTTTGATGCCTGAGATATCCTCGTCCAAGAGCAAAGAGGCCAGCTCTGCCTTCCTCCTATATCGCTTGACCCACTCCGCTTCTAGTGACCAGGTTAAAACCTCTTGCCTGTCCAAGGGATCGCTGTCTTGGAGGAGGCCCTGCTTCATCACGCTAAGCTCCCCAAAATCCTCCTGGTTCAAGACTTTTCGAATTGATTTCACCAGACCTTGTTTTTTAGTAAAAAAAGCTCACTCTACCAGTAAAAAAATCTTTCATTGGCGAGCTTTTTCCACAAAGAGATCAAAGACCTACACGGCTACACCATTGTGTTTACTTCTGTCTTGTTACACTTCATAAATATCTTTGTCACTAAGCCTCCTCCCAAAAATAGAATAGCTAGAAGAAGATACTGTCAACCAGAAACTTGTCCTAATCTACATCTACGTGCCTAGACCTGTTACCATAGCTTTTGAAGATATGCCCTTGTCTAGGAGCACTTTTAAAGTATTTATTGCTAAAGAGAATTCATTTCTTTTTTCCAGCTCCTAGAAAGCAAGATACAGGAGGCAAAATCAAAAAAGGATACCCTCAAAGCACGTGCCCAGTCTGCAAAGTTTGTCTTGAACCTCCTCATCTTATAACTTTTGTTTAGTTTCCTCCAATTGCATCAGTTAGACCATCATAACGAATGCTAATTTGTATCTAATGAAATGTCTGAAGGACTGCCACAAAAGTAAGCGAGATGGTGGGAAATGTTAATACAAGTAGTGCTCTTGCAGCTTTTGAAAAGATGGAAGAAAAAGGTTTGCTATCTTATCTATTTACCGATTGATATTTGAAGTTGCCTGTGTACATTTCGTTTGTAGGTGGTATTTATACTGTACTGATTAGCAATTAATCATTTAGTTAGTTTTTAATCTCTATTTAGCATAACTTTGACATACTTGACTCTTTAAAGAATTTTAGTGGTCCTTTATAAGATAGTTTATCTTATTCATTGAACTAATGTTGTCATTAACATTTTAAATTTTTTAATTTTTATGTTAATCAATTCATAATGTTATATGAGTTGTAAGTGTAATAAAAGAGAAAAACTTAGATATTTATTATGATATAAAAGGTAGATATATATTGAGATAATATACTTGCTCCTTACTCCAACGCTCTTAACCTAATAAACTCATAAGCTAAGCCATTTAATGATATTTAATATTCCAATACAATATTACTGCTCCATGTAATAAAAGAGAGGAAACTAGGTATTTTATTGTGATATAAATGAGAGATATATATAGAGTTAGGATACATGCTCCTTGCTCCAACACTAACAACCTAATCAACTAATGGGCATACTTGTCCCTTACTAACACTCTTAACCTATAAACTAATGAGCTAAGACCACTCTTAACTCATATTTAATATTCTACATAGGAAAAAATACGGAAGAAATATTACTGCATAGCTCTGTTCCTGAGATAGTACAAAACATTCTGAAATTGTCAAGTGACATTAATGGAACTCACCATTATTACAGCTTATGTTTGCCAGCAATGTGCATGCTGTATGATACAGAAACGTTTACTGGAGCACGGGTATAATATATTGGCTTTCGTTGACCTTCTTACTGTTTCCTTCACTGGTATTTGGATTCCAATTTGTCGCAACTGCCTGACTGAACTACTGTACCGTGTTTCTAGAAGTTCATTCCCTTCACTTCATTGGATAGAAAAAGTGACAGAAACCATGTGGCATCCACATGTAGCAGAGATATTCCACCTTTAATAAGACAATTAAGGTCACGTGGTTTTCTATTTTGTTTTTTGTTTTTCCTTCCTCTTTATTCACCCCTGAATAGAGGTTCTGCAAACGATCCTGTTTGAGTGCTTGTATGGCAAAGAGCAGGAGCTATTCATTTCTTCTCTTCTATTCTAGATCATCTCTGCCATCACTGCAGCTCAACAAGGATGAATCATGTTTCACCTCGTGGCACAGACTCAGAGAACATGTAGGATGGGCTGCCAAAGATCTAAGATAATATCATTAAGGTAAGGATTAATGGCATGTCGTCAGCCTCATTGGATCTTGTGACAGAATCCCGATGGGAGACAATAAAGATGCTAAATGCAAATTTACTTTGCAACAATGATGAAGTGTCTCTCTGTGGGGAATGAACGTAGAGAACACAGGATGGGCTGCCTAAAACCTAATATAATCACATGGTGATGCAGATGCTACTTGCAAATGTACTTTGATGTTGTAGGATGAGTGTAAACTAATCTGGAAGTGGAATGGTTTTGAGCAAATTAGCAAATGCGGCTAGTTCTCGGATGTACAAAGAAAACATGCTGTATGCACGTTGTGGCAAGATTTGGTGTTCTAGTATAATTAGAAGGCTCAGTAATTCTCCTATAGGCAATGCTCTACTTAGTGAAAATTCGCCCCACAGATGTACCAAATCCTGTGGCCCAATCACAACCATTCACTTATTTTGAGAAATGGCTATGATTAGGTCATGTAGGATTTCAATACACTTGTGGGACATTTTGTTTTTTTGGTATGTTTAGCATTTTGCTTCCCCCAAGGTGTGTATATATTTGGCTATGAACGGCCACAAAAGCATTCTTTTTTCCACAACAGGAAAGAGCGTTGCCTTACCCTGATGCCAATTTTTGTGGAAAACATTATAATGATCTTTCTCATCTTTAATGAATCTAATTTAGGAGAATTTCAAAATTCTTGGTTTCATGGTGTTAAGTTATAAACAAAGGATTCTTTGTGATCCATGCATGCCCAATTTCATGGATTTTATCATTCTTGTCTCTTTCAACACATTCCCGTTAACATCGTGACAATACCATTGTTATCAATGTCTCTTTCTTCAATTCGCTGACTAGCCGCATCTCTATATTGGAAAAGCTTCAATGTTCAAGGTAGTTATTATTTTAGCACAAATTGAAGTTGGCTGACCTGACCACCAGTGATTTGAGTGATACCAGCAACAAAATCTACCCCCATTTTATGCATAAATGAATTACCTTTCTTACTAACTAACTGGTGTCGCATGCAGTCATGATTAAGAAGTAATCTAGTGCATAATGGATGCAGCACTGGCTTAAGCAAGAATTTAATGCAATGAACCAAACTGTAGACTTGCAATGTCTTAGTGGGTTATGTTTACATAGTTTAGTGACAAACTTGAAGGCTCTTGGGTATATGCGAGTGAGATTTATTTGTGACAAGCTGGGTATGTTTAATGTGTATGCTCCAACTTGAAGAGAGTTAGTGGGTTAGGTTTACACTAGGTTTAATGTCTATTGAGCCCAAGCCCCATAATTTTGGTATATATATGTTTGTGTGTACTCTCCTGATAAACTACACAACTCCGTGTTATAGATGGCCCAATCTAAGTACAATTGAGATTTTCGTGAAAGATAGAATGGTGGGTTGTGGATCTGAAGACCATATTTGTTAGCAGATTGCAACCTTTCAAGGAATTAGTATTCTAGCAAAAAGGCATCTTCTTAACCCCACAAAAAAGTTAAATAAACCTATTCAGAAATTTTGGGAAAACACCCATGAAGTCCAAATTAATATTATAGGGTGACTTTGAAAATATACGTGCGTGCTTTTGTTTTGAGATCTTCATTGGCTAGTTCCTCTATAAGCTGTGGTCTTACTGGGATCTATTTGTTTTCATTCTAGCACTGCGTAAATCCTGAAGCGACTTTGTTTAATTTTTCCACCAGTTGCTATAATTTCTCATTATATATCTATTTTCTGCTAGTGTTGGCTATGGAGTCTCAAGCAGAAGCGCTTAATCAGTTAACTAGTGATGATCTAGAAGGAAAGGTAGCTAACATTAATCATTTTTGCAATATTCCCTTTAAAGAATCTGTATTAGCCTGGTTTAATATGCTGGTCACATAGCATATATGTGTAATATCATTCTCATTATCAAGGTTATAACATTGATAGTTTATAAATTATTCCCTTCAAAGAATGGTTTACGAAAAAATGTATTTATTATATATCTAAATGAACATAATTTTTTTCATTTTGAATGATGAGAAAAATAAGAGCTGTTTACTTTTCTTCCCAACACATTTTTTGGCAAAATATTTTCGTCAAGAACGGCCAATCCTCCTTGGAAACCAGTTTATATATGGATGGCGCCACTACTGTGCATATATAAGGTTTACAATTGGCATGTGTTTTTCTCCTAGCATTATATATATTGTGGCCAAATTGAATTTATGCTGAATTGGATGGAGATGCCAATGATTTTAGTTTTCATTTGCAGCTTGTTCCCCCCTTTATTACCTCGGTATGAAAGCACTATAAATTTATACTTCATGTTCTATGGAGTGGAAGGAGAAGTGATAATTTTAATGCACTATGCACAAACTTTTCCTAATGCCTACATTTCCAAAGTTAATATTCCAGAGGCACCCCCATACGTGGGATCTCCTTACAATTCCATAACATTCTGCATTCGCAGTTTGCATTGCTGGAGAGCTCTTCGGTTGATGATGATCTTACAAACTTGAAGAAAGAATATTCTGGGAGCTCGAAGGTATGTTTTCAATTCAATTAAGTTGGAGAAAATTTTTTAATGGAACATCAGTGCAAGCTAATTACAAGTATGTGCACATGGCATTAAGCTTTCTTTATAGTGCCGACTGGTGAAATAATTGATCCATAGACAGTTTTTTTTTTTTTTTTGGCTAAAAAAGAAAATAAGCAAAATGTTATATTGTTTTGCTAATTATAAGTATGTGCATATGTTGTAATGGATTGATGTGTGCCTGAATTTAATACTCAAGTGAGTGCCTATTGATAGCCTGCTTAATCTTCCAACTGTAATAATTTTTTGTAAATAGTATAGAGTAAATATTGAGGATATATAGAGTTATTGAAGCTTGAGTTAATTATTTTATTAATGGGATAGTGTGAGATTCGATTGTTTATGGTGCAAAGAAAATTTTCTTGTCTGGAGCAATAAGATGTGTTTCATATTAAACTGGGACAATCCATTACAATTTTAAAATTTAATTTTTTGAGTCACGAATATCCTGCACAACATGTGTACCTTCACTACATTTCGAAGAGAATTTTGCTGAAGAAACTTTTTCTTCTTGGGTGAAGTTCTTGTTTCTGGGCTTCTCCCACTAGTCTCTGATGGGTGCACATCAGCTGTTGGTGTTTTGTTTTATTTTTCG
Organism: Taxillus chinensis; assembly: GCA_023512835.1. Lineage (NCBI taxonomy): Eukaryota > Viridiplantae > Streptophyta > Magnoliopsida > Santalales > Loranthaceae > Taxillus > Taxillus chinensis. The sequence continues at coordinate 16,819,523 of CM042084.1, read as the reverse complement.
TTTCAAATCTTTTTTAATATCAATATGAAAAATCCCTAATGACAACGGAGAAGGAAACAAAGTTAACACTAACACTAAGGCTTGACAAACCCATGGTGACCGGGGAAGCCTTCATTTCACTTTGTTGGAAATGGTGGTGTACATTTTTCAGGCTGTAGTTGTGGTCTAATTACACCTAATTTCACTGGGGAGGGAACACATATTCTTAGTGGTCCAGATATTGAGATAGAGTTGAATGAAGCCAGAGGCTTCTTGGGGATGATGTCATATGCTGATTGTCATGCATTACTGCGTCTGTTTTTCTTTAAGCTTTCTTTTGTTTTGTGATGAGCAGAAGGGAGAGCTCCCACCTGGAAGAACGACTGTTACCAGCACAAGCACACCATTTCCTTACCGAGAGAGCGAGATTGAAATGGAGTTGAATGAGCTTCGGAAAAAAGCCAGGGGATTTTAGAGTTCATGGTCAATTCCTCATCTGCAAATTTTGTGGAGGTCACCATTTTCTTCCTGTTTATGGTGATAGTTCTCATTTCTCACGAGGGAAGAAAGGTGTCTCACGTTGGGAATATAAAAAAGACCGAGCTTACATTGTGGAAAGCAGTGGTGTACATGTAAAGTGTACTATTTACATATGCAATGAAATTGCATAGCTTCTTGTTTTCTACTTTTTGTTGTGTGTACTTCCTTTTCTCCATGGAATCCCATGTGTATCACGAATACAAATCTCATTTGAATATGTCGAATCGTCATTCCATTTCCACAGGGCGCGAAACCTTCATGCGTGCTGGGATGGTTTGATGAGCATGTCCATCGTACCCCTGTTGACGACTTGACGGGGGCATTGGACACCCTTACCTGGTAATATGAAAGTGTTTGTTTCATATTACCAGGCACCCTAAACGGTTTAAATTAAAAAATTTACATGAGCAAAGCACATTTCGTGGTGAACAATAATCTATCTTTTTACATCGGTAATTATTAGGTTGCATTCTAATTATACATGACCCAAGCTTTTTTGAACGGTAAATTAGCTAGCATTTAAGACAACCTAAACTATTTGATTAACGATGCTTGACATTAATTGATGATAATGCTTATGCTTGTGTTATAAACGTATATATAATGGTTTACAAAATGTAAAATTTATTTTGTTCCACTTTCTGTGTCACCAAGCCCTTGACATTAATTAGATATTTTACCTGAGGTTTTGTGCTTGGAAACTGGGGTAATACTTATTATTATTTTTTGGTATTCGATGTGTTTGCAAACTTGTGATTTGCTTCCGCGGTGCTTGTACATTCATATGCATGAACACTTGGAAATCTTGCCGCACAACCCAATTGACCCTTGAGCATCTGGAAAGCTTTTGCCCAAGTGAAGGCTACAAGTTCTTCGTAACCCAATATTTTTTTCCTAACTTATGCCTGCTAAAACAATCATACGTTGAGTTTAACCTGCTAAAATGAACTATTATTCTATGGGTTTTTTGCCTACAAAAATGACAGTTGGCTAGTAGTTTAGAGCTTTAAAACAAAACAAGTCTGGCCCATGGACTAGGCACCTATTGACGGCTGAGGCCCTCGTGGGATGTGGGAAGGCTTGATTCTATGAGATTAGGTTAGGACTTAGGAGCATCATGTTTTTTTTTTTTTTTAATCTTTATTTTAAAATTGTGATAGTTATTTTTAAATAAAAAAAATATAAAATTAATGATAATTATTTTTGAAAATTTTAAATATGAAAAATTTTAGGTACTAGTTAGTTAACTTGTTTTTTTTTTGAAAATATTTATAAATAATTTTAAATTTATCAGATGAATTATTTTTAAAAATAATTATACTTTTAATTTTTTTAATAATATTATCATATCAAATAATTCCTTAATTTTAAATTTTTTATACTGCAAACAAATAAAGAAAATATAAATAAAAGACGGTGTCGTGTCGCAGATTTCCAAATTTATTCGCGTTGCGCGATGATGGACTACACCAATCTTCCCCTCTCCATCCTACGATCATCAGAGCCCTCTTCACCCGACACTACCGTGTTTTGGCCGCCGTCTCCTCCGCCGTTTAGGCCTAGATTCACAGAGAAGTGAGAAGTGAATGGGAAGCACCTTTCTCCGTTGCATCCGTAGAGTTCCTCCCTCTGCTCTCCTCAAACCCACTCCATTCCCACTCCCCTCCAGGTATTCTCTCTCTCGCTCCACTCCCCCTCCCCCTCCCCCCCCCCCCCCCCCCCCCCCCCCCTCTCTCTGATTTTTACCGTCTTACCCATCATCGTCTTCTTCCAGGTCAATCGTCCACCATGGAATCCTACACACATCCCTATCCCTCTCCAGCCCTTTGGCTTCCCCTTTATCCCGCCCCTCAAACCCTTCATGGGTTTCCAGGAACATGAGCTACGGCTCCGTCAATCTCGTCATTTCTCAGGGACTACCCAAGTTCGAAACTCACGAAATCGATCCGCCAAAGAAAAAGAAGTGGCAGACCAAGAAAAGGTTCAAGACCCAGAAGAGGAAAGAGAAGCAGCTGCGCAAATCTGCCAATAAGACGAATCCCGGGCGGCTCAAAGTAAAGGGGAAGAAGAAAAGTAAGCATCTCAACGCCGAGGAGAAAATCAAATGCAGGATTCAGAAGGTGATCGCAGCCATATAATTAGTATTCTTAAAAGGCTATGATTTGTGTTCATATAGCATCCCACATGCATATGTTTGTTGAATTTGGGTTTGGTTATTGTTTGTAGTTGATTCTGTATACTTCTTACGCACATATAGCTTGTTTGGTACACAGGGAGGGAATGGAATGATTCGGGTGATGAGATTGGAAATCAGAATAAAATTTTTCATTACCTTTCCTACCTTTGGTATACAAAGGCAAGGAAGGTAATAAATTAATGCAATTACAAAAATATCTTCACTATTTATTACCAATCCACAGACCCATATTCTCTTCTCCTCTCTCCCCATCCGCCCACCAGCCCACCAGAACCCTAACTCCCTCACCACCCATGGATGACATTGAGGCTGCTTTGTGGAACACCGATATATATGTGCTGAATGCTACTGGGAAAGTATAGGAAAATTGGCGTCGCCTGCTTGCTACGAATTTATCTCAAAGAAACCTGGGAAAGAATGGGCCCAACATTCCTTGAATGGACCTGGGAAAGCAAGGGCCCTCATGTGTCTCGTGAATGTGAACAGAATAGATTCATTGTGAGAACAATCACCCTATCCATAGAAGAAACTTCACCAAACATGAACAAGAATTTACCGTTGCAAGGTGTCCTACTGCGAAGCGACAAGAATTCACCATTTCTTGTGGCCTGATGGATGTGGGTGGTGGAAGGCAGAAGCGACATAGACATGGGTGACATAGGAGGAAATAATAGTTATAATATAAAAAAGGACAAAATAGATAAAGAGGTGTCCTTGCATAAGGAAATCTTTGTAAATATGATATTTAACAAGAATCGATTTACCTCTATTTGGGGATATAATATTCTCACGGGAATAGTCGATTTCTTTTCTATAGGCATACCTATTGAGAGAAAGGAATAAATTTTGATTCATTCCAAACACAATGTAGTCAAAAGCGTTAGTTTCAGCGCTTAAGTGCATAAAGCATAACACTAGGGAGGTCCGTCGCTTGAAAGGGGGCAAGGCGCAGCACTTTTAGTGAAGCGCACTCCTTGTAGCTCTTTGTGCGCCTTTTGTCAATGCAAGAAGTGTGCGCCTTGCTCGCCTATGTGATATGTAAAAAAATAAACTCAATTGCATGATGTTAGAGATCACGCGACACTAGACGAGACGATTTGTGCCTCCATCGACGCGATCTTTGCTTGACCTCGATGACGATGAACTCTACAACGATGACGGAAGACCTTTGCAACGATGACGATGACCTCTTCCTCCATTAATGTGGTTCTGCTCTTGCTGATGCTACCAGGTGCTCACATTATGAGTATTAAACTTAGTCCGTAGGATATAGTTATAGTAAATGATAAAATTATTTCAGTCAGTTTTGTTTCTCACGCTTTGAACGATCCAGTATACATGGATGATATTAAATAATATATAAATATATATATATTTCTTCTCTATTTCGCTTCACTGAAGCGAGTGCTTTTTTGCGCTTAAAGGCACAAGATACCTTATGCGTATAGCGCTTTTGACTACCTTGACCAAACATGGTCATAAAGTAATTAATTTTTTTTAAAAAAATTGGATGTGTCCCACACTACTGTGTGTGTGATACCAACTTACTGAAACTAAGTGCATATGTCATCATTACATGATAGAAATTGGGTCATGGTCAAGAAACATTTGCAAATGTTTTTGCACATATGATTCTGGGTCTTTTTGTCATCTAGTGGGTGATGCCTTTGTCTCTTCGTGTGTTGTTTGTTGGTTGGCTGGGCAGTGTGGGGCGGCATTCGATGGTGTGGCGGGTTGTCCCTCATTGCATTCTTTGAAGTATTTGACGGGAGAGGAACGCATGTGTGTTTGATGATCGGGAGCGGTCCGTTGCTGAACTATATTGTGCTTTTTTTCGTTGTTTGGGTGATTGGTTGTATGCTTCAGGCGGGGTGCATTTTTCTTTCATTTGGAATGTTGTCAATGATTACTTATTTTGATCGGGTTACTACCTTTGCATTGTAATTTCGCATTCTCTCGCACTTCTTATGTGTGATTTATTTCTAATAATAAATTTATTCTTACTTATCAACAAAAAAAAAATTTGCAAATGTCAAGAAAGTGTTTTTGAGAGCTTCTGGCCAGCAATTGATAGATTCATTGCCCAGCCATTAGAGCTTGATCATCAATGTAAGTTCCACTATTATATTACTTTGTGTCTACATAGCTGGTAGGACTGGATTGCTGATTTATTTATTTATTTATTACCTGGTCAAAATTTTATTTATTTATTAGATTTACATGTTGTGTGTGTTTGTTATAAACTTATTGAAGTTAATATTATTGCATTAGTATTTGCCTTATTTTGTTGATTTTATCATCTTATTGTGTTGTCGTTTGTTTTAAGACTTCAAAATCTACATAAAATTTATAGTATTTTGAGAAGATTAATGTCATGAATCTCGAGTTTGTTGCTAAAACGTAAATTGATTGAAAGCAATTTTTCTCCTGCAAGCTTAATGCTTTTTTTCCTGCCCATTAATATATTATTCTATGCAATCTAGTTGGAAGATAAAACATTTTTTTCCAGATGATGCCAACAATAATTTAGTTAATTTATTCACACATTGTTGGCCATTAATTAAGTTAATTTCTTCTCTAAATGAAGGCCAAAATTAAGGAAGGTTTACTGATTGAAAAACTCAAGCGTTATGAGGTTCCTAAGCTTCAGGGTCCTATGGTGAAACAAGATGATCTAACCGGTGAGGAACGATTTTATATGAAAAAGATGGCGCAGAAAGGTTCTAATTATTTGCAAGTTGGCAGGAGAGGGGTTTATGGAGGTGTTGTTCTTAATATGCACCTGCACTGGAAGAAACACGAAACTGTGAAAGTCTTCTGCAAGCCTTGTAAACCGGGCCAGGTGCATGAGTATGCAAATGAAATTGCTAGATTGAGTGGGGGGATTCCAATTCAGATAATTGGAGATGACACCATAGTATTCTACCGTGGAAAAAATTACGTGCAGCCTGAAGTAATGTCACCAATTGATACCTTATCGAGGAAAAAGGTGTGTATTTAATTTTCTAAAAGGGTCACAGCTTCGGTCATTTTAACTCCATTATTGGCTTCTTTATATTCATGATTCTATTCACGCATGCATTCAATGCACCTCTCATGCTGTCAGTTGTCTGGTTTCTCTTTCAGAGACAAAGGAAATATTAGTCAATTCATGGCACTAGAAACACTGATTAAATTTTTAGGTCTTTGTACTGCATTTTTACTTGGCTGCTAGTGTAAAATTTTGGGGCTCAGCTAACTAGGCTAAGCTAACTAATTGACTTGTGTAACAAACAATTAACTAGCTGAGCTCAACTGTCTTGTAAGGTTTGTTTTATGGATGAGCTAGACAGTGCAGGGTAATCTCATAAATTTGTAAGGCGGGGTTCTTAAGCCAAGCATATACATATACATTATACCTGCTTTTGTGGGCATGCATCTCACAAGAGTATGCATACTTTGACAGTGTAGTGTTATACATTATGCAGCTATATAATTATCTTGTGGTGTTGTTTTGTTGGGGATCATTATCTGTACATCAAGCCAATATCACGTTCTATATAAATAATGTTAATTTTAAAAAAATAAACAAAATAAGTTTGGGAATGCTGAAAGATATCATTTGTTGGTTCTACCGAACCACGGCCAAATGTCCTGGACGCCTGCTGACCTTTTGCATAAGCAAGCTTGAGCTTATGTCTATTGGCTTCTCCTTTTTGTACATGTTAGAGTATGAACGGCCACAACTTGGACCATATGCACCTTTTATTCAGATGGGCTTTGGGATTCAAACTCTTGGACTTAGGTACAGAACCTGGAGAAAGTAGCTTCTCTGGTTATCTACTTCTTCTGGGGATTGATCAAAAAATGATGAGCTTGATGCAGATAGAGAAGAGATGAATAAATGATTGTATGGGATGACTAGGAAAAGATGAGGTCATTTTTAGCTTTCTGATGCATTAATAACATGGCTCCTTTATGATTTTTTAAAATTTATTTTTAAATTTTGGATGCAATTTCTTATTATTTTCAACAGTTAATGTTTCTACTACGTAATGGTGCAGCTCGTTTCTTCGAGTGTTCTAAAGCCTGCAAAGTTTGTTTCTGTTTCGTAGTTGTAACTTGCTAACTAAGTAAAACGATTTTAGTAGTAATGCAGGGAGCAAAGAAGATGCAAAAAGTCTATCTTTTTCTCTCATTCTTCTAGTTGGCCATTTCCCAAAGCCTGCAAAGTTTGTTTCTGTTTCTTAGTTGTAACTTGGCAGATAAGTATTTTCTGTATTTACATTTTCTTTGCAGGCATTGGAAAAGGGAAAGTATGAGCAGTCGCTTGATACTGTGAGGCGCTTCATTGCTATTTCAGAGAAGGAATTAGAACTCTATTACAGGCATTGTGCTCTGTATGGTGATCCGAATGATCGGAATCCCATTTCAATCCTTGACGGTCCCAAAAGAGCCATGAAAAGCGCAAAAAAGTTTGCGACTGGTAATCAAACACTTGATTCTTCCAGTGTTTCCTCATCATCAGGTATGTCGTCCCCCCATATTGATTCCAGTGACCAAGAATTATCCACATCCGGGGAGGATTTTGATGATGAAGATTTATACATGAGCCAACATCATTCTGAAACCAACGGTGACTCGGATCCCAGTGACGAATAAAGGGGAGCTCTTTCAAATGTTTGGGTCCATCGTCAATGGACTCTGGAGTCTGGAGAGGGTAAAGATTCCAATTATGAGATTTTTGGGTAAATTGTATGACTGGGTCATTAACTTATTTCAGTTTCTATCTTTGTTCTTGGTAATCATGTATATAATTTTTGTAATCAATATTAAAATAGAACCAAAACATCAAAAGAACATCATTTTAGTTTGCAATAACAGGTAATATATATGTATAGTATATACACTATATACACATTATTCATATAGGGCATTAAATTAATGCAAATGATGTTTTTTAAATATACAAAAACAAAATCAAAATGCTAAAACACTAATGCTGTATGTAGCTTATATGCTATCTACTATATGTCATTTTCAAAAGGTTTAAACTTAGGGTTCTGGGTCTATTTGGCCTTTCATGGGTGATGTTTTCGTTTCTTCGTGCATTGTTTACTTGTTGGCTGGGTGATGTGGGGTGGCATTCGGAGGTGTAGCGGGTTGTATCTCATTACATTCTTTAGAGTATTTAGCGGGAGAGGAAGGTGTGTGTGTTTGATGATCGGGAGAGATCAGCTGCTGAGCTTTATTATATTTTTTATTATTATTTGGGCGGTTGGTTGTATGCTTTGGGCGGTTTTCGTTTTTCTTCTATTTGGGATGTTGTAAATGTTTATTTTTTTTATTTGGTTATTGTCTTGGTGTTGTACTTTCGTATTTCACGCATTTCTTGTATGCGATCTTTCATTTAATAAATTTATCTTAGGATGGGAATGACACCATATCTATATATAGATTTAAAATAGAGGATAATTTGCTGCCACCACATCTTTCTATAGATTTAATGGTGATAATTTTTTTAAACCTTGATAATTACTATATTTATTTTAATTATTATATAATATTAAAGTATTTATTAATATTTTTGGATCATATAGTATAACATAGAACAAATGATAAAATGAATTCTAAAAAATAAAAAATAAAACTAAAATATTATATAAAATATTTATTTATATTTCGTTATCCAATAAAAATGTAATTTAACTTTCTAATACTATAGCATTGTTCCATTATAATTTTATTACTTTTAAATAATCCCTAGTGTATGTATAAAAACTTGTTATAACATGTTTTATTTCTTTTTTTTTTCGGACACTTTTTTGTGACCTGAGTCTTTTTTAAAATATTATATTTTTATATGTAGTATTTAGTTTTTTTGGGTGTTAAATTTAATGTTTGCTTAATTGTTATTTTTTGAAAGTTTTTTTTTTAAATCTTTCTAATTATTATCTGAGTCTTTATTGTTTTCTTAACTTAACTCCAGTGTTATGTTTGTATTGTATGTTATTGAGCATTTAAAAATCTTTTGAAAATTTTATTCATTAATTATTTGGATTACTTTGTTGATATGTCTTAATTTTTTAAATTAGTTGAAAAAATTTGTTTTATAAAATATTTTTTAATTATAATATTTTACGTAATTAGAACTTGTTATGTATTTTTTTATTACGTTTGTGGTATTTTCATATTTTTTGTTGTATTATTTTTTATTTTTAGTTGTTTTGCTGATGTGATTTTATTTTTAAAATTATTTTATTATTAAATCAATATTATTTGATGAGAATCTTGTAGGAAAGCTAAAGTTATACGTAATTTCTTCCTTTTTTCTTTAATTGATTATTTATTTTAAAAATATGTTTTATTATTTTTGAATAGTTGGCCTTTTTATTCTTTCTTAAATAAATTTTATTTAATTAGAGTATTTAATATATAAAAAATTCATATTGACAATTTTTTTTTGATTTATATGGTAAAATAAACTTATATTCGTGTGTGTGGGTATAAAATATTTTGGTTTTACTTTCACTCGAACAACATTTGGCTTTGAAGCACAATTGCTACCTTCCCTTTTTGTTTAAATGTATGACCCATATTGATTCTATGTTTGAACATTTTATTTCTTTATTTTAAGCTTATATATTGCGGGATACAAAATGACCGATAAATCTTCATGATTTCTTTGATGAACGTATTTGAGCAAGATTGATGGTATGCATAGTGACCTTCATGCTTGGCAGCTTTCAAGGAGTTGAAGGTTACAATCTCTTTAGCCCCATTTTAAAGTTTTTAGCATCATAATCTCCTTTTTCTAAGAACTTGAGTGTGAAATTTCAGATATTAAGGGCATGTTTGTTTGACGTTTTCGTTTTCAAAGTAATAAATTGTTTTAAGATAAAAAACATAAAACTGAAAACAATAAAATGTTATTTTCATTCTTTAAGGCATAAAAAATGAAAACAAGTTTTTGTTGTTTTCAATTTTCAATTTTTTTACCCAAAAACAGCTATTACATTTTAAAAACGAAAACAAAAAACACCTCAACCAAACATGCCCTAAGTTTCACCGTCTGTTGATTTTGTAAGTTCTAGGTTGTTTTTGAATTTGAAAGGGTATTTTTGTATCTTGAGGTATTATGGGCTTTTCACAACCCTAAATATCAAAAATAAACCTTTAATTTAATTAGAGCATTTTCGGCCACGCTCTCCATGTATTTTCTTTATTTTAGCAAAAAAATATTTTAAAGAACTACTGTTATATCACTTATTTCAATCATGCCCCTTTATTTTAAGTAAGTATAAAATATTTTATTATTGTTTAAAATTTAACAATTATTTTAACAATAGGGTGTGGCCCTAGATGCTTATCTTATTGTTATGATTACATGTACTGTATTAACCCGTAGGTGGTTCGATACTGGTCTAGGGTTGCCTAGCACACTTTGGGCATCCCTCTCCTTAATTGTGATTACTGGTTGGATTGATATTGATAGGCTGTTTTCGTGATTACTGACTACGTATGCATCTTGTACGTGACATGTAATTCTAGGAGGCTTGCACTTGTTTGTGGGTTGAGTTTTATCCCTACTGAATCGCTACCCCCTTCAATTTTGCGGGTGCAAAGGATTCTTTTTGGTAGGCAGTGGCATACCATTCGGTGCCCTTTGTACTTCCACGCATGAGAGGAACCTTGTGTTTTCATGTTATATGTATTGTTCTGTGTTGGACTAGACTTGTAGGCAGGTAGTCTTGGCTTGAGAATTTCTGTATGTGTGTGTCTGTGTGCATAAGCATAGGATGTATTTGTTTTCCAATTCGGACTTTGTGTGGTGTGTGGTGCCCAATTCGACCCTTTACTATCGTTGTGACTCGTGTAACCTATTGTGCTCTTGCTGGCATTTGGGTTGTGAGATTCATTTGTATTGCCCATATGAGCTTTCAAGGTTACTAATCTTATTGTTGGACAACATCTGAATTCTAATGAAGTCCTTGCATAGACGACTGGAAGAAAATTTCTAACTTACCAGTCCTCTCATAAAAAGCAGGAGATGGTTACGGAAGCAGATGATAGTCCGAGAAGGGCTCTCAAGCAAATAGAAGGCTGATGATCAAGCTAATAGAATGATGGCATTCAATGTTGGCGATGGAGTCTTGTTGCACTGACTCAACTGTGGATGAAAATCAACAACAAAACTGTATCGCGCGCGGTCTCTAATACCCAAATGTAATGGACCATTTAAGTTGGAGTCACCCAATATTCATAGAATGTTAACTTCACAGAAAAGGTACTTAGAATCATAGTTATATTTCGTTCCATTCCACTTGAAACGCAAAAAAAAAAAAAAAAAAAAGTTCGGTACGAAGCACTCTGATGTTCCATTTCAGTTATTTTTGTTGACCTCTTACGGGTGTTTCGGTCTGTTTTAGCCGTTACCATTGTTACAGCTGAATCACTTTTTCTGGTTTCCGGCCAGCCTTGTCGTCACTGTTGCGGCTCAAAAATTTCCAATCCTCCGGTCGGTCTGGTCGGACTTCACTTGTAGTCTGTTGGTCGAAATTCTTATCACTCAAATATCAGATTTTGTGTTTTTTTTTTTTTTTGTTTTTGCCAAATCTTAGTTTGTGGACTTGTGGTTGTGAATTTGATGACTTGTGAATATGATAATGGGATTACGAGAGACTGCTCAAATTTTGATGTCTTTCACGACCCAATACTGTCTAACTAAAAAACTAAAAAGTTTAAAGCAAAATCAAAATGTTAAAAAAAATAAATTCAACACCCACTCCCATAAGTATAATTCTTACATCAATTAAATTAATAAAATCTAATTTGAAATATGGGATTAGGGCCGCTGTTTACGGTCAGTCACGATTCACGTGTGTTGATGGCTGCTGGAGAGGCGAGGTGGAGCGAGAGCAACAAGTACAACTGATGGGGAGGGAGCAGCGGCGACGCGATATAGCACTGGTTGGGGGACGAAGAGAGAAGGAGAGACCGGGGGAGAGTTACAATAATCTGCTCGGAGAAGACAAAATCGAATGGATAAGAAGAAGAATAAGATGTTGCATGCATCCGGTGGGAGAGTCTTCATCGATTTCGTCCACCGATTGAAGCTAGCGAAAGACGACGCTCTGACGCAAGCAATGTTTTTTTAAAAAATAAAATAAAATTAAGAGGCGTAAAATTAAAATGACGTGTGAAATGCCCCCTCGATGCTGGTCGCCCTTCTCCCTCCGAGTGCAACATTGCATTTGCATGTGATGATGGCAAATATATAAAATAAATAAATAATATATAGTACTCACACACACATTTCTAGTTAGCATTTATATTTTATTTATTTGTTTACAATTAACTTTTTAAAATAATCAATATGTATATTATTTTAATAACATATATTTTTACTTTTTACTTTTTTAGTATTTTTATTTTAATTATTTATTAATTAAAATAATAATTTTAAATTATTTATTTATTCTTTTATTTTATTTTTTTTATAAATATATGAGAAATATGGTAAGAAAAAAATATAATATTTTAGAGAATAAAGAGTAACCAATAAATTAAATTTGAATAATTAATATTTACTTTATTAAAACTGAGAAGGTATGAAGTGGAATTATATAGAACTTTTTTTATTTATAGAATATTGTTTATAACTATTTTCGAAGGTATAAATTATAGTTGGAAGGTAGGAAAAAATTTTTAATAAGAGAAAAGTCCCCGGGAGAGAGGCTTGGACGGAAGGAGACGAAAGAAAGGAAAATGGGAAATAATATATGCTTAATAATAATTAATGTACTTTTTTGATATTGTTTGACTGAATCACTGAGACTACATTTGAAAAATAAATAATGGTATTTTTAGGCACGGGTTTGGTACAGGTAATTATGATCTTTTCGTTAAAACTCACACATTTTAATTTCTTCGACAACATTGTGGTTTAAATTTGGCTACCAATGCCCCCAACAAGGCAGTTCAACTGGTAAAGGTGTGACTACATGTAGACATGTATTTCATTCTGGTCGCATGTGGTGCATTTGCGTAAGTCTTTGGCGACTTTCTTTTGTTGATCCCACTATCACGGCAGATGCACAACATAGTTTGTCTTACCTGCGTATACCTCAACGTGGCTATTCATGGCTGTTCATTAGTGCTCTCGGTGACTACTCACGCTTTTCATAATACGACGACGTTTACAAGACGCAGTTACATAAGCCGGTAACTTGCTGTCTGTCTTGTGCCTTTGGGGCCTGGGCCGTGGGAAAGGGTCCTGTCATGTATGTCCCAACCCCCTACATTTCGCAAATGAACAGTTAATTTCGGACTTTTCTTGCTCTCGTCAGCGAGTCCTCTCTCGTTGCCTGTGGAATCCCTCTATTTTGCCAGATAGCATCCCATTTTCTCGAGGAAACCCCAAATTTCTCAGGTGGGTTGCGTAGTTTCTTGCTGATTACCAATTTAGTTTAATGTTCTAGCTTATTTAAGTTTAATCACGCATAAGAGGGTCGCATGTTGGCAATGGTTGGTTGGAATTTAGGGATTCGAAGTACTGATGTCGGAAAACCTTATGCTGCATCTATGTAATTATGACAACGATTTTAACATTCTTGTTTGTCCTTACTGGCTAATGGGTCTTGTTGGAAAATTGATTTTGTCTTATTTTCTACGCGTTTTGATGTTCGAGAATTGAGAGAAGAGGATGAACTTTATTGGGTTAGTCTCCCCATTTGTCTGATCTTCCTCCTTGGGGCGTTTGGGCCACACTAGTAATATTGCCATGCGAGTATATAGTGACTTTTTGTCCAAATTTTTCGTGTTTCGTGATCGTTTAGATTTGGGGTTGTGTAGCTGTTGCATGTGGTTCAATCTATTTTTGGCACTGGTTTGTGTTCATCAAGATCAGCTTATTTAGTTCCCAATAAAATGTTCCATTTGTATTCGTAGTATCTGTACAGATTATTCGTATTTGATGGCTGTTATGGTGCTGCTCCCAGTTATTTTGGCGGAGTGATTAATTTTTTCATCTGTAATTTTTTTATAGGGTTTCTGAAAGCATGCCTCCCCTTCAAACTGCTTTACCTACTGAACTCGCTGACAATGTGATCAGGGTTAGTACCCTTTTATGATGCTTTACTCTGATGGATTATGTTTTCCTAATTATTTACTGTGGTTTGGATGTTTTCATGGAATAAGTTCAAAGGGGCGGCTCTACATGTTGTGCAGGGTGTGCAGCTGCACACATTCAATTTTAAAATAAAAATCAAAACAAAAAATATTATAATTATATAGATATTTTTGACAAATAAAATAAAATAAAATGAACCCTCAAATAATTTTTTTGAACATGAATACCCTGACAAAATTTATTGGAACTGCCCTTGCAAGTACATTTTAGTTAACAATAAATAACGTTTTCTTCCATTCCTGATACATGCCTTTATTGTAGCTTTATCGTGAATGCCTTCAAGAGCTAAATTTATCGGTCATAAGGTATGCAAAATATGCAGAATATCTTTCTCGCTCCCTCTCTTTGGGCTTCCTCATTTTTTTTAATGATTGTCTTGATAACAAGGAGGCAAGGGAAATGCATGATACATATATGCTAGAGTTTCTTAATTCTTTTTTATCCCTTGAATTTTATGTTCAATTCATTTGACAACTGTCATAACGCAGAAAAGTTGTTCTTGGATCTATCCTGGATGCTTTGTACTTTCCTAAGCTTTTTTTTTTTTTTTTTTTTTCATCGGATTACAAAATTACAATCATAGTTGCCATTGTAAGGATTCAATGCTGTTGTACTGTATTTCTGCAGACCCTGGGTTCCATATTATCAAAAGAATTAAAATGAGAAGACAATCTAGAAGTGACAGTGTAAATATTGATACTTTCAGCATGGAATGATATTTAATTAATTCTAGTGTAATATTTCAGAATTGAAAATTTGAAATATAGGAGGGAAATGGAGATCTTAAACATTATGTCGCAAGAAAATACATGCTTTGTAATGGAAGCTCTATGGTGAAATCATATTTTTAAACTTGAAGAAACATTTATGCTTTATGAAAAAAAAAATCATGTTACTTTAAATTTGTCAGTTTTGTAGGAAACATTATTGTCTGGAAAGATGTAATTGACTCGGTGTTAATTTTCTTTTAATACGCAGCAACATAATACAGAACTTGTTGTTGCTATGGTGAGGAAGCAGTTTAAGAAAAACATGCACGAGAAAGATCCAGAGAAGATTCAACAGTTCAAGGATGAGTGAGTTTGTGTTATTCTTTTTCTCTTGCATATATCTTCATGTCTCGGGGAGAATGCAATGATGTTATTTTGCTACAATTTACTGGGAATGTATTTAACTGGCCTTCAATTGGATACACTCTGATATAGTTCTTGTTTCTCTGTTGTTTCTTTTTCCATATACACTGTCGATCCTTGTAACCCAAATGGAATTCTTCATTCCATAAGCCCACGTAAGGCCAAAAACCTTGTTCCCCTATTCTAAAATATTATTGTTACTTGCGTGGGTATGCGGCTGCTTCTTTTTTGTTGAGTTTGATGGTTTTCTTGTGTGGCTGGAGGCCTTATAAAATCCAGTGTTTCTTATTTTTCCAAAATAAACAAACCAAAAGCGTATCTTCCATAAGCATGGGTGTGCAAGCTGTTTCTTATTATTTTTGTATTCTGATTTTGCAGTGCGGCTAGAGGACTTATTAATCACATTTTGTTTGAGTCTGAGAAGTTGACTGGTCGTAAATTCAGCCGAAGCTCTTGATTCTGTTCGCGGTCGGTTTTTGAGTTCTGGTGTGAACAGTTTGTTTCCTACATTTTTCAAGTTTAGATTTTGTTGGCACAGAAGTTATGCTTGTTAATCACTGGGAAACCTTCTCACATTATTATTATTTGGTTCCTTTGCATCTCTTTGCAATTTCAAAACAATTATTACATGTTATCTGTATTGTCTTGAGAAAGCGAGTCGGACAATAACATTATAATTTGGTCTGTACGATGCAAATAAAACACAGTAAACGCATGTATGGCTGACGGCAGACCATTCTTCTTCGGCCGTCGAAGGAATAGTTGTAGCATCGTTGGTTTAATTGTTTTGATAAACATTGGCACCCAACATTAATGTTTTGTTGATTTAAACATTGGCACCCACCATTATGTTTTGTTTTCCCGGCTGGTTCGAGGTTTCCCCACGTAACATATTTTCCACGTAACATACATAGTTTCACAAAGACGACTTAGCCAACATGAACGGCTTTAAAATAGTGTTCTATACTCGAAACAACTCGTGTTTGCACCATTTTTGGCAAATATAACTTCAAAAACATGGTTATGTATTTATTTATTGTTATTTTGTATTTAATAATTAAATTACTGTTCTTTTTTGTTTTTGTTTTTATTATTTTTTTTACTTGTTAATCACCTTATTTATTTATTTATTTATTATGGCAGTCATTTTTGTCTACCCAAATATAAATAATTTTCCATATTGTGGTGCTTATTCAATATAATTAGTTTTCATGCAAAAACACAATAAATGAAGACATTAAAATGCAGAACATATTGTACAATTGTCATAGGAGGGCTGGGCTGTCCGCTCACCCCCTCACCCCCTCACCACGCCGCTCTCATCCGATATAAATTACTCCCCTCAATAAGAAAACTCACTCGTCACTCATGATTAATGGTCATGGCTTTGAAGTTATTAAAGCATAGTGGAATGCACCCAGAGAAGTTGTCATGAGCAAGGATTAGTACTTCAGGGATGTCAGATCACATAGTTGATTGGAAATTTCGCCAAAAAAACTGTTCAGTTTCAAGTTAAGAACGACCATGGCAGCAAGCCTTTCCCCCTCCAAGATGGTATGATCCCCGATAAATCATTTTTAGCAAGGTCTGAGATGTGTAGTTTTCTAAAGTAGGCAATTCTCCTTGCACAAGATTTGATATGCAAGGTAGGAAGCCACTAACTAAGTTTATTGAAAACAACAACAAAATCGATGATTGTATTATATGGAGAAATTAACTACATTAGGGATATCAAGATTGGTTTTTCAATTTCCATTGGGTTTATGTTATTTTGAAAGTAGCGGTGGCAATAAATGTATATTTTGTTATTATTTAATGTCTACACTATGGCCACATAAGAAAAATATGGAGTGTTATAAATAGTGAACGTATGACAACAAAAAACAAACTGTAAACATGGTTGGAAATTGAAGAAAGTTCGAGCGTGAATAAATGATTCATGTCAATGATTAAATATTATTTTATCATTGCATATATATATATATATATATAGAGAGAGAGAGAGAGAGAGAGAGAGAGAGTGCACCAACTTCAAGAAATACAAAATATTGATTTCAATCTTCCAATACAAATTTATAGTGACATTATTATTCAAAACTACAAATTTTTGTCTAATAGGCGTTCTTAGCTAGAACAATGATCCTTTGCCATATGTTATCAATTGATCTAAAGTATGCATGTCTCCAAGACTTTTTGAATAACAAAGGTGTCCATACAAACCAAAATCCAACAATGAAACCAATAATCATGCTCACATAAAACCATTCCACTTCCCCCCTTGCCCCTTTATTTCCTTGTTCAAATTTATCCTCGACCAATGCACCACCACAAATGTCATTTAACGGAGGCCCACAAAGTTGGTTTCCAGAAAAACTAGAAGCAATTAGGCTTTGAAGTTGAGTGCTCAATGGAATCTTCCCCGCCAATTTATTGTTGGATACATTGAAATGATTTATGAATGTTAAACTAGAAATGCTAGTAGGAATCATACCAAATAGTTGGTTTGTGGAAAAATCAATAGATTCTAGCATTTTCATCACCCCTATTGTCTCTGGAATTCGACCAGTCAAACGATTATAGGACAAATTCAAAGATTGCAAGCCTATGAGACTTGTTAATTTATTTGGAATATCTCCAGATAAGAAATTGTTTGAAAGGTCCAAATTCGTCACCAAGCCAAGATTTCTACTATATTGATCAATCCTGTCCTTCATGGCAATATATGCATGATCCAAAAGGCCCCACTTATCATCAACCCCCACAAGGTTCGTAATAATTGTTAAAGGAATTAGAATCTTACTTGAATTTTGAACAATGGTCATGGCAGTAAGGTTATTGAAGCATGTAGGAATGCTTCCGGAGAGATTGTTATGAGCGACGACTAGTATTTGTAGGGATGCAAGGGCACATAGTTGATGGGGAATTTTCCCAAAAAATTTGTTTGTGCCCAAGTTAAGAAGTTTCAGGGAAGGAAGCCATTCCCCTATCCAAGATGGTATGCTCCCCGAAAAATCATTTTCAGCAAGGTCCATGATAACTAGAGATGTACAGTTTCTTAGAGAAGTGGGCAATTTTCCTTGGAAGTGATTGTTGCGCAAGTATAATGAGTGGAGATGAGCTAAAGATTGGATGGAGCTTGGAATCTGACCTGTGAACTCATTGTATTCAAAATTTATGAAGACCAATGATCTCCAGTTCATCAAACAATCAGAAATTTTCCCTGATATATTATTTTTCCCAAGATCGAGATGCTCCAAACGGTTTTGCTCACTTGGTTTGTGGCATAGTAAGTGAGAAATGGATCCAGAAAATTGATTGTTAGATAAATGTAATCTCACTACACCGGGTGATATGGGGGGTAACGAGCCACTAAGTCGATTGGAACTAAGGTCAATGACTGTATTGACTAGAAAAAATTTACTGATAGCTCCACGGATTTGATTGTGAGAGAGGTTATAGTAATAGCAATTGGGAGAAGACTTTTGAAACCAGCCGGGGATGGTGCTTGATATTCCTACACCAGACAACCGTAACAAATGTAAGTGCTTTTGTGATTGAAGCCACTGGGGAAATCGAGGGCCAATCTGCCATGAATCTAGATCCAGATACCAAAGTTGAAAAGGAGGAACCCATTTTGGACCGACTTTCAAACTCAGCTTGTTTCTTGATGCAGATAACTCTATTAGCTCGGTGAGGTTGGAAAAGTGAGCTTGCGTGACATCCCCCATCAATTGGTTGTCAAAAATAGACAGGGTCCGAAGTCTAGTGAGCTGTCCGAGTGATTCTGGAAGAGTTCCGTTGAGTTGATTGTTGCTAAAAAATACGTATTCTAGTGACGACAATCTTCCAATGGACTCTGGGATGGGACCATGCAATGAATTTGAATAAAGGGAGAGGAAGGTCAAATAATTAGATTGAGCAGCTAGCTTATCAACGAGGTTGTCAAATTTTCCAGTAAGCTGGGTTTCGCCCAGACTCAACGCGACCAATCCGGGTAGAAGGCAACCGGATAAACTCATGAAAGCTTCGAAGCCCTCCCGGCCTAATTTTATCCCTGACAAAGCAAGTTCCCTCAAGCTGCAAAGATTTCCCAAAGATTTAATCAGCACGTGCCCTACCCCTTCAAGCTTGGAATTGTTGCTTAGGTTGAGGATGTAGAGGGCAGTCATGTTTTCGATGCCTTCTAGAATGACGCCCTCCAGCGAATTCCATGAAAGATCGAGGACTTGGAGTTTATTAAGATGAAACAGCCATTCGGGGATGCTTGAATTGAAGCTGTTATGGGACAGATCAAGGGTGGTAAGAGCAGTTAAGTTGCCAAGGCCCACTGGGATTGGACCAGATAAACTGTTGGAGGAAAGGTGGAGGCTGGAGAGGGCAGTCATGTTTCCGATGCCTTCTGGAATGACGCCATCCAGCGAATTCGATGCAAGATCGAGGACTCGGAGTTTATGAAGATGAAACAGGGATTCAGGGATGCTTGAATTGAAACGGTTATCGGACAGATCAAGGGTGGTAAGACGAGTTAAGTTGCCAAGGCCCACTGGGATTGGACCAGATAAACTGTTATCGTAAAGATCAAGTACGGAAAGATGTGAAAAGTTACGGACGAGTGTGGTGGGAATTGTGAGAGCACTACGGATGTGGCAATATGACAGGTGTAGTTGTTTTAAGGAGGGCAGTGTGTTGGTTGCCTGCAACCAATCCCTTGCCTCGCTCAGATCTACACTACTCAAATCCAGGTATTGGAGTTTAGACAAACCTGTAACCCACCCGAGGCTATCGCTCCTTAGTTTAGACAACCCTGTAACCCATCCAAGATCCAGTGAGTGCAAATTGGAGAGATTTCCAAGCTGTTGAGGAATCAATCCCACGAACCCTCCGTAAGAGAGGTTGAGGTATGTCAAGCTTTGAAGTGAACCCAGGAAACAGGGGATTGGAATCCCTCCGAAGTTGTTGGAGCTGAGATCCAAATGGGCGAGGTGCTTTAAATCCAGGAGAGAAGGACTGAGGTTACCTCCCAACTTTACCTTCTCTGTTTCGCAACCAATAATAGAACAGCCGAGGCGGAGCTGAAGAACGTGGCCGGTGGAATTGTGGCAGACAACGCCACGCCAATGGCAGCAGTCCACGCCATCCTCCACCCAAGACCAGGAGGAGAGTATGTCGGAGGGGTCGGTGAGGTGACTCTTGAATTTCAGAAGGGCTTCCCTCTCCCTGGGAATGCACAGCCCATCAACAGACACGAACATTAAAAGTAATGGGTACGCAGTCATTAAACAAATGGCCCAGAAAAGAAGGAGGCGGCCACCATCACCACTCCCAAGCCCGAGGCCGATGCTCGTCATGATTAATGTAAAAGCTGCTGGTGTATATGTTATGACACGGACGATCGGCCTTATTATTTATAGCCCTGCGGACAGGACGGGATGGTCGTCTTATTATTTTATAACCCCTAACTCCATGGAAAATGCTTTTTTTTTTTTTTTTTTTTTTTTGCGGAAAGATGCTGGTCTATATGTTATAACTTATTATTTTAGATAGTTAATACTATTATAAAATTACTAAATATTATTTTTAAAAATAATTTTTCAAATTTAAAAATTCGAATTGAATCACTTTTAGTTTTAATTTTTATTCGAGTGTTTTCCTAATTTATGCTAAAGGGTTTATATATTATATATATTTTTTGTTGTACATGCATGTTTTGGTGGATACCCTTGAATTGGCCTAGATTTATTTGTATTATTATTATAAATTTTTGCTTTCTTTTGATAACCTTGAAATTTGATATTCACATTAAATTGATTTCTTATCTTGGTTTTTATATATATATATAATATTGTATTTCATGCACAAAATCGATTAGTTCAATTTAATTGGGTGAATTGAAATACAAACCTTCCAGCTAATTACTAATATTTAGAGGATATATCATTCGGGTGTCATCTAAGTCACAAATTAAAGCTTGTAAAGAGCAGTGATTGTCCCTTATTTGCAAACTATATACCTAAACTTTTATAAAAACAAATTAAACGATACACTTGTCGAAAATTGATGCATATTAATAACATATATACACATTTAATGAATATATAACTATAGGTGCCTATTGCTGGTTTGGGTCTGAATTGAGTATCTTGCGGCTAATTGGGTCAATGAGTCATTCTGCCAGTTTAAATTACTCATTTGACTGAGGTTGTACTTGCTTTAGTTAAACGAGGCTTATGTGTAGTAAGTGTCGTCTTATCTGCTCAATTTTAGTTGTGTGGTTATGGGTGAAGCCGTGTGACGTTAATGTTTGACCAAGTGACCTTAAATTTTGTGGTTTAAGTGGCTTGTAACTCACAAAACTCTTGCAAGATAATTCCTCCCCTATATTGTGTAATTTTCCTTCTACTTTTTTGTCATAAAAGGAGAGATTTGTACATGAAAAATAATTTTTAACCAAATTAATTAATCGACATCCGAGTATTATAATCTCACATGCAGAAAATTTAGTATAAAAAAATTAAAATATTATTTACGACTCATATGTTCTAAAAACATAAAGCAATAAATTGGTTGGAGCCTTGGAGGTATTGTGCGGGGTTCGCGATACAGGGCGACCCAAAGAGCCGTAGGCGTTGGGTTGGTTTACGTCCTATAACACAAGACACGACCCTGACCCTATCTGAAGTTATTGCCACGAAGCAACTCAACGTGAAAATGAGTCAAACGTATAAATGTGATTACTGGTTGGTCTATGGGTCTATTGTCCAATTATTTTCAAAGATTATGCCTTTGTGGAAACGGCAACACATGGCCTTCGTGGAAACGGCAACACATCGCCTTCGTGGAAACGGCAAAGATACGTTTGGGTTGCTAAGCACCGTAATTGTTGGGTTGCTTTCTTTATTATTATTATTGTTTACATTTATTAAAGCAATCCTTCTAGGCATATATGTATTGTGGAGGGATGTTTACACCTATATAATTGATTAACACGTTCACTTGTGAAATATTTATATTATTAAATTATAAATTAACTAAGTAATCCTTATAAAAAAAAAAAAATCAGTTTACCCACAACGTAAAACAGGTTTGATTGCATAGTAAAATTAACGTGTCATTGGATTAATTTAAGTCTTATTTCTAGAATCAAAATTCAAAAAAATTAAATTAAATTTGATTTCTTAGAATTTCAATTCTAGAAATAAGGTTTCGTCTTGAACTAAAATCTTATTTTACTGAAGTTGAGAGAAATCAAATTTAACTTTCTCTTTATCATCTTCTATACCTTCCATATCCCCTTTTTCGTTGTATTTTATCTCTCGCCTGCCGCCTAGGATTTTACCTTCAATTATCAAATATTAAAATTAACCTTTTCTTATCATAAATTACGTGTTAGAATATCAATTCGTCCTATTAGTAAAAAACCATGGACTTGGCATGGAAAGGGAGGGTGGGGGGTGGGGTCGTAATGATGGGTCGCAGGGGTGGAAGAAGAAAAAGCCGGTGATGAATGTGCAGGAGACGTTGATGATGGATTTATTGAATGAGTGTGTTAATCAGAAATAATTGGTTGAATGTATTAATCGGGAAGTATAAATTTTCTACAAAATTAAATTATTATTTATAAATAAATTTTGTAAGGGGGATATGTTAATTAAGGGGAGTGTCAACATTCCTCCCCATATGTATTTGCTACCCAGGAGACAAGAATTGAGTTGCGCTCAGTTATGGGTCAACGACGTATTATATGCCATCATTGCCCTGGGTCTAGGCCAGAGTGTAAATGGGAGAAAATTGCGTCGTTCAATTTCCACCATTGCAATATGAAATGTAATAATCTTGTCGGACTAGAAACTTGATATTGATCCTAGAATGAGTTCATCAAGATGTTGCTGTATTTACCAAGCTCACAAAATGTTGTTTCTATTTTGTATGTGTTCTAGTTTCCACAAGTGTACAAATCTTATAAAGTAATAAAGTGTACTTCTAAGTCTAAATATCAAACCAAGAAAAGGTGTTAAAGAATAAAAGTTTCTTCCCGAATTCATTGGTTTCATTAAAAAAGTGAATTTGTAAAGTTGAAATTGTGAATTTTATAAAAGTATAATTAACTAAGCTAACTTTGAGTAATCTTAGGAGAGAATTTGAGAATTGGACTTCAATTGATGTTCTTCATTTATTCCAATTTCTAATTAATGTTAACTTAAATTTTCATGTTTATTTAAAACCCAACACTTATGCATGAACTAGCCTTTTTCGAGTGATCTAGTCATGTGTGAACCATAGCTTAGGAAATGAGCAACCCATTAAATGCTTAAGTTGTTTGAGTGTATATTGACATCACACCGATTTTAACTAGGTTACAAGAGAGTGATACTAGCTTTCGTAAATTATATTCTTCTTAAGTCAATTCTCCTAACTACTTGATTACCAACTTCATCTTTTGATCCATGATTGATAAACCTTTAACAAGAATTAAGGTGGTCAAACCTAATTCTAGCTATACAAAATTTAAGAGAACTGATAAATAAAAATAAAGAATTTAAATAAATATACCATAGAAATTGAAATTACAAATATATATACATCAACATCTATCCTCCCCCCTTGGAGGTTTAAGCGATCATAGTGCAAAAGAGTACAAACGTCCTTGCAATTGACATTCCAAAACACTCTCTATCTCTCCTTACTCGATGCCTCACTGTTTCCACGGTCCTTTCCTTTTGTTTTCGTCCAAAAAGACCTATAACCGTCACTAACTACCCAATAACCGTTCCCACTAACTTTTTTATTACATTTTCCTCTCAAAATATATAAATAAGAGTCGTTTGATCCATTGAGCAGCAGTTGGTTTGTTAAGAAATCGTGTTGTGGTCGATCAAATTGGTTGACTGAAATTTCAGTTGATCACTTTCAACTTTTTAGTTGACAAAAAATCTGAGACTGTGGTTAATTAAATTGGTCAATCAAAACTTATTGGTCGTTCTCTGCAATTTTAATTGACCACCTTCTGCTGTTTGATTGTCTTTGTTGTTCATTCTCTACTTCTTTCTTTGAACCTTGTGTATGACCTATTCTTCATAAAAAACATCACCAATAACACAAAAGTTCTACAATTGCTATGTTAGAGGGTTAGTTTAATATTCAATCAAATTATATCAAAATAGGAATTAGAACATATTAATTTCTTACATAATTTCCCATATTTTGATATCTAAATAGAGTCCAATGAACCCCTCAACAGTATGATAGGTAAATATTTGGTATGAACTCACCAAGAAAAATTTATTCAATTATTTGAGATTAAGCTTTTTATATAATTATTGTACATTATGTATTATTAATCTTGTTTTGATATATAAAATATATTTATGCGACATATTAACTTATGAATATCATAAGAATAATCAGATTGTTTTTTTTTTAATTTATACTGAATTAATTTATAAAAAATATATAAATAAATTTTCTAGCTGTTTCTATTACGCCAATGTCCCAATTATTTTATGCTACATATTAACATATGAATATCATAAGAATAAACAGGTCATGTTGTGGGTATCCATGTTGGTGTTTTTTGTTTTGCAAAAATTATTCATATAAAGAAAGAGAAACGTGAAGTTTCTTCGAGGTGATTGTTCCATCCCTCAACAATTAGTCGAGTGGTGTGAAGAGAACAAAAAAAGGGAGAAGGATCAATTGCGCAAGAGATGATACTAAAATTAAAGAAATGCAAAATACTGATTTTGATCTAGAAATGCAACTTTACAGTAATATTTGTTATTTCAAAATACTTACCTAACGGGTACTAAAATGAAACAAGGATGTTGAAGAAAGTACAATTTTATAATAGAATTACAATATGTCGATCTGTTTTGTTGCCTGCAATTATAGCTAATGAAAAGCAAAATAGGTAAGTAAATAACTAAGAATTATTGACTCCGATTTTGTGCAATCTTCTTTAGTACTCCCACTCCTTGATCGTTCCACGACTACACGCTGGTATAGAGCATAATGCATCCCATTCGTCTCAAAGGCTTTTAACTCACAGTCATGCTGCCTCGTGCACATTCATGAATTTCATTCTCAATATGGAAAAGCTGAACTATATTCACCTGAGAGAAGCGTTCTGGGAGATCAAGCCACATTTGGGAGGCATTTTTGCAATGGATGACGCTGTTGGCAATTTCCTTCGACATTGACCCCAATAGCCATGTCTTGACCAAATCGTTGCAGCGCTTCCATTGCTGCAGTTCATTAAGCTCATCCTAATTACTTGTTCTTTGATTGACTGATTAACAAAGCCAATCTTATTTTTGACCGTTAAGGCCATATTGGGCATGGATTGAACCCATGTGTTGTAGTTATCTTCTACCAAAGCCTGCGGCCGGGACAAGAATTAACCCAGGTTGTTGGTCTGCATGATGAAGGTAGAGAGGATGGTTGGGGTTTTCCCGTTTTGGCTTCGAAGACATGCTTGTGTTGGACGTCGTGTTGTTGGTGTTGTCACCCATGGCTATACTTCTAGGATGATGTTTCTGTGCTAGGTTTATTCAGAACCTTGCTTTGATACCATAAAACGAAACAAGGACGTTGAAGAAGAGTACAATTTTATGATAGAATTATAATATGTCGATCTGATTTGTTGCCTGCAAGTATAGCTAATCAAAAGCGCAAAATAGGTAAGTAAGTAAGAATTAATTTACACTATTGACTCCTTTTGTGCAATCTTCTTTAACAGGAAGACATATCCCTTGCTACGTCCAATCAAGTGATCTGAAGTACACCTGCCCCTAAGACCTTATGAACAACAAAGGAGCCAATACAAACCAAAATCCAAAAATAAAACCTATGCTCATGCTCACATGGACCAATTCACTTCAACTTCTTTTTGTTTGCCTATTCCATTTCACCCTCTACGGATGAATTAATGACTGTAATTATCAATTAATGAAGGTTGTCAAGGACTAGTACTTGAAGGGAAAGAAATCTATGCAAGCTCATATGAAAAGAAATTGATATCACACTTGACTCCAATAAATCATTTTTAGCAAAGTCCATAATTAGAGATGTACAGTTTCTAACGAAGTTGGCAATTCTCCTTGCACAGGTGTAATGAGTAGAGGTCACCTAAATATTGGATGGAACTGGGAATCTGGCCTATTACCTCATCGTACTCAAATTTATGCGGAGCAACGATCACCAATCCATTCAACAATTATAAATTTCTTTTGATAAATTATTTTCTCACAGAAGCTTCCATTGATTTGGCTTAATTAATTTATGACATAGGAAGTGGCTTATTGATCTAGAAAATTGACTATTAAATAAATTTAATGCAACCACAAGAGTTGATATGTGCGCTAAGAGCATCCACAACAACTTTGATATTTTCATCCCTATTTTGGGATGAATAGTGAATAATTTACTTATTTTTCAAAAACATCAAACATCTCATTTCTCATTTCTATCTACATTTATTATTTAATTTATTTTATATTATTTCTCTATCCTCATTTTATTTATTATCACCAATCAAAAAGTTATAAGTATAATAACATATATTAAAAAATTATAATAATATATATAATAGTATTTAGGGATTAATAGTAAATCCCTAAATATAGGGATTTACTATTCATTCTCTATCCCTATATACTATTCTAGAGAACTTGATGTAAATGAGTTTTTGATAATTCTGTATATTTTTTCCTTAAATTATAGGAAAAGTTAGATTATAGGGAACCTACTGCGTATGCTCTAAGAGTACTCATAGTGGAATAGCCAAATATTTCAATAAATTTATCTACATGAAATAATATTAGCCAAAAATTTAACTCGGAATATGTGTTTTGATTAAAATTTTTATTAAATATTAAACTTCGAGGAATCGGATAGTCAAATTTTATACTAACTAGCCAAATTTAGCTAGCCGGTGCCTCAAAATTTGATATTTAATAAAATTTTTAGTCAAAACACAAATCTCGAGTTAAATTTGTAGCTAATATTACTCCATATATACAAACTTGTTGAAACATTTGAGTATTCCATTGTGAATGCTCTCACAAGCCACTAAGTTTATTGAAAATAAAATCAATGTTTGTATTATATGGAGAAATAAACTACATTGCTGATATCAAGATTGGTCTCTCAACTGCCACTGGCTTTAGGTTTTTTAGAAAGTAGTTGTTGCGACTGATGAGTCCATATTTTAGTATAAAAAGTGTATTTAATTTATGGATTAGAAAATGCAATGTCTCAAAAATGATTTGTAATGAAATGTAATGAAATTTATTCCATATACTTTTGTTGTTAGAAGCTTAATATATGTTCAAATATATACTTGGCTAAACCCAGTTTTGTTGTTTGAATGTTAGGCCAATATTAAAGTAATCCTGAAATGGATTGTTGAAAAGATGTAAAGAAAGTACATAGATATTTACAAGACACTAAGGATTACATGCTCATAGATAAAGTCCAACCATTTGAGGTGATTGAGTATTCAAATTCACACTATGCAAGTTATGTAGATTCAAGAAAATCTATATTTGGTTACATGTTCCTATTAGCTGGAGGAGTAGTTTTCATCGAAAAGTGAATAACAGTCTATTCTTGTTACTTCCACTACGGAAGCTGAAATTTTTGTATGCTTTGAGACCATTATTCACCCATTGTGGTTGTAGAACTTTATTTTAGGTGTAAATATTATTGATAGTATAGCTAAACCATGAGACTTTATTGTAATAATTCTATAGTTGTTTTATTTTCTAAGAACGACAAGTATTCTAAAGAAGCAAAACACATAGATTTGAAATACTTATAGTTAAAGAAAATATGCAAAAACATAAAGTGTTAATTGAGTATATTGGTACCGATTCGATGATAGTGGATCCATTGATTAAAAGATTACTACCGAAAACATTTATTGGTCAGGTTAAAAGTATAAGTGTGATAGATAAATTTTTGCTCGCATGATATTCAAATATGTATTTTTTTTATGACACTTGTAATTTTAATTAAAGTTATGTTTTTTGTTATTTATTTGTTACTCATGTGATGTTATATATAGTATTACTTTAGTGAAATAATAATTGTATTAGTTTTGTGATACATGTAATCCTTAATGCCTTGTAAATATCAAATAGAACAAGGATCTTTTGTCACAAGCTATCAAGTGATCTAAAACATGCCTTTGTCCAAAACTTTTTGGATAACATACGATGCCCAAACAAACCTCCCACAATGAAATTAATATCTATGCCCATATAAAACCATTCCACTACCACTCATTCCCCTCTATTTTCTAGTTCAATTTGATCATTTATTGATGAACAATTACAAATGTCATTCAATGGAAGCCCATAAAGTTGATTTCTAAAAAAACTAAAAGCATTTAAGCTTTGAAGTAGAGTGTTTAATGTAATCTTTCCTCCAAGTTATTATTAGATACGTTGACATGCTTGAAGGAATTACACAAATAGCGTGTTTATGGAAAAATCAATAAATTCTAATACCTCCATCACCCCCATTATCTTTGGAATTCAACCTGTCAAATGATTATTGGACAAATTTAAAGATTGGATTCAAAAGCTTGTAAGACATACATGTCATCAAGCTAATTAAGAATTGTAGTATATTAACCTGTCCTATTCTTCATTGAAATTGTAATATTGACCCAAATTTTTGTTTCCTTTTTTTCTTTATACCCATTATTTTTATATTATTTAATGGGGTAAAAGAGGTAATTGGAAACTATTTTGTAATACCCTATTTATAGGGCCCTAGGGCTATCGTTAGGGTTATGAGAACCATAAGCTGCATAGCCGTCCATTGTACTCCCACAAAATAGTGAATTTCTTCTCTCTCTGCCCGTGGTTTTTTCCCGTCTTGGGTTTTCCACGTAAATCTTGGTGTTCTTTCTCTATTTCTATTTGATTTTTGCTATTATCTTCCGTCTAATTTATAACAAATTGGTATCAGAGCTCCAGGGTTTTTCGGTTTTCTAATTCACCGCTCCAGGGTTCTTGATTTTCTGAATTTCGTTCTTGGATTTCTTGATAATGGCAACAATGAAGTATGATATTCCGCTGTTGGATCACAACACCAGGTTTTCACTATGGCAGGTTAAGATGCGGGCTGTTCTTGCGCAGATGGATCTTGATGATGCGCTTTTAGGGTTTGACAAGATGCCTTCTTCATGGTCGATTGAAGAGAAGCAACGTAAAGATCGTAAGGCTCTATCCCAAATACATCTACATTTATCCAATCAGATTTTACAGGATGTGTTGCGTGAGAAAACTGCCGCTGCCTTATGGTTGAAGTTAGAGCGACTTTGTATGACGAAGAGTTTGACCAGTGAAATTGCACTTGAAGCAACGATTATATTCTCATCATTTAACGGGAAGGTACATCTCTTGAAGATCATTTAGTCGTATTTAAAGAAATTGTTTCGATTTAGAATCAATGGAAGTTAAATACGATGAAGAGGATTTGGCGTTAATCTGTTATGTTCATTGCCGTCTTCATATTCAACTTTTAGAGATACTATTCTGTATAGTCGTGACACACTCACTATTGATGAGGTTTATGAGGCTTTATTTTCTCATGAGAAGATGAAGCAAATTATTGGTGGTTCTAACTCTGAGTCACAGGCAGAAGGTCTCGTTGTTCGTGGTAGGTCACGAGAACGCAATCCTAATTTTGGTGGTAATATAAAGAGAAGATCGACATCTGCAAATAGAGATAATAAATTTTGCAGGTATTGCAAGAAGAAAGGTCATATTATTTCTGAGTGTTACAAGTTGCAGAACAAGAATAAAAGAGCTGGAAAATAATCAGAGAAATCTGGTGAAGCTGATGTGGTGGAGACTTATAGTGATGGAGAGATCCTTGTGGTTTCCGATTCTGACCACAAAACACACGAGGAGTGGATCCTTGATTATGGTTGCACGTTTCATATGTGTCCCAATTGGGACTGGTTTTCAACATATGAAACTGTGTCCTCAGGTACTGTTGTTATGGGGAACAATGCTTCTTGCAAAGTTATCGGCATTGGTACAGTCAGAATTAAAATGCATGATGGTGTGGTCAGAACACTTGGAGATGTGAGATATATTCCAGAATTGAAGAGAAATCTGATTTCATTGAGTACTCTTGATTCTAAAGGGTACAAGTTCACCGGTGAAGGTGGAGTGATCAAGATTAGCAAGGGTTCTCTTGTGGTGATGAAGGGTCAC
Organism: Taxillus chinensis; assembly: GCA_023512835.1. Classification (NCBI taxonomy): domain Eukaryota; kingdom Viridiplantae; phylum Streptophyta; class Magnoliopsida; order Santalales; family Loranthaceae; genus Taxillus; species Taxillus chinensis. The sequence goes on along the minus strand of CM042084.1, from coordinate 16,789,274 downwards.
AAGAGAGTCAAGGCGATTATATGTTTTACGAGGGTTCTACGATTTCCAGAGCTGCGCTATTGCAACCTCTTCTTCCATGTCCGATTCCGATATTTCTAAATTATGGCATATGGTAAACAAAAGAGAGTCCGGTTTACTAAAGGCATTCACAAAACCAAAGGAACTCTGGATTATATTCATTCTCGATCTTTGGGGGCCAGCAAGAGTGGCTTCAAAGGTGGTGCCATTTATATGCTGACTATTATTGATGATTTCTCTAGGATGCTCTGGACATTCTTCTTGAAGCAGAAAGTAATGCATTCTCTACTTTCAAAGATTGGAAGATTATGATTGAAAAGCAAACAGGAAAACAGGTGAAGAGGCTTCGCACGGACAATGGTTTAGAGTTCTGTTCTAATGAATTTAATACCTTCTGCAAGTCTGAAGGAATTGTGCGTCACTTGACAGTTCCTCATACTCCGCAGCAAAATGGAGTTGCAGAACGTATGAACAGAAGCATCATGGAAAGAGTCCGATGCATGCTATCACATGCAAAGTTACCACAGTCATTTTGGGCGGAAGCGACTGCTACAGCGTGTTTTCTCATTAATCGGTCTCCTTCTACTGCTATTGAGAAGAAGACACCATATGAGGTATGGACTGGTACTCCTGCAGATTATTCAGATTTAAAAATATTTGGTTGTCCTGCATATGCTCATGTTGATAATGGTAAATTGGAGCCTAGATCTGTTAAATGCATTTATCTAGGTTATAAGACTGGTGTTAAAGGATATAAATTATGGTGTCCAGAGACCAAGAAGGTTGTTATTAGCAGAAATGTTGTCTTTGATGAAACTGCTATGTTACATGATTTATCCTCTCATGATTCTTCTAAGCCAGATCACCAGAGTACTACAAGACAGGTGGAGTTTGATATTGATTCAGGACATCCTTCATCAACTTCTCAATCCAGTCCATCATCTTCATCTAGTCCAGCTAAGCCCAGTCCTACAACTAAAGAGAAGGTCGTTTCTTCATCTGTTACACCACCTCCAGCTCCTCAATATTCTATTGCCATGAATAGACCAAGGCGAGAAATTAAGCCTCCACAAAGATATGATAATGAAGCAGATTTGGTTGCATATGCTTTAAATGTGGCTGAACAAATTGATGGAAATCAAGAGCCATCTACTTATTTTGATGCAGTCACTTGTGATCATTCAGACCAGTGGATGATAGCTATGCAAGAGGAGATGGAATCACTTCACAAGAACAAAACATGGGAGCTTGTGAATTTGCCTAAGGATAAAAAGGTTGTTCGTTGCAAATGGGTGTTTCGCAAGAAAGAGGGAATTCCTGGAGTTGAAGATTCCAGGTTTAAAGCAAGACTTGTTGCAAAGGGATACAGTCAAGTTCCAGGTGTGGATTATACTGATGTATTTTCTCCAGTTGTTAAGCATAGTTCAATTCGAGCTTTACTTGGTATTGTTGCTCAACATGATCTTGAGTTAGAGCAATTAGATGTCAAAACAACTTTTTTACATGGAGAACTTGAGGAAGACATCTATATGGAACAACCTGAAGGTTTTATAGCATCTGGAAAAGAAGATTGTGTTTGCTTATTGAAGAAGTCTCTCTATGGTTTGAAACAGTCACCCAGGCAATGGTATAAGAGGTTTGACTCTTTTATGACATCCCATGATTTTAACAGAAGTAGTTTTGATAGTTGTGTCTACTTTAAAAGGAGTGATGACTCTTTTGTATATCTACTTTTATATGTTGATGATATGTTGATAGCAGCCAAGGATAAAGATGAGATCAGAAAAGTTAAAGTTCAACTTAATACAGAATTTGAGATGAAAGATTTGGGAGCTGCAAAGAAGATACTTGGTATGGAGATTATCAGAGACAGGAAGGCAAGTACATTGTGCCTAAGTCAAACAGGGTACATTGAGAAAATTCTACAGAGGTTTAATATGCAAAATGCTAAACCTGTTAGCACTCCATTAGCAGCTCATTTCAGACTTTCATCTACTTTGTCTCCTAAAACACCTGATGAGATTGATTATATGTCTCGAGTTCCATATTCTAGTGCAGTGGGCTCTCTCATGTATGCCATGGTTTGTACAAGACCAGATTTAGCTTATGTTGTGAGTATGGTGAGTAGATACATGGCGAATCCTGGTAAGGAACACTGGAAGGCAATTCAGTGGATTTTCAGATACTTGCGTGGTACCGCTGATGTTTGCTTACAGTTTGGCAGAACTAGAGATGGAGTCATTGGGTATGTTGATTCTGATTTTGCTGGAGACTTAGATAGAAGAAGATCTCTTACTGGATATGTTTTTACTCTTGGTGGTTGTGCTATCAGTTGGAAAGCTATCTTACAGTCTACAGTTGCTTTGTCTACTACTGAAGCAGAGTATATGGCTATTACTGAAGCTTGTAAAGAAGCTGTTTGGCTGAAGGGACTCTTTAGTGAACTGAGTGAAGATCTACAGATTAGTTCCTTATTTAGTGATAGCCAAAGTGCTATATTTCTTACGAAGGATCAGATGTATCATGAGAGAACGAAACATATTGATGTTCGTTATCATTTTGTGCGTGACGTCATTGCTCGTGGTGATATTGTTGTGAGCAAGATCAGCACTCTTCATAATCCTTCAGATATGATGACAAAGCCACTTCCAGTAGCCAAGTTTGAGCATTGCTTGGACTTGGTCAGTGTTCGTTGATTATTACCCTTTGGGGTATTGTGGCAGAGGTGAAATTTTATTTTTCTATTTTTAGGGACTTATGCTTGCAGCGATAGAATTTGTGTCAAGGTGGAGATTTGTAATATTGACCCAAATTTTTGTTTCCTTTTTTTCTTTATACCCATTATTTTTATATTATTTAATGGGGTAAAAGAGGTAATTGGAAACTATTTTGTAATACCCTATTTATAGGGCCCTAGGGCTATCGTTAGGGTTATGAGAGCCATAAGCTGCATAGCCGTCCGTTGTACTCCCACAAAATAGTGAATTTCTTCTCTCTCTGCCCGTGGTTTTTTTCCGTCTTGGGTTTTCCACGTAAATCTTGGTGTTCTTTCTCTATTTCTATTTGATTTTTGCTATTATCTTCCGTCTAATTTATAACAGAAATAAATACATGAAAAGCGTGAGCAGCCGCCAAAAACAGTCATAAGTGAATAGCCACATTGAGGTGGCATGTTTGCACCACGAGTAAGACAAATCAGTATTGTGTGCCGCCGGAACGGTGGAAATTTTCCCAAATTATATGTTTAAGCTCAAGTTAAGAACTATCGTGGCAGCAAGCCTTTTCCCCATCCAAGATGGTATGCTCCCCCAAAAAACATTTTCAGTAAGGTCCATGACAACTAGATGTACAGTTTCATAGAGGTGGGCAATTCTCCTTAGAAGTGATTGTTGAACAGGTGTAATGAGTGGAGATCACCTAAAGATTGGGCGGGGCTCGGAATATGACCAGTTAACTCAATGTATTGAAAAGTGCAATGATCTCCACTTCATCTGACAATCGGAAATTTCTCCCGACATTATTTTTTCCAAGATTGAGAAACTCCAAACGGTTTGGCTCACTTGGTTTGTCGCATAGAAAGTGAGAAATGGAACCAGAAAAGAAATTATTAGATACGTCTAATGCAACTACAACGGGCCACTAAGTCGATTAGTCAATGCATGACTGTATTGGCTTCCAAAACGGACTGTACAAATTTACTGATATCTCCATTGATTTGATTGTTTGAGAGATTATAGTATTAACAGTTGGGAGAAGTCTTTTGAAACCAGTCGGGGATCATGCTTGATATTCCTCGACCAGACTGTAACAACGAAAAGTCTTTTGTAATTGAAGCCATTGGCAAAATCGAGGGCCAATATTCTGCCAAGAACTTAGATCCAGAGACCTAAGTTGAAATGGAGGAACCCATTTCGGACTCACTTTCAAACTAAGCTTGTTTCTTGATACAGAAAGATGTGAGTTCCATGATGTTAGAAAAGTGAGCTTGTGTGACATCTTTTGGTTGTCAAAAATAGACAGGTCCCGAAGTCTAGTGAGTTGTCCGACCCAGTGATTTTGGAAGAGTTCCGTTCAGTTGATTGTTTCCAACAGATAAGGATTCCAATGACGACAATCTTCTAAGGATGGGACCATGCAATGAGTTTGAATAAAGGTAGAGAGGGTGGCCAAGTTATTAGATTGAGCTAGCTTATCAACGAGGTTACCAAATTTACCAGTGAGTTGGGTTTCACCCAGATTCAACTCGACCAATCCGGCCGGATAAACTCATGAAAGCTTCGAAGCCCTCCTAGCCTAACTCAATCCGTGAAAATCCAAGATACCTCATTTCCGAAAGCAAAAGCAAAGACAAAATAAGCAATTAATAATGGCATGTCATGACATATTTAACTCGCTGAAAATGCTGTCAAAATTCCATTTTTCTAACTTGACTTTGTGAATATGTTTGAAGGACATGGCGATGGATACTTGGAGCTTGTGGAGTCCTGCTGCTGTGCAGTTTGTCGTTATGTTGCTTATGCAAAAGTCTGTATATGATAGCGGTTGCGTCCAGGATTTTAAGGTGATACAAACTTTAAAAGCGTGGCAAGCCTGGAGACCCTTCCAACTCCAAGGTTATCACCGTAGGAGGGTCAAGTGCCAACCTTGGTTGAAGCTTGAAGCTTCCACACCGCACCCTCACAATGTGCAAGCGGTCAATTGTGACACTTTGGGTTCGGATAAAGAAGATTGATTAGCAGTAGCTGCTCCCTAAATATTTATATATGCCTTTGAGGAATGATGGCACTCCTCAGTTGGTTCATATACTAGTTATTTTTAATGAAAAATGTGGTATTCTGAAATTTCGAGATTATAAAGAAACTACTTAAAAATGTTAAAGACATGGTGACTGCGGGCAGGGCGGCGTTCAAAAAATCAAAATATACATTTTAATGATTTGAGTTTGGATAGAGTTTCAAGGTGATTGTCCCATCCCTCACCAATTGGTCGAGTGGTGTGAAGGAGGGAAAAAAAGAAATAAGAAAAATGGGAGAAGGATCGCTTGGGCAAGAGATGATACCAAAATTAATGCAGAATATTGATTTTGATCTAGAAATGCAAATTTACTGTCATAATTGTTATTTGAAAATACTGAAACACATATCCTTTGTTCTGAATTACAACTGCCTCTAAGCCTTTATGAACAACAAAGGAGCCAATACAAACTAAAATCCAATTAACCATGAAATGTAATAGTTGTTCCTGACTACAACAATGATCATTTGCCACAAGGTGTCAAGTGATCTAAAGTATACTTTTCTCCAATTTTTTTTCAATAACGAAGATATTTATACAAACCAAAATTCAATAATGAAACCAATAATCACGTTCAAATAAAACCCTTTCACTTCTACTCTTGCCCCTTTATTTCCTTTTAATTTCATCCCCGACTCATGTACCACTATAAATGTCACTCAATTCTGATGCACCACTATAAATATCATTCAATGGAGTCCAACAAAGTAGGTTTCTAGAAAAACTAAAAGTACCAAAGTTTTGAAGTTGAGTGCGCAATGAATCTTCACCACTAATTTATTATTGTATACGTTAAAATAACTTATAAATGTAAAATCAAAAATGTTAGTAGGAATCATATCAAATAGTTTGGTTTGTGGAAAAATCAACATATTCATGATCCAAAAGGCCCCACATGTCATCAATCTCCAGGTATAAACTCCCACAATATTTATTCTCGGATTTTCAAAAGGAATCAAAATCTCACTTGAACTTTGATTTATGGTCATGGCAGTAACGTTATTGAAACATGCAGGATCAATGCTTCTAGAGAGAATGTTATGAGCAAGGACTAGTAAGCTGGGTTTCAAGCAGTTCCAAGTAAGACCAAATCAGCGCAACCGTATAAACTCATAAAAGCTTCGAAGCCCTCCCGGCCTAATTTTATCCGTGACAATGCAAGAACCCTCAAGCTGCAAAGAGTTCCCAAAGATTTAGTAATCAGCTCATGCCCATCCCCTTCAAGCTTTTGGAATTGTTGTTTATGAGGCCGAGGCTGGAGGAGGCAGTCATGTTTCCGTTGCCTTCTGGAGTGACGCCCTCCAGCGAATTCCATCCAAGATGGAAGAATTAACGTTTATGAAGATGAAACAGCCATTCGATCGGGGATGCTTGAATTGAGACTGTTATGGGACGATTCTTACAAAAGGCCCAGATATAATTTGTTTAATTGATTTAAATTTTCAATTCAATCAAAAAAAGTTTAGAAACCATTGAAATAATAATTTAAAAATAATTTTTAAAGTTCAATGATAAATTATTAATGATTAAAAAATTAAGTGACCCATAAAAATTGCTTATTAAAATTGTATAATTATTGATATAATTTAAAAGCTGGTATGTTATCAGGTGAATTTGATCGCATAAACCGTAACTTATCACTATATTTTTTTTATTCATCCAAAAACATCTTACAAAATTCAGAAATAATTTAATAATATTAAATTTTCGATGATAAAGTTACAATTTAATTACCAGGATACAATTTTTCCTCGATCCATTATATTATTTTATCAACCTTAATACGCAATATCATATGAGATCAAGTCATCAAGGAGGCTTAACGGGCAAATGTGAAGTCATCAAACATTCAAAGCTTGATATTGATTACAGAATCAAAATTCCATTAACGTTGAGAGTCGCTACTTGTTGGGTAGATGCGTGACGCGTGTTCCTAACCTGCCAATCCCATGCACGATCACTAAAATAAGAAATAAAAATTGTAATATGATCTTTAAAAAACAAACATTAAATATATACAGCGAGTCGGACAGGTGTCAATCCAGTAATGGATTGGGCCGGCGGAGCATCTTCGCCCCAAAAAACACAAAACTAATCACAGACAGAAAAAAAAAAAAAACACTTGCCCCACAATTTCAAGATCATAAAGAAGCTACTTAATGTTAAAGACTTGGTATAGATGATGAATGATTTAAGCTTGGAAACAGTTTCTTCGAGGTGATTGTCTCATCTCTCACCAATTGGTTGAGTGGTATGAAGACGGAAAAAAAAAATAAAAAGAAGAAAAATGGGAGAAGGATCACTTCGGTAAGAGATGATAACAAAATTAAAGAAATGCAAAATATTAATTTTGACCTAGAAATGCAAATTTATTGTAATATTTTTATTTGAAAATACTTACCTAACAACTGTTACCAACCGGAATCGAGTGCTCTGAAGTACACCTACCTCTAACAATGAAACCTGTGCTCATGCTCACATCAAACCAATTCAATTCCACTACTTTTGTTTGCCTATTCGATTTTACCCCCTTTAATTTGGATGAATGAGTGCAATTATCAATTAATGGAGGTTGTCATGAGCAACGATTAATACTTGAAGAGAAAAAAATCTGTGCAAGCACATATGAAAAGAAATCGAAATCACACTCACTCGTCACTCATGATTAATGGTCATGGCTTTAAAGTTATTAAAACATATTGGAATGCATCCAGAGAAGTCGTAATGAGCAAGGATTAGTACTTAAGGGATGTCTGATCACATAGTTGATTGGAAATTTCACAAAAAAAAAAAAAAACTGTTCAATTTCAAGTTAAGAACTACCATGGCAGCAAGCCATATCCCCCCTCCAAGATGGTATGATCTCCGATAAATCATTTTAAGCAAGGTCTGAGATGTGTAGTTTTCTAAAGTAGGCAATTCTCCTTGCACAAGAGTAATGAGTAGAGGTCACCTAAATATTGGATAGAACATGAAATCTTGCCCATTAACTCATTATAGTCAAATTTATGCGGAGCTCGTCCAACCTATCCAACAATTATATATATTTTTTTGATAAATAATTTTTCCAAGATTGAGAAGTTTCAAATGATTTGGCTTACTTAATTTATGACCTCGGAAGTGGGAAATTGATCTAGAAAATTGACTATCAAATAAATCTAATGCAACCACAAGATTTGATATGCAAGGTAGCAAGCCACAAACTAAGTTTATTGAAAACAAAAACAAAATCGATGATTGTATTATATGGAGAAATTAACTACATTACGGATGTCAAGATTGGTTTTTAAATTTCCATTGGCTTTATGCTATTTTGAAAGTAACGGTGGCAATGAATTAATAATTCATTATTATTTAATGTCTACACTATGGCCACATAAGAAAAATATGGAGTGTCATAAATAGTGAATGGCAACATAAAACAAAACTGTGAACATGGTTGGAAATTGAATAAGGTGCGAGCATAAATAAATGATTCATGTCAATGATCAAATATTACTTTATCATTGCATATATGTAGAGAGAGAGTGTAACAACTTCAAGAAATCCAAAATATTGATTTCAATCTTCCAATACAACTTTATAGTGACATTATTATTCAAAACTAAAAATATCTATCTAATAGTCGTTCTTGGCTAGAACAATGATCCTTTGCCATAAGTTATCAAGTGATCTAAAGTATGCATGTCTCCAGGACTTTTTGAATAACAAAGGTGCCCATACAAACCAAAATCCAACAATGAAACCAATGATTATGCTCTCATAAAACCATTCCACTTCCCCTCCCGCCCCTTTATTTCCTCGTTCAAATTTATCCTTGACTAATGCACCACTACAAATGTCATTCAACGGAGGCCCACAAAGTTGGTTTCCACAAAAATCTAGAACCATTTAAGCTTTGAAGTTGAGTGCTCAATGGAATCTTCCCCACCAATTTATTATTGGATATGTTGAAATGATTTAAGAATGTTAAACCAGAAATGCTAGTAGGAATCATACCAAATAGTTGGTTTGAGGAAAAATCAATAGATTTTAGCACTTTCATCACCCCTATTGTCTCCTGGAATTTGACCAGTCAAACGATTATAGGACAAATTCAAAGATCGTAAGCCTATGAGACTTGTTAATTTATTTGGAATCTCTCCAGATAAGAAATTGTTTGAAAGGTCCAAATTCGTCACCAAGCCAAGATTTGTACTATATTCATCAATCCTGTCCTTCATGGCAATATATGCATGATCCAAAAGGCCTCGCATATCTGCAACCCCCACAAGGTTTGTAATAATTTTTGAAGGAATTAGAATCTTACTTGAATTTTGAACAATGGTCATGGCAGTAAGGTTACTAAAACATGTAGGAATGCTTCCGAAGAGATTGTTATGAGCGACAACTAATATTTGTAGGGATGCAAGGGCACATAGTTGATGGGGAATTTTCCCAAAAAATTTGTTTGAGCCCAAGTTAAGAACTTTCAGGGAAGGAAGCCATTCCCCCATCCAAGATGGTATGCTCCCCAAAAAATCATTTTCACCAAGGTCCATGATAACTAGAGATGTACAGTTTCTTAGAGATGTGGGCAATTTTCCTTGGAAGTGATTGTTATGTAGGTATAATGAGTGGAGATCAGTTAAATATTGGATGAAGCTTGGAATCTGACCCGTGAACTCATTGTATTCAAAATTTATGAAGACCAATGATCTCCAGTTCATCAAACAATCAGAAATTTCCCCTGATATATTATTTTTCCCAAGATCAAGAAGCTCCAAATGGTTTTGCTCACTTGGTCTGTGGCATAGGAAGTGAGAAATGGATCCAGAAAATTGATTGTTAGATAAATGTAATCTCACTACATGGGGTGATATGCGGGGTAACGAGCCATTAAGTCGATTGGAACTAAGGTCAATGACTGTACCGACCGGAAAAACAGAATGTAAAAATTTACTGCTACCTCCATGGATTTGATTGTGAGAGAGGTTATAGTAATAGCAATTGGGAGAAGACTTTTGAAACCAACGGGGGATGGTGCTTGATATTCCTACACCAAACAACCGTAACAATACTAAGTGCTTTTGTGATTGAAGCCATTGGGGAAATCGAGGGCCAATCTGCCATGAATCTAGATCCAGATCCCAAAGTTGAAAAGGAGGAACCCATTTGGGACCTACTTTCAAACTCAGCTTGTTTCTTGATGCCAATAAAGATGTGAGTTCCTTGAGGTTGGAAAAATGAGCTTGTGAGACATCCCCCATCAATTGGTTGTCAGAAATATAAAGGTGCCAAAGTCTAGTGAGCTGTCCGAGTGATTCTGGAAGAGTTCCGTTGAGATGATTGTTTCTAACAGATAAGATTTCCAGCGACGACAAGTTTCCAATGGACTCTGAGATGGGACCATGCAATGAATTTGAAGAAAGGTAGAGGATGATCAAGTTATTAGATTGAGCAGCTAGCTTATCAATGAGGTTACCAAATTTTCCAATGAGCTGGGTTTTGGCCAAATTCAACAAGACCAATCCGGGTAGAAGGCAACCGGATAAACTCATGAAAGCTTCGAAGCCCTCCCGGCCTAATTTTATCCTTGACAATCGAAGCTCCCTCAAGCTGCAAAGATTTTCCAAGGATTTAATCAGCACGTGTCCTACCCCTTCAAGCTTGGAATTGTGGCCTAGGTGGAGGCTGGAGAGGGCAGTCATGTTTCCGATGCCTTCGGGAATGACGCCCTCCAGCGAATTCGATGCAAGATGGAGGACTTGGAGTTTATTAAGATGAAACAGGCATTCAGGGATGCTTGAGTTAAAACGGTTAAAGGACAGATCAAGGGTCGTAAGACGAGTTAAGTTGCCAAGGCCCACTGGGATTGGACCAGATAAACTGTTCCTGGAAAGATCAAGTACGGAAAAGGCGCTGGTGTATATGTTATAACTTATTATTTTAGATAGTTAATACTATTATAAAATTACTAAATATTAATTTTTTAAATAAATAATCAAATTTAAAAATTCGAATCGAATCACTTTTGGTTTTAATTTTTTATTCGAGTGTTTTCCTAATTTATGCTGAAGGGTTTATATATTATATATTTTTTGTTGTACATGTTTTGGTGGATACCCTTGAATTGGCCTACATTTATTTTTATTATTATAAAATTTTGCTTTCTTTTGATAACCTTGAAGTTTGATATTCACATTCAATTGATTTCTTATTTTGGTTTATATATATATATATAATATTGTATTTCATGCACAAAATCGATTAATTCAATTTAAATGGACTTATTGGGTGCATTGAGATACAAAACTTCCAGCTAATTACTAATATTTAGAGGATATATCATTCGGGTGTCATCTAAGTCACAAATTCAAGCTTGTAAAGAGCAGTGATTGTCCGTTATTTGCAAACTATATACCTAACCTTTTATAAAAACAAATTAAACGATACACTTGGTGAAAATTGATGCATATTAATAACATATATACACATTTAATGAATATATAACTATAGGTGCCTATTGTTGGTTTGGGTTTGGGTCTGAATTGGGTCTCTTGCGGCTAATTGGGTCAATGAGTCATTCTGCCCGTTTAAATTACTCATTTGACTGAGGTAGTACTTGCTTTGGTTAAATGAGGCATATGTGTAATAAGTGTCGTCTTATCTGCTCAATTTTGTTTGTGGGGTGATGGGTGAAGCCGTGCGACGTTAATGTTTGACCAAGAGATTTGCACACGAAAAATAATTTTTAATCAGATTAATTAATTGATTTGACAGTCAAATATTAATGTATTATAATTTTACCATGAATTTTTTTAAAAAACATCGTTTATTATAAATCGATACGTCAACATTCAACTCCTCGGGCAGCTCGGCTCCTATTTTTGTTTACGTCCTATAACACACGACACGACACTGACCCTATCCGAAGTTATTACCACGAAGCAACTCAACCTGAAAATGAGTCAAACGTATAAATGTGATTACTGGTTGGTCTATGGGTCTATTGTCCAATTATTTTCAAAGATTATGCCTTTGTGGAAACGGCAAAGATACGTTTGGGTTGCTTAAGCACCATAATTGTTGGGTTGCTTTCTTTATTATTATTATACTCATCGTAGATTGTTTACATTTATTAAAGCAACCCTTCTAGGCATATATGTTTTGCGAGGGAGGTTTATACTTAGAAATATATATACTATTAAATTATAAATGGACTAAATAACTCTTATAAAAAAAAAATCAGTTCACCCACATAAAACATGTTTAATTATGCAGTGAAAATTAACGTAAAACAGTGACAATATCATTTGGATTAATTTGATTCGAAAAATAAAATTTGAGTTGAAGTTATATTTTTCGAACTGAAGTTTGAAAAAATCAACTTTAATTTAATTTTTCAAAACTTAAATAAGACTTTGTCTGAATTCTTATTTCACAAATTGAAGTTGAGAGAAATTAAATTTTATATTTTAAAAAACTACTTTTAAAAACTACATTCATAAATCGTTTCATGAGAATTTAAAACTATATTTTTGTTTGGCAGTAATTTTAATCTAATTTTAAAAAACTGTATTTTAGACCTGTGCACCTGTAAGGGAGTCGCCGGCGTCATAGCAGACAGATCCAAGCGCTGGGGGGAGGGGGCGGGAGTCACTGGCTGTTGCAGAAGGAGTCGCCACACATCGGGAGGTCACCGGCCATCGTCGGAGAGGTCGCCGGGCATCGCTGGGGGTAGATCCAGGCGTCCGGGGGGTCGTTGGTGTCACGGGAGGGGTCACCGGCCGCCGCGGGGAGCAGATCCAAGGCGTCGGAGGGTTGTCGGCATCGCGGGAGGGGTCATCGGCCATCCCAAGGACCAGATCCAGGCCTCGTTGGGGGGGGGTCGCCGGCCATCGCGGGAGAAGTTGCCGGCGTTGGAAAAAGAAGTGAGTACAGAAAATCAAAATAGAACAAGTTTTCATTGTTTTCATTTTATGAGATTTGAGAAAAAGTTTTTTCTGAATTTAAAAAAAACAAAACAATCGCCAAACAACTTGCAGAGGCTACTTTTCTGTATTTAAATACAGAAAATAGCATAAAATGCGTGTCACCAAACACGAAACTTTCTCTTCTGTCATCTTCTATACCTTTTGTATCCCATTTTCGTTGTCTTTTATCTCCCGCCTGCCGCCTAGGATTTTACCTTCAATTATCAAATACAATTAGAATCGATCGAAATTAACATTTTCTTATCATAAATTTCATATGAGAATACTCAATTAATATCAATTCGTCCTATGAAAAACCATAGACGTCGCATGAAAGAAGAAAACGCTAGAGATGAATGTGCAAAAGACGTTGATGATGGATTCATTGAATGAGTGCATTAATCAGAAATGATTGGATAAATGCATTAATCAGGAAGAGTCTTAGGATAAATTTTCTACAAAATTAAATTATTAGTTATAAATAATTTTTGTGAGGGGGATATGTTGATTAAGGGGAGTGTCAACAATCCTCCCCATATGTATTTGCTACCCAGGAGAGAAGAATTGAGCTGCACTCACTTATGGGTCAACTGCGTATTATATGCCATCATTGCTTTGGGTATATGTCAGAGTGTGTGTGAAAAGGGCCGGCCCCGAGATCTAGAGGGCTCAAGGCGATGATTAAAATGGGGCCCTAATAAAGTAAGCCCGTGAAAAAAATCCATCGGCAACTAGTAGCGGCGAGCTGGAAGGGCTTCACGACTAAGTAGCAACCAGTAGCAGCAGTTGGTGGGACGTCAAGCATGGAGTCTGGAGAGGAAGAGAGGAGATGCGGGGTCATAGGCCGACACTGCATGGATATCGACTGTCAATCCTTGAATTGGTGGCTATCTGGCCGGGCTATCGGGTACTTGAGCAAAGGTAGCATGCATATTAGCGTGACATAAGGTTATGCACTACGTAGTTATATATTTATAAATATGTATAAACACATTTAATAAAATAAAAATTTTAAAAATAATAATATGAGCGCCTCTAAAATTGAATGTGAGAGATATGTCAAAATGTTTTTCTATTTTTGAATGTCAAAATGTTATTTCGTTTTGACGTGACTTTCTAGGAGCCTTATTTGCTAATGGAGCTGAAATTTACCAAGAAAACATGGAAAGAATTAACAGTAATGTTTGTGATGTTTGAAAATTTTGTGTTGGACGCTTATTTTTTGCCCCGGCACGTGATTACTGGGTTGAATTGCATTGATTGACAAAAAAAAGTAGGGGGTGAAGTCATAAGATGAGGCCCTTATTTTGGCTTAAATTTTGGGGGCCCTAGACATGCACCTTAGTTGCCTGGCATAAGGGCCGACACTGAGTGTGAATGGGAGAAAATTGCATTGTTCAATTTCCACCATTGAAATGTGAAATGTGATAATCATGTAGGACTAGAAACTTGATATTGATCTTAGAATGAGTCCATCAAAATGCTGCTGTATTTACCAAGCTCATAAAATGTTGTTTTTATTTTGTATGTGTTTGGGTTTCCGCAAATACGCAGATCGTGACAAGTAATAAAGTAGACTTCAAGTCCGAATATTGAATCCAAGGAAGGTATTAAAGAATAAGAGCTTCTTACTCAATTCATTGGTTTCATTAAAAAAAATGAATTTGTAAAGTTGAAATTGTGAATTTTATAAAAGCAATTAGCTAAGCTAACTTTAAGTAATCTTATGACTTATGAGAGAATTAGGGAATTAAACCTCAATTGATATTCTTCATTTGTTCCAACTTCTAATTAATGTTAACTTAAAATTTTCTTTTTATCTAAAACTTAACACTTGTGCATGAACTAGCCTCTTTCGAGTAATCTAACCGTATGTAAACGCTACCTTGGGAATGGGCAACCCATTAAATGCTTAGGTTATTTGAGTGTAGATTGATATCATACCAATCTTAACTAGGTTATAAGAGAGTGATATTGGCTTGCACAAATTATATCATTCTCAAGTCAATTCTCCTAACTATTTGTTTACAAACTTCATCTTTCGATTTATGATTGATATATCTTTAACAAGAATTAAGGTAGTCAATCCTAATTCTAACCATACAAAAATTAGGAGAACAATTAAATAAAAGTAGAAAATTTAAATCAACATACTATAGAAATTAAAATTACGAATATATATCAACATCCATCATCCTCCTTTGGAGGTTTAAGCAATCATAGTGCAAAAGAGTACAAACGTCCTTGCAATGGACATTGCAAAACACTCTCTATCTCTCTGTACTCGATACCTCACCGTTTCCACGGTCCTTTCCTTTTGTTCCTGTCCAAAAAGACTTAAAATCGTCACCAACTACCTAATAACCATTCCCACCAACTTTTCAATTACATTTCTATCTCAAAATACATAAATAAGGGTTGTTTGATCCTTTTTGAAGAGTTGGGAGTCGTACAGGTGGGAAATAGAAGAGATCCATTAAGCAGTAGTTGGTTCGTTAAGAAATCGTGTTGTGGTCGATCAAATTCAGTCGACCACCTTCAACTTTTTAGTTGACTAAAAACCTCCCGAGACTATGGTCAATTAAATTGGTCGATTAAAATTTCGTGGTCATTCTCTGCATTTTTAATTGATCACCTTTTTCAATTTGATTGTCTTTGTTGTCCATTGTCTTCTCTTTTCTTTGAACCTGATGTATGACTTATGTTTTTCAACCAAAAATATCACCAACAATACAAAAGTTCTACAATTCTATGTTAGGGGGTTAGTTTAATATTCAATCAAATTATATCAAAATAGAAATTAAAACATATTCATTTCTCACATAATTTCCCATAGTTTGATCTCTAAATAGGATCCAATGAACCCCCAACATGATAGGTAAATATTTTGTATGAACTCACCAAGAAAATTTTATTCAATTATTCATATAATTGTACATTATGTATTAGATCAATCTTGTTTTGATATATAAAATATATTTATGCGACATATTAACTTATGAATATCATAAGGATAATCAGATTGCTTTTTTAATTCATATACTGAATTAATTTATAAAAAATATATAAGTAAATTTTCTAGCTGTTTCTATTACGCCAATGTCCCAATTATTTTATGCTACATATTAACATAAGAATATCATAATTCATCATAATAAACAGGTTGTTGTGGGTACTCATGAAACGCGTGAGCAGCCGCCAAAAACAGTCATAAGTCAATAGTCACATTGAGATGGCATGACCGCACCACGAGTAAGACAAGTCAGTATTGTGTGCCACCGGAACGGTGGAAAATTTCCCAAATTATATGTTTGAGCTCAAGTTAAGAACTATCAGGGCAGAAAGCCTTTTCCCCGGCCATCCAAGGTGTAATGCTCCCCAAAAAAACATTTTCAGCAAGATCCATGACAACTAGATGTACATTTTCTTAGAGAGGTGAGCAATTCTCCTTGTAAGTGATTGTCAAGCAGGTGTAATGAGTGGAGATCACCTAAAATTGAAAGGGGCTCGGAATATGGCCCGTTAACTCAATGTATTGAAAAGTGCAATGATCTCCATTTCATCTTACAATCAGAAATCTCTCCCGACATTATTTTTTTCAAGATTGAGAAACTCCAAACGGTTTGGCTCACTTGGTTTGTCGCATAGAAAGTGGGAAATGGAACCAGAAAAGAAATTATTAGATACGTCTAATGCAGCTACAACGGGCCACTAAGTCGATTAGTCAATGGCTGTATTGGCTTCCAAAACGGACTATTCAAATTTACTGATATCTCCATAGATTTCATTGTTAGAGAGATTATAGTAATAGCAGTTGGGTGAAGTCTTTTGAAACCAATCGGGGATCATGCTTGATATTCCTCGACCAGACCACTCTAACAACGACAAGTCTTTTGTAATTGAAGCCATTGGCAAAATCGAGGGCCAATATTCTGCCAAGAACTTAGATCCAGACACCTAAGTTGGAATGGAGGAACCCATTTCGGACTCACTTTTGAACTCAGCTTGTTTCTTGATACAGAAAGATGTGAGTTCCGTGATGTTAGAAAAGTGAGCTTGTGTGACATCTTTCATCAATTGGTTATCAAAAATAGACAGGTCCCGAAGTCTAGTGAGTTGTCTGACCCAGTGATTTTGGAAGAGTTCCATTCAGTTGATTGTTTCCTACGGATAAGGATTCCAATGACGACAATCTCCTAATAGACTCTGGGATGGGACCATGCAATGAGTTTGAATAAAGGTAGAGAGGGTGGCCAAGTTATTAGATTGAGCTAGCTTATCAACGAGGTTACCAAATTTACCAGTGAGTTGGGTTTCACCCAGATTCAACTCGACCAATCTGGCCGGATAAACTCATGAAAGCTTCGAAGCCCTCCTAGCCTAACTCAATCTGTGAAAATCCAAGATACCTCATTTCCAAAAGCAAAAGCAAAGACAAAATAAGCAATTAATAATGGCATGTCATGACATATTTAACTCGCTGAAAATGCTGTCAAAATTCCATTTTTCTAACTTGACTTTGTGAATATGTTTGAAGGACATGGCGATGGATACTTGGAGCTTGTGGAGTCCTGCTCCTGTGCAGTTTGTCGTTATGTTGCTTATGCAAAAGTCTGTATATGATAGCGTTTGCGTCCAGGATTTTAATGTGACAAACTTCAAAAGCGTGGCAACCCTGGAGACCTTTCCAACTCCGAGGTTACCAGTTACCGCCGTAGCAGGGTCAAGCCCCAACCTTGGTTGAAGTTTGAAGCTTCCACACCGCACCCACACAATGTGCAAGCGGTCGATTGTGACACTTTGGGTTCGGATAAAGAAGATTGATTAGCAGTAGGTGCTCCCTAAATATTTATATATGCCTTCGAGGAATGATGGCACTCCTCAATTGGTTCATATACTAGTTGTTTTTAATGAAAAATGTGGTATTCTGAAATTTCGAGATTATAAAGAAACTACTTAAAAATGTTAAAGACATGGTAACTGCGGGCAGGGCAGCGTTCAAAAAATCAAAATATACATTTTAATGATTTGAGCTTGGATAGAGTTTCAAGGTGATTGTCCCATCCCTCACCAATTGGTCGAGTGGTGTGAAGAGGAAAAAAAAGAACTAAGAAAAATGGGAGAAGGATCGCTTGGGCAAGAGATGATACCAAAATTAAAGAAATGCAAAATATTGATTGTGATCTAGAAATGCAAATTTACTCTCATAGTTGTTATTTGAAAATACTGAAACATATAGCCTTTGTTCTGAATTACAACTGCCTCTAAGACTTTATGAACAACAAAGGAGGCAATACAAACTAAAATCCAACCATGAAATCTAATAGTTGTTCCAGACTAGATCAATGATCATTTGCCACAATGTGTCAAGTGATCTAAAGTATACTTGTCTCCAAGATTTTTTCAATAATGAAGATATTTATACAAACCAAAATTCCATAATGAAACCAATAATTATGTTCAAATAAAACCCTTCCACTTATTTATTATTGTATATGTTAAAACAACTATAAATTTCAATTTCATCCCCGACTGATGCAACACTATAAATATCATTCAATGTATCGAAGTCCCACAAAGTTGGTTTCTAGAAAAACTAAAAGTACCAAAGTTTTGAAGTTGAGTGTGCAATGGAACCTTCACCACTAATTTATTATTGTATACGTTGAAACAACTTATAAATGTAAAATAAAAAATGTTAGTAGGAATCATATCAAATAGTTGGTTTGTGGAAAACTCAACACATGCATGATATATGCATGATCCAAAAGGCCCCACATATCATCAATCCTCATGTATAAACTCCCATAATATTTATTCTTGGATTTTCAAAAGGAATCAAAATCTCACTTGAACTTTGATTTTCAAGCAGTTCCAAGTAAGACCAAATCAGCGCAACCGTATAAACTCATGAAAGCTTCAAAGCCCTCCCGGCCTAATTTTATCCTTGACAATGCAAGAACCCTCAAGCTGCAAAGATTTCCCAAAGATTTAATAATCAGCTCATGCCCATCCCCTTCAAGCTTTTGGAATTGTTGCTTAGGAGGCCGAGGCTGGAGGCGTCAGTCATGTTTCCGATGCTTTCTAGAGTGACGCCCTCCAGCGAATTCGGTCCATCCCAGATGGAGGACTTAACGTTTATGAAGATGAAACAGCCATTCAATCGGGGATGCTGGAATTGAGACGGCCGTTATGGGACGATTCTGACAAAATGCCCAGATATAATTTGTTTAATTGATTTAAGTTGTCAATTCAATAAAAAAAAGTTTAGAAACCATTGAAATAATAATGTAAAAATAATTTTCAAAGTTCAATGATAAATTATTAATGATTAAAAAATTAAGTGACCCATAAAAATTGCTTATTAAAATTGTATAATTATTGATATAATTTAAAAGCTAGTATGTTATCAGGTGAATTTGATCGCATAAACCGTAACTTATCACTATTTTTTTTATTCATCCAAAAACATCTTACAAAATTCAGAAATAATTTAATAATATTAAATTTTCGATACAGTTATAATTTAATTACCACGATACAGTTATAATTTAATATTCAAAAAATCAAAATATACATATGATTGATTTAAGCTTGGAAAGAGTTTCTTCGAGGTGATGGTCTCATCTCTCACCAATTGGTTGAGTGGTGTGAAGACGGAAAAAAAAAATAAGAAAAATGGGAGAAGGATCACTTGGGTAAGAGATGATAACAAAATTAAAGAAATGCAAAATATTAATTTTGACCTAGAAATGCAAATTTATTGTAATATTTTTATTTGAAAATACTTACCTAACAACAGTTACCAACCGGAATGGAGTGCTCTGAAGTACACCTACCTCTAACAATGAAACCTGTGCTCATCCTCACAACAAACCAATTCAATTCCGTTACTTCTGTTTGCCTGTTCGATTTTACCCCCTTTGGATGAATGAGTGCAATTATCAATTAATGGAGGTTGTCATGGAAGACTAATACTTGAAGAGAAAAAAATCTGTGCAAGCACATATGAAAAGAAATCGAAATCACACTAACTCGTCACTCATGATTAATGGTCATGGCTTTAAAGTTATTAAAGCATATTGGAATGGGGGGGGGGGGGGGGGGGGGGGGGGGGGGGGGGGGGGGGGGGGGGGGGGCACCCAGAGAAGTTGTCATGAGCAAGGATTAGTACTTCAGGGATGTCAGATCACATAGTTGATTGGAAATTTCGCCAAAAAAACAGTTCAATTTCAAGTTAAGAACTACCATGGAGCAAGCCTTTCCCCCTCCAAGATGGTATGATCTCCCATAAATCATTTTTAGCAAGGTCTGAGATGTGTAGTTTTCTAAAGAAGTAGGCAATTCTCCTTGCACAAGAGCAATGAGTAGAGGATTTGATATTCAAGGTAGCAAGCCACTAACTAAGTTTATTTAAAACAAAAACAAAATCGATGATTGTATTATATGGAGAAATTAACTACATTAGGGATATCAAGATTGGTTTTTCAATTTCCATTGGCTTTATGTTATTTTGAAAGTAGCGGCTGCAATAAATGTATAATTTGTTACTATTTAATGTCTTCACTATGGCCACATAAGAAAAATATGGAGTGTTATAAATAGTCAACTTACGACAACATAAAACAAAACTGTAAACATAGTTGGAAATTGAAGAAGCTTGGAGCATGAATAAATTATTCATGTCAATGATCAAAATATTATTTTATCATTGCATATATATATATATATATATATAGAGAGAGAGAGAGAGAGAGCGCGTGAACATCAAGAAATACAAAATATTGATTTCAATCTACCATTACAAATTTATAGTGACATTATTATTCAAAACTAAAAATGTTTGTCTAATAGGCGTTCTTAGCTAGAACAATGATCCTTAGCCATATGTAATCAAGTGATCTAAAGTATGCATGTCTCCAAGACTTTTTGAATAACAAAGAGGCCCATACAAACCAAAATCCAACAATGAAACCAATAATCATGCTCACATAAAACCATTCCACTTCCCCCCCTGTCCCTTTATTTCCTTGCTTAAATTTATCCTCAACTAATGCAGCACCACAAATGTCATTCAATGGAGGCCCACAAAGTTGGTTTCCAGAAAAACTAGAAGCATTTAAGCTTTGAAGTTGAGTGCTTAATGGAATCTTCCCCACCAATTTATTGTTAGATACGTTGAAATGATTTATGAATGTTAAACTAGAAATGCTAGTAGGAATCACACCAAATAGTTGGTTTGAGGAAAAATCAATAGATTCTAACACTTTCATTACCCCTATTGTCTCTGGAATTCGACCAATCAAACGATTATAGGACAAATTCAAAGATCGCAAGCCTATGAGACTTGTTAATTTATTTGGAATCTCTCCATATAAGAAATTATCCGAAAGGTCCAAATTTGTCACCAAGCCGAGATTTGTACTATATTCATCAATCCTATCCTTCATGGGAATATATGCATGATCCAAAAGGCTCCACTTATCCTCAATCCCCAAAAGGTTCGTAATAATTTTTAAAGGAATTGGAATCTTACTCGAATTTTGATCAATGGTCATGGCAGTAAGGTTATTAAAGCATATAGGAATGCTTCCGGAGAGATTGTTATGAGCAAGGACTAGTACTTGAAGGGATGTAAGGGCACATAGTTGAAAGGTAATTTTCCCAAAAAAACTGTTTGAGCCCAGGTTAAGAACTTTCAGGGCAGCAAGGCTTTCCCCCATCCAAGATGGTATGCTCCCCAGAAAATCATTTTCACCAAGGTCCATGACAACCAGAGATGAACAGTTTCTCATAGAAGTGGGCAATTTTCCTTGGAAGTGATTGTTGCGCAGGTATAACGAGTGAAGATGAGCTAAAGATTGGATGGAACTTGGAATCTGACCTGTAAACTTATTGTATTCAAAATTTATGAAGACCAATGATCTCCAGTTCATCAAACAATCAGAAATTTCCCCTGATATATTATTTTTCCCAAGATCGAGAAGCTCCAAACGGTTCTGCTCACTTGGTTTGTGGCATAGGAAGTGAGAAATGGATCCAGAAAATTGATTGTAAGATAAATGTAATCTCACTATGCGGGGTGATATTGGGGGTAACGAGCCACTAAGTCGATTGAAACTAAGGTCAATGATTGTATCGACTGGAAAATCGGACTGCAAAAATTTGCTGATACCTCCATGGATTTGATTGTGAGAGAGGTTATAATAAACGCAATTGGGAGAAGACTTTTGAAACCAGCCGGGGATGGTGCTTGATATTCCTACACCAGACAACCATAACAACACTAAGTCCTTTTGTGATTGAAGCCATTGGGGAAATCGAGGGCCAATCTGCCATGAATCTAGATTCAGATGCGAAAGTTGAAAAGGAGGAACCCATTTGGGACCTACTTTCAAACTCAGCTTGTTTCTTGATGCCACTAAAGATGTGAGTTCTGTGAGGTTGGAAAAGTGTGCTTGTGTGACATCTCCCATCAATTGGTTGTCAGAAATATAGAGGATCTGAAGTCTAGTGAGCTGTCCGAGTGATTCTGGAAGAGTTCCGTTGAGATGATTGTTTGAAACAGATAAGGATGTCAGTGACGACAATCTTCCAATGGAGTCTGGGATGGGACCATGCAATGAATTTGAAGCAAGGGAGAGGGTGGCCAAGTTATTAAATTGGGCTAGGTTGTCAACCAGGTCACCAAATTTGCCAGTAAGCTGAGTTTCATCCAGATCCACGTATACCAAATCAGCGCAACCGGATAAACTCGTGAAAGCTTCGAAGCCCTCCCGGCCTAATTTTATCCGTGACAATTCAAGATACCTCAAGCTGCAAAGATTTCCCAGAGATTTAATCAGCATGTGCCCTACCCCTTCAAGCTTGGAATTGTTGCTTAGGTCGAGGCCGGAGAGGGCTGTCATGTTTCCGATGCCTTCTGGAATGACGCCCTCCAGCGAATTCGATGAAAGATCGAGTTCTTGGAGTTTATTAAGATGAAACAGCCATTCGGGGATGCTTGAATTGAAACGGTTATCGGATAGATCAAGGAGAATGGTGAGACGAGTTAAGTTGGCAAGGCTCACTGGGATTGGATCACATAAACTGTTGGAGGGAAGGTAGAGGCTGGAGAGGGCAGTCATGTTTCCGATGCCTTCTGGAATGACGCCCTCCAGCGAATTCGATCCGAGAACGAGGTCTTGGAGTTTATTAAGATGAAACAGCCATTCGGGGATGCTTGAATTGAAACGGTTGAAGGATAGACGAAGGGTGGTAAGACGAGTTAAGTTGGCAAGGCCCACTGGGATTGGACCAGATAAACTGTTCCTTGAAAGGTCAAGGGATGTGAGGCTTGGCAATCCAAAAACCCACTCAGGCACCCAGGAGAATGAGTTGAAGGAAAGATCGAGTACGGAGAGATGCGAAAAGTTAAGGCCGGGGAGTGTGGTGGGAGGAATGGTGATAGCACTACTGATTCCGCATGATGACAGGTGGAGTTGTTGTAAGGAGGGGAGTGTGTCGGTCGCCTGCAACCAATCCCTTGCCTTGCTCACATCTACGCGGCTCAAATACAGGTATTGGAGTTTGGACAAACCTGTAACCCACCCGAGGCTATCGCTCCTTAATTTAGATTTAGTGGAATAATAGGGACTTCCGAGAACCAGTGAATGCAATTTGGAGAGATTTCCGAGCTGTAGAGGAATCATTCCCCCGAACCCCCCCTCAAAGAGGTTGAGGTATGTCAAGCTTTGAAGTGAACCCAAGAAACGGGGGATTGGAATCCCTTGGAAGTCGTTGGAGCTGAGATCCAAATGGGTGAGCTGCTTTAAATTCAGGAGAGAAGGACTGAGGTTACCTCCCAACTTCACCTTCTCTGTTTCGCAACCAATAATAGAACAGCCGAGGCTGAGCTGAAGAACGTGGCCGGTTGAATTGTGACAGACAACGCCATGCCAATAGCAGCAGTCCACGCCATCCTCCACCCAAGACCAGGAGGAGAGTATGTTGGAGGGATCGGTGAGGTGACTCTTGAATTTCAGAAGGGCTTCCCTCTCCCTGGGAATGCACAGCCCATCAACAGACACGAACATTAAAAATAATGGGTACGCAGTCAATAGGAAAATGGCCCAGAAAAGGAGGGGGCGGCCACCATCAACACTCCCAAGGCCAATGCCAATGCTCGTCATGATTAATTTCACGCACAGAGAGGTTTCATTAATGTAAAAGCAGCTGCTGTATATGACTATATGTTATGTCACCGTTGATCAGCCTTAATATTTATATATAGCCCTGCGGATGGGATATCGATGGTCGTCCTTATTATTTTATAACCCCTAACTCCATGGAAAATGCTTTTTTCCTTATTATGTTATAACGTTTCAAATGTTGTTATATGTCAATTGTCATATTAGTAAATTACTTAAAACTTAGTAAATTACTTATTAGGAAGGTAGGGAGGGGCTCGAATGATAATCTAAAAGGGTGCCCAATTGTGGAAAAAAAATATTAATATAATTTATTTTAAACACAAAAGCACTACTTTATAACTTATTATTTTAGATAGTTAATACTATTATAAATTACTAAATATTAAATTTTAAAATAAATATTTAAATTTAAAAATTCGAATTGAATCACTTTTGGTTTTGATTTTTTATTCGAGTGTTTTCCTAATTTATGGTGAAGGGTTTATATATTATATATTTTTTGTTGTACATGTTTTGGTGGATACCCTTGAATTGGCCTAGATTTATTTTTATTATTATAAATTTTGTTTTCTGTTGATAACCTTGAAATTTGATATTCACATTCAATTGATTTCTTATTTTGGTTTATATATATAATATTGTATTTCATGCACAAAATCGATTAGTTCAATTTAAATGGACTCATTGGGTGCATTGAGATACAAAACTTCCAGCTGATTACTAATATTTAGAGGATATATCATTCGGGTGTCGTCTAAGTCACAAATTAAAGCTTGTAAAGAGCAGCGATCGTCCCTTGTTTGCAAACTACATACACCTAACATTTTATAAAAACAAATTAAACGATACGCTTGGTGAAAATTGATGCATATTAATAACATATATACACATTTAATGAAATATATAACTATAGATGCCTGTTGTTGGTTTGAGTCTGAATTGAGTCTCTAGCGGCTAATTAGGTCAATGAGTCATTCTGCCCGTTAAATTACACATTTGACTGAGGTAGTACTTGCTTTGGTTAAACGAGGCCTATGTGTAATAAGTGTCGTCTTATCTGCTCAATTTTGATTGTAGGGTTATGGGTGAAGCCGTGTGACGTTAATGTTTGACCAAGAGATTTGTACATGAAACATAATTTTTAAACAGATTAATTAATTGATTTGACAGTCAAATATTAATGTACTAGAATTTTAGCTTCCGATTGATATGAAAAAAAAATTTAAAACATCGTTTATTATAAATTGATACGTCAACATTCAACCGTAGGCGTTGGGTTGGTTTTGCTTGGCTCCTATTTTGGTTTGTAACACACGACCCTGACCCCATGAAAATGAATCAAATCAAACGTATGTGATTACTGGTTGGTCTAGGTCTGTTGTCCAATTATTTTCAAAGATTATGCCTTTGTGGAAACGGCAGCACAAGGCCTTCGTGGAAACGGCGAAGATACGTTTGGCTCGACAAGTGCAAAGGAAAGAGTATGAAATACTCATAGAATGACTATACAAGGATCAAAAGTTAATTTCAAGCATTTATTGTAATCGATAATATAATTTTCGATCAAAAATAATTTTCAAGCGAATTTATTTTATCTGATCCAATATAGCACCCGGATGAAAATTAGCTAAGCACCATATAATTGTTGGGTTGCTTTCTTTATTATTATTATATTGATTGTAGATTGTTTAAATTTATTAAAGCAACCCTTCTAGGCATATATGCAGTGGGAAGTGATGTTCACACCTAAGAGCAATTTCAAGAATACTTTATATGCTTTTTCACTGGAAAGATGCTGGTCTATATGTTATAACTTACAAAAAAAAAAGTCTAAATGCAACCTGTTGGGAAGTTTTGGGGAAGGTCAAGGGGTTTATAAGGTGAAGCAATCCTAAAAATATTACAACGCGTTTTAAAGCCGTACGGGCCGATATGGCGAGCCCAAAGCAGATATTATTGTGACATACGGGCGGGCCTTCACCTTGACCCGATCCTAACAAGTGGTATCAGAGCCTGGTTGGCCGCATAAAAGGTATTTTATGATATCGAAAGTCTTCTCGGCATGGTGTAGTCGAGCGGCGTGTCCTATGGTGTGCGGCGGTATTGGATTGGAATATAAACCCTTGTCACCAGGTGATCGAATCAGTATGATCTCAATCGGGTGTAGATTGTATTTATTGCTATGTCATCACAGTACATCAAATCTAAGATACAGAGCCGAAGAGGTAGGAAGAAACCTAAAACAGTACAAATGGAGAGAAAAAGATAGAAGATGACATAAATTAAAGCTTGTAAAGAGTCCCTTGTTTGCAAACTATATACCTAACCTTTTATAAAAACAAATTAAACGATACGCTTGGTGAAAATTGATGCATATTAATTACATATATACACATTTAATGAAATATATAACTATAGATCCCTGTTGTTGGTTTGAGTCTGAATTGAGTCTCTTGCGGCTAATTGGGTCAATGAGTCATTCTGCCCGTTAAATTACACATTTGAGTGAGGTACTACTTGCTTTGGTTAAATGAGGCTTATGTGTAATAAGTGTCGTCTTATCTGCTTAATTTTCAATTTTGATTGTGGCGTTATGGGTGAAGCCGTGTGACGTTAATGTTTGACCAAGAGATTTGTACATGAAACATAATTTTTGGATAATGGCAGCCGATCAATTTATCAAAAAAAAAAATTATAACCGTTTAATCCTTTAAGATTTTACAAAAATACTGCGAATTACATAAATATTTATTTAATTTATAAACAGATTAATTAATTGATTTGACAGTCAAATATTAATGTATTATAATAAAAATTTAAAACATCGTTTTATTATAAATTGATACGTCAACATTCAACCGTAGGCGTTGGGTTGGTTTTGCTCGGCTCCTATTTTGGTTTGTAACACACGACCCTGACCCCATGAAAATGAATCAAATCAAACGTATGTGATTACTGGTTGGTCTAGGTCTGTTGTCCAGTTATTTTCAAAGATTATGCCTTTGTGGAAACGGCAGCACAAGGCCTTCGTGGAAACGGCGAAGATACGTTTGGCTCGACAAGTGCAAAGGAAAGAGTATGAAATACTCATAGAATGACTATACGAGGATCAAAAGTTAATTTCAAGCATTTATTGTAATCGATAATATAATTTTCGATCAAAAATAATTTTCAAGCGAATTTATTTTATCTGATCCAATATAGCACCCGGATGAAAATTAGCTAAGCACCATATAATTGTTGGGTTGTTTTCTTTATTATTATTATATTGATTCTATTATTATTATATTGATTGTAGATTGCTACAAAAACAAAAAAATAATAATGGTGGAGAAATAGTGAAAAAAATAAAGCAAAAAATAGGTTGGAGGTATTGTGCCGGCCGGGTCACGAAACATGGCGAGTTGGCGACCCAAAGAGCCGTATAGGCGTTGGGTTGGTTTTGCTAGGCTCCTATTTCGGTTTACGTCCGTATAACACGACTCTGACCCTATCTGAAGTTATTGCCACGAACGAAAATGAATCAAACGTACGTATAAATGTGAATCATGGTTGGTCTATGGGTCTATTGTCCAATTATTTTCAAAGATTATGCATGCCTTTGTAGAAACGGCAGCCCCAAGCGCCAAGGCCTTTGTGGAAACGGCAGCCCAAGGCCTTCGTGGAAACGGCGGAGACTTGATATATATTGACCCTAGCTAGAATGAGTTCATCAAGAAGGTGCTGTATTTACCATGCTCACAAAATGGTGTTTATATTTTGTATAATATTTTGTATGAACTCACCAAGAAAATCTTATTCAACTATTTGAGCTTAAGCTTCGTATATAATTATTGTACATTATGTATTAGATTAATCTTGTTTTGGTATATACAATAAATTTATGTGACATATTAACTTATGAATATCATAAGAGTAATCAGATTGTTTTTTCTAATTTATACTGAATTGATTTATTATAAAAATATTCATAAATTTTCTAGTTGTTTCTATTACGCCAATGTCCCAATTATTTTCATGCTACATGTTAACATATGAATATCATAAGAATAAACAGGTAATTGTTATGGGTACTCCATGTTGGTGTTTTTTGTGTTTTACATAAAATATTCATATAAAGAAAGAGAAACGTGAAGTTTCTTCAAGGTGATTCTCCCATCCCTCAACAATTCGTCGAGTGGTGTGAAGAGAAAAAAGAAAAAAAAGGGGGGAGAAGGATCACTTGGGCAAAAGATGATACTGAAATTTAAAAATGCAAAATATTGATTTTGATCAAGAAATAAACTTTATTGTAATATTTTGTATTTGAAAATACTAATCCATAACAGCAGTTACCAACGGGAACACATATTTATTGCCACATGCAAAAGTACTCTAACGCACACCTAGCCACATACTAGTCTCTAAGAACACTCCTAATAAATTTTATATAAGAGTATTTTCTTATTTAAAAAAAAAATAAAAAAGTCATAAAATTATTTTAAGAAATTTTATATTTAACTTTCTTCATGAAATTTTTACAGTATTTCTCAAAATTATATTATTTAATTATTATGATTATTAAATTATAACTTTTTATTTGTCTTACATTTCTCTTTCATGTTTTCTCACAATTTTACTTTTCATTCAAATTAAATTATAAAAAAATTATTGTTAAATAAAAAAATATTATTTTAATAATATAAGAAGTAAATAAAAAAATCTATTGTATTATATATTTGTATAGGAAAATAAAAAATAATTTAAATCTATAAATTTAAAAAAAATGATTGAAAAACTATAATTAGTGCTCTAAGACCTTATTCACATCAACTCCTTTTTTTTTTTCGCAATTATCAATTAATGGAGGTTGTCGTGAGCATGGACTAGTGCTTGAAGGAAAAAAATCTACAAGCTCATATGAAAAGAAATCGAAATCACACTTGACTCAAATAAATCATTTTTAGCAAGGTCCATAACTAGAGATGTATTGTTTCTAAAGAAGTAGGCAATTCCCTCCTTTGCACAGGTGTAATGAGTAGAGGTCACCTAAATATTGGATGAAACTTGAAATTTGGCCCATTAACTCATCGTAGTCAAATTTATGTGGTGCAATGATCTCCAATCCATTAAACAATTATAAATTTATTTTAATAAATTATTTTTCCCAGAGAAGCTTCTAATGATTTGGCTTAATTATTTTATGACATAGGAAGTCGTAAATTGATCTAGAAAATTGACTATTAAATAAATTTAGTGCAACCACAAGATTTGATATGCGGGGTAACAAGCCACTAAATTTATCGGAAATAAGATCAATGTTTGTATTATATGAAGAAATAAACTGTGCGTGTGACTGATATCAAGATTGGTCTCTCAATTGCCATTGGCTTTAGGTTATTTAGAAAGTGATATGTCCATATTTTAGTATAAAAAAGGAAAAATTTAGTAAGATACAATGTTCCCAAAATAATTTGAAATAAAACGCATTTGATATACTTCTGTTAATATATATATGTTCAAACATATACTTAACTAGACATATCAATTTTGTTATTTGAATGTTAGACTAATATCAGAGTAATTCTGAAATGGACCATTGGAAAGATGTAAAGAAAGTATATGGATATTTATAAGTCATTAAAAATTACATGCTCATATACATAAAGTCTAACCAGCTTGAGGTGATTGATTATTTAAATTCAGACTATGCGAGATATGTAGATTCAAGAAAATTTACATTTGGTTCCATATTAATATTAGCTAGAGGAGCAAATTTTCATATATAGAAAAGTGGAAAACAATTTATTGTTGCTACTTTTTACTATAGAGGCTGAATTGTGATATGCTTTGAAGCCATTAGAGCAATAGGTGTAAACTTTTCAAATGTATATTTTTGTTAGTTTACAAAATTATTTTAATAAAAAGCCTAAAAACTTTAGTTTTCATATTACCTATTTTAAGAAAAATTTAATAAAATGAATAGTTTCTCTCTATATTTTACTCACTACTATTTAATGAAAAATTATATTTTCTCTCACCATATTTACTTTTTTATTAATTTTTTCTCTCACTATATTTAATTTTGATTTAAAAAACAAATAAATATTTAAAAAATAATATTTTAATTGATAAATGGTTAAAATAGAGATGTTGAAAAGTGAGTTTTAAAAAAGTAATTTGTTAAAATGAAAAAAGTGATACTTTTGGTTATTTTGAAGAGCTAAATTTAGAAAAGTTACTCTGAATGCTCTTATTTATGTAATGTGGTTGTGGAACTTTGTCTTAAGTCTAAATATTATTAATAGTATAATTAGACCATTGAGGCTTTATTGTCATAATTTTGTAGTTGTTTTATTTTTCAAGAATGACAAGTATTTTAAAGGAGTAAAACACATAAATTTGAAATACTTGTTAATTAAAGAAGAAGTTCAAAAACATAAAGTGTCAATTG
The DNA here is from genome assembly GCA_023512835.1 of Taxillus chinensis. Lineage (NCBI taxonomy): Eukaryota > Viridiplantae > Streptophyta > Magnoliopsida > Santalales > Loranthaceae > Taxillus > Taxillus chinensis. The sequence continues at coordinate 16,758,882 of CM042084.1, read as the reverse complement.
AGTATATTAGTACAGATCTAATGATAGTGGATCCATTAATTAAAGAATTACCACTCAAAATATTTATTGGTCATGCTAAAAGTATGAGTGTAATAATAAATCCTTTGACCTGATATCTATATATGTACATTTTGTTATTTATCTCATTTTATTATGACAGTTGTAAATTTAATTAAAGAAATATTTTAAGTTATTTATTTGTTATTCAAATAATGTTATATATAATATTATTTGAGAGAAATAACAATGAATGTAATGCTTAAATTAAAGCATATATCAATTAAAAATTAAAAATTATGTTGGTTATGCGATACATTTGTTGAGTGCTTGGTGCCAAAACAAAGAAAACAAAATAACCTAATGGAAAGAAGAATAATGGAAGGAAGGATTACATGGAAACAAAATGATAATGAAATAGAAGATAGCTGCCACATCCAACAAGAATAAAATCTCAAGATTAGTTTATCAATTCCCATTGTCTTTGGGTTATTTTGAAAGCAGCAGTGGCAGCATATGTATAATGTATAATTTATTGTTATATGTATAGATTATAATGCATACCCGCATACAATATAATAGAGGCAAAAAGAGGAAATATCATCAATAATGAGGGACAATATAAAACAAAACTATGAACAAGGTTGGAAATTTAAATTAAGGGAGGATGCAAGCATAAATAAATGATTCATGTCAATGATCAAATACTACTTTAACATTGTATACATATATATATATATATATATATAGAGAGAGAGAGAGAGAGAGAGAGAACTTTTAGAAATTTTAAATATCAGTTTTGAAGCAAATTTACACTGACATTATTATTTAAAAATAAAAGTCTAATCTAATAGAACAATGATCCTTTGCCACAAGCTATTAAGTGATAAGTATGCCCTTCTCTAAGACTTTTTGAATAAAATAGGTGCCCAAACAAACCTCCTACAATGAAATCAATAACAATGGTCATATAAAACCATTTCACTACCACTTGTTCCCCTCTATTTTCTACTTCAATTTCATTATTTGATGAACAACTACAAATGTCATTCAATGGAGGCCCCACAAAGTTTATTTGAATAAAAGTAAAAGCATTTAAGCTTTGAAGTTGAGTGATCAATGAAATCTTCCCCTAAGTTATTGTTGGATACGTTGACATGCTTGAAAGAATCACACCAATTAGTTAGTTTCTAGAAAAAGCAATAGATTATAATACTTTTGTCACCCCCATTTTCTTTGGAAATTGACTAGTAAAACAATTATTGGACAAATTCAAAGATTAGAAGCTTGTAAGGCTTGTTAATCACTTTAGAATCTCTCAAGACAAAAAATTATTTTAAAGTCCATACACTTCATTAAGCCAAGAATTGTGCTATATTAATTAATCTGTCCTGTCCTTCAGCAAAATAAATGCATATATGAAAAGGCCCTCCACTAAAACAGGCTCCTTATTCCTTAATGTCCATATAAATGTAACATTTAAAGGAATTAGAATTTGATTTGATTTTTCATCAATGGTTAAGGCTGTAAAGTTATTAAAGCATAGAGGGATGCTCAGGGGCGGATTCAGAATGGGCGGATCTATAAATACCCATATGAGTGACTCTTGTATTTGGATGATTTTAAAATTTAATATATATATATATATAATGCAAATTAATAAAAGTTAAAAGTCAAAATTTATTGTTCATATAAATAAAAACTAATAAACAAAAGGTTTATTATAATCTTTTACAAATGATTTATACATGTTTTCATATTTTGAAATTATTGTATGATATTTTCATTATTAATGCATATATATAGGTGTGTGTTTAATTTAAAGAAAAATTATTTATAAATAAATTATTATAATATTAATACAAAAATTAAAAAATAATGGGTCATAATTTTATGAGCATGATATTAATATATAATGATAAATGTAAAATCTCTAAGATTGTAGGCATAAAATAACAAATTATATAATTATAATCAGTATAGATTAATAGTGTGAGCCATCTAGTTATAAATTAAAGAATTATATAATCAAATATCATAGTCATAGATTAATCTAATTTATATCATATATATAATATAAAATAGATAAGTTAATTAATTAAGTCATATAAATCTATTAGATTAATATAAATTTATCTAAAGCCTGATATATATAAATTAGATGATATATATACCTATAGTCATATAAAGCATTACATTATTCATATAAAGTGTGATTTATGATCATTGACAAATACAAATTTTATATTATATGATCATAGGTGTGATATGGTTTAAAAGTCATTAATAAATTAATTAACTACCGTATATAAAGAGATTTCTGATATATATATATATATATATATATATATTTAAAATTATTAAACAGAACTTATAAAGAATAAGATTCTAACAAAAATTGATATACTTATGAATTGTTTGATATCTATAAAGAAAGTTACGTTTACATTCTGCTACTCCAATATATATACATAAAATCGATAGACTCTTATATATATAGTTATATTTTTACTCTTCACAACTATTTAAATTTAATTATAAATATGACTTACTATCCAAAAGTATTAACGATGAAGATGTTATCAACTATAATGATAGTAAATCAATTATATATTTTTAAAAAAGTTATATAAGATTTAGTTATAAAAAGATTTAAATTTTTTATGTTTTTATATTATTACTTGTAACATATATACTGCTAATTGCAATTTAAAATAATAGCTTCTAAAAATAAATTATAATAATTTTAACTATTTGTATATTGGCTCCCTTAAATTAAAATTTCTGGATCCGTCCCTAGCTATCATTTACACATTCAATTACGCAATTAATTCTTCACAATTAGAGAATATTCTTTCTACTTGACAATCGCAATTGTTAAAGTTAATGTCAAAGTCACCATTAAATAAACTAATAAATAAATCATATTTTTGTTATTTTTGAAAACTTAATACTTTGTACAAGGTGAATAAGTTTAATTTGAAATAAACTTTTCTGAATTTTTTAATTCTTAGTTAATTACTAATATTATTATACTAATAAGATTGCCCACCCTGGCCGCTAGATCTACCTACGGGGATGGTTCTGTAGAGATTCGTTTAAGCAAGGGGATGTTTGAGGGTTAGATCAAAGGTGATAGGACCTCTTTTCTCGATTCGGCTCCAGTCCCATTTGACCTGAGAGATGTAAGGCCCATGATAGCATAACCACTAGTTTAACTGTGGAACGCTACCGTATTATGGAGAGCATTAGCGTCACTAGTGAGTAGGAACGTTGAGGTGGCACAACCACACCCTGAGTAAGACAAACCAGTATTGTGTGCCAGGCACAACCATGAGATTTTCCCAAAAAAATATGTTTGAGCCCAAGTTAAGAAGGGCAGCGAGCCTTTCCCCCCATTCAAGATGTTATACTCCAAGAAAAAACATTTTCAGCAACATCTATAACAACTAGAAGTACAGTTTCTTAGAGAGGTGGACAATTCTCCTTGGAAGTGATCGTTGAGCAGGTGTAATGAATGGAAATCACTTAAAGATTATAAGGGGCTCGGAATATGACCTGTTAACTCATAGTATTGAAAAGTGCTATGATCTCCATTTCATATGACAATCAGAATTTTCTCTTGACGTTATTTTTTCCAAGATTGAGTAATTCCAAACGGTTTAGCTCACTTGGTTTGTGGCATAGAAAGTGAGAAATGGATCCAGAAAAGAAATTATTAGATATATCTAATGCAGCTACAAGGTTTGATATATGGGGGGTGGGGATTTGATAATAGGCCACTAGGTCGATTGGAACCATGGTCAATGATTGTATCGGCTTCCAAAATGGACTGCTCAAATTTACTGATATCTCCATAGATTTGATTGTTAGAAAATAGAGAGATTATAGTAATAGCAATGAGGAGAAGTCTTTGAAACCAGTCGGGGATCATGCTTAATATTCCCCGACCAGACAACTGTAAAAACGAAAAATCTTTTGTAATTGAAGCCATTGGCGAAATCGAGGGCCAATATTCTGCCAAAAACTTAGATCCAGAGACCCAAGTTGAAATGGAGGAACCCATTTCGGACCCACTTTCAAACTCAGCTTGTTTCTTGATACAGAAAGATGTGAGTTCCTTGATGTTAGAAAAGTGAGCTTGTGTGACATCTTTCATCAATTGGTTGTCGAAAATAGACAGGTCCCGAAGTCCAGTGAGTTGTTCGACTGAGTGATTTTGGAAGAGTTACATTCATTTGATTGTTTCCAACAGATAAGGATTCCAATGACGATAATCTTCTAATAGACTCTGGGATGGGACCATGCAATGAGTTTGAATAAAGGTAGAGAGGGTGGCCAAGTTATTGGATTGAGCTAGCTTATCAACGAGGTTACCAAATTTACCAGTGAGTTGGGTTTCACCCAGATTCAACTCGACTAATCCAGTTAGAAGGCAACCGGATAAACTCATGAAAGCTTCGAAGCCCTCCTAGCCTAACTCGATCTGTGAAAATCCAAGATACCTCATTTCCGAAAGCAAAAGCAAAGACAAAAAGAAGCAATTAATAATGGGCGTGTCATGATATATTTAAATCGCTCATATTGATAAATAGGGGGGTGAAAATGCTGTCAACATTTCATTTTTCTAACTTGACTTTGTGAATATGTTTGAAGGACATGGCGATGGATGCTTGGAGGTTGTGGAGTCCTGCTGCTGTGCAGTTTGTCGTTATGTTGCTTATGCAAAAGTCTGTATATGATAGCGGTTGCGTCCAGGACTTTAAGGTGATACAAACTTTAAAAGCGTGGCAACCCTGGAGACTCTTCCAACTCCAAGGTTTTATCACCGTAGGAGGGTCAAGCGCCAACCTTGGTTGAAGCTTGAAGCTTCCACACCGCACCCTTACAATGTGCAAGCGGTCAATTGTGACACTTTGGGTTCGGATAAAGAAGATTGATTAGCAGTAGCTGCTCCCTAAATATTTATATATGCCTTTGAGGAATGATGGCACTCCTCAGGTTCATATACTAATTATTTTTAATGAAAAATGTGGTATTCTGAAATTTCGAGATTATACAGAAACTACTTGAAAATGTTAAAGACATGATGACTGCGGGCAGGGCAGCGTTCAAAAAATCAAAATATACATTTTAATGATTTGAGCTTGGATAGAGTTTCAAGGTGATTGTCCCATCCCTCACCAATTGGTCGAGTGGTGTGAAGAGGAAAAAAAAAAAGAACTAAGAAAAATGGGAGAAGGATCGCTTGGGCAAGAGATGATACCAAAATTAAAGAAATGCAAAATATTGATCGTGATCTAGAAATGCAAATTTACTGTCATAGTTGTTATTTGAAAATACTGAAACACATAACCTTTGTTCTGAATTACAACTGCCACTGCCTCTAAGACTTCATGAACAACAAAGTAGCCAATGCAAACTAAAATCCAACCATGAAATCTAATAGTTGTTCCTGACTAGAACAATGATCAGTTGCCACAAGGTGTCAAGTGATCTAAAGTATACTTGTCTCCAAGATTTTTTCAATAACAAAGATATTTATACAAACCAAAATTCAATAATGAAACCAATAATCACGTTCAAATAAAACCCTTCCACTTCTACTCTTGCCCCTTTATTTCCTTTCAATTTCATCCCCGACTGATGTACCACTATAAATATCATTCGATGGAGTAGGTTTCTAGAAAAACTAAAAGTAGCAAAGTTTTGAAGTTCAGTGCGCAATGAAATCTTCAACACAAATTTATTATTGTATACATGGAAACAACTTACAAATGTAAAATAAAAAATGTTAGTAGGAATCATATCAAATAGTTGGTTTGTGGAAAAATCAACATATGCATGATCCAAAGGCCCCACATATCATCAATCTCCAGGTATAAACTCCCGCAATATTTATTCTCGGATTTTCAAAAGGAATCAAAATTTCACATGCAGGATCAATGTTTCTAGAGAGAATGTTATGAGCAAGGACTAGTAAGCTGGGTTTCAAGCAGTTCCAAGTAAGACCAAACCAGCTGGAGGAGGCAGTCATGTTTCGCACTGCAGTGCAACCGTATAAACTCATAAAAGCTTCGAAGCCCTCCCGGCCTAATTTTATCCCTGACAATGCAAGAACCCTCTTGCTGCAAAGATTTCCCAAAGATTTAATAATCAGCTCATGCCCATCCCGCGCAGGAGGCCGAGAGGCTGGAGGAGGCAGTCATGTTTCCGATGCCTTCTGGAGTGACGCCCTCCAGCGAATTCGATCCATCCCAGATGGAGGACTTAACGTTTATGAAGATGAAACAGCCATTCGATCGGGGATGCTTGAATTGAATTGAGACAGTTATGGGACCATTCTTACAAAAGGCCCAGATATAATTAATTTGTTTAATTGATTTAAATTGTCAATTCAATAAAAAAAATAAAGTTTAGAAACCATTGAAATAATAATTTAAAAATAATTTTCAAAGTTCAATGATAAATTATTAATGATTAAAAAATTAAGTGACCCATAAAAATTGCTTATTAAAAGTTTAGAATTATTGATATAATTTAAAACCTGGTATGTTATCAGGTAAATTTGATCGCATAAACCGTAACTTATCACTATATTTTTTTTATTCATCCAAAAACATCTTACAAAATTCAGAAATAATTTAATAATATTAAATTTTCCATAATAAAGTTATAATTGAATTACCACGATACAATTTTTCCTCGACCCATTATATTATTTTATTAACCTTAATACGCAATATCATATGATCTTTTAAAAAAACATTAAATATATACAGCGAATTTGGACAGCTGTCAACCAGTAATGGATTGGGCCGGCGGAGCTCTTCGCCCCAAAAAACACAAAACAAATCACAACCAGGGAAAAAAAAAAAAACTTGCCCCACGTCACCATTCAGCCACAATTACAAAGGTCCTCTCTCGCAAAATGGTGAGATCATTCGCATGGGTTTGATATTAGAATTTAATTTTTAAATTAGGTAAATCTCGTGATTATTTTTAAATTTTTTAAAATTTAAATTTAAATATTTTTTATTTTAATATTATATTTACTTTTTATTTTTTAATAAATTTAATTTAAAATATACATTTTTCCTTAAAAATTATTTCAAATTAGAGTTCAACATATACAAGTTAAAACTCATACTAAAAAAAGATACAATATTTAGAATTCGATAAGCTTTATTCAGTGTTTTTTTTTTGTTTTTGGTTTTTGAAATAAACAACACTTAATGTTTATTCCTTTGATTCGTGGCATTTTGACCGAGCCTATTTTTGGTATAAGCGCGCTGTGTCTGTTACCTTGCTAGGATCACGCTCGTAGTTGAGACAAGGTGGGTCTTTCAGGTGACTTTATGGGTGCTGCATGTTCATTGCATCCTTTTCTTGGTAGATATTGAATTCTCAGGACTCCATGTTCAAACTTGTACGTCCATGTTTCTCATAGAAAACGGGCTGCTTAGAATGCTTGTTGGATTTGTCGTTATCATACATTAATTGGGCATTCATATAAAGTGTACAAATAGTTTATTTGAGTTGAGCTAACAACTCAGATATTAGGCAAACTAACTGTTGAGGACCTTGATTAGGATCTAACAACAATCTAAAAAAGGATAATCGAATGCTTAAACTCTAACCCAAGCAATCCAATTAATTAATTGAAAAAGTCAAAAATAAGTATAAATATCTAATATGAGAATTTATAATTATCAATAGTCAATAATCTAAATACATAAATTGTCATAGACAAAGCCTATTTATAGGCAAACGATTATTTAGGAATTAGAAACTTAATATAATTAGGAAACTAAAATAAAATACTAAAATACCTTAATACGAATTAAATAAGGGAAAATAAGAAAAAGGAAAGACTTCTAATACGATAAGAAAAGTAAATATAAGAAGAATAATCCTAGCGATAGAAGATGTCTTGCGCAACACCGATACGTACACGTGATTACGTCATGAACATCAATTCAATACAACCACATCACAAACGGTATGTGTAGCTGATTCGTATAGGTTGTTACAGGCATTAGCACAATGTCTTTTATCACTAGCTCACAAAATGGACAACCTGGCAAGCTCACAAAATGACAACCTGGCATACTCACAAAATGGTATATTTCTTTAACGCTTTGTTGTTAGAATTAACGTTTGGAGTTGTTTTAAGCTCAACCTGGTAACCTTCTATTTGGACTTGCAGTCGTACCGCATGGTACTGACTGATTTCTTTTGTTAGCCAATCTGGTATATGTATGGTTATATGTATGGTTGAACCTATTATATTATGAACTTCATTTTGGGTCTATAGGGACGAATGGACCAACTCAACTTTATTGATTGGTTCACGTGCGGTCTTTTGTAAAAATTGTCCATTTCTTGTTTTTGATGCCTAAAACACTCAACTACATATAATTTTACAATCTATGTTATGTAGATTAATGTTCATATGTTTTGGTCATAATAATAGGCCATATATAGATTAATACAACACAAAATTAATACAAGTTTGGTCTAATCATATAGTTTTGCAAATTTTTACCCATCATTAAAATATTTTGCAACCATATTGAGAATTAAGAATGAATATCTCAACAACTCGTTTATTACAATATTATATGTATTTTGAAATTTTAAAATTAAAATATTACTTTAATATTTCGTATAATGTTTTTTTGTATAGACTTGGAGAGTATTAAATTTTAAATATATTTATTTTAAAATATTTATTTTTTAAAATTTTAGGATGATGAAAATGATCGCTTTAGGCAAGAGATGGTGGCATGGGGGCACAAGTGGAAAGGGGATATATAGCACTGCTCAATACATACCTCAAAGTCCCAACATGCTGATTGCTGATGATAAAAGTATGTGTTAAGAAATCAGAATTTTAGAAGCTTCCTCTATATGTGCAAATTATGCAATGATATATATAAATCTCACGTGCCTTGGAAAACCGGCCATATATACCTCTTTTTGAAATCTAAATAGCAATTTACATAGAAAATGCGATACATCCACGTTATTTACGTAACCCCATTAAAAGCAATAAAACTATAACCGCAAATAAATATAGAATACGATATTTGCATGGATTTGCCTTCCCTTCTTTGCTCTCTTACACACCTCCCTCAAAACACTCTATAAATGCCTTCCTATCCCCACCTCTCATCTCTCTTCTCTCTATTTTTCAAATATATCCCCACCTCTCGTCTCTCTTCTCTCTATCTTTCAAATTAATCTCTCTCTCTCTCTCTCTCTCTCTCTAGCTCTCTCTAATTTTGTAGATCTCTCTATCATGGCGACGAACAATGGCGCAGCAAACGAAGGCAAAGGCATGATCGTGAGCTTCGGGGAGATGCTAATAGACTTCGTGCCGACGGCCTCGGGGGTCTCCCTGGCCGAGGCGCCTGGGTTCCTGAAAGCCCCCGGCGGCGCTCCGGCGAACGTGGCCATCGCGGTGTCTCGGCTGGGCGGCGCCGCAGCCTTCGTGGGGAAGCTCGGAGACGACGAGTTCGGGCACATGCTTGCTCGGATCCTGAGGGAGAATGGCGTGGGCTGCGACGGCGTCAACTTCGACAAGGGGGCCCGGACCGCCCTCGCCTTTGTCACCCTCCGCGCCGACGGCGAACGTGAGTTCATGTTTTATCGGAACCCGTCCGCCGACATGCTCCTCACCCCCGCTGAGCTCAATCTCGACCTCATCAGATCCGTACGCTTCTCTCTTTCTTTTCACCCGAACTTTTCTCGTATTTATCCATTCATCGGAGCCTGGTCCTTAGTACCTAGGATCCAACTGTCATAACAAAACTATTGTCGTAATTGGAAGAGTCCCACGTGCACGTGTTGTCCTGACACGTGACCATATATGAGCAGACCAAACAGACATGATAACTATTTTCTAGTATTATTAGTCTCTTTTTATTTTCATTTTTTTCTTATTTGGACCACAATTCTTCGATGTTGTGGTTGCGATTCTTCCTTTGACTTTTGGAAATTGTGAATTAAATGAACAGTTGCCGTTCTATCCGGTAATTGAAAAAAATAACAAAACTAAAAAAATCAAGGACGGACTTTCAATGTCAATTTATTTGAGTCATGAGAAGAAATCGAATTTCTTGCAACTCCTACGCCATCATTTAAAATTTGTTTTGGTTTGAAAAAACGAGCGTTAATTTATTTTTAATATTAGCTGTTTGTTTAGATTTGATATGTGAAATTTTAAATATCAGGCCAAGGTGTTCCACTACGGATCGATAAGCCTCATCGTGGAGCCATGCAGGTCGGCGCACTTGAAGGCAATGGAGGCGGCGAAGGACGCTGGGGCGCTGCTGTCTTACGACCCGAACCTGCGGCTGCCGCTGTGGCCGTCGGCGGACGAGGCGCGAACGCAGATCATGAGCATATGGGACAAGGCCGACATAATCAAGGTCAGCGATGTGGAGCTGGAGTTCCTCACCGGCACCGACCAGATTGACGACGCCGCCGCCATGTCGCTGTGGCACCCAGACCTCAAGCTCCTCCTGGTCACTGTTGGTGAGCATGGATCCAGATACTATACCAAGGTACGTCAAACTCAAAACCCTTGAAGAATCGTCACTAACCGAAGAGTTACAGCAAATTTGACTACAACAAAGAGGCCAGCCATGCATATGGGAGGATCTCTGAGAACGTGTCTTTTTAAAATCTCACAAAAAAAGATCATAGTAAAAAATTAAACGTATACGTTAGGGAAGAAACATGAATTGGAATGATAATTTTGGATCCGAACTATCCTAGATCGGGTTTGACCTGCCTCGACATGGCATAAGACCAGATCCGGGTTCTGTCCGACCATAGTGAGGCTGCTGGTAGTGCATTTTGTAGAAGGGCCCTTGTGCTCGAAGGGTTTCTTGATTTTGGCCGTGGTAAGTAGGATGTAGGGAGTAATGAGGTCTGGTTGTCGAAGTGGGAATGGTGGCCAGAATCTCTTTTTGAAAGCTACCAAAGACTTGAGCTGATGGAAGGTTCGACATTGAAGCTAAATATTAGTCCATCAAAATATGCTGAACTTAGGGAAAACTTTGATATTTTGTCAGGGTGAGCCAAAGGACATGTTTTAATTTTTTGCATTGTCAAATAGGAAGGGGAGGCAAGCGACGTGTTTTGCTTTATGCACGATGATCGTTTGGAGTTACTTTAGTTTCACAAGATTAATTAAGGTTAATCACTTCAATATTGATTGAAAAAGTAATTTTAGGTACTTCAATGTATTATGATTTGTACATTACTAACTTGAACGGGATGCCGAGTGAGAATGAGAGAATTAATTAATTGACAGGGTGGTATGGTAACTCGGATGGAATGGCAAGTGGGCAACTTAGAAGGGGTTAGGTCGATCGGTAGAGAGTACAACAATCCTCACTAGCGATTGATTCAATCCGTAAAAAAAAAAAAAAAAAATCTACTGACTCAATTCATTTTATATTTTTAAGTAGGGTTGGGTGGGGTCAGGCATATTTGGTGGATTGAGTGGATGCATATCTTTAGCGTGAAGAATGAAACCCTCATTTTGGCATAACCTTATAGTGTATATAGAGGGATATTATCCGAGAGAAATATGTAGAGGATCTATGTATATATATACACATAATAGGTTTTTGATATTTTGATATTTTAACTGTAGTTTTATTTAATTACAATAGCAAAATTATAGTTAAAAACCCTTCGATCTGAATTGCATCACATGGCTCATATTTGCTTTCTCACCTTAAGCAATAAAACCATTGTATCAAAATCTCATGTGACCCATATATATATATATAGGTAGGTAGGTACATTTTTTTGTCGAAAATTACAATTGAGCTTTGACCTTCCTCTTAATATTGGTATTGAACTTATTAAATAAAGTGTCATTCAAGTTTATATTTAAGCTAAAAACTTTACGTAATTGAAATTTCTATTAAGATAGGAAGGGTCTCAATTTGAAGCTAAATAAGTTAACCAAATTGATGATCGAATATTTTGTATAGGCATGTAAATCATAAATGATATATATATATATATTACATAATTATCTACGAGTATAATTATGATTATTCGATCAAAAATTAATTTTAAACAGAATTCATAGGAACAGGGAGGGTGGTGGGTTGTGATGGGATGGGGAGTTATATATTTGTATTTATATATACTTTTTATTAAAGAAAAAAGGAAACCGAGACTGCAACTTCATTTTCAACCGTATGTCCGAATTTAATACGCTAATTGCAGAATACATAAAATACAGAAAACTGCATAAAATCGGGAAGGTAGGATCCGGAATAAAATTGATAGGTCGTATCCCTGGTTGTTTTTGTTGTCAGTTTTATATTGCAACTTTATTTCTCAAATATTCTATCGGAATTTAATTTTTTAAAACAATAATATGTATGGTATAATAAATTAACCGTTTACTTTCTGAAGCTAATTTCTTAAACTGCTCATGGCACAGCACACACCAACCCACAGTTCTTAAAATTTAAATATAAAATAAAGGCCTTAAATAATTTATAAGAAAAAATTGCTTCCTATCCCTGCTTTGGTTGTATGAACATACAAAATATGCATTTTTAAAAAACGCCCTTTCTTGCTTCAATGTTGTGCAAAATTGCAGTGTTTCCATGGATCGGTGGAGGCTTCCCGGGTTAAAGCCGTTGACACAACCGGTGCTGGCGACGCATTTATTGGCTCATTCTTGTACAAGCTTGCAGAGGACATATCGGTGCTAGATGTAAGTGTTCATATCATCTAGGGAAGTTGGTGAAACCCCATTTATCATCTAACACAAGCCTTTGAGGTTCTGTTATATAAGTATAAGAGGCCTAGGACCAGGGTAAACAAAACCAATTAAGTATATATATGACAGTTCTAGCTAGGTGCAGGCAAAACAGTACGTAGAGTTAGGTTCCTTAGAAAAGCCAAGATCATATGAAAAATGGAAATGAGATATATTAAAGAAAAAACCCATTGCAGGATGAAGCGAGGTTGAAGGAAGTGCTGAAATTTGCCAATGCGTGTGGAGCCATCACAACAACCAAAAAAGGAGCCATTCCTGCTCTCCCAACCGAGTCAGAGGTCCTGAGCCTTCTCCAGGGGCCTTGATTTGCTCTATTATGGCTGTGGGCAATCAGTTAATTATCATTTTTGTGGTTTTCTTTTTTTCATTCATTGCAACTGTATGTAAAAGACATTTTCGGTTCATGCCTTTGGAACTGTTAGTTTTGCTTTCATATGTGTATTATTAATATTGCATTTTGTTATACCCATACCATAAAGTTACCAATTATAATGAAAAGGTATCCAACATAATAAATCCAAGAGTTGATCAATTCATTAAATTAGCCCTTCTTCCTACATTAAATTCGGTATTAAGATTGTAACATCACATATTTAGCTTGATATGGATAATATAAAAAAAAACTTTATATGATGAAAACAAATTTTACCTTGTGACACAATCAATTACTAATCATTAATATTCAACCAGAACGAATACTTCAACATCTTGATATGTGGCTGCCTTAAACCCGTTTGTTTTCAAATTGAAAATGGAAAGAGAAAAACACCAGACGTACCAAAAGAGCATAGTTACCGAAGTTCATTAAGTTCCGATGCTCACCTCTAATGATGCATTGAAATTGCTCATTTTATTTATCTATTTTTAAACTGAACCCTATAAACTACCTGGAAAACTCACCTCTAAGATTATATACATTTAAGATCACAAAATATTTTTTGGGGGGCTGAAGAAATGAAATAGCAACAAGAGAACTCATTGAGGAAACATTGCAGATACTGGAAAGTCTGCTTTATACTTATAATCAATGTCACTGATAGACCCCATCTTAACCACCGGGTCTTTTTTTGACAAAAAAATTTATTAAAGAAGCCCCTGAGATGGCAAAAGATCACAACAAATGACAAGCTTTAGGAAAATCAAAGTAATCATCATGTTAAAGGATATTACAACACACTGCAATATCCAGTGATACATAATTCCCCCTCTTGTTGGATATGATACTTCATGCCCTCAAAAATCTAACTTGTCCTTCCACTGAACCCAAAAAAACAGTCGAAAGGATGGCATGCAGCTAAAATGTCGGAGCCCACAATACCCCTACCCAGAATGTGGAAACAATCACCTGCCTCAGACAAACTCTCCCTTTCCATCATAAATTTACGGTATTACATCATTGCTTATGGCTTGAGCTCCCACTAGATACACTATCGGGTGTCAATGTGCCATAGTCAGTTGTATAAATTAGTTCAGAAACAAAGGGAAGCATGCAGCTTCTACAGTGCGTCACCAGACCAGGTTTGGTGGTTGACTACCACCAATACAGGCAATCAGCTATGTTATCTCCTGTGGACAACATGAGGGTAAGTAACATTCTGTTGAGGACCTTGATTAGGATCCAACAACAATCTAGAGATGGATAACAGAATTTACCCAAACCCTAGCCCAAGCGATTCAAGTATTAAACCTGGAAAAGCCGAAATAAGAATAAACCTCTAATATGAGAGTTTATTATTGGTAAAAACACTCTTGAATGATTTATTATATCTGAATGCAAGGCCTATTTATAGGCAAACCAAGAATTAGGAATTGGAAACCTAATACAATTAGGAAACTAAAGTAAAATACCAAAATACCCTAATTAAATAAAGGAAAGTAATAAAAAGGAAATACTAATGCAAATTAAATAAAGGAAAGTAAATAAAAAGGAAAGACTTCTACTACGATAAGGAAAGTAAATATAAGAAGAATCCCAGCGATAGAAGATGTCTTGCGCAACACGATACGTACACGTGGCGCATGTCACGGCAGTTTCTCATCACATTCAAACCCATCGTCAAGACGTCATCCGATTGATTGTAGTGTCCGAACTATGAATCTGGACTTTGTTTTTCGTTCTATATTTTTGCCCCGATTGTGAGGGTGCTACATTAAAAATTTAAAATTACAGGGCTTTGTTTTTCGTTCCATATTTTTGCTAGGACTCAACTATATCGTCCAGGAAGAAAAGCACAACACGGATCATCACCAATAACAGTAGTTAAAAACTTGGAAACAGGATCCCCAACATTCACTCCCCCCATAATTGACCCGATACAGCCACAAAAACTGCCAACTAGAAACCCCCCCCACCAAAAAAAAAAAAAAAAAACAAAAAGATCTCCAGCTATTGGCTCCATTTGAGATCCTATCACTAGTAGGGATGATAATCTTGTCCCATCCCGTCCTGATTTGGCTGAGTTAAATCCGCTTCGATAGGACTTCAGATCGAACCTGAGTCTTGCCTACCATGATATTTTTAAGTAAAATTTTAATATTTTGTCCTTAAAAAATACTAACCCGTCCTGTTCTAAACTGCTCAAACCACCAATGCCAAGAGGGATTGGGGTGGAATTCTATCTGTTCAGATCAGACGGTATCCAATTCCGATCAAATCCGTTGCTATCCCTAGTCACTAGATCTATAGCCAAGGAATCCTAGTACCAAAATTTGGAATCCGTACAAGCTACGCTACTGATGCACATGAACCATCAAAACAGAGAGCACCATAAAATTTAAGCAGGATAAATGCCAAAAATCATGAAATCTACAAAATGATACTCTACATACCACACCAATACTTATTTAAGAGCCACAACATATAATCTTCAAATGCTATGTACAAATATTTGTGTCATGTCAATGAACATCTAAACACAACCTCTCTGAACAATTAAAAACTTTATGGTAACCAAAAAATATTTCAGCATACTCATTTTGCCATCACGTGGGCAGAAATAAGCTTTCAACTACCTATACTACAACACAATTGCCTGAGGATAGCATTCATTAACTTCCATCTGCAAAAACGTCCAAACGAGCTTGCAACTTTCAAACTTTGTCTGCATGAGAGCAAAAAATGTCTTTGCCCATGGTTCATTCCTCCCTTTCATGCTCAGGTCGTAAGGCACAGAAAAGCTGTGATTAAAAAATTTTACATAAAAACAACAGAATTTATATTGTAATTTATGAAATAGTAATGTCAGTAACTAACAACATTATAAATCTGAATGAAACAAACGGAGCAGTTCAACCCCAATTTCAACTGACATTTTTTAATCGGCAAAAGTATCAAATTTACACCTAAACTAGTTGTGAAGGTTCAATTTAACCCTTCAGCTATTTTTGGGGCCAATGTTACTCCTGAACGTATCATTTGTGGCTAATTCAACTCTTCTGTTAATTTGAAGCTTGTGTGTATCGTTATGTATTTTTAATTTGCTGACATATTTAAAATATTTTGTAAATGTATGTTGACTGGACGAGACTAATAATTAAGTTAAAGAAAAAAACAACTGGGGTACGGGGACCCACCCATGCTATCATCATAGTCATGATCACTACAACTCTCGTCCAGATCTGCAACAGAGGCTCCAATGTCATTCCACATCCTTTGTGATCTCTGCAATATCCAGTGATACATAATTCCCCCTCTCTTGTTGGATACTTCATGCCCTCAAAAATCTAACTTGTCCTTCCACTGAACCCAAAAAAACAGTCGAAAGGATGGCATGCAGCTAAAATCTCGGAGCCCACAATACCCCTACCCAGAATGTGGAAACAATCACCTGCCTCAGACAAACTCTCCCTTTCCATCATAAATTTACGGTATTACATCATTGCTTATGACTTGAGCTCCCACTAGATACACTATCGGGTGTCAATGTGCCATAGTTGTATAAATTAGTTCAAAAACAAAGGGAAGCATGCAGCTTCTACAGTGCATCACCAGACCAGGTTTGGTGGTTGACTACCACCAATACAGGCAATCAGCTATGTTATCTCCTGTGGGCAACATGGGGGTAAGTAACATTCAAACCCATCGTCAAGACGTTATGTGATTGATTGGATATAATTAGACACGAGACAGCTTCTAACCATAGCTTGTTTAAATAATTATGTAGTGTCTGAACAGATGGAGTGTTGGAACTATGAATCTGGACTTTGTTTTTCGTTCTATATTTTTGCCCTGATTGTGAGGGTGCTACATTAAAAATTTAAAATTACAGGGCTTTATTTTTCGTTCCATATTTTTGCTAGGACTCAACTATATCGTTCAGGAAGAAAAGCACAACACAGATCATCACCAATAACAGTAGTTAAAAACTCGGGAACAGGATCCCCAACATTCACTCCCCCCATAATTGACCCGATACAGCCACAAAAACTGCCAACGAGAAACCCCCCCCCCCCCCCCCCCAAAAAAAAAACAAAAACAAAAAGATCTCCCCATAGCTATTGGCTCCATTTGAGATCCTGTCACTAGTAGGGATGATAATCTTATCCCATCCTGTCCCGATTTGGCTGAGTTAAATCCGCCTCGACAGGACAGATCAAACCCGGGTCTTGCCTACCATGATATTTTTTAAGTAAAATTTTAATATTTTGTCCTTAAAAATACTAACCCGTCCTGTTCTAAACTGCTCAAACCACCAATGCCGAGAGGGATTGGGGTGGAATTCTATCTGTTCATATCAGACAGTATCCGATTCCGATCAAATCCGTCGCTATCCCTAGTCACTAGATCTATAGCCAAGGAATCCTCGTACCGAAATTTGGAATCCGTACAAGCTACGCTACTGATGCACATGAACCATCAAAACAGAGAGCACCATAAAATTTAAGCAGGATAAATGCCAAAAATCATGAAATCTACAAAATGATACTCTACATACCACACCAATACTTATTTAAGAGCCACAACATATAATCTTCAAATGCTATGTACAAATATTTGTGTCATGTCAATGAACATCTAAACACAACCTCTCTGAACAATTAAAAACTTTATGGTAACCAAAAAATATTTCAGCATACTCATTTTGCCATCACGTGGGCAGAAATAAGCTTTCAATTACCTATACTACAACACGATTGCCTGAGGATAGCATTCATTAACTTCCATCTGCAAAAACGTCCAAACGAGCTTGCAACTTTCAAACTTTGTCTGCATGAGAGCAAAAAATGTCTTTGCCCATGGTTCATTCCTCCCTTTCATGCTCAGGTCGTAAGGCACAGAAAAGCTGTGATTAAAAATTTTTACATAAAAACAACAGAATTTATATTGTAACTTATGAAATAGTAATGTCAGTAACTACAACATTATAAATCTGAATGAAACAAACGGAGCAGTTCAACCCCAATTTCAACTGACATTTTTTAATCGGCAAAAGTATCAAATTTACTCCTAAACTAGTTGTGAAGGTTCAATTTAACCCTTCAGCTATTTTTGGGGCCAATGTTACTCCTGAACGTATCATTTGTGGCCAATTCAACTCTTCTGTTAATTTGAAGCTTATGTGTATCGTTATGTATTTTTAATTTGCTGACATATTTAAAATATTTTGTAAATGTATGTTGACTGGACGAGACTAATAATTAAGTTGAAGAAAAAAACAACTGGGGTACGGGGACCCACCCATGCTATCATCATAGTCATGATCACTACAACTCTCGTCCAGATCTGCAACAGAGGCTCCAATGTCATTCCACATCCTTTGTGATCTCTGCCCTTGCTAAAGCTACAAAGTTTGTCCAAAACGTTTTTTAAAAAAAATTAATTAAAAAAAAATAGAAAGGAGAGAGAACTAAATTGAGGACATCTTCAACCATCCCACTGGCAATCCTTGCCTCCTTTCTTCCTCTGTCTTTCACACACAACATATGGTTGTGGGTTCTGATTAATTTAAATAATCAATCTCAATAAGTACATTGGGCTGTTAATCTACAGGTTCATTTACTTTGACCCACGGGGGCAATCAAGCAGCAAGTCAACTTGCTGCTGCAGAGATTGAGGCAGATTTCAGAGAGGACACACTTAAGGCCTTCGTTGTACTAGTTGAAGATATAGTTCTCCTGGGGCAATGCCCAATCTGAAGATCACCACCTGTTGTTCCAGCAAACTGAACCAGGGCATCTTGTTCTGGTCGTACACTATGGGAGACCCACTGCAAAACATCTCATGGAGTTTGAACGCCACCTGTTGGTAGTCGACAATGATGGTACATCGAACCTGTTGCCAAGTCCACTTGGCTCAGTTGAAAACTTGAAACCAATTTACACTAGTACAATGGTTCTTGAATTTGACGAATTTAGGGAGAGCCCATCTACAATTCACTGGAGCTTCACTGATTGAAGCTCTTGGGTAGGCTCACAGACAAAGGGAAGTTGGTCGGTTTGAGGAAACTGGTGGGTGGCGGCGTACCTATCAAAGAAAAAACCCCTGGTGCCTCCCCTTTTGGATTTACATCTGGACTAATTGCAGTGATTCTAACAACGAAAGGGAGCTCAGTGCCCAAATTTTCTATTTTCTTAGTTTATTTAATTATTTGCTTTCTCATGAGTCCATTCAGGATGAATTTACAAGATATTTCAAATATGCCACCAAATTTAAAATACATAACGATCAGAAGCGTTAAATTGATCTCAATTGATATGTTCAAGCATAACATTGGCCAAAAAAATAGTTGAAGAGCCAAATTGAACCTTGACAATCAGTTTAGGGGTAAATTTGATACTAATGCCTTTTTAATCTGACGGAAGAAGTTCTTAGCCAAGAAAGAAGAAACCACCTTCGATCCCATATTTCCCAGATTTCATAGCAAGAGCTATACTCCCTCAACAAAAATAATTAGACAAATGAAGCTATAATAAAATTCCATAATAATTCAGATTCATTAGTATAGGCAACTAGAAAGTCTAAATTGTAGTTATTATATTAACTCTTTAAATTTTCTTATATTGTATTTATTATTTGTATTTATGATTCCTAAATATTAATTGTTGTAAAACTCTTTAATTACCTATGTATTAATGGTTGTAAGACTTTTTAGTTTTCTAAGTATTAATGATCATATTTCGGTACCATAGAGCAAAACCCATATTAGGGATGTTATGAATTTTCCATTTCTAGTTTCATAGGATTACCCTGACATAAAATGACTTATAGTCTCACCTCAATAATTCTTCACATTGAGTTCCTTTACTTGAAGTACCATTCCTGCAAGATTTTGAACAATTGGATAAACATGTCATTACTCTTCTCAATTGGATTTGTATTTAAAGGATAAATGACTCCAAAAGGCAACTAGATCATAGCATTCAATTATGATCGCCTACAGCTATGTAATTAAAGAAATTTATTAACCGCCAAAAAATGGTGACAGAGGAAGGGAAGAAGAGAACAGAAGATAAGGCCCAGGATATCATTTGACAAATCATTAATAGTAGACCATGTTATCTTCAGATTTTCATTTGGATGCACTGTGATTAAAGGGAAAAAAAATACCTGCAGACTTTAATGCTGAATATGCGCAAAGACTTGGTGGAGAGATTATAAATAGCATCAGCAATGCAATCTTTTCCAAACAAGTACACAACCGGGTAGCCAAGAAGCCACCTAAAGCAATTTTCAACCAACTTTCAATGTTTTGTCCTAGAATAACATTTATAATGAATGTATTCCACTACTATAATAATTAGTGTGCATGAATTCATAGCTTGTCATTAGAATTAATTCAATCCAATAATTATACAGGTTTCTCTAAAAAACTGCAAATTAAACACAACATACTGAGCTTAAATGTAAAACCTAATAACTCTTCAGACTCTCTCAACAAAGCACATCATATTATCAATGGAAGACCACTATAACTTTATATAAATGAACAATTATACACACATGATCATAAGCAATGTGGATGTTTTAAGAAGTCTCCCAAATTTACAACATGGCAACACCAAAGTATTGACTTGAATCTTCCTAGTTAGTAACTTGCTCTATTATAAAGGCAATAAATTCACATCTAGAATGGTTCCATACCACCAAAATCAAACAGAATCATAAAAATAATTTTCATTTATGCATTTGTACATTGCATATACAAGTATACATCCCCACATTTGGTTCCCTTAGTTTGTCTTTGACCCCAACCATAGTTTTTTAAAGTGTTGCCTAAACGAGGAGCCCAACACTTTGTTACAAGTGCCTGGAATACATTTTGTAATTTGTTTCTCCACATTTAAGACTCTTTTAATTATTGTATGAATTCATTTCAATTGTTCCTTTCTTATGCCCTTAATTTCTTAACATGAATACTTAATTAACCAAAAAATACAAACAATTTTGTAAAAATTAGCTAACAAGCATAGACTATTATGGTTTTTATTACATTGTTACAAATTACAATAAAAACATGCAACAACTAAGCATTGCTTAGGCATCACCTTGCCCGGTGAAACCCTCCAATGCCTTGACTGCCTTGGTACTTTGAAAAATATTATCCGAATCCTTATATATTCCAACACATGCATCAATAAGTTCAATATTAAAAAATGGTTTCAACAAATAAACTGACAACTTATGCACATATGAAAGTGTAAATTCTGAAACCTGATTCAAAACTAGAGTAGGACTATTAGGCAACAAATAAAAGGTCAGAAAAATCAGATCTTCAAAGAGGAAAGAAAAGATTTCCATCATCCTTCATCAAGTAATAAGCATTCATTGAAGGGAGGGAATATGGAGTTACCCATTTAGTGTAGGCACAGTGACCTGAGTATCTTGCATGCAGTTACTGAGATCAATAACTTCAGATGAATGAGATGACATCAGATCACAAGTGTCACATGTGGATTTAGCCACGTTGTCTGCTGCATCAAATGGCAAAAGATCATTGTTTTTTCCATTTATGGGGAATGCTGATGAAAACAACTTCTGAAGAGATGTTAGCTGCATTGCAAGTAAACTGTTTTCCGACTTCGTTACCATCTGATAATAATAAAAGTAGTCACCAGAGAAGAAGACACATGGATATTCCACTAATAAAAAAAATCAGAAAATAAGAAGCCTTGAGAAGAGATAAACCTTTGGAGGATCATGTTCGAGGTCCACAAAATGTAAGTCAGCCTCTGATTCTAAACTTGACATCAAAAACTCAACAAGTCCTCTGACATGCACTAAATATATCATATCTTCGATAACCATCACTCTCAGTTGCTCAAAAATGGATGATTTCTGAAAGCCAAACCAAACAAAATTATAATGTAAAAGAACACAAAAAAAAAAAAAAGAAGAGAAAAAGCAAGAGCATCTCAATGAATGAGGCCTATGAACTGAGAAACCAACACAAATGCAGTAACCTTCCAGCTTCAACACCCCAATTTCGTCACCCTAAATAATTGGTGGATCTATGTAAACATAAACATGTATGTGTAAATTATCTATGAAATGTACTAAAATGATGACTAATAATAATGGGTCTATTTTGTTGCAGTACATGTTTTTGCCATCAAATTTTTTTAGATTTTTTTCTTTGTCCATAGAAGTTGGTTGAAATTAGCACCCTAATTTGTGACAATTGAGAAATCAGTAATGTACAACGAGCACAAATTTTGATTTTTAGATATTTATAATTTATCAACAACACCATTAACCATGCAAATATCTTATAATTTATCAACTGTTCCATAAAATTTGTGTTCCCTGAACTATTGGTGGATGGTGATTGGTGAATATAACATTTTTGGGAACTGGAAATTGCTTAATATCACTAGCTTGAAATATTTCAAAACTAAGGACAGAGGGGGCATTAAAAGAAAAAGGAAATCTTGTGGAGGGCAGTAGGGCTTGAGAACTCAAAACAATGATGTCTGTGTGAGCATGTGTATGCATGTGTAGGAAATGAAACAAGAGAAATCATCATCTAGAATTCATAGTTTATCTTACAGCCAATTGAAAAGTTGTATCAATTAGCTGAATATAGCAGATGTTTGGAACAATGGAAGACAACCAATATTATTATGCATTAATTTTCAATGGAACCTTTTGAATGAGTTTCAAAATGGAACAGAGTCGCTCTCTTAATTCAGGCATCTTTCCACCATAGTCAACCATCACAACTGGCCTCAATCCTGTACACAGGGCAAGAATATCTGTGCAGAAGTTTAATTGAATTACACAGGAGCCATCTGAATTTTGATAGACAATTATTGGGAATTTTACATACAAAACAAAAAAATTCCACCAAAAGTAGAGTAAATAATAAATTGTTGAATATCTACTATCTTATATTCTTGGTCGGAGCTTGTTAGTATCTTCTATTTTAAGAAGACTATTATTGAAATTTATTCTATTGTGATTTATCTTTCACCTATAAATAAAGTACCCTGCTAACCACATAGATTAAGTGGCCTTATCAAACTAAGACAAATCTGGAATCTGTTAAAATAACCATCGAATCAAGACACTCACACATACATATATGCAAGGAGAAAACATTACATGGGATCTGCACAGCTCAACAAAATCACATACAATCAAAGCACATAGATAATTTATTCACTCAGACATAGAAATCTTACATGTTTAGAGTGGAGACAAAATATTGTAAGCAACATAAAAGAGACCCTGTTTAGTGATCAAATAATGTACTCAACGGATCCCCAAGGCCAAAACATTCCACCTGCTGTAGGTGTCAGCTATCAACTATCTCCCTCAGTCAGATCTCTCTAAATTCCTCCATCTCTTCCCTCATGCGTTCCTACGATATACTTTCTCAGTTTAAATAGAGAACATCAATCAAACAAGCTAGGGAATGCACAAACTTCAAGGTCATTCCCATTTCCCAATAGCATTATCAGAGCTATCTAATAAATAATACACCAACCCAATTCCCTATATATATAGTCCAAGACCCAACAAGATCTTATTCATCCTGACTGAGTATGTAGCTCAACATTCAATGGACACAGCATCACAACAACTGAGAATTAAGCCGCGACCCCAAAGATGTGAGATTAGCTAGATGGAATCAAAACACGCAATTGCGCTGGTTCCTTCAACGTGAATCGTACTACCACCTTACTCCTAGCTAAAGCTATGGCGTCTTTTACTTCCGATTATACATTCCTGTCCCCAGCATCTGACTCCTGTTGGTCCTTCTCACAATCTCACCTTCCCCGAATTGATAAGTAACGGAAACACCATCATGGTGATCAATTCAAATTCTTCGCAGCATGCCTAATTAAGGAATCGGGACCCAAACAAATCTAAACTCGGAAAATCGAATACGATTATTTCAGTTTGTGTTGTGAGCTGCGTTATATTTTCCTCCGATTTTTTTGAACCCAAACCGACACCAAAAGGCAACATGAATTTTCAAAACAAAACAAACAAACAAACAAAAATCAACACTATGGCGAGAAGCAAACTTTAAGATTAAATCTAAAAACAGGCACACGACGTAAGACATGTGGGTGGATGGGAGGGAGAACCAATCTCGAGACGGCGCTTCGATCTGGGTTTGAGACGCCATTTGATTTGGGAGAGACAAGAATCCAACGTCCTCAATCCTTGTTCCAGTTCTGTAGTCTCCATCGCACGAAAATGATACGATGATGTCCGCTGTGGCTCCTGCGTGTATCTATCGTCAAGTTCGTGGGAAATAGGAAATGTGTTGTTGGCAAGTACGTAGGAAAGTTGGGTCCCACTTACGGTGCATTTCGGGCTTTCATACAAATAACTTCACCTGGGAGTGAAAAAAAAAAACTATTAGGAATATTTGCGCCTTCATCCATTTGTATGTGTCAGTTTTATTTTTATTCGCGATATATTGATGTTGATTAGGATCAATCAGACATGACTATGTTTTTATGCACAAGTGGACAAGTCCATGATGGAAGAGGGATGGAGAAGGCTCGCGAAGGTGAAGGTGAAGCTCGTCGTGGCTAACCAAATGGGGAAAGGTCGAGGAGTACGGATATACCACATCTTTTTCCATGATCAAAGTGCTGAAATCCAAAAGGGTTAAGGAATGTGAAGGAACTAAGCAACTTTCTCTACCATTATATAGCATGGTGGAGAAATAGACATGACTAGCCTAATTTTAAAAGGGAAACGGATACTCAAACTCACCCATCTTACTAACACATACTACCTACTGTCAATGTGAAATTATTAAGATACTCCTTGAAAATAAAAATAAACAATATTTGAATGTAAATATTTTAATAAAATATTTGAATACTATTAGAATATAAATATATTATTTGAATAATTATTTTTAAACAAATATATTCAAACAATATTATTAGAATATAAATATAATATACGAATAATGTCCTTCGCACATTCTATTTATGTTCTAATATTAATATTCAAACATTATCAAAAATAATTTTATTTTTGAATGATAATTTTGTAATTTTACCTGATATAAAAAAGTGAAAGGCTAATATAATGACCAATTGGGGGTGTATATCCTTTCCCTTTTAAAAGAGAAATTAAGTCTTAGTTCTACGGATAAAATTTTGAAGGTAAGTTGAAGTCCAAACTCCAATGGCATGCACACAAATGTTCATGAGTGCTTTAAACAAATTTTGGGAGTTGATCTATAGATTATTGACGTGTTTGAAAAGCAATCTCTGCAGTCCTTTGTTAGAACTTTGAGTTGACTGAGATAGAATCATAATTGATAAAACTCTCAGAGTTACTAGCTAGATCTAACACTATTTAAATCAGCTAAGTATTGGAACAATCGATACACTTATCAAATGAAGTTATTTGAATGATACAATTGAAGAATCTTTTGTCAAGAGATGGTCCAAGGGCTCAACAGATTCGAAGAAAGGCTAGACTACTCATCGAGAGAACTTGTTTGAAGACAGACTGAAAGAACACATGTGAAGACATTTTTTATCTTACTTCGGAAGAGTAATCGAGAGTTAACACATTCAATGCTATGAGATTCAAAGCTATAGCCAAAGGACCTCAAGACTTCATTGAGACTATGTGATCATTAGAAGGTTCCATGAAGACTTTCGAAGCAGTCACCAGTTATCTGAATCAACAAGTTTTGATAAAGACTATTTGAAGGTTTATGAGTTCATCGAAACAACACATTTGAAGCAAAGATTCAAGTAAAAATCTAAAACTTTAGGTTATGGTTGTCTACGCATCTCTGTCGTCATAGGAGAAGTTATTTTTGGAAGTTCACATAAAAGAAATATTTGAGAAGATTTGATAATATTCATTAGTTATGTTTCCCGCTTTAGTTGATAGGCTTTTATGTATAAATAGAAGAGAGCATGAGGTGATAAAAGGTGTGTGTGTTCAAGATTGTTATTGAGAGTTCTTCAAGAAGATTAGGTTATTGATAAAGCTTGAGTTGTAGATTAAGAACACGGCTTGTGTATTTTTGATATTCGAGTACTTTGTATAAGCTATTTAAGAAACTTTGATCATATAACAGTTTTACAATTTTATATCAAGTTCTGATTGATCATATATATCATTGATAGTTAGAAAACATCTTGTGTTTGTCTTCTACATTTTGTTTACAAAATATGTTTTCTGAATCTCATCTTTTGATAAGAAAATTTCAAAAAATAAGTCTATTCACCCCCTCTAGTTTTTAAGGAACCTGACATCCTTTATAGATGGTTTACAACCATGGGTAAAACTTGAGCTATAGTAAAGGATTGTCCAATATATTGTTTCAGTCATGGCCACAACTGCAATCTTGATTGAGTCTAAGAAGGTTGACATGGTCATCACCTATTTAACATTGGAGAGCCAAAAGTTCAATAGGAGAAATATGGTGGACATAATAAAAAATTAAGAAAGGAGAAGACCT
This sequence comes from Taxillus chinensis, assembly GCA_023512835.1. Classification (NCBI taxonomy): domain Eukaryota; kingdom Viridiplantae; phylum Streptophyta; class Magnoliopsida; order Santalales; family Loranthaceae; genus Taxillus; species Taxillus chinensis. The sequence goes on along the minus strand of CM042084.1, from coordinate 16,732,170 downwards.
TCCACTTGGACTACAAGAATAAGCCAACCTTAGTAGCTTTTAAGAGCATTCGCATCCAAATCCCCATAATTTTACTTTTACTATAATTTAAAGATTTTTTTTTAGAATTTTGATGAAAATGGCTCTCCGTCCAAATATCCAAAATGCAGTTTGAGAATATGGTTTATAAAGTGAATTCTCATATTTGAATATTCACTATTTATTTCTCACCTTGTTCTTAAATTTTATTTTTAATATTTCTTAATCTTGAGTGACCGTGATAAATGAAAAAGAATTAAAAAATTATTATTTAAAAGAATACAAATAGGGATAGATAATGAAATATAGTAGGTGTTTAGAAGATAAATAAATCTTAAAGGATAATGTATCACGATTTTCCCAAATAGGGATGAAGACTTGAAATCATATGCAAATGTTCTGAGATTGATCGAGGAGAAGTTGAAGATCTCCTATTTCCATTACAAAGGACCCCATAAGAATTTTGAGTTCCTAATAAAAGAAAACAAAACTCTCGGCCTTGACAAAAAAATGAATAACTATTTGTCAGGAGGACATTAATTACCCTTTTAACCATTAGTAATCATGCATGTGTAAATATATGTATAGTCATTTGTTAAATTTGAATTGCAACAAATGAAAAGGAAATTTTAAAACTTATATACAATCGACAATACAATCTATAAATGCTTCTCATGCTCCCTTTTGATAAGGGAGTAGACTAAGATATATATCATCGACGAACACTAGCACAACCGTGGCTCTTCTCCTCCTCAAAAATCCTACTACACCAAGGCTTGTAAATGAGCCAAGGTGAGCTTAGCCGAATTTGAGCTGAGCATGAGCCAAACTTGTATAATAACCGAGGCAAACTTATATAATAATTGAGCCAAGCTCATGAATTGTTCATCTAATTTAGAAGTTTAATTTTTCATATAGTTTAAATAAATTTATATTGACTATAAATTAAAAAATATTTTATATTATTTACTTGTTAATTTTACAATTTATATAGCATAGTTATTAATATATTACTAAGAGAAAAAAAGAGAAAGTAAGTAACAGACTATACTCAAAAAATATAGTTATATTACATATATCATACCTTAATATATTATATATGTAATAATATATAATCACTTTACATATAATATCATAATTAACATTATATTGACTATAACACTATGTTATTAGTTAACTGCATACATATTAAATATATGATTAAAAACATTGTCTATGAAATAGAACGAGTCGACCGAACTTGTACGGTAATAAAGTGAACTTGTTAAGTATCGAGCCAAACTTGTTAAGTGTGTTTGCTCATTTACAACCCTATCCACATTACCCAAATTGTCATTTTGATCCAGTTTTGACCCAAGTAATCATATATTTGGGGTTCTCCAATCCCATATCAATTAAAGCAATAGGTATTTGTCCACAAATAGCTCTAAATCTCAACAAAATTCATATTTCTATCAACTTTTCCACAAAATAACATATCAAATTCATCACATGATCATATCTCAAACAAACTAGGCATGGAAGGACTAAGAATAATACAAAGAGGTAGAACCATGCACCTACCTAATCATTGAAATACGGATTGGAAAGCTTGAATCTTCAAGGTTTCTCTTCTCTCTTCTCTTCCTCCCCTGGAGCGTAGAACACAAATACATTTCTTTCTTTTTCTTTCCTTATTTCTTCTTCTTCCAATATATAATATAATATATAATATCTTGTTTAAATTACAATAATTATTTCAACCCCACCAAAATATATAAAATTACTTCTCATGTCTTAAATTTCAAATTGAGCTTAATTATAATTAAAATGCCCGATACATTATTATTTAAATATTATCAACACAATTTAAAAACTATCTCTCAATGTCAACTAAATTAAGCCTAATTATAATTAAAAGCTGGTACGACAGCCCTAATGATCTTATAAAACTTTATTTTAAATCATATTTTGATTTGGAAACAAAATATACCCTAAGAAAATTTACACGTAAGACTGAAGGGGTCAAAGCCGTCCCATTTAACACTCAGTCTCCTTTGATTTTATTTTCTAGGCATACACTTGGTCTTTTATAGTAATTTCTGTATAAATTAACCGGAGAAAGAAAATTAGAGACACTATAATTTCATAATTGCTGACCATTTAAGCCCTAATGATCTTATAAAACTTTATTTTAAATCATATTTTGATTTGGAAACAAAATATACCCTAAGAAAATTTACATGTAAGACTGAAGGGGTCAAAGCCGTCCCATTTAACACTCAGTCTCCTTTGATTTTATTTTCTAGGCATACACTTGGTCTTTTATAGTAATTTCTGTATAAATTAACCGGAGAAAGAAAATTAGAGACACTATAATTTCATAATCGCTGACAAAAGCACCAGCGCGCATACCAGACCCAAGAGCACAGAATTCCCTGCCAATATACACATGTAGCCAAAATATCGACTGAAAATTAAGTAGGACAAAAGGACATAGAGAGCGTAACTATTTCTATTGCATGGTGAATATCAGAAACAAATAGACGCAGTGAGAAGAGAGACGAGAGCGGCGTTTATAGAAGTAGAGGGTAAACAGCACGCATGTCTCGAGTTTTAGGTTTTATACCAGAAATAGAGCAACTTATAATGGTAAAATGAAGTTTTAATTACTTAGTTTTTTTTTTCAAAATTAAAAAAAGTCGGGTAAAATAAAAACCACACGTTTGGTCTACCCCAAAGACTCCGTTATATACAGAGATAGATACAGACAATACTAAAAATGATAGATATTGCTTTGAACCAACATATACAAATTTATTTTAAAATCATGATATATAATCATTATAAAAAAAACTGCAAATTGAATTAACAACAAGAAGCAATTCTTTTCCACAAGCTATCTATTGATGTGAAATAAAACGATCTCCCTGCTGAAAATCAAAGGAAACCACACAATCCCAAATCCCACAATGAATCCAATGGCCATACTCACATAAACTCCTTCAACTGTCACTCCTCCCAAATCCTTTGCTTTTTCTTGTTGACTTGTAAATTCCATCAATGAACTTGAATTGCTGCAATTGTTGGGGATTGGAGGTCCAAAAAGTTTATTCCCACTAAAACTAGAGGCGGGAAACCTTTGAAGTTGAGGTCCCATTGGTATTTTTCCTACCAAGTGATTATTTGATACGTTCAACCAACTTAGGAATGTCAAATAAGAAATGCTTGGAGGAATTTGGCCTGAAATTTCATTTCCAGAGACATCAATAGATTCTATCAATCTCATTGAGCCAATATCACGTGGAATCTCTCCAACCAAAAAATTGTTTGACAAATTCAAGGATCGCAAGCCTACAAGACTTGTTAATTCAGTTGGAATGAATCCCGTTAATTTATTGTTTGAAAGATCCATTGCTGTCATGAGTCCAAGATTGCTAGTATATACCCAAATGTTTCCCTTTGTGGCCACAGAGGCATCTTCCATGATTGGATCACTTGTTGGTGCATTAATGAGCAATATACGATTAGCATAACTTGAGTTTGGGGCATTAATCATGGCCGTAAAGTTGTTGAAGCATTTTGGGATAATTCCGAGAGAGGTCGTTATGAGCAAGGTCTAATAATTGAAGATACTTCATCAAACACAACCAATTTGGAATGTGACCATGAAACTTGTTTGAGCGTAGTATAAGTATATTCATGAGTGCAAGACTCTCTCCAAACCAACTTGGGATGTCACCCTCAAGATTATTTTCCCCAAGGTCAACAATCTTTAGCCTTGTGCAATTCATTAGAGAAGTGGGAACTTCTCCTTTAAGATGGTTTTTGCGTAAATGCAAGGACCGGAGACCTTCAATGTGTCCAATGGAACTTGGAACATTACCCACAAATTCATTATTTTCAAGGTTTAAGATCTGCAAATAGGTCTAACTCATCCAACAATCAGGAATTTCTCCATATAAGTAATTGCCGCGAAGATTAAGGTATATCAAAGACTTGGACAAAAGTGGCTTGTGGCATAGAAAGTTTGAAATGGAACCAGAAAAGGAATTATTAGAGATATCTAATCCAACTAGATTCAAAGGAAATATAGGTAGAGTACCACCTAGTTGGTTGGAAGATAGGTCAATGACACCATCTACAAGCAAAACAGATGGAAGATTTTTTAGGTGTCCATGGATTTGATTATGAGAGAGATTATAATAGTAGCAGTGAGGAAAAGATATCCAAAACCAATTGGGAATTGAGCTTGATATTCCTACATTAGACATTCGCAGTTCTCTCAAGGACTTTTGAGATTGAAGCCACAATGGAAACAGAGGCCCAATGTGCCAAAAATCTAGATGAAGAAACATGAGCTGGAAAGGAGGAAGCCATCTTGGACTTACATTCAAACTCAATTGGTTTCCCATTGCGATTAAATATTCCAACTTTGTGAGATTGGCAAAGTGTAGTTCACTAACAACTCCCTCCATTGGGTTGTGAGAGGTATCTATGTTTACAAGGTTTAAAAGTTGTCCAAAAGATGCAGGAAGAGCACCATTCAATTGATTTTGTGCCACAAAGAAATCTTTCAATGAGGACAACCCGCCGATGGACTCTGGGATGGGACCATGTAATCGCTTAGATCGAACTTCTAAAGTTCTCAAGAACTTCAGGTTTCCTATAGACTCCAGGTATGCAGCCATTCAATTTGTTAAGCAACAAATGCAGATTTCTAACGAAGATAAATTACCAATGGAGTCCTGGAATGGGGCCATGGAGTTCATTATAGGCTGAGATGTAGTTGTGTCAAAGATGATAAATTACCGATGGAGTCCTGGAATGGGGCCATGGAGTGTTGGCATTAAATAATAATTCAATCAATATTATTTATTCAAACTTAATGTGCTCCATTTATTTTGGACGTTTCATGGGATTGTCATAGTGTGGTAACCGCCATACTAATTTATTTTGACAATTAATATATGAAATAAAGGCTGGCAATTCATTTCCCCTTGACTTGTAACTCCCACACGGTTATTGCTACATTTTTGTATATTCTCCATGATGGTTGGAGAAAATGCATTGTAGAATATTGTGTTAATTTGTGTCTGATACGTGGGTTCACCAAGCCTGCTCTCTAGAGAAATTACACCATCTAATATTGAGAGAAAGGTTTGGAAACTAGCTATTGGAATTGAAGAATCAACAAGAAGGAAAGGCATTTGATTTCATTGAATCAATCAAAGCCACTGGAAAAAGCAAAGTCAATCATTCTAGGAGATTGGAGGTGGTCATTTCAAATTTGAGACAACCAATTTGAATGACCAGAATGTCCAGAATGTTGATATGAAGAAATTAGGCGTGGTCAATCGAAATGGTCAATTCAAATTTCAAATGACCAATTCAAATGACCAAAGGTTCCAAATCGATTCTTGAAATTGTGAAGGTAGTCAATTGAAATTTCAAACGACCAATTCAATTGACCAGAGTACAATCTCTAATTAAATACTAAAGGCAATGGCTGGAGGTATTTATATCGTTTCTGTCTTATTGCTTCCGCTTTCATATATATGTTCATATGGTTTAAGAACATAATCGAGATGTGTATATATATATTCCATATGTATATTCTGATTTACATTGGAGATGATTTATTTTCTCCACATTTGGTATCAGAGCGACGTTATAATCTCTGCCTTGCTTGGAAATTAGTTATCATTCGGTTTTATTAATTGATAACATTTCAATTCAATTTGATTATATTGATTTTTGGTGGACTCACGTCTTATTGTTTTTATCCAAGGAGAGGAGCTAGTTTTCATTCGGTTATGCAAGTAAATGTTATAATTTGACTTATATGATTCTTATATTTTGGAATGAATATATAAGTTCTATATACATAAAGATCGGTATATAATAAAGTGAAATGTCAAGTGATTTAAATTTTTTATTAGTTAGGGAATAGCCACAGATCTCTAACTCTTGGAAATTTAATATTGAAATCACATGTGGATACTAGACATTAGTTGTAATTAATCATATGTAATATAATAAGATATGCCCACAGAAATTTTATTATATTTGTATGGTTAATTAGGGTGTGGTATTAGATTGTGTTTCTTAATTTACCCACCAGGGATTGAGAAATATTGATTTGATGGCTTCACTATAAAGTAATATTATGAATCTAATTTGAATACACTTTAGCCCACAGGCAAGTTTTATGTCACTAGATTCATATCGAGATAATTTACATTGGTAAATTGTGAATAAAGTTAAATTTTTAAACTTTGTTAATAAGCATATTTATTTGTTTGCAGTACTTTTACCTGGAAACATTTCTGATGTTAAATGTGAAATTCCTGAATTAAGAGATGATAACTACAAGGTGTGGAAGGAGAGAGTGTTACTGCATTTAGGGTGGATGGATATTGATTATGCTATTCGGAAAGACGAACCGCCTAGCATAACGGAGAATAGTTCTCCAGATGCGGTTGATCTTTATGAAAAGTGGGAGCGATCTAATCGTCTCTCAGTTATGTTCATAAAGACTCATATTAGTGCTAGCATTCGAGGTTCCGTCATTCAAGACAAGAAAGTCAAGGATCTTCTTCAAGCCATCGATGAGCGGTTTGCATCCCCGATAAGGCTCTCGCCAAAGACCTTGATTATGAAGTTCTCATCCATGAGGCACACCGAGGTTAAAGGAGTGCGTGATTATATCATGCGCATGAGGGATATAATGGCTCAACTTCGGACTTTAGAAGTTACCATGTCGAAATCTTTCCTAGTCCATTTCATTTTGTGCACTCTACCTCAACAATATGCCCCTTTTAAGATATCTTATAACACACATAAAGACAAATGGTTAATTAATGAACTTATGACCATGTGCGCTCAAGAGGAGGGTAGATTGTTAATGGAAGAAGGCAAAAGGTGAACCTTACCACAACTTCTTTTTCAAAGAAGAAAAAGGATCACATTAAGGAAAAGGAAAAGAGAAAGATTCATGTAAACCAAGTCATAAAGAAAGAGTCAAAGTGTTACTTTTGTAAAAAGAAGGGACACATGAAGAAGGACTGCATTAAGTTCAAGGCTTGGCTTGAGAAGAAAGGTAATTTTCTAGCATTTGTTTGTTATGAATCTAATATGGTTAGTGTTAATCATGATACATGGTGGATTGATACTGGGACTACAATCCATGTTACGAAAACCTTACAGGGTATGACAAACCTAAGGAAGCCAGTGGACGTTGAAAGATTTATCTATTCAGCAACAAGATAGCTTCACATGTGGAAGCCATTGGAACATGCAATTTGGTTTTAAGTACTTGGTTTCACTTTGCGTTTGGATAGAACATTTTATGTTCCTAATTTTGCAAGGAATTTGATTTCCGTATCCTGGACTTTTACCTTTTGGATTTTCCTTTAATTTTGCAAGTCTGGATTCAAGATTATCGAAATTCAAATTATTGGTTATGGTACATTGTCCGATAATTTATTTAAGCTTGGCTTGCAAAGTGATACCAATTACTATAATTCTATGCATGTTAGTGTTGGTTTAAAAAGATGTATTATGAATGAGGATTCCTCCTTGTTATGGCACAGGAGATTGGGACACATCTCTATTGAGAGAATTAAGAGATTGGTAAAGGAAGGTGTCCTTGATACTCTAAACTTTAAAGACTTTGATACTTGTGTTAGTTGCATTAAGGGAAAGCAAACTAATAAACACAAAATAGGTGCCAAAAGGAGTTCTGACTTATTAGAAATCATACACACGGACATTTGTTGTCCGGACATGAATGCTAGTGATCCGAAATACTTTATCACCTTCATAGATGATTATTCGCGATATATGTATCTCTACTTACTTCATTCAAAGGATGAAGCTTTAGATGTCTTTAAATTGTTTAAGGTCAAGTAGAGAATCAAAGTGGTAAGCACATTAAGATCGTGAGATCAGATCGAGGTGGAGAGTACTATGGTAGGTACACCGAGAACGGACAAGCGCCTGGTCCATTTGCTAAATTTCTTCAAGAGCATGGGATTGTTGCCCAATATACTATGCCTGGTTCCCCCGGACCAAAATGGTGTAAGCGGAAAGAAGAAATCGGACATTAATTGACATGGTGCGTAGCATAAGAAGTAATGTTAAACTTCCATTATTTTTGTGGATTGATGCTCTTAAGACGGCAGCGTATATATTAAACGAGTTCCTTCCAAGGTTGTTTCTAAAACACCTTTTGAGTTGTTCAAAGGCTGGAAACCAAGTTTGCGACATATACGCGTTTGGGGATGTCCGTCGAAGTAAGAATATACAACCCACAAGAGAAGAAGCTTGACCCAAGGACTATTAGTGGGTATTTCATTGGATATGCCGAAAAGTCTAAAGGTTATAGATTCTATTGTCCGTCTCATAGCACTAAAATTGTGGAATCAATAAATGCTAAATTTCTTGAGAATGATTTGATCAGTGGGAGTGATCAATTTCAGGATATTGTTCCAGAAAATGACCACTGTGCGGTTCCACCCTCTGAATCAAGTAATAGGTTGATTGTTGTTCACACTCCTCAAGTTCAACCAAGTGTTAGACAATCAAATATAGAAATTCCACAATCTGTTGATCAAAATCCGATAGATCATGTTGTAAACGAGGAACCGTTCCTTATGAAAGTGAACAAGTTCCATTAAGGAGATCTACTCGTGAAAGGAGATCAGCTATTTCTGATGACTACGTAGTGTACTTGCAAGAATCGGATTGTAATGTTGAAGTTGATAATGACCCTCTGTCGTTTTCACAAGCCATAAGTTCTACAGATTCAAACTTATGGATGAATGCTATGAAAGATGAGATGGATTCTATGGCGTCTAATCGAGTTTGGGATCTCGTCGAGTTGCCTGATGGTATAAAAACCATTGGATGTAAGTGGGTTTTCAAGACAAAAAGAGACTCACTTGATAACATCGAGAGATATAAGGCAAGACTCGTTCTTAAAGGGTTCACTCAAAGAGAAGGAATCGACTATACGGAGACTTTTTCTCCGTCTCAAAGAAAGATTCTCTTCGTGTGATTATGGCATTGGTAGCTCATTTTGATTTCGAGCTGCATCAAATGGATGTGAAAACTGCATTCCTCAATGGTGATTTAGAGGAAGAGGTTTATATGAAACAACCTGAAGGTTTTTCCTCTAAGGATGGTGAACATTTGGTTTGTAAGTTAAATAAATCCTTATACGGATTAAAACAAGCCTCCCGCCAATGGTATAAGAAGTTCCATGAAATAATTACTTCATTCGGTTTCAAGAGAATATCATGGATGAATGCATATATCTTAAGGTTAGTGGGAGTAGAGTTTGTTTTCTTGTGTTGTATGTGGATGATATTTTACTTGCAACCAATGATAAAGGGTTGCTACGTGAAGTGAAACAATTCCTTTCAAGTAACTTTGATATGAAAGATATGGGAGAGACATCTTATGTCATTGGCATTAAGATCCATAGAGATAGATCTCGAGGCATTTTAGGATTGTCTCAAGAGGCCTATATCAACAAAGTGCTTGAAAGATTCAGAATGGAAGATTGTTCACCAAATGTAGCACCAATTGTGAAGGGTGACCGATTCGATTTGAATCAATGTCCCAGGAATGACATTGAACGGAACAGATGAAAAATGTTCCATATGCTTCAGTAGTTGGTAGCATTATGTATGCTCAGGTTTGTACCGGGCCTGATATTGCATATGCAGTTGGAGTATTGGGACGATATCGAGTAATCCAGGGATCGATCACTGGAAGGTCAAAAAGAAAGTGATGAGGTACCTTAAGGGAACTAAGGATTACATGCTTATGTATGACGGATCGACAATCTTGAAGTGGTAGGCTATTCGGACTCGATTACGGTGGCCGCAATGATTCACTTAAATCCACATCAGGATATGTGTTCATGCTAGTTGATGGTGCCGTATCTTGGCGGAGTGCAAAGCAAACCTTGACAATCGGTTCTACTATGGTTGCAGAGTGTTATTTCTTGTTTTGAGGCTACCTCACATGGTGTTTGGTTGAAAGGTTTCATATCCGGGCTTAGAGTTGTTGACTCTATTAATCGGCCGATAAGAATGTCTCGTGATAATTCAAATTCTTGTTTTCATGACTAAGAATAATAGAAGTGGAAGTCGAAATAAGCACATCGACATAAAGTATCTAGTCGTGAGAGAACGTGTTCAAGAAAGAAAAGTGATCATTGAACACATTAGCACCGATTTGATGATAGCTGATCCCTTGACTAAAGGCATGCAAATTAAGAATTTCAAGGATCATGTGGTAAAGATGGGACTTGGACCCATTATGTAGTACATTCATGTTGAACCTTTATTGTTTTGGATATTTTCTCATTTTGGAATTATGCGCAATTTATGAATTAAGTTGAGAAATATCATTTTGTTTGAACCCAGAGTAAAACATGAGGTTTGCTCATTAAGTTAAGTGTGTGTGGTGTATTGAGTTTTCGATATATCGTGGTGCATGGAAGATTAATTCTCGTTTCAAGAGTTTTCGTCGCCATGATCCGTATATTGTTTCTCAATCATAAATGGATCAAGTGGGAGAATGTTGGCATTAAATAATAATTCAATCAATATTATTTATTCAAACTTAATGTGCTCCATTTATTTTGGACGTTTCATGGGATTGTCATAGTGTGGTAACTGCCATGCTAATTTATTTTGACAATCAATATATGAAATAAAGGCTGGCAATTCATTTCCCCTTGACTTGTAACTCCCACACGGTTATTGCTACATTTTTGTATATTCTCCATGATGGTTGGAGAAAATGCATTGTAGAATATTGTGTTAATTTGTGTCCAATACGTGGGTTCACCAAGCCTGCTCTCTAGAGAAATTACACCATCTAATATTGAGAGAAAGGTTTGGAAACTAGCTATTGGAATTGAAGAATCAACAAGAAGGAAAGGCATTTGATTTCATTGAATCAATCAAAGCCACTTGGAAAAAGCAAAGTCAATCATTCTCAGAGATTGGAGGTGGTCATTTCAAATTTGAAACAACCAATTTGAATGACCAGAATGTCCAGAATGTTGATATGAAGAAATTAAGCGTGGTCAATCGAAATGGTCAATTCAAATTTCAAATGACCAATTCAAATGACCAAAGGTTCCGAATGCAGATTGTTTGAAATTGTGAAGGTAGTCAATTGAAATTTCAAACGACCAATTCAATTGACCAGGTACAATCTCTAATTAAATACTAAAGGCAATGGTCGGAGGTATTTATATCGTTTCCATTTATTGCTTCCGCTTTCATATATATGTTCATATGGTTTAAGAACATAATCGAGATGTGTATATATATATTTCATATGTATATTCTCGATTTACATTGGAGATGATTTATTTTCTCCACATGGAGTTCATTATAGCTGAGATCTAGTACTTTCAAAGACGATAAATTTCCGATGGACTCGGGGATGGGGCCAGACAAGGAGTTTCCCAAAAGGTCAAGGCGAGTCAATTTTTTTAGGTTGGTGTGTTGGTCAATGAGGTCCGAAAGGTTGCAACTAAATTCATTGCCAAACAGATGAGAAAGTTCAAGGACCTGGAGATGATTAAAATCAAACAGCCGATGGGGAATGCTGCAATTAAATTGATTGGAAGAGAGATCAAGGACTCTAAGACGGGTCATGTTCCGGAGACCGACTGGGATTGGACCCGTGAAACTATTCCAAGACAGATCAAGGACTGCAAGACGGGTCAAGCCTCGGAGACCGACTGGGATCAGACCCGTGAAGCTATTGGAAGACAGATCAAGGGCTCTAAGACGGGTCATGTTCTGGAGACCGATTGGGATTGGACCTTTGAAACTATTGTAAGACAGATCAAGGACTCTAAGACGGGTCAAGTCCCGGAGACCGAGTGAGATCGGACCCGTGAAACTATTGGAAGACAGATTAAGGACTCTAAGACGGGTCATGTTCCGGAGACCGACTGGGATTGGACCTTCAAACAAGTTATTACGAGATAGTGAAAGGGAAGTGAGGCCTTGCAGTCTACTAAAAATCCATTCAGGTATTGAAGGGAAGAAATTGAATGAAAGATCGAGTGCGGAAAGAGACGAAAAGTTAAGGGCGGGTGGGGAGGGAGTTTCTCGATTGAGAGAACAGCCGGGGAGGAGTAGGCGTTGTAAGGAGGGAAGTGTGCTTGTGGCCTCAACCCAATCACTTGCTGCGCTAAGATTTGTCCAACTCAAATCAAGGTGCTGCAGTGAAGACATACCTGACACCCACCCAAGACTCTCGCTCTTTATCTTCAATTCACCGAAGTTATGTCCCAGATCGAGATATTTCAAACTGGAGAGATTGCCAAGCTGATGTGGAATTGTTCCCTCAAGGAGACCGTCGGAGAGATCGAGGTATCGCAAACAGGAGAGATTCCCAAGTTGATGTGGGATTGGTCCAGAGAAGCCACCACAGGAGAGGTTTAGATATCTTAAATTTTTCAAAGAACCCAAAAAGGAGGGGATTCCAATCCCACCGAAGCAGTTGCCACTGAGGTCCAAATAGGTGAGATGCTTTAAGTCGAGGAGTGAAGGATTGAGCTCACCTCCCAACCCCGTCTTGATCTCATAGCAATCGCAATTAATGAGGCAGGGAAGGCGGAGGTGAAGAACGTGACCGGTGGAGTTGTGGCAGGCAACGCCATGCCACAGGCAGCAGTCGGCGCCACGGGGGTCCTCCACCCAGGAGGAGAGTATGTTGGAGGGATCGGTGAGGTCACTCTTGAATTTCAGTAGGGCTTCCCTCTCGCACACTATTATGGAGACTCATGATCCCCCGCAAGAGCGATTGATTATTAATCATGGCAAGGAAAGGCGGTTTGCTTGTTTTGTAAGAAAATGTGCCGTAGTCGAATCTATTTATAGCCTTACTTAGCTTGCATGTGAATTTGGAGACCATTAATTAATCTTCTAATAATTAACTTTTTATTTTCTTTCCACCGCATGCATCCAACAAATTCAACAACCCAACCAAAGGGAGTGAGTAAAATGTAAACATGACTTCACAAAATCAGAAATAATGTGCCTTGGCTTGCTAAAAGCGCTGCCCCCATTTACGGGATAACAATAGTAAGACGTCTTCATCATGCATGTCACGTCTTCTTTTATTATTTTCCACACAAAGACCAGACTTTTCTTTCTTTCTTTCGCATCCTCATAATTCTTGAATCCGCAGTATTCGTCACGTCTGGTCTGGAGTATATCACAAGTTCTTTCTAAAGCCCTGCCCCAACAAACACGGAAAGCAATGAACAGTTAATCACCTTAAATAATTATGTATGATTTGATTGTTTATGTATGTCTAGATCCCTCCATGATGAATACAGAAATTGTGTATTCGTCACAATTCACGAATACATGCCTTGAATTCGTTACCATGAAACAGGACCGGCCCTTTAGCGTGAGACCCTACACGGTGTATCTTTAAAAGAATCACACATCTTAATTTTTTTTTTCTATTGAATAAACATGAATTTATTGAGCGAAATGATAATAAAGAGTAGAGCAAATTAGAACCCAAAACCACAAAAAATCCAAGAAAAAAACTAACATCTCCTCATAACGGGAAGTAAAACTATCTGTCAATCCTAATAGATCAATAAGAAAACAACAGTGGCGGAACCAAGATTTCAATTCATCAGAGGGCCAAGCGGCCGGAACATAGAAAAATAATTCAAATTCAAAGGCAGATATATTATTCATTCAAAATCATATTACAACAATCAAACACAAATGAAGCTTTTCATTAGGCTCATCCCTAACATCTTATTAGCACTATCAATGATGACAAAATTTTAAGAAAAACTTAAAAAAGAAGTGAAGAAGTGAAGAACTTACCAGATTGGAGAGAAATAGAGAAACTAACATCAATTTCCTACCTTTGCTTCAAGATTCAAGAACAAATTAGACAAGAACTCAAGAACTCAAGAAGAAAAACGAAGCCACGAGCCGAACGGCAACACTAAATCTTCTTGCGCGATCCGCCGAACCCAATTCCCAATTCCAACAACCCGTCGATCCTCTCCTCTTAGTCACTCCTCTCGATCTAACGTGTGGGTCGTAGTCGACTACTCGTAGTCGTAGAAGAAGACTAGACTATATATAGTTAAAAAAATAGTTTAATTAAAAAATCGTAATCGCATTTAATTAAAGCAATTATTTAAAATAGTTTTAAAAAAGCCCTGCTGTTGTGGCACTTAAAATTAATTTTGATTGTAATTATATAATTTTAACTTAATGGTTTCATTTTGACATATTAAAAACTGTCACTGTGTCCTTAAAATTAGAAAGTAGTATGTTGTTGTAAACATGACATGTTCTCGTGTCTAACCACACCAATTTGAAATGCAATTGGCCGAAGCAACCATGACTGAAATTATTAGGCTTTAGGATCGCCTTTGAACAAATATGTGGTGTGGCAGAAATAAGTCTTTTTTGGTAGCCTACCTCCGCAGTTCTACACTTGCCCTCCTTTTTTGAGATAGTTTTTTGTGACAGCAGTTGTGGCAGAAATAATTTTGGGACACGTTATGGTTATATTGTTGTTGCATAACAATCTTCAATTTATTCTAAGTCCACCGATCTCCTTTTGTTCACTTGGCAGTTCCTATGTGCAAGTTGAAGAGGATGTCAAATTTTTTAAACTAGTGTTTTCCAATACAACTTCTAGAACATATGTACAATATTTGTAACTGAACTTTGAACATTTGATTTATGTTTTAATATTAACATTCGAACATCATTAAAAAATAAATTTTGTTTTCTTTGGTTTTTGTTACCAGGTTATGTTTACTGAGACATTTTAATTTTATAATTCAGATCAAACTGCTTAAAATACTTGCATTGCTGGGCAGTGGTAGCCAAGTGAAAACGTGTATACCGTTATTGGTGACATATTCGGGAAGTGTAATTCTGCAAGTAATGTAGGGAATGCTGTACTTTATGAGTGCATATATTGTGCTTCCTCTATATACCCTAACTCGAAGACATTAGAAACTGCAGCAGAAGTTATCTCCAGATTTTTGAAGGTTTTTCATTATTCTACACTACAGTTATAGCATTATTTATGATCTTCATGTCCATAGGTAACTTAGCATTTTTGTGCTCAGATGCTATAGCATGTTTTCCTCATGATAATACCTTATTTGTTTTTATGTGAGCAGAGTGACAGTCATAATCTAAAATACATGGCAATTGATGCCCTTATACAACTGATAAAGATAAGTCCAGAATTTACAGAGCAGCAACAGCTTGCTGTGATCGATTGCTTAGAGGTCAGTGGCATTTTTTTTCTCTAAAAGCACTTGAATGAGATTACTTTGAAGTTCATGCATCATTTTTGAAAGCTAGACTCATCTCCTGCCCCCTTTCTTTCGTTATCTTATCATCCCTTTTTAATGTAAGAAGGCTAGTTATCAAATGTTTCTTCTTTTTAACGGTGAATAAAGCTAGCTAGTTTGTCTCTGGCCGATTTCAATGTATTACTGAAGTGATTACTATTCTATATATAGAAGTCATACTCTACAAAACATATTCAGTCTCTCATTGAATATAAAAATAGTTATCTTATAGAATTTGCTTTCATATACTCTTTTAAGTAGCTGAAAATTCTGTAAATCAAATTAATAATATAGATATAATAATATAGTAGACTAATTATTGATTTTTTCTTGCAAAATGATGGAGTGATTGTAATTTATTATGACATGTAATAAAGGTGTCATTACTAGGGGTTTCATTTCGATACATTTAGTATTTATATTATGGTATTAAGGAGCGATGTTGTAAAATATTTTGGACACGCTTGTCATCACCGGATTTCGTCCGGGGAGAAACTCGCTTTGGGGTGCGATTCCTCCCAACCCTCACCCGAATGGTGATGAAAAATATATAGAGTCGCCACTAATCGTTTTTTAGGGTGCGATTAGTCACCTAAAAAGGATCTACGTTGCCAAAATCGGATTCGGGAGTTTGTTACGTGCGGGAAAGGATTAACACCCCGCAACGCCTTTTGGTACCTATCTTAGGAATTTGGGAGGTTTCTACTTTGTTTTAACATTTTGTTTTGATTTTCACTTGTCTAAACTATTTTTCCGCACTTCAAATGTCTACCTTTTTTTATTTTTTTCTAAATTGTTTGTTAAAATTAAATTAAGTCAGATTTTCCTAAAAACCTAAGGGATATCCTAAAAATTAAAGTGATTAAGAAAGAATGATCCTAAAAGACTAATTAAGTCCTAAGTTATTTATTTGAAGAATTCAAAGAAAGCAAGTTTTAATGAAAGGATTTCAAAGAATTTTTTTTTTTTGATGAATTGTTGGATAAGAAAGCATTTTTTGTGTTTTTAGACTTTTATTTTCATTTGTTTTTTTGGAAAAATGTTTTTTTTTTAATTTTAAAAAGTTTTATTTTTTTTTAAAGACATTAAGACTAAAGCAAACACGTATTGTGTGTGTGATTGTGATAAAATAAAGAACTCACTCCCTCTTTCCCTCTTCTTTTTTTTTCCTCTTTTTTTTATCTCTCCCTTTTTTTATTATTTTCACTATTGTAATTCTAATTACATATTACAACGAGCCCTTTTTTTTACATAAAGATGACAAAAAAAAAAATACAATCCAAAAAACAAAATAAAAAACTATTGCTAAAGAATAAAATAAAAAAAACTAGCACAAAACCTGCAAAGAAAGTTAGAACCCTGCAATGCCAATACCCAAAAACAAACGCGTAGTAACCACCACGAAAAGAAGAAGAAAAAAATAATAATCAAACCACCAGAATATACAAAACTCAGCCGCATTAAAAGAGAGAAAAAAGATTAAAATCAAAGAGAAGAAGAAGAAGCCAAAGGCTAGGCTTGGTTTAATATAATAAGATGCTCAACATGGACCATTGATAAACACAACAAGCTAGACATAGCCAAAGATTTAGACAAAACAAAACGCAGAGCATTGATAAACAGCTAGACAGACCAACAAGCAATTCAACATGAATATAGCCGAACAGACCAATCAAAGCGAGACATAATGGTTTGACATTCATGAACCCTATACAGACAGATTCCAATCCAAAGCAACAGCTTCTTTCAAACATGCCACTATGGCCGAAATGCCACTGTGGTTGAACCAAATCACGTGGAGAAGAAAAAAAGAAATGAAATGAAATTTTGGTAATCTAAACACAAGCTGAAACGAGATATGGAGGAGGCGTGCAAGCTAGCTTAAGCGAAGACTAACAATCACCAAGAAACATGATTTGACAAGGATAATAGTCAATAAATATCAGTGTAACACAATAAACCATAAAACGAAAACAGACACGATATTGAACATGTTCAAACTATGACCTACACAGTATCAAAAGAAAAGAATGCAACAAATCGTCAAACCTGGAGAAAGTACAGCAAATCGACAGAAAGGTGCCACAAACAAACAACCCAAGCCAATCAACCAGCAAACAGGCAAAGTAAAACAGAAAACGAAACAACACAACCCACCAACCCCCAAAATTCTTTCAAAGATGGCTTCTTTCTTTGAACCCACGCACTGGGAAGTCTTCTTCTATGTCCTTTGAACGGTGCAGGCAGTGAAGCAGTGAAGTCGTGGTAGGACGGCGTTGTAGCAGTAGAGGAGCATCGGCTCGGTCGCTCGGTGAGGGGTTGATGCGTCGTAGTGAGAACAGGCACCGTGGGCTGATGCTTAGAGCCCCGCTACGGTGGAGAGGGCCGCACGGGATGGTGGTGAGTGGACTAGGTGTCGTTGTGGCGTACGCCGTAGAGGAGCAGAGGCGTCGCCAGCCACTCCTTCGATAGGAAAGGGGGGAAAAATGAGCAAGGCAGAGGGAGAAGAGACAGAGCCGACAGGGTTTGGAGCTATTGGCACTGGATTAGTATGGTGGTGCTGGGTTTGATGTAGGTCGAGATGAGGGTAGCTCTGGGTATTTTCGAAGTTGGGGGTTGGAGGAGACGAACCACGGCAGTTCGGATTTGTTGATGGCGATTGGGTGTTCATTGGCTTTGGCTTTTGGGGTGGAGCGGCGGTGTCCAGCAGAGATTCCGGCCACCGGGGGAACTCTCGGTAGAGGGAGGAAGTGAGAAAAATGGAGATCGTAACTTGGTTTGTAAATTGTGAATTATGAGAGCCCCCCTGGATTGATGGGTTTGATGGGTTTAAATAGGGGAAGATGAATTAGGGTTTGAGTTCGAATCAAGAGCGGCGAGAATCGGGCTTGGTGATCGGTTTGGCATGGCTGGCAGGGTGTAGGGACTAGGGAGGTATGGGGGAGGCGTATCCGGTTGTGCAGTGGCAGGAAGGAGAGCTGGTTTCGGCAAGGTAAGGGAAAGAGGGGAAGGAAAAAGGGGAACGAATTCATACCCAACGCATCGCCCACCTAGGACTGTGGGAGGGTTCACGTGCCTGCGTTGCTGCATCTCTGCGCTGTGTCTGGGGAAGAAGATGCGTTGTTGCTGCGTGAAAGAGACAACACGGGATGGAGGGGAAAGGGAGAGTTGACCGGGTTTTTTTTTTGTTTTGTTTTGTTTTTTTTTTTTTTTTTGTTTTTTAATCAATTCAAAGGGGGAAAAATGAGCAAGGCAGAGGGAGAAGAGACAGAGCCGACAGGGTTTGGAGCTATTGGCA
Organism: Taxillus chinensis; assembly: GCA_023512835.1. Taxonomy (NCBI): domain Eukaryota; kingdom Viridiplantae; phylum Streptophyta; class Magnoliopsida; order Santalales; family Loranthaceae; genus Taxillus; species Taxillus chinensis. The sequence goes on along the minus strand of CM042084.1, from coordinate 16,713,478 downwards.
CTGGATTAGTATGGTGGTGCTGGGTTTGATGTAGGTCGAGATGAGGGTAGCTCTGGGTATTTTCGAAGTTGGGGGTTGGAGGAGACGAACCACGGCAGTTCGGATTTGTTGATGGCGATTGGGTGTTCATTGGCTTTGGCTTTTTGGGGTGGAGCGGCGGTGTCCAGCAGAGATTCCGCCACCGGGGGAACTCTCGGTAGAGGGAGGAAGTGAGAAAAATGGAGATCGTAACTTGGTTTGTAAATTGTGAATTATGAGAGCCCCCTGGATTGATGGGTTTGATGGGTTTAAATAGGGGAAGATGAATTAGGGTTTGAGTTCAAATCAAGAGCGGCGAGAATCGGGCTTGGTGATCGGTTTGGCATGGCTGGCAGGGTGTAGGGACTAGGGAGGTATGGGGAGGCGTATCCGGTTGTGCAGTGGCAGGAAGGAGAGCTGGTTTCGGCAAGGTAAGGGAAAGAGGGGAAGGAAAATGGGGAAGGAATTCATACCCAACGCATCGCCCACCTAGGACTGTGGGAGGGTTCACGTGCTGCGTTGCTGCATCTCTGCGCTGCGTCTGGGGGAAGAAGATGCGTTGTTGCTGCGTGAAAGAGACAACACGGGATGGAGGGGAAAGGGAGAGTTGACCGGGTTTTTTTTTTGTGTTTTGTTTTGTTTTTTTTTTGTTTTTGTTTTTTAATCAATTCAAATTCAAAGGTGACACGTGGACCGAGTTAGGCGGGAAAGAGAAAAAGATGAGGGCTAGGGTTTTAAAATTTTTAGTTGGGTATTTTTTAACTAATCTCTTTAGGTTTTTAGACTCGGGATGGCGACTCAATTTTAAGAAATTACGAGAAAATTATTTTTGGACTCAGGACATCGTGACGAGTGACCCCGTGTCATTTTTATTTTAAAATAATTTTATTTTCGTGTCAAGCCCGATCGCGATTATTTATTATCGAAAAACTTAATTTTTGATTTTTATTGGAAAAGACCTTGGGAGCGAATATATACAATATATATGTCAAAATTCTCAGAATGACGAGTAGAATGAGAATATGAGGTTCGTGACCTAATCCGAGTCTTGTTTGAAAAGTCAATTACCGTTTTAACCATCGCTAGCGCTAACGCTATTTTGACCACATCTTCTTCGTTTGACCTCAGAATCAAGCATGGTCAAAAGCGTTGATCATCGAATTTGATTTTCTATTGCCTGGGACTGCTCTTTGGCATTTGGAGATCTTTTTGAATAATTTCTTGAAATCGGGCATTTGCGGCTCGGTGGTCATGACTCGTCGTCCTGTAAAATTTCAACAAATCGAGGCAAAGACGGAGGAAAATTGAATTTGGTAAAATACATCCAACCCGGACAAAATGGGGTCCAACAACGGTTATAATACTTCATAATACTATTTCTCGATGTGGGCAGATGTTAATAACATTTTGGATAGTTTGGTTTCTTTGAATATTGATTGTTTTTATAGTGTATATGTATTTGTGAAATTATAACCAATAATCGTAAGCATTTAAGAATGGTTTATCATATTTCTGTCATCTACAATAAGTTTTTTTATGTGTTAGGCCTGTTTGGCTTATTGTATGTTTCCTACTTTTCATAACACAAAAAAAGTTATATTATATGATCTATTGTAACTGATAATTGTAACACAAAAAAAGTGTTACCAAAAGAAAAGGTAGAGGAATTTCATATGCAAAGCTGATCTAACATCTCAAAAAGTCTTACGGTATCCCATGATAACATATTTTATGTCTTATGAAATGCCTGATTTCTTATAGTGAAAGTGTCATCGTCTGCTAAATCAATTTAATGCTAATCAAGAACATACATGCGATCCGGTTATTATTTCCTCGGACAAATATTTAGTGAATTAGTGCCCCAAACAAATTTCCCATTGAAGTAGCAATGGGAAACAGAGCAAGACATTAGAATTACGAAAAGTGTTAAAAGTTTTATAAATCATTACGGTATCAAACAGAGTAAGACATCTTCATCAAGTCACGTCTTCTTTTACTATTTCCCAAAGTCCTCCCCTACATACGAGATAACCATGAACTGAAACAAACGAAGACTTAGACTTTCGAATCCGCAGTATTCATCACGTCTAGACTTTATCACAAGTTCTTATAACCTCCTGCCCCAACAAACACGGAAAACAATGAATAATTAATTACCTTAAATAATTGTGTATGATATTGATTGTTTATCTGTCTGAAGTTTATATAAGGATCTGCTACGTACATAGGTTATGCAGGTAAATCGCAGGGCATCATTTCATTTCTAAGTTGGATTGACATTATTTTCTTTGTAAATTTTTTTAGTGTTCATTCAATGGTTGGGAGGGTGTCCTGCGCCTAGAATTTTCTTTCTTTTAAAATCTTGCTCGAATGATGAATACGAAAATTTAATATTCGAGTCATGATGGCATGTCTATAATTCTTTACCGCCGCTGACGAAAAAATATAATTTTGATTGCGATTATATAATTTTAACTTAATGATTTAATTCCCTAATTTATTGAAATTAAAACAGGTTTAGTTTAACTTAATAGTTTTATTTTGATATATATCAAAAAAATGTCACTTTGTCCTTATGACTAGAAGCAGTAAGTTGTTGTAAACGTGGCTGGTTGTTCTCGTATCTAACCACCGATTTGAAATGCTATTAGCCTTAGTTGAGCTAACCATGACAATGAAATTATTAAGCTCGGGATTTTTTTAATGAAGTTATTTATTAAATTCAAATGAAAAAAACGCTACACGAAAACAAATAAAAGATCCGAAAAGGCTAGAAGCACACCAGCCACTCAAACTCTACTTAGACATATTACTCTTTAAGGCTCCACTTCCACTAGCCTGAGAAACATAAACTTCTAAAGCATTATCCCTATTGCAGAATCATTCCAACTCCGCTTTTTCTCGTCAAAAGATATCCACTCCGCTAATCTATCTGAAGCCTCCACTTTGAGACCTTTCTCTGCAGTTTGGCTAAAGTCAGGGAGTCTAAGGCTTGAACCTTTAAGGTAATAAGCATGGTATTTTTGCCCCTTCACTTTTCTTTTTGACGACATGGACCAGTCGAGAGTTGCATTTAAATCAACAACAGAATTAATTAAGCTCAGGATTCCATTTCAACAAATTTGTGGCGTGGTAGAATTAACACTTCTTGATAGGCTACCTTCAAGTGTATAAACTATTTATATTACATAGTGAATATCAGAACCGAAGGTACGCGACGTGAAGAGAGTGCCGCTTATAGGAGTAAAGTGGGTAAAAAGCACACGTCTCGAGTTTAGGTTTTATATTAGAAAAAGAACAATTGATATAATGGTAAAATGAAATTTTAATTTGTCAATTATTTTTAGAAAATTAAAAATGTATGGTAAAATAAAGCCCAACACGCATCTGGTCTTCTCAAAATACTCTTACATATAGGGATATATAGATACGGACAATAGTACAAATGATGATGAAAACAATAAAATATTGCTTTGAATCGACAGACAAAATTATTGTAAAATCATGATATATAATCATTATAAAAAAAATTACAAATTGAATTAACAACAATCAGCAATTCTTTGCCACAAGCCATCTATTGACTTGAAATAGACAGCTCTCCAAGACTTGATGAACAACAAAGGAAGCCACACAATCCAAAATCCCACAATGAATCCAATAGCCAAACTCACAAAAACTCCAACTTCCACTTCATTTACTTTTCCTTGTTGACTTGTAAATTCCATCAATGAACTTGAATTGCTGCAATTGTTGGGGAGTGGGGATCCACAGAGTTCATTCCCACTAAAACCAGAGGCAGGAAGCCCTTGAAGTTGAGGTCCCATTGGTATTTTCCCTACCAAGTGATTATTTGATAAGTTCAACCAACTTAGAAATGTCAAAAGAGAAATGCTTGGAGGAATTTTGCCTGAAATCTCATTTCCAGGATACATCAATAGACTCTATCAATTTCATTGCACCAATATCACGTGGAATCTCTCCAACTAGAAAATTATTTGATAGATTCAAGGATCGCAAGCCTATAAGACTTGTTAATTCGGTTGGAATGAATCCTGTTAAATTATTGTTGGAAAGATCCATTGCTGTCATAAGTCCAAGATTGTTGGTGTATACCCAAATGTTGTCCTTTGTGACCACAAATGCATCCTCTGTGATTGGATCACTTATGGTTGCATTAATGAACATTATACGATCGGCTAAACTTGAGTTTGGGGGGAGTAATTATGGCCGTAAAGTTGTTGAAGCATCTCGGGATAGTTCTAGGTAAGGCGAATTTTCCCATCAGCTTGAAACACCACACATTTTCTCATCTCATCGGTAGTCATCAACGCTGGCGACCCCGGGAACTAGATCGAAATCGGCTTGCCCGTGGTGTTGAGACAAACCCTGCTGACAAGACCTCGGCTGCTCAAATCCGACGCGTCGTATGCGGCGAAACCGATGACAAAGGCATTGAGGATGTAGCCCGGGAGGGTGTAGTAGTGAGAAGACTAGTTGCCCAGGTCCTCGTACACTGGCAATCCTCTTCGTAGACGGCACTAGCCTGGTACCTTGTGGGATCTCGAAGGCGCTAAAGTTGGCGCATCTAGACCGGAGGCTCCTAATCCTCGGCCGCACCACGAGACACCCATGTCGGAGAAATTGGCGGGGAGAGTGGCAGTGGCACCGTACAGGGCGCCGGTGCGAGGTCGAGCCGGGTCGGTGCCTCAAATGGAGAAGAACATCAAGTGAATCCGATGTGGACGTGTTAACATTGACAACGCAGCAGTGGGTGAATGATGAGCTTCGGGAATACTTCATCACTTAATTGATTTAGTTAAGTTTTGATTTTTAGTGTATCTTGTTGTTTTCTTTTTGGAATGGTCAAGTGTGGGTCGATGGAGGAGCATGCTAGGTTTGAATTTAATTAGGGCTGGAATAATAGGGTATTGATTGACTCGGAGGTTCCTCTATTGATTTGCAAATGGGTTTTAATTAGGGCTAGAATAATCGATGATATCATGGTTATCATCTATTTGCACGCAGTGGCTTTTTCGATTTGCGGTGGAGTGGATTTAGGGATACTTTTTCTGTTGCTTTCATTAACCTCTCTATCTCTCTCCTGCTGGGTTTGAATTTAATTAGGACCGGAATAATAGGGTATTGATTGACTGGGAGGTTTTTCCATTGATTTGCAAATGGGTTTTAATTAGGGCTGGAATAATCGACATGTGTTTGTATTGGTTTAGATTCTTTTGCAAGTCCTATTGAACACAATGCTAATGTCAATAATATTCAATTTCCATATATTTGGATGAAATGGAATAGTAAAATCACCCCTTTGGATAACTCTTGCACTAAGTTTATCGCTCAACTTTTTCAGGATATGACACATGCAAATTTTATGGTTGCTTTTTGGAGACACAACAGATATTGTTGTAGACATGGCAGGATCTTGATCAGTAATTATTATATGTGGTGATTTAGAACACATAACCCGATGCCATGATTGAAATATCCAAATAAAGGATGTTGTTGTCTTATCTTTCAGGAAGCCTGCTCCAAAATTAATTGTTTGCCCATAATGATTTATACCCGTGAATGGTGCAAAAACCAGGAGAACTGATTAGTATTATAAGTAGTGTCAAATACTAATACATCACCAAAATGTTAGAATGCCTTTTTTGCAAGTCCATCAACCCAAAATACATGTGTCAACTTATTATCATCATCAACCAAGTACTCGTAAAAAAAAATGCTAGAGGGAGAGAGTGCGCGTGTGGCTTTTTTTATTTTCATTATTTTTTTTCAAAACCATAACGTTTTGTTTTACCGTAAAAGAACCGTAATAAAAACCACCGTTGAGGATCCGTGCCCATTTTGGTATCCACACATGCGCGTTTACACCAAATTGACCATCTCAACTCATCTGGCAGTGGCACGCCCTCACGCTCGGCAGTTCTTCTCGACGCTGACCGCCCCGACGCCGACGAGATCTCGACGACGCCCCCGACGCCTCGACGCCCACACCGCTCGCCTCGACGCAGACGACGCCCCGAACGCCCGGACCACCCCGACCACGCCTCCCCCCCCCCCCCCCCCCCCCCCAACGCCTCGCACGCCCACGCCGCCCATCTCATCTCGAACGAGGTATACAACACAAATTTAAGATTGGATTTGCTATGACCAGAAACCCTAGATTTTCGGCTGAAAATATTGTGGTGAAAGTTAGAGATTTCGTTTTTGAATTTTCCATGAATTAAACCCGTAAATATTCAGCTGGAAATTAGAGATTTTGTGATTTCGATTTTGTGTAGCGATGCGTTCATTGTGTTTGTGTCTTTCGTTTTGATTAGTTATGTGTGCACTGTGTTTTTCATGGGTAATTGACGCAGTTAGTGATGAATATGCATGGGGCTAACCGGTTTAAGTTATACCTTGCCAGGTCTACGTAATTATAACAAGTTGCACTGCATAACCAACAAAAAGTTTGAAGCTTTTTTCTAATTTCTTCTTCTTCTTTTTCCCAATTAGCAACTGAAGCAACAAGTAGAATGAAACCTCAATCAGAATCGTAAGATACAAAATGCACGCTGGAAATAGTTATCTTTTGGTTATCTGCTGGAATAGTAAAACAAATTAAAATGACAGACATTTGCATATTATCACGATGAAACAACCAACACAATACAAGCAGATCATATGACAGACAAGAAATTGAAATGAGGAGATTAAATAAATGAATTCAAAAAAAAATCTTTACACCCATATATTCCTCAAGAGTTGGGATATCTATGCATATATTTTCCTAGGGGGGTTATGATGTCATTGTAACAATTGCATCAATTTATATGATAATTTCTATGATTACGTTATGATGTCCTTCATCAAAACAAGTACTGCCCACATTCATGTCTATGCAAAACAATTTTTTTGTATTGATTGATGCAGGAAACATAAGTGTAAAATCATTGATGTAATTGGAACACGCATTTGTTGCACGATTAAAATATAATTGATACATGGATGGATGGTTTCCAAGCTACAAAAGTTGCACAAATGGCACGTAGAGGCAGTTGTGAACCTCAAAGGGCTGGACATTGAGACAATCCAACAACATTAGACGGTGTAGCAACAGATGTCTTACGAGTTATGTGGAAGTGATGAAACTGCATCAGTTTGCTTTTGGAAAGTCTCAGTTTTTTTAATGGGAAGTTGGAGATGAAAAGGATTCAGTTGCAAAGATAGAACCTTTTTTTTAATGTCTAAAGTTGGTGTGGTATAGAGGAAAATGTCAAATGATCCACTTAGTTTTGTTAACATTGTTCTTTTGATTTAGGCATTGGTAAATGTTTTAATTGTATAGGAGCTATATTTGGACATACACTAATTTTTTCTTATTCCAAGGCCTTCTAGTAATATCAATATTTGTACAGATATTACTGTTGAATGGAAGTACACCATAAAGTAACAATAACTTGTCGACAAAACATCCAAAACAAGGGGAAATATTCAAAAAAAAAAAAAAAAGATTCCAATTACATCAGGCTCCTACAAACAAATCACCACTCCACTAGCAACTCTACTCATTTTTCTTGGTTATTGGGTCAATGTATCTTATGAATAGCAATAAACTAGTATCTGACCACTTGTGTAGCAGCAACTTCCCATATTTAAGTGGTTGGTGACTCCTTTAGTCCACTGCAACTTCATCATATGCTTTTGCCTTGAGCCTAAGCCTCTTGGTCTATAGCTAGTGCTAGACCACGTCTTAGTTTTCGTATCAATTTCCCTACAAACAAAGAAGACAACCATGATTCAATTATCGACGGCAACTTGGCTATATATATTTATTAGATCTGCAAATTACGCCTGATGTCTACATGGATTACTCAGGGATGATGTAGCACACATCCATATATTAGCAGACCAGGAGAGATAATTAAAAAAACATATGGAGAGTCATAAAAATAAAAATAAAGATAAATAAAATAAAATAAGAAGATGAATTTACTGCTATAGAATCATGAAGAAGATGAGGAATCGTTGAAACGCACAAATCAAAAGGTCATAATCTGATAATCAGTCATGTTATTGGCTACTATGGAAACCAAAACTTAAAACAGCTATTTCAGGCTATATAAACAAACATGGTGATGATAACCCACTTAGGAAAATAAATGCAAGCTGTTCACCACATTAATGGAAACCAACAAATCAAAAGTTCATAATCAACCATGTTATTGAATGAATGGTCACCAGGTGATGATGATAACCACTGATTGTTTCCATATCCTCTGCACAATCCAGCCAGCTGTGTTCCTCTTACATACGCTTGGCGCCATGAATTGTGCAGTTGAAACTAGCTTTTCCTCTATCAATCATACAAACATCTTTTCCCCACCAATTTTCTTTATTGATTACGACACTGAAAACTAAGCACTTGAAAAATAAGAGAGGATTGCAATTCGCAGCTCGAAAAAGTCAACTCATCAATACAATGACAATAAGAGAACGTATGGTAGGAAAGCATAGCAATGGAGAGAGTGATGCATTGATACGAATTTCAACAGCTTATAGATACCCAAAAAGCGGCTTCCAAATTCATCTTTCCATTAGGAAAAACGGTGCTACCATATTAACCAGAATGGATAGAATTCAATACCCAAAAAGCATACATCCAATCTCCAAACTGAAAGTGAAACACAACAAATTTCTTTTCCTTTCTAAAACAAAAAACAAAGACACATTGATTTATCCATAGACCAAATTGATTTGACTGCAGAGTTCATTCTAGCATATTCAAAATCCGATACCAAATATGGCTCCAAAATTACGCAGTTTTTTTTTTCTAAATTTTAGCTAACAATGAGGCTCCTAAAATTTATTTGCTCCTAGAATTTATTTATTTACAAAAAAAACATTCTATACAAAGCACATAAAAACGTATTAAAACATATTGATATAAGCCCATAATGGCCAAAATCAAAATTTAATGGCTAAATACCAAAGACAAGGTCAGAAAAACAGAACACAATAATACACTGAGCCGTCCAAACCCATAAATACAAAGCAGCGACAAACGTGAAAAACTAGATGGTGAAAACACGTCAAAGACTACGAGATCAAAAACCAGGCCGAAACGTGGACATGGATATGCTAAATAGAGATTAAAATGCCAAAACAAGATAGCATAGTATAATAGATCTAAAAACTACATGGAAAAAAAAAACATCCAAACCAACCTAAGATTTTGGCCATTTTATTTCTTAATTTTTTGTTTCTACTCTTAAACATAATCAAATACATACAGATTAGCCAGTAGCTATCAATAATATGACAAAACATAACATAACATAAGGTCCCTTCCCTACTAGCTAGTCATCTATGCCCGCAAATAGTGTTGTAAATGAACTAAACATTCATGAATAAACTTGTGACTCGATAAAATATCGTTTATGTTCGTTCGTTAATGAATAGTACCATTCGTGAACAGTTCGCAAACACCGTTATATTCGTGAACATATTCGTGAACGTTCATGTGGAAATTATTTATGAACAAGAGATTAACAAATCAATTAATATGTATAAAAGTTATTTTATTAAATATAAATATATTTTTATTAAATATAATTTAATAAATATATAATTTATATTATTATTAAATAAAATATATATGTTTTCAATTTATTTGTTTACTATTAATATAATTATTTATAATTTTTTATGATTTTATAATTGTATTCGTAAGCGTTTGTGAACATACGTACATGAACGTTCGTGAACCGTTAAGTGAACAACAAAGAACATTTGTGAACAGTTCATGAACATCATAATTTAAGGCTCGTGTTCGGTTCGGTTCATTAAAGAATAGTAACGAACATGTTCAACACCTTACTACTACTGGCTCGGTTCGGTTCGTTTGCAGTCCTACCCGCAAATACTCCAAATCAATGGACAGGTTTTTCGTAAAGCATCTAAACATGCACTTATGTTATGTAAAAATACCTAGATACAATCTTACCAAGGACATAGTTCACCCAAAAAAATATATATAGAAGATTATAGGCCCAAAAAATAATAATCGTGAGATTAAAATCTCTAAATTCATGGACAGATACAATAGTACAAAGCTGAAACCTGAAGAGATTTTCAAGGGTAGCAAAAAGATTGAAAAAATAAGAACGAATGCAACAACAAACCATATTTCATAATCAATTTTATTATAATTTTATTCAGTAAATTTTTTTTTGATTCCGTATGTGCAACTGTTTCGTCGACAAATCATTCATAAAAATAAGTGCGCTCAAATATAAAATATTCATAACGTTACGTCAAAAGTTTATTACTTCATTTCAAAAATTCCTGCCCCCTCAAATACGGGATAACTACCGTGAAGGCATGAACCAACACAAACAAACGAAAACTATAAACTTCATTACGAGGCCTTTTAAAGTCCTGCCTCCACTGACTTGGAAATTAAACAGTGAACAATTACATTAAAAAAATTGTGTCTGATTTCATTGTTCACGGTTACCATTCAACTATGGTGCTTTTATGAATCGATTAAGTCCAAGAGCCGTCCCCCCGATAAGTCACCAAACCCTGTACATTCACAACAATCATTGAATTTTGTTATAATTTGTTTCGTGGTTAGAGTTTTTTTTTAAGTCATTATTTTTTATATTCCTTGCCACGTAAATCGGCAATTTGTTAACTTTGTAGTTTTTGAAAATTAAATAATTATTTATTTTACTGGAGTGGTATGACTCGTTTCCAACCCAAAACGCATTGCCAAAAGCTGTAGGCTGGGTCAAGTTCAATTTTATAATTTTTTGCAGCATATATATATATATATATATATATATATATATATATATATATATATATATGAATATGAATGTATAGTAAACTTTTTTGCTACACTAGTTTGGTCCCTCATTCATTAATGAAGCCGCAATATGAAGGGGTTTCAAACTCACTATGTTGACAGTTCATGTAAAGTGAAGAAAACTAAATGGCATATGTCATGCCAATTCTACAAAATAAATAATTATTCAATTTTCAAAAATGTCAAGGCTCCCTCCTTTTTGGTGGAGAAATTAAGTGTGGAGGGTATTGGATAGGGTAGGGAGTTAGTTGTATTAGTTTTTTTAAAAAATAATAATAAATAAATCAACAATTTTTGTCTTTATTTTAGATGACGATGGCAAAATGAAAATTTGAAGACAAGAAAAAACAATTTGTGACATCCTTTATATATTGTTTTAAGAATTTTTTTAAAATAACAATAAATGGCATATTTGATAAAAAGAGAATGACTGAATGACTGTGTATTCTGATAATAAGTTTTTCCTTTTATATCAAATTGTCTACATGCTTATGATCAGCCTAGAAAGTCATTGAAAATTCTTGTAGCAACATAGAAGAATTGCAGCATTGAAATTTTCGTTTCTGTTTCCCCACAAGCCCATTTAAAAAAAAAACAAAAATCTTGGCTATTGGACGGATCTTCGATGGATTTTCAAGCATCCTCTGTGTTTGATAGTTTGCTAACATTGAGGCCCCATCAATCATCTTCAACACAGTGGCTGGAGTTTTGCAAATATGTATGCTATGTGCCATGAAGCAACTTTTGTTCATTTGTTGGCAGAATCGGCGCGCTGATGTTCAATTTAATTATTTCCCAATGTACTGTTCTTAGGAATCAGCACGGAACGAAATTATGGAATAAGGGATATGATATATCACTTGTCTAACTTTTGTTTTCCCCGCGATACGTCCAATATTGATGCCATAGTTTCGAGACTAGCTATTTAAAGTTCTGTAAAGACTTTAATATTTCTACTTTAATTTTGTACTGGTTAGAGTTGGATTTTCGGTCTTGAGTCAACGTAGAAGAATTAATATATGTTCTTTCTCATTCCTATATATCTTCCCTCTTTTGTGTTGTGCACTGCGTTATGACATTGTAGCATTGGTAAAAGACTCAAAAGCCAGTGCATCGATCATACACATCGTACTAACATCTTAAAATAAAAATTCATCACAAATTTTATTTCTTATTACTTTTAACAATTCACACCATATTGCAGTATTAAAGCCATCCTCATATATTTCAATATCAAACAAATTAGAAACAACAACAAAAAATCTTTGATGGAGGATTTTATTTTCGGATTGCCTAAAGCTTGGAAGGCCACTTAATTAGATCTAGAACTTGACATTGTGATGAATGTGCCCAAAATAACAACTGAAATTAAAGTAACACAAAAAGACATTTAACTGCATAAAAAAAAAAATCGAAGCCATGGTGTGAAGAAAAAAGCATCGGTGATATTGTCCGCGTAATTAGATAGGGTAACTGTTTCTATTGCATGGTGAATATCAGAAACAAAGAGACGCAGTGAGAAGAGAGAAGAGAGCGGCGTTTATAGAGAGTAAAAAGCACGCATGTCTCGAGTTTTAGGTTTTATATCAGAAATAGACCAATGATATAGCAGTAAAATGAAGCTTTGGTTAATTATGTTTTCAAAATTACAAATGTAGGGTAAAATAAAGCCACATGTTTAATTTGGTCTACCCCAAACACTCCATATATAGAGATAAATATAGACAACATTACAAATGATAGATATTGCTTTGAACCAACATATACAAATTTATTTTAAAATCATGATATATAATCATGATAAAAAAACTGCAAATTGAATTAACAACAAGCAGCAATTCTTTTCCACAGGCTATCTATTGACATGAAATAGAACCATCTCCAAGACTTGCTGAAGATCAAAGGAAACCACACAATCCAAAATCCCACAATAAATCCAATGGCCATACTCACATAAACTCCTCCAACTGCCACTCCATCTTTTACTTTTCCTTGTTGACTTGTAAATTCCATTGATGAACTTGAATTGCTGCAATTGTTGGGGAGTGGAGATCCACAAAGTTTATTTCCACTAAAACCAGAGGCGGGTAGCCTTTGAAGTTGAGGTCCCATTGGTATTTCCCCTACCAAGTGATTATTTGATAAGTTCAACCAACATAGGGATGTCAAATGAGAAATGCTTGGAGGAATTTGGCCTGAAATTTCATTTCCCGAGACATCGATAGATTCTATCACTCTCATTGAGCCAATATCATGGGGAATCTGTCCAACCAAAAAATTGTTTGATAGGTTTAAGGATCGCAAGCCTGCAAGACTCATTAATTCAATTGGAATGAATCCTGTTAAATTATTGTTTGAAAGATCCATTGCTGTCATGAGTCCAAGATTGCTAGTGTATACCCATCCATTTCCCTTTGTGAACACAAATGCATCCTCTGTGATTGGATCAATTGTTGATGAGTTAACGAGCGCTATATGAGCTGATAAACTTGAGTTTGGGGCAACAATCATGGCTGTAAAGTTATTGAAGCATCTTGGAATAGTGCCGAAGAGGTTATTATGAGCAAGATCTAATAATTGAAGATGCTTCAGCAAACACAAATGATTCGGAATTTGACCATGAAACTTGTTTGAGCGAAGTATAAGTATATTCATGAGTGCAAGCCTCTCCCCAAACAATCTTGGAATGTTACCCTCAAGATTATTTTCTCCAAGGTTGACAATCTTTAGCATTGTACAATTCATAAGAGAAGTCGGAATTTCTCCTCGAAGATGGTTCTTGCGTAAATGCAAAGACTGAAGCACTTCAATATGTCCAATGGAACTTGGAATATTACCCACAAATTTATTACATTCAAGGTTTAAAATCTGCAAATTGGTCCAACTCATCCAACAATCAGGAATTTTTCCGGATAAATGATTGCCTCGAAGGTTAAGGTATATCAAAGACTTGAACACATGTGGTTTGTGGCATAGAAAGTTTGAAATGGAACCAGAAAATGAATTATTAGAGATATCTAATCCAACTAGATCCAAAGGAAATGGAGGTAGAACACCACCTAGTTGGTTGGAAGACAGGTCAATGACACTCTCTCCGTTGGAAGGCATAAAGGATGGAAGATTTTTTAGGTGTCCATGGATTTGATTGTGAGAGAGATTATAATAGTAGCATTGAGGAAGAGAGATCCAAAACCAATTGGGAATTGAGCTCGATATTCCTACATTAGACATTCGCAGTTCTATCAAGGACTTCTGAGATTGAAGCCATGATGGGAACAGAGGTCCTATGCGCCAAAAATCTAGACGAAGAAGCATGAGCTGGAAAGGAGGAAGCCATTTTGAACTTACATTCAAACTCAATTCGTTTCCACCGGCATCTAAAGTTGTCAACTTGGTGAGATGGGCAAAGTGGAGTTCGGTAACAACTCCCTTCATTGAATTGCCGTAGGTGCTTATTTCTACGAGGTTTACAAGTTGTCCAAAAAATGTAGGAAAAGTGCCATTAAATTTATTGTCTCCCACCCGAAAGTATTCTAATGAGGACATTCCGCCTATGGACTCTGGGATGGGACCATTCAATTGGTTAAATTCAACATCTAATTTTCTCAACCACTTCAAGTTTCCTATAGACTCTGGGATGGGGCCATGGAGTTCATTCTGGCCGAGATCAAGCATTTTCAAAAATAATAAATTACCAATGGACTCTGGGATGGGGCCATGGAGTTCATTATATCTGAGATGTAGTTCTTTCAAAGATGATAAAATGCCAATGGACTCGGGGATGGGGCCATTCAATTCGCTAACCTCCAAATTCAGTACTTCTAACGAAGATAAATTACCAATGAAGTCTGGAATGGGGCCATGGAGTTCATTATAGCTTAGATCTAGTTCTTTCAAAGATGATAAAATGCTAATGGACTCGGGGATGGGCCCATTCAAATTGTTAAGCCACAAATTCAGTACTTGTAACGAAGATAAATTACCAATGGAGTCTGGAATGGGGCCATGGAGTTGATTATAGTTGAGATATAGTTCTTTCAAAGACGGTAAATTTCCAATGAACTCGGGGATGAGGCCAGACAATGAGTTATCTGACAGGACAAGGCGAGTCAATTTTTTTAGGTTGCTGAGGTGGTCAATGATGTCCGAAAGGTTGCAACCAAATTCAAACAGCCGATGGGGAATGCTGCAATTAAATAGATTGTCAGACAGATCAAGGTCTGTAAGACGGGTCATGTTCCGGAGACCGACTGGGATCGGACACGTGAAACTATTTTGAGACAGATCAAGGACTCTAAGACGGGTCAAGTTCCAGAGACCGACTGGGATCGGACCCGTGAAACTATTGGAAGATAGAGAAAGGGAAGTGAGGCCAGGCAGTCTACTAAAAATCCATTCAGGTATTGAAGAAAAGGAATTGTCGGAAAGATCGAGGGCGGAAAGAGACGAAAAGTTAAGGGGGGGGTGGGGAGGGAGTTTCCCGATTGAGGAGAAAACAGAGTCTGAGGAGTAGGCGGTGTAAGGAGGGAAGTGTGCTTGTGGCCTGAACCCAATCATTTGCTGCGCTAAGATTTGTCCAACTCAAATCAAGGTGCTGCAGTGAAGACATACCTGACACCCACCCGAGACTCTTGCTCTTCAATTGCCCGATGTTAAGTCCGAGATCGAGATATTTCAAACCGGAGAGATTCCCAAGTTCATGTGGGATTGTTCCCCGAAAGCTCCCACCGGAAAGGTTTAGATATCTTAAATTTTTCAAAGAACCAAAAAAAGAGGGGATTCGATTCCCACCGAAGCAGTTGCCACTGAGGTCCAAATGGGTAAGATGCTTTAAGTCGAGGAGTGAAGGATTGAGCTCACCTCCCAACGCCGTCATCTTATTCATGTCGCAATAGCTTGTCATAGGGGGAAGGCGGAGGCGAAGAACGTGACCGGTGGAGTTGTGACAGGCAACGCCATCCCACAGGCAGCAGTCGGCGCCATGTGGGTCCTCCACCCACGAGGAGAGTTTGTTGGAGGGATCGGTGAGGTGACTCTTGAATTTCCGTAGGGCTTCCCTCTCCCTGGGAATGCAAAGGGCGAGAGAAGAAGAAGCGGTGGATATGGCAAGGACCAATAAGAAAAGAAGCACACTATTATTGATGCCCATGATCCCCCGTATCATGTGGTAAGGAAAGGCTGTTTGCTTGTTTTGTGAAATTTGGAGACCATGAAAGGAAGTAGCCGGCCGCCTCTATATTTATAGCCTTGCCTTACTAGCAGGTGAATTTGGAGACCATTAATTTAATAATTAACTTTTTAATTATTTTCTTTCCACCGCATGCATCCAACAAATTCAACAACCAAACCCAAGGTGAACAACGTCTTCATCGTGTCACGTCGTCTTTTATTATTTTCCGACCACACTTTTTTTTCTTTCACGTCCTCACCTTTTTTGAATGCGCAGTCTGGATCATGTGAAGTCCTGCCCCAACAAACACGGAAAATCTGAAGTTCTTTATATAACAAGTTCTTTGTGAGGAGTATATCACGTTTGGATTACTCCAAATGACTAAAATGTCTCTTAAAAATAATAATAATAAAAAATATTCCAACACGATTATAATGTTAAAATATTAGTATTGAAACAGAAATATTATATAATATTATTTAAACCTAAATTAATTGTTTTAAGATTATGTTTTGATTGTTTTAAATACTTATTTTCAAATAAATGATGATAAAATTTTTAAATATTCAATATAATTTTTAAAATATAAATATAATATTTAAAAAATAATTTTCGAACATTTTACTTATATTCTAATATTAATATTCAAAAATTATTAAAAATTTATTTTTTTGAGAATATTTTTATAATTTCACGTGAATTAAAAATATTAATCATTCGGTTCCACTTCCTGATTTTGGTGGATGTATTTTTTTTTAAATTATTCTAAAGCTTAATTCCTATATTTGATTTTAATGAATTGCTTAAAATCATTCGGTCCCACTTGCATTTGTCTTCGTATACATCTCAATTTTGAATGCATGTCAAATCACGGGTAATTTATAAATAATCACAACAACAACAACAACAAAAATCACAAATAATTTTTTTATATATATTTAATTTAGATTTCATATTTTGAAAATTAGTGATCACTGGAGGAGTTATTTCCATATTGTCTTGAAACTTCAAATCCATGAATTTGTGTAACGTGAATTTTTGATATATGGAAATAATTTCCATTGAGACTATAAGAGCAGAGGTATACTATTATTGAGACTCATGATCCCCCGCACGACAGATTGATTATTAATCTATGGCAAGGGAAGGCTGTTTGCTTGTTTTATAAAATGTTTGTGCTATGGAGGGAAGTAGTCGTAGTCCGCGATCTACTTATTTTCTTAGCTTGCATGTGAGATTGGAGACCATTAATCTTCGAATAATTAACTTTTTAATTTCTTTCCACCGCAGGCATCCAACACATTCAATTCAACAACCAAGTGAGTAAAAATGTATACATAAGGGTAAACATGACTTCACCAAAATCAGAAATAATGTGTGCCTTTGGCTTGCTAAAACGTCTTCCTCGTGTCACGTCGTCATTTATTATTTTCCAAACAAAGACCAGACTTTTTTTTTCTTTCGCGTCGTCTTGAATCCGCAGTATTCGTCACAACTTTATGAAGTGGCCCAACAAACACGGAAAAATCATTCGGTCCCACTTGCATTTGCCATCGGAAATAATTAATGGTTGTATTTTGTTTTTTAGGGGGTGTATTTATTTATTTATGTTAATTATTCTAAGCTTAACATCTATATTTGATTTTAATGAATTGTTTAAAATCACTCTTGAATTTGAGTAGGGCTTCCCTCTCCATGGGAATGCAAAAGGGGAGAGAAGAAGAAGCAGTGGATATGGCAAGGACCAATAAGAAAAGAAGTACACTATTATTGATGCCCATGATCCCCCGCATCATGAGAGATTGATTACTAACCAATCATATGGTAAGGAAAGGCTGTTTGCTTGTTTTGTGAAATTTTTGAGCTATATATGGTCCTATGACAAGGAGACCATTAACCTCTATATTTATAGCCTTACTTAGCTTGCATGTGAATTTGGAGACCATTAATCTTCTAATAATTAACGTTTTATTTTCTTTCCACCGCATGCATCCAACAAATTCAACTACCAAACCAAAGGGATCGAGTGACTGAGTGAGTAAAATGTAAACATAACGGTATGACTTCACAAAATAAGAAATAATGTGCCTTGGCTTGCTAAAAGCGCTGCCCCCATTAATTTAACGGGATAACAATTGTAAGACGTCTTCATCATGTCACGTGCCTTCTTTTATTATTTTCCAAACAAAGACCAGAATTTTTTTTCCTTTCACAACCTCACATTTAATTCTTGAATCCGCAGTATTCGTCACGTCTGGAGTATCAGTAGATCACAAGTTCTTTACGAAGTCCTGCCCCAACAAACACGGAAAATGTGAAGTTCTTTATATCGCAAGTTCTTTATGAATTCTTTATGGAGTATATCACGTCTGGATACTCGAAATCACTAAAATGTCTCTTAAAAATACAAATAAAAAAATAATGACGGAGTAAGTACTCGTTTATTAACACAAGTCAAGCAATTAATAAAGTACAGTTCGTCGTTGGGCTCTTTATTCTTCTTCTTCTGCAATGCACATCACAGGTTCTAACACAAATCTATTTATGTTATAAAAAAAGAAAAAGGAAGACGAAGGGGAATTATGGGCGAAATTATCTTGCTAGATTTAAGTGAGTTATAAGCTACAAGCTATCCAAGCCACAAAAAATTTATGTGACATGGTGAACCAAATCAAATTACTACAGGTAGGCGTCATGAAACTAAAGCAAACACTACCTTAGTACAATTAATCCAACTTAAAAGATACTCCATTCAAATGATCAGTTATGACATTTCAAAGACTGTTCTCTTGTTATATATAACCTTGGTTTTTCCAAATTGAAAGATGCATGAGGGATAAAGTCATCCCAACAAACTCAATCATACAATAGTTTGTATATTTGTTATTAATATTCATCAACTTTTATACAATATCGTGTATCACTTGTTTTTATAACAAGTTAGGCAACTAGTTTATTACAAATAAGGGAGAATCAGTGCTCCTTAAACTTCAATTTGTGTCCTAGATACCCGAAATAATAGTGATGTATCTCCTAAGCATTTATGAATAGCTGGAAGTTTAATATCTCAATGCAACCGATATTTCCATTTAAATTGAACTAGCCGATGCTATACATTGAAATACAAAATTATATATATAAACCAAAAATAAGCAAAAAAAATTAATCATGGGAAACAAAAGAAAGCAAAAAAAATTAATTAGGCCAATTCAAATCCACCAAAACATGCACAACAAATATATATATATATATATATATATATATATATATATATATATGAGAGAGAGAGAGAGAGAGAACAAAGTAATAATAATAATTAAAAATTATTATTTTAAATAATAAAGATAGGGAAGGAGATATAGAAAGCTGAGATAAATAAATTATAAGAAATAAGTACATCTCCAATACTATTTTTTTTCCCTATATGTTGAGAATTTTCACGTCTGAATAGTCATTTTATAATTTTAACTCTAACACTATTTTTTTTTATTTTAACTTTTTTTATTCTTTTATTAAAAATAAATGTGAAAAGAGATAAAAATAATATTATATAATATATAATTACTCTTCACAAATAAATAAAAGCAACTCTAACCGACTTTGTATATCAACAAATAAAGAGCCAAATAATATTATATTAATTTTTTATTTATGAAAAATGATAAAGTCACTCTTTATTTAATATTATAATTTTTTATCTCTCCTCACTCTTCATTCTCTTCACATGTATTAATAAATAGAGATAAAAAAAATTAAAATAAATTTAAAAATATTATTTTAATTAAAATAAAAAAAATAAAATAAAAAAAATATTAGAGTTGAAATGATAAAATAAATAAAACATTCTCGGCATATAAAGATAAAATAAAGAGCCTTCCCCAACAATTGATGATTTCCTATTTCCTTTTTGATTTCCACAAGAATTTCCAGGTTCCAAAAAAAACAAACACGTTTGTTTTTAAAAAATTATAACCCCAGATAAATTTGCATCACTCATAAATACTTTTAAATTTATTGGACCCATAATTTTTAAAAATAACCTCATTTTCAAAAATAATAACATTATACCAAATACGCCAAGGGCCGTTTAACCATTATAAATAGTAACTTTGCGTGTGTAAACTATATGTATAGTTATTTTGTAAATTTTCATTGCAACAAATTTAAAAAAATTAAGGACAAGAGAGATTCATATTAGATGGCAAACACATGGTCATAACTAATCTTTATGGCATATGCATATCCACCGCATTTAGAGTTTTCCCCACCAAACAATTATTTGA
Organism: Taxillus chinensis; assembly: GCA_023512835.1. Taxonomy (NCBI): domain Eukaryota; kingdom Viridiplantae; phylum Streptophyta; class Magnoliopsida; order Santalales; family Loranthaceae; genus Taxillus; species Taxillus chinensis. The sequence goes on along the minus strand of CM042084.1, from coordinate 16,693,134 downwards.
TATGTTCAACTTAAGAACGTCAAACACAGATAATATTAACGTGCAACACACCTGTTAATACCATGTTAAATTTTATAACTTCCACCCCAAAACAAATTAGCTATGAGTAGGATGAACATGAGATCTTATTAATCAATCGCACGGTTAGATAATTCTAAATTATAAATCTCAATAGTTAATTAGGTTGTACTTGTATCCATTAAATCTAAGACAACATTTTTTTTACTGCTTCGGAATTTTTAACATTTTTCAATTAACAATTTTTTTACCATGTGGAAAATTTTCTTTATATTATTTGTTAATACCCCACCTACTTGTATATATTAATTAATTGATGGGGGTGCATTTAAAAACTTTTTTAGAAAAAAAAATCCTAATTGCCAATTTGGTGTTTGTTAATTCCCCTACTTGTATATATTAATTAATTCATGGGGGTGCATTTTTTAATGGTAATTGCCAATGTCGTGTTCTTTTTTTATGCCATTGAATAAATGCGATCTTAACCTCTTTTCTGTCAAAGATAGCGCCAATGCGTGGGAGAAGGCCCGATTGTTATGGTAGAGAGTATTGAGACTCACGATCCCCCGCATGTGATATTGATTATTAATTTTATGGTAAGGAGAGGCTGTTTGCTTGTTTTGTGAATTTCTGAGCTACGGAAGGAAGTAGGCAAGTAGCCGCCCCCTGCTCTATATTTATAGCCTTGCCTGTGAATCTCATACATCATATATGAGCCACATTCCAACAAAGTGCAGAAAGAGACGAAAAGTTAAGGGCGGGTGGGGAGGGAGTCTCCCGATTGAGGAGATAACAGGATGAGAGGAGTAGGCGTTGTAAGGAGGGAAGTGTGTTTGTGGCCTGAACCCAATCATTTGCTGCCCTAAGATCTGCTTCACTCAAATCAAGGTGCTGCAGTGAAGACATACCTGACACCCACCCGAGACTCTTGCTCTTCAATTCACCGAAGTTATGTCCGAGATTGAGATATTGCAAACCAGAGAGATTCCCAAGCTGATGTGGAATTGTTCCCTCAAGCAAACCATCGGAGAGATTGAGATACTGCAAACTGCACCATGAATAACAAGATGGATCGAGGCAGAGCCAGTAAACAAGCTTTGCCTCATCTTTGAAAGGGTATATAAGCATAATAAAATACAAAGATTAAAGAAATCTGCCCTATTGTTTTTGCTGCAAATGCGTTTCATTTTAAACCCCAAATCATCCATTTCATAAAATTAATTAGAATTTATAGAAGATTGAAGAGAAATAGAGAAACTAACATCAATTTCCTACCTTTGCTTCAAGATTCAAGCACAAATTAGACAAGAACTCAAGAAGAAATGGAAAACGAAGCCACGAACGGAACGGCCAACTCTAAATCTTCTTGCGCGATCCGCCGACCCCAATTCCCAATTCCAACAACCCGTCGATCCCCTCCTCTGATGAGTCCTCTCGATCGAACGTGTGGCCGCGTGGATCGTAGTCGACTACTCGTAGTCGTAGAAGAAGACTAGACTATATAGTTAAAAAAAATAGTTAAATTAAAAAAAATCGTAATCGCATTTAATTAAAAATTTTATTTAAACTAATTTTTAAAGTTTTTCTTAATTTTCCTAAATTAGAACAAAGGTAAGCCAAGAGGCAAACCAGAGGCGAGGAAACTCCCTTCACCTGGCGCTTACGCCAAGGCGCGCGTCCATAGAGTGCAAGCACCTGGTGTCTTGGGTACCGACAGTGCAAGGACATCCATACTCCAGGAATGCTCCTGGTGAAAAGCCTAGTTGTGGGGGTGAAAGGCCCGGTGCCTTATTGGGGCGCCAAAAATTAGGCCCCGCCGGAATCCACAAGGGATAGAGCCGACGTCCACCAACACTATCGAGGCTCCAGGAGGTGTGTCCTTTGTGAGGACGGGCCCTACCTAGAGAGGCTCGGCTCATGATTTAAAAAGCCCTGCTGTTGTGGGACTTAAAATTAATTTGGTTTGTAATTATATAATTTTAACTTATTGGTTTCATTTTGACATATTAAAAACTGTCACTGTGTCCTTAAAATTATTAGGCTTTAGGATCGCCTTTCAACAAATTTGTGGTGTTGGTGTGGCAGTTTGACACTCGCCCTTTCTTGAGATAGTTTTTTGTGACACTCACAGCAGTTGTGGCAGAATTAATTTTGGGACACCGTCACGTTATGGTTATATTGTTGTTGCATAACAATTTTCAATTAATTCTAAGTCCACCGATCTCCTTTTGTTCACTTGGCAGTTCCTATGCAAGTTGAAGAGGATGTCAAAATTTTGAATTTGTTGATAAATATTGATTTTTGGGGGGAGAATACTCAGACCCATCATTCATGTCATTCATCATTCATGTCAATGTCATTCATGTGAAATATTTTTAAAAAATTAAAAATAAAATATTTAAATAGTAATATTCAAACATAAATATTACAATATATTATTTAAATATAAATCAAATATTAGAAGATTATTTTTTGAACATTATATTTTTCTTTAAATACTTATTTTCAAATTTAAACTAGTGTTTTTAAATATCACTTTTAGAACACATATATGATTTATATTGGAACATTTGATTTATATTATAATATTAATATTAGAATATTATTAAAAAATAATTTATGTTTTCTTTGGTTTTTGTTACCAGGTTATGTTTTCTGAGCAATTTTAATTTTATATTTCACATCAAACTGCTTAAAAATACTTGCAATGCTGGGCAGTGGTGACAAGCAGGCAAGTGAAAACGTGTATATCGTTAATTGACATATTCGGGAAGTGTAATTCTGCAAGTAATATAGGGAATGCTGTGCTTTGTGAGTGCATATGTTGTGCTTCCTCTATATACCCTAACCCGAAGATATTAGAAACTGAAGCAGAAGTTATCTCCAGATTTTTGAAGGTTTGTCTACGCTACAGTTAAAGCATTGTTTTATGACTTTGCTGTCTCTAGATAACATTTCTGAAAGCTAGACTCATCTCCTGCCCCCCCTTTCTCTAGTTATCTTATCATCCCTTTTTAATGTAAGAAGGCTAGTTATCAAATGTTTCTTCATTTGAATGGTAAATAGAGCTAGCTAGTTTGTCTCTGGCCGATTTCAATGTATTACTGAAGTGATTACTATTCTATATATAGAAGTCATACTCTACAAAACATATTCAGATTTGTATTGTTTGAGCAATCTTGTTTCTATTATGTGAATAACTGTAGTTTCAGTTGTGGATTTTGCTTGCTTGCTTGTGCGATTTTTGTATCACTTTTTTTGTCCTACTCATTTTTCAACAGCTGCTGCTGATTGTTTATTCTGAAAATGTATTTATGTCTGTGGAGACGATTATGATCCTTGTTTTAGAAGAAAGTGAAGATAAGTGAAGAAAGTGAAGGCAGGGTTTTTATTGTGATTCTTTCTCAGTCTATCAATTTTCATATTCACACTTCGAAATTAAGAGGATAAATGAGTACAAAACCCAACCAACTAAACTTAAGGAAATGGGCTGGGTGCTTCATACTTTGTTAGGCTGTTTGCACCTAAATGCTTTGCATACGCAGATGTTCATCACTTAACTTTCAAAGACGATATTAGTCTGCTATCTATCACACTTTCTACACTCCCTAATTAATCATACCTTTCACAAAGCATGGTTTTCTATTCATGTCTGGTGATGTATGCTATTAAACCATGAAATGTATTAGTTTAATACAATTTGTAACATCATTTGATGGGATTCTATAAATTTTACTGGTGTTTCTTTGTTCATGGTCTACTATTCTTAATTAGTTTTAGATCATATTGATATTTGATTAAATATCATTCCTGAGCTGCAAAGGAGTGGCTCTTGATGTGATCCGGGTATTATTTCCTGGGATAAATATTTAGTGCGCCGAACAAATTTCCCATTAAAAATTCGAGACTGCATGCGTTATTGATCATTAATACCTTAAAATTTATTAGTCTCTTTTATATTTTCAATTGTTTCCTCAACAAATCATTATGGTATCAAACAGAGTAAGTCATCTTCATCAAATCACGTCTTCTTTTACTATTTCCCAAAGTCCTGCCCCTACATATATATATACGAGATAACCATGAACTGAAACAAAAGAAGACTAGAGACTTTTGAATACGCAGTATTCATCACGTCTAGACTTTATCACAAGTTCTTATAACGTCTTGCCCCAACAAACACGTAAAACAACGAATAATTAATTACCTTAAATAAATGTGTATGATTTTTATTGTTTATTTGTCTTAAGTTTTTATAGGTTGTCCAGGTAAATCGCAGGGCATCATTTCTACGTTGGATTGACATTATTTGCTTTGCAAATTTTTTTAATATTCATTCAATGGTTGGGAGGGTGTCCTGCGCCAAGAATTTTCTTTCTTTTAAAATCTTGCCCGAATGATGAATACGAAAATTTAATATTCGAGTCATGATGGGATGTCTATAATTCTTTACCGCAGCGGCGCCACTAACGATAAATTATAATTTTGATTGCGATTATAAAATTTTAACTTAATGATTTAATTCCCTATTTTTTGAAATTAAAACTGGTTTAGTTTAACTTAATAGTTTTATTTTGATATATTAAAAATTGTCACTGTGTCCTTATGAATAGAAAGTAGTAAGTTGTTGTAAACACGACTGGTTGTTCTCGTGTCTCACCACCGATTTGAAATGCTATGAAATTAGCCTTAGTTGAGCCAACCATGACTATGACTATGTTCTCGTGTCTAGCCTTAGTTGAGCCAACCATGACTATGAAATTACTAAGCTCAGAATTTTTTTAATGAAGTTATTTATTAAATTCAAATGAAAAAAGAAATGCACAAGTGACAGCCCTAAAAAAAAAGCCCCACATCATACAAGGGGACAAGCTTATGTGAAAAAAACGCTACACGAAAACAAATAAAAGATCCAAAAAGGCTAGAAGCACACCAGCCGCTCTAACTCTACTTAGACTTAGACATAAGACATGGTAACTCCTTAAGGCTCCACTTCTATTAGCCCGAGAAACATAAACTTCTAAAGCATTATCCCTATCGCAGAATCATTCGAACTCCGCATTTTTCTTATCAAAAGATATCCACTCTGCTAATCTATCTAAAGCCTCCACTTTGAGACCTTTCTCTGCAGTTTGGCTAAAGTCAGGGAGTCTAAGGCTTGAGAAACCTTTAAGGTAATAAGCATGGTATTTTTGCCGCTTCACTTTTCTTTTTGACTACTTGGACGTGTCGAGAATTGCATTTAAATCAACAACCATAGAATTAAGCTTAGGATTCCCTTTCAACAAATTTGTGGCGTGGTAGAATTAACACTTTTTGATAGGCTACCTTCAAGTGTATAAAAATCCCATTTACCACAGAATTAGAGAGGATAAACTATTTATATTACATTGTGAATATCAGAACCGAAGGTACGCAATGGGAAGAGAGTGCCGTTTATACGAGTAAAGTGGGTAAATAGCAAGCATGTCTCAAGTTTAGGTTTTATATTAGAAAAAGAACAGCTGATATAATGGTAAAATGAAATTTTAATTAGTCAATTATTTTTGAAAATTAAAATGTATGGTAAAATAAAGCCCAACACACTCTGGTCTTCTCAAAATACTCTTATATATAGAAATAGATACGGACAATAGTACAAATGATGATGAAAATAATAAAATATTGCTTTCAATTGATAGATATAAATTTATTGTAAAATCACGATATATAATCACTATAAAAAAACATATTGAATTAACAACAAGAAGCAATTCTTTGCCACAAGTTATCTATTGACATGAAATAGACCAATCTCCAAGACTTGCTAAAGATCAAAGGAAACCACACAATCCAAAATCCCACAATGAATCCAATAGCCAACTCACAAAAACACCATCAACTTTCACTCTATCTACTTTTCCTTGTTGACTTGTAAATTCCATCAATGAACTTGAATTGCTGCAATTGTTGGGAAGTGGTGATCCACAGAGTTTATTCCCACTAAAGTCAGAGGCGGGAAACCTTTGAAGCTGAGGTCCCATTGGTATTTTCCCCACCAAGTGATTATTAGATAAGTTCAACCAACTTAGGAATGTCAAATGAGAAATGCTTGGAGGAATTTGGCCTGAAATTTTATTTCCAGAGAAGTCAATAAATTCTACCAATCTCATTGCACCAATATTATGTGGAATCTGTCCAACCAAAAAATTGTTTGATAAATTCAGGGATCGCAAGCCTATAAGACTTGTTAATTCAGTAGGAATGAATCCTGTTAAATTATTATTTGAAAGATCCATTGCTGTCATGAGTCCAAGATTGCTGGTGTTTTCCAAACTGTTTCCCTTCCGTGATTGGATCAGTTGTTATTGGTGCATTAGTGAGCACTATACGATCAGTTAAACTTGCATTTGGGGCAATAATCATGGCTGTAAAGTTGTTGAAACATCTTGGGATAGTTCCGAGAAGTTATTATGAGCAAGGTCTAATAATTGAAGGTATTTTAGCCCACACAAGTAATTTGGAATGTAACCATGAAACTTGTTTGAGCGTAGTGTAAGTATATTCATGATTGCAAGCCTTTCCCCAAACCAACTTGGGATGTTACCCTCAAGATTATTTTCCCCAAGGTCAACGATCTTTAGCCTTGTACAATTCATTAGAGAATGAGAACTTCTCCTTTGAGATGGTTTTTGCGTAAATGCAAGGACTGGAGACCTTTAATATGTCCAATAGAACTTGGAACATTACCCACAAATTCATTATTTCCAAGGTTTAAGATTTGCAAATAGGTCCAACTCATTCAACAATCAGGAATGTCTCCAGATAAGTGATTGCCACGAAGATTAAGGTATATCAAAGACTTGGGAAATAGTGGTTTGTGGCATAGAAAATTTGTAATGGAACTAGAAAATGAATTATTAGAGATATCTAATCCAACTAGATCCATGGGAAATGTAGGTAGAGTACCACCAAGTTGGTTGGAAGACAAATCAATGGCACTTGGTTGGTTGGAAGGCAAAAAAGATGGGTGATTTTTTAGGTGTCCATGGATTTGATTGTGAGATAAATTATAATAGAGGCATTGGGGAAAAGAGTTCCAAAACCAATCGGGAATGGAGCTTGATATTCCTGCATATGACATTTGTATATTTGCCAAGTTCTTTTGAGATTGAAGCCAATGAGGAAACTGAGGTCCTAAGTGCCAAAAATCTAGAGAAAGAGCCCTGAGTTGGAAAGGAGGTAGCCATTTTGGACTTACATTCAAACCCAATCGGTTTCCCTGGGCGTTCAAAACTTTCAACTTTGTGAGATTGGCAAATTGCAGTTCGGTAACAACTCCCTGCATTGGGTTGTGAGAGGTTTCTATGTTTACAAGGTTTATAAGTTGTCCAAAAGATGCAGGAAGAGTACCATTCAATTGATTTTGTGCCACAAAGAAATCTTTCAATGAGGACAAGCCGCCAATGGACTCTGGGATGGGACCATGCAATCGGTTAGATCGAACCTCTAATGTTCTCAAGAACTTCAGGTTTCCTATAGACTCTGGGATGAGGCTGTCTAATTCATTTTGTTCCACCAAAAATAGTTCCAATGAGGACAATCCTCCTATGGACTCTGGAATGGGACCATGCAATTGGTTAGAACCAGCACGTAAAATTCTCAAGCACTTCAAGTTTCCTATAGACTCTGGGATGGGGCCATTCAATTTGTTATGCCACAAATTCAGTACTTGTAATGAAGATAAATTTCCAATGGAGTCTGGGGCCATGGAGTTCATTATAGGTGAGATCTAGTTCTTTCAAAGATGATAAATTTCCAAGGGACTCGGGGATGGGGCCAGACAATGAGGTTTGTGTCAGGTCAAGGCGGGTCAATTTTTTTAGGTTGGTGTGTTGGTCAATGAGGTCCGAAAGGTTGCAACTAAATTGATTGCCAAACAGTCCAGAAAGCTGAAGGACCTGGAGATGATTAAAATCAAACAGCCGATGGGGAATGTTGCAATTAAATAGATTTCCAGACAGATCAAGGACTCTAAGACGGGTCATGTTCCGGAGACCGACCGGGATCGGACCCGTGAAACTATTGTAAGACAGATCAAGGGAAGTGAGGGCTGGCAGTCTACTAAAAATCCATTCAGGTATTGAAGGCAAGGAATTGTGGGAAAGATCGAGGGTGGAAAGAGACGAAACGTTAAGGGGGGGTGGGGAGGGAGTTTCCCGATTGAGGAGAGAACAGGATGAGAGGAGTAGGCGTTGTAAGGAGGGAAGTGTGTTTGTGGCCTCAACCCAATCATTTGCTGCGCTAAGATCTGCACCACTCAAATCAAGGTGCTGCAGTGAAGACAAACCCGACACCCACCCAAGACTCTCGCTCTTCAAATTCAAACCGGAGAGATCGAGATATTGCAAACTGGAGAGATTCCCAAGCTGATGTGGAATAGTTCCCCCAAAGCCACCACCGGAGAGGTCGAGATATTGCAAACTGGAGAGATTCCCAAGCTGATGTGGAATAGTTCCCCCAAGGCCACCTTCGGAGAGATCAAGATATCGCAAACAGGAGAGATTCCCAAGTTGATGTGGAATTGGTCCAGAGAAGTCACCACGGGAGAGGTTTAGATATCTTAAATTTTTCAAAGAACCCAAAAAGGGGGGGATTCCAATCCCACCGAACCAGTTGCCACTGAGGTCCAAATGGGTGAGATGCTTTGAGTCGAGGAGTGAAGGATTGAGCTCACCTTCCAACGCCGTCTCGTTCTCATGGCAATTCATAAGGCAGGGAAGGCGGAGGTGAAGAACCTGACCAGTGGAGTTGTGGCAGACAACGCCATGCCACAGGCAGCAGTCAGCACCACGGGGGTCCTCCACCCAGGAGGAGAGTATGTTGGAGGGATCGGTGAGGTCATTCTTGAATTTGAGTAGGGCTTCCCTCTCCCTGGGAATGCATAGGGCGAGAGAAGAAGAAGCAGTGGATATGGCAAGGACCAATAAGAAAAGAAGCACCCTATTATTGATGCCCATGATCCCCCGCATGAGAGATTGATTACTAATCATATGGTAAGGAAAGGCTGTTTGCTTGTTTTGTGAAATGTTTGAGCTATGGAAGGAAGTAGCCGTAGTCCAATCTATTTATAGCCTTACTTAGCTTGCATGTGAATTTGGAGACCATTAATCTTCTAATAATTAACTTTTTATTTTCTTTCCACCGCATGCATCCAACAAATTCATTCAGTCCCACTTGCATTTGTCTTCGTATGCATCTCAGTTTTGAATGCATGTCAAATCACGGGTAATTTATAAATAATCACACCAGCAACAAAAAAGTCACAAATAATTATTTTTTCTATATTTAATTTAGATTTCATATTTTCAAAATTAGTCACTAGAGGAGTGATTTCCATATTGTCTTGAAATTTCAAATCCATGAATTTCTGCAAGGTGAATTTTTGATATATGAAAAAAATATTATGGTGCTTCACTAATTTTCAGATAGTATTTCATACTCTTTCCTTTCCACTTGTTGAGCCAAACGTATCTCCACCGTTTCCACGAAGGCCTTGGGCTGCCGTTTCCACAAAGGCATGCATAATCTTTGAAAATAATTGGACAATAGACCCATAGACCAACCAGGAATCACATGTATACGTTTGATTCATTTTCACGTTGAGTTGCTTCATTCGTGGCAATAACTTCAGATAGATAGGGTCGTGTGTTTTACTTTTTAATTAAGTGGATTTTACTCTGCACACGAATGCTCTACCTTCACCCGTCACACTCACACAAGAGCACGAAGCGTTTTCTATTTACTTAATTCACTTAACAGAAAATAAATTAATTATTACCATATGCATACAAATTATTAGAGTTTAATATGGATTGACATGTCTTGATTTGTTAATTCTTGTTATTCTGTTAATGATGGAGGTCAGTGCTTAAGAACAGTTAGGCGTTCTAAATGATGGATGATGGAGTAAGGACTCGTTTATTCTCTCTGTAATAAATAGAACTCTGGGTTCTCATTAACACAAGTCAAGCAATTAATAAAGTACAGAGATCCTTCATCTTCTTCCTCGTTGAGCTCCTTTTCTTCTTCTGCAATATACATCACAGATTCTAACACAAATCTATGTTTAAAAAAAAGGAAGAAGAAGGAAAATTTGGGCGAAATTATCTTGCTAGATTTAAGTGAGTTATAAGCTATAAGCTATCCAAGCCACAAAAAATTTAAGTGACATGGTGAACCAAATCAAACACTTATTACAGGTATAGGCGTCATGAAACTAAAGCAAATACTACCTTAGTACAATTAATCCAACTTAAAATATAGTCCATTAATTCAAATGATCAGTTATGACATTCAAAGACTGTTCTCTTGTTATATATAACCTTGGTTTTTCCAAATTGAAAGATGCATGAGGGATAAAGTCATCCCAACAAACTCAATCATACAATAGTTTGTATATTTGTTATTAATATTCATCAACTTTTATACAATATTGTGTATCTCTTGTTTTTATAACAAGATTAGGCAATTAGTTTATTACAAATAAGGGAGAATCACTGCTCCTTACAAACTTTAATTTGTGTCCTAGATACCCGAAATAATAGTGATATATCTCCTAAGCATTTGTGAATAGCTGGAAGCTAGTTTAGTATCTCAATGCAGCCGATATTTCCATTTAAATTGAACTAGCCGATGTTATACATGAAATACAAAATTATATATAAAAACCAAAAATAAGAAATCCATTGAATATGCATATCAAATTTCATGGGAAACAAAAGAAAGCAAAAAAATCCAGGCCAATTCAAGGCTATCCACCAAAACATGAACTATATATATATAACCTCAAACTTAAAACCTCAAAGATTTCATTCAGACTAATTGGGGATTGAACACCCTTAGTATAGACACAAAAATATGTGTTCTTGCCAAAATTTGAGAATATTTGAATTAAACATTTTTGCGCCGGAGTTCTAGTTGAGGTAAACACTTGTGTCACGTATCAAACATGCCATATTTAAAACTTTAGTGATATGAAATTTTGTGTTAAGGTCAATCTCAACATATACAATTAACCCAATACCACCATATAGAATTCATGTGTTGGGAGAAAATAAAATGGTTAAATAAATCATGTGGTTCAAATGGTTCCACAAGAAATCATTATGGTATCAAGCATTAGTAAGACGTCTTCATCATGTCACGTCTTCTTTCATTATAGTAGGACTCCTGCCCCCATTTACGGGACAACAATAAAATGAAACGAACGACGACCAGTTTTCTTTATTATTATTACAGCCTCACATTTCTTGAATCCGCAGTATTCGTCACGTCTGGTCTGGAGTATATCACAAGTTCTTTATAGAGTCGGTCCTGCCCCAAAAAACACGGACGACAATGACCAATTAGTTACCTTAAATAATTGTGTATGATTTGATTGTTTATTTGTATAGATCCCCCCATGGATGAATACGGGAATTTTGTATTCGTCACAATTCACGACATGCCTAAATTTTTTACCATGGAAAGCCGTCCAATAAATAACACTTCAATATGTCCGAAACGCATCCAGTAACTAACGGCCACTTAAAATAATTTTGATTGTAACTTTAACTTAACGGTTTCATTTTGATATAAGATACCAAATCACGATTTTGATTGGAAATAACGTGATAACTTACCAAATTATTGAGAGATACAAATAAATAATGATTGTCCATATAGGGCGGCTTCAGAGATTTTTTTTAGTACCTTTAATATTCATTACAAAACTTAAATATAAACTCATTAAAAAAATTAAAAGAACAAGAAAAAGAATTTTTTGATTTTCTTATGTCAAATTTATATATTATAATAACAATAATATAAAAACAGACACCACAAACATCAAATATATATCATTGTAACACAAACCCAAATTAACAATATATTAAATATCATAAACATCAAACACTAGGTAGATATTTATGCATTTTTAAATTTTCTAAATAAAAACCCTAATAATCAAAATCCAATTGAATAACATAATATCATAATATCAAATTATATATCAATTAGCAAAAAGCAAAAACAAATTTATGAAACAACCGGAATTTGGAAAAAGAAAGAGAAGAAATTGATGAATAAGATCAAAATTAATGATATATGGAGTAAGGAATATATACTTTTTTTAAATTTTTAATTATAACTTTATCTTTAAATGCCTGCATTCATTTTTTAATTATAACTTCTTTTTTAATGTGAATTTAATTTTTAAATATAATTTTTTTAAATGTCAGGGTGCACAGTGCACACCCTGAATTATGCATAACACCGCCCCTATAGCAAATAGATTGCACATATTATTTTTTTAAAATTAAAAAATAATAAGATGTGTGTCTAACCACCATGACATGAAATTATTAGGCTCAGGATCGCCTTGCTATACAAATTTGTGGTATGGCATAATTGACTCTTTTTGGTAGCGTACCTACAAATTTGCGCATAATTATCCCATTTACCGCAGTTTGACAGTTGCCCTTTTTTGAGATAAGCTTTTTTGTGACACTCAGAGCAGTTGTAGTTCTGAGAATTATTTTTGGGACACCTTATGGTTATATATATATTTTTGGAGTACGTATGAAACCCAGGCATCCTCTTTTGTCCCTCACCCACCATAGAAATAAATCAAGACACGCACTGTCCCACGTGAGAATCAAACTTAGTACCTATAACCGGCCCAAGCGATCTCACTATCTGCTGATCTTAGGTACGATTCCTATGCACGTTGCAGAGGATGTAAAAAATTCGAGTTTGTGGATAAATATTGATTTTTTAAAATTATTCAAGTCTAACTCCTATCTTTGCTTTTTTATGAATTGTTTAAGATCATTCGATCCCACATGCATTTGTCTTCATATACATCTCAATTTTGAATGCATGTCAAATCACGGGTAATTTATAAATAATCACACCAACAAAAAAACAAATCACAAATAATTATTTTTTCGTTTAATTTAGATTTCATATTTTCAAAATTAGTCACTGGAGTAATTTCCATATTGTCTTGAAATTTCAAATCCGTGAATTTATCTCTAAGACGAATCTTCAAAATTGTAACGCCGCCTAAATTCCGTCGAAGCAAGATGACTGGCCTCCGCAGTATTCATCACGTCTAGACTTTATCACAAGTTCTTATAACGTCCTGCCCCAACAAACACGGAAAACAATGAATAATTAATTGCCTTAAATAATTGCGTATGGTTTTGATTGTATACAAGATCAAGCAAGGTAATGTATTAAGAAAATTACTAAAATATCATTATTTTGTTTTTAATTCTACTCAACTCATCATCTTCACTAGGCAACAAGGGTGGCAGGGATGGTCCTGGGCGATGGGGCTGGATCTGGGTGGCAGAGGGAGGGGCTGGGACTGGACGACAGGACGGGACAGGGATTGGGGGGAGTTGTTGGGCAACAGGACGGGACGGAAGAGGGGGGGAGGGGAGGATAATCAACTTACCCCTATCTGGGGTATAACATTCCCATGGGAATCATTGATTCCTTTTTCATTTGTATATCAAACGTAGAAAAGGAATGGAATTCAATTCCTTTACTTCATTTTCCGGCATACCAAACATAACTTTATATATAGAGATAGATGCAGACAATAGTACAAATGATGATGAAAATAATAAAATATTACTTCGAATCGATAGATACAAATTTATTGTAAAATCATGATACATAATCATTATAAAAAAAATACAAATTGAATTAGCAACAAGTAGCAATTCTTTGCCACAAGTTATCTATTGACCTGAAATAGACCAATCTCCAAAACTTAATGAAGATCAAAGGAAACCACACAATCCAAAATCCCATGATGAATCCAACCATCATACTCACACAAACTCCGTTAACTTCCACTCCATCCTTTACTTTTCCTTGTTGATGACTTGTAAATTTGATCAATGAACTTGAATTGCCACACAGTGGTGATCCACAAAGTTTATTCCCACTAAAACCAGAGGCAGGAAACCTTTGAAGTTGAGGTCCCTTTGGTATTTCCCCCACCAAGTGATTATTTGATAAGTTCAACCAACATAGGAATGTCAAAAGAAAAATGTATGGAGGAATTTGGCCTGAAATTTTGTTTCCAGAAATATCAATAGATTCTATCAATGTCATTGCTCCAATATTATGTGGAATCTGTCCAACCAAAAAATTGTTTAATAAATTTAAGGATTGCAAGCCTGCAAGACTAGTGATATGAAATTTTTTGTTAAGGTAAATCTCAACATGACATACAATTAACCCAATACCACCATATAGAATTCATGTGTCGCGAGAAAATAAAATGGTTAAATAAATCATGTGGTTCAAATGGTTCAAGACATGATTAGTGATAATTAAGTTTCTTTTTCTTTTATATTTTCAATTGGTTCCACAAGAAATCATTATGGTATCAGGCATTAGTAAGACGTCTTCATCATGTCACGTCATCTTTTATTATTTTCCAAAGTCCTGCCCCCATTTACGGAACAACAATAAAATGAAACGAACGACGACCAGTTTTTATTATTATTATTACATCCCCACATTTCTTGAATCCGCAGTATTCGTCACTTCCTGCCCCAAAAAACACGGACAACAATGACCAATTAATTACCTTAAATAATTGTGTATGATTTGATTGTTTATCTGTATAGATCCCTCCATGGATGAATACGGGAATTTTGTATTCGTCACACAATTCACGACATGCCTAAATTTTTTACCATAGAAAGCCGTCCAATAAATAACACTCCAGTCCGAAACGCATCCAGTAACTAACGGCCACTTAAAATAATTTTGATTGTAATTTTAACTTAACGGTTTCATTTTGATATATTAAAAAAAAGCCACCGACCGGAAGAGCATTCTCTAATAAATTTTAAATTTAGTTAAATATTATCATTATGCCATTATGTGAATAAAAACTTTCATTTTGAATAGTCTTATTTCACTCGTCAAATCTAACGAGTCATTTTGTTGGGAAATTGCCTCACATTGAAGAGCTAAGGAAGTATATATGATGAAGCGAGGCCCAAAAAATATCATGTGTTCTAAAAGCCGTGAGGGCCAATGTAACAAGCTCAAAACAGATAATATTATGACACACAGGCGGGTCAGTGCTTTGACTCAATCCTAATAAATGACATCAAAGCTTAATTGTCTCTAGAAATATATTTCATTATATCAAAAGTTTTCTCGGCGCAGTGTGGTCGAACAACATGTCACGCAGTATGTAATGATGTTAAATTAGAAAACAAACCCTATCCACATATGTGTGTCTTCAGCCTATGTAGTTCGATATGTGACAAGGGAAAAATTATCCCTCATTGAAGAAGTTGAGAAAGCCAATGAAGCTTATATGGTAAAACAGGCCCAAAAAATGTTACACGTGTTTTAAAGCCATGAACGGGCATGTGTCTCGTCATGCAGTATGCATCGATGTTAAGTTGAAATACAAACCACTATCACTAGATGATTGAATCGGTATGATCTCAATTAGGATATGAATTGAGGAGGAACTGTAAGAAAGATTCCATGACTACCCACATAAGTGTCTCCAACCTATGAGGTGATTTGATGTGTGACAAGGAAAAAATTATTGGGAAATTATCCCTCGTTGAATAATTTATATGGTAGAGCAAACCCAAAAAATGTTACAACGTGTTTTAAAATCATAGGCGTGCATACGCCGTAGCCAAGTCTAATACTTTAATTACTTTTAATCTATTTGAAGCCTCCACTTTAGCCTTTCTTTGCAATTTGGCAAAAGTTGGGAGTCTAAGGCTTGAGAAGCCTTTAAGGCAACATCTTTTTAATTAACATGATGTTTTTGTTGTTTCAGTCATCTTTTTTCTAACTTGGCCAGCTTTATAATATGTTGATAATTATCAGAATCTAAAGCATTTAAATCAACAACCATAGAATTAGGCTCAAGATTCCCTTTTAACAAATTTGTGGTGTGGCAGAATTAACATTTTTTGATGGTGTACCCTCAAGTGCATAATAGTCCCATTTAACACAGAATTAGAGAGGGTAACAATTATTATTGCATAGTAAATATCAGAAATCAAGACACAAGAAGGGTGAGTGGCGTTTATAGGAGTAGAGTGAGTAAAAAACAAGCAAGTCTCGAATTTAGGTTTTATATTAGAAAAAAACAACTAATATAATGGTAAAAAAAATTAATTAGTCAATTATTTTAAAAATTTAAAAATATATGATAAAATAAAGCCTAACACATGTTCGGTCTACTCAAAATACTCTTATATATAGAGATGAAGATGGACAATAGAACAAATGATAATTACAATGGTAATATATTGCTTTGAATCGATATATACAAATTTATTATAAAATCATGATATATAATCACTATAAAAAACATATTGAATTAACAACAAGAAGCAATTTTTTGCCACAAGTTATCTATTGACTTGAAATAGACCAATCTCCAAGACTTATTGAAGATCAAAGGAAACCACACAATCTAAAATCCCACAATGAATCCAATAGTCATACTCACATAAACTTCATTAACTTCAACTCCATCCTTTACTTTTCCTTGTTGATGACTTATACATTCGATCAATGAACTTGAATTGCCACAATTGTTGGGGAGTGGGGATCCACAAAGTTTATTCCCACTAAAACTAGAGGCGGGAAGCCTTTGAAGTTGAGGTCCAATTGGTATTTTTCCCACCAAGTGATTATCTGATAAGTTTAACCAACTTAGGAAGGTCAAATAAGAAATGCTTGGAGGAATTTGGCCTGAAATTTTGTTTCCAGAGACATCTATAGATTCTATCAATGTCATTGCTCCAATATTATGTGGAATCTGTCCAACTAAAAAATTGTTTGATAGATTCAAGGATCGCAAGCCTACAAGACTTGTTAATTCAATTGGAATAAATCCTGTTAAATTATTATTTGAAAGATTTAATGCTGTCATGAGTCCAAGATTATTGGTGTATTCCAAATTGTTGCCCTTTGTAACCACAATTGCATCCTCTATGATTGGATCAGTATTGTTAATGTCTATATAATCCGCTAACCTTGAGCCTGGGGCAGTAATCATTCTTGTAAAGTTGTTGAAGTATCTTGGAATAGTTCCGAAGAGGCTGTTATGAGCAAGGTCTAATAATTGAAGGTATTTCAGCGCACACAACTGATTCAGAATGTGACCATGAAACTTGTTTGAGCGTGAGCTGGAAAGGAGGAAGCCATTTTGGACTTACATTCAAACTCAATTCGTTTCCGCTGGCATCTAAAGTTGTCAACTTGGTGAGATTGGCGAAGTAGAGTTCGGTAACAATTCCCTTCATTGGGTTGAGCTCGGTGTTTATTTCTACAAGGTTTACAAGTTGTCCAAAAGATGCAGGAAGAGTGTCATTCAATTTATTGTCTGCCACCCGAAAGTATTCTAATGAGGACAGTCCGCCTATGGATTCTAGGATGGGACCATTCAATTGGTTAAATTCAACATTTAATATTGTCAAGCACTTCTAGTTTCCAATAGATTCTGGGGCCATTCAGAGAGCGATAATAAAAAGCAAGATATCCTGCTTTCTCCATATTTGATTTTAATTGTTTATATTTATAATTTTATAATATTTAGATATTATTATCTAATTATTTTATAATTATTATTAAAAATTTTGATATTTTTGAATGGTATTTATTATTAAAAATGAAATCATTTTGATAATTTTTTGGGTAAAAATAATATAGAAATTTTATTTAAGCTAAAATTGTTCATATGAATATATCCAATAAAAAGCGATAGTGGGGTGTGAACGGATTGAGCCTCATTCATCAGTCCCGCTAGAAAATAGAACATCCCGCCTACACATAGGGCGATGTACAGTTTTAAAACTCGACCCTCCCTAAGTGTGGGCAAAAGCAATAATAGATTGATCCCGCCCTCGGTAGGACAAGGATCACTCCTAACAAATTGTAAATATTTTCTTTTCTTTTTCACCATCTAGATCTTCTTCTTAATCTTACCTCTTGGTCACCCTCCATATTCTAACCCCCTTAAAGAATTCACAATGGAATAGCCAAATGTTTCAATAAATTTTCCTACTTGAAGTAATATTGGCCATAAATTCGACTCGAAATATGTGTCTTGACTAAAAACTTTATTACATACCAAACTTTGAGGCATCAGACATAACCAAATTTGACTAACAGGTGTCTCGAAATTTTATATTTAATAAAATTTTTAATCAAGACACATATATTGAATCGAATTTGTGGCCAATATTACTCAATATAGATAAATTTATTAAAACATTTGACTATTAATACTCTTACAAATTCGTTGATTTGATGATGTTGATTATTCGTGAAGCACAAATAGTCAATTCTATCTTCTTAATCGATTTTTCAATTACTCATCATATTTTATTTGTTATTGACAGGGATGGAGCCAGGATTTTATATCCGGGGTGGCCAAAAAATTAAGGGGTTAAGGGGCTAACTGCTAACGAATCAACAATGCCGATCGACAAATGAGGGGTGAAGGTGTTACACTAAACAGAAGGGCGGAGGGTTGGAGGTATTGCCGCTGCCGCGCGCATAGGCTTAGCCCCGTTGGAGGACGACGTCGATGTGATGGCGTCTCTAAGGTCCTAAGGAGAGAGGGTCAACCGGTTGGAGGCCTTGTAAATCACGTATAATTGTATGAATGTTCACACCTCAATTCTACAAAGCAAGATGCCAAGATGGCAAGATTGAATGTCTCCCTGCTAACCCAATGAATACTAAGCTCAATCTTGCAACCAACTGCCCAGCGAAGTCTTAATTAATTGCTTGCAATAGTTGCAACTTGTACTATTATCATCCAAATTGGACGATGTGAGGGAGGGAGAACGTCACTGCATCTTCCATCTATCGATCTGTGTCTCTATTGCATGGGAGAGGGAACGTCGCTGCCGCCTCTGCATTAGGACTGAGGGTTGCCAAATTGGTGAATTGCATAAAACAGCTTGGCATAAAAAGATAGAGAGGAATAGCTAATTTAAAAAAGCATTTATTAAAAAAACCCTATGATAATAATACTAATATTTATATTTAAGTACAAACAAAAATGATATATATATATATAGTTTTACTAAAATAATATATTTATTTATTTCGCGAATGGGGTTGGACATAATTTGATTTTATGTATCTCCTACAGCTTCAGTCAAAATAAACGTGTTATTGTTAAATAAACGTGAATGTATAAAATTAAATTTGTATGCGTATTAATATTTATAAATCGTTAATATATATAACTCGATTTCTTTTTGTTTGAGTATAATAAAAAAAAATTTTAAAATAACTTATTATTTAGCACTTGGCTTTTTGTGCTAAGTTTTCTTTTATTTATATGCCCTTTTTGCGTAAGTTTCGGTACATATCACTTGAGTTGGTTATATTTTATTGGTCCAATAAATTAACTATGCCCTACTTATAATTTAATCATAGCCAATAAGATACTGTCATATAAGATATATATAAAAAAATTTACGTGAAAGAGGCTTATATATAATAATGTTCAATAAAAATTTATAGGATTTGATTTTTTTTAACACCACTGACTCAGCCGACGTCAATTTGGACACACTCATGCTTGCTCGTTTTCAAAAATTTTGTTAATTATTTGATTTTATATTAGCAACAAAAGCAGAAAATACACATTTTCTATACAACAATAAAAATGAGCAGCCACTGGGGTTGGATCTGCTGGCAGCGTGAATCGCTTAGGTTCGATTTGCAAGTGTGGCAGCGCCTGCCCTAATTTATATTGCGGATCTCATACATGCATGATTGATGAGGGACAAAAGAGGTCATCCAACCTATGAACCTATGAGTTTTACCGTCACAGTTTAAAATTAGTGTCAATTGATTCGTCAACTGAATTTCATAAGTACTAAAAAAATAAAAATAAAAATGAACAACTATGACCTTTGGATTAAATTATTCGAAAGTCACGATTGTGTTAAAGTCAACTTTTAATTAATGATTTTATTGTGATACTATCTATAATCAACGTATGCTCCTATCATTTCAAGATACTGTATTAGGATATAAACCAAATCGAGAAAAAGGAATCCGTTACCGCCCGCGCGGTAACCTTCTGAGTTCTGCTTCTGAGTGAGTCGGTGAAAAAAACAAGAATCTTTTTGGTTGTGGTTTAAATTTAAGTGTGAGCTGGACATATATTGGCTTTTTATTGTTTTCTGAGAAGAAAAAATAATTTATGGGTTCAAGAAAGGACCAGATAAAACGAGGCCTTAGTAGACCGTGGTATAGGAGTCCGGATTCGCTAGTAGTAGTGCGTGTCCATATGGCATTTAATAGCGGTCAGAGAAAGGGAGAGCGAGTGGGAAGAAGAGAACAAGAAAGGCGAAGGCAGAAAAGAAAGAAAGAGACAAACAGAGATTCTCTGCCGAGTCTAAACAACGTGAACGCACACGCCTCACTCGCACCCACACACTGACACACAACGTAACGTGAACCTTTTTTTTTTCACAGTTTCTCTCTCTCTCTCTCCTTGTGTGTGCCTGTGGGTGTGTGGGTCTGTGTCTGTTTTTATTTTACTATGCCGGTCCTCTATGCATAGATTCCTTTCTGGCAACACAGTAAAGGAAAAAAAGGTTCCTTTGTTCTCTCAAAAAGCTCCACAGTCCGCACTCCCCTTCTCTCTCTCTACCATCCGGAGGACCATTCCCACTCCCTCTCTCACTATCTGTGGAAATTCGAATCTTTTTGGAGCGGTCACTCATCGGTTAGACCCCGTATTATAGAAACTAGACTAGCATACCTTTGTTTTCTACATCACTCATCGGTTTGACCTATTTTGGTGCGGCACCTTGCTCGCATTCTTTCAATCTTCGATCCTACGGTTCCAGAAAAAACACACAAAAGCAAGCAAAAAAACCACAATGCTAACCCATGACAAAATGGGCTTTGTATGAATCGAAATGGAGATGTATAAGAATTAAAATAATCTCATATAAATCTTATCGCTATTTTGTACCTAACACACACGGGGAGACATCATTCTGACTACATGACCCTACTACGTTCAAACTATTTCTATTTAAACAATAATACAGGTCTAACATGAACATTTATACTTATTTAGATAATCTTTTTTTTTGATGTGTGTGACACGCCCTCAAAATTGTGGTTTGCTTAAAACATTTTAAAGAACCTAATAATTTTCCATATACAAAAATATATAGGAAGAAAAAAAATCTTCTTTCACCTGTCAGATTTAGGAGTGTAAAACGGACCAATTCGATTTGGTTCGTGACGGAGCGGGCCTAAACATTAGTTATCCTAGGCTTGAGCGTAAGTAGGCCAAGAGGCAAACCAGAGACATCAAGAGCGAGGCCTATTTTCTCATGTTAGCCTATTTAGGCCCACACTTTTAATGGGTCACGACTAGCCCGTTAGCAACAAAGCCGTACAAGTGAAGCCTAAAGCGGATAATATTATGATAGTAAGTATCCTAGTCGAGATGCAACATTTTGCAGTCTATTTTTTCTTGATTTTTACTATTACCATTCATCTCAATTATAACATGTAACATTGGTGGTGATCGACACGATTCTCTTGAGGATTCCATGTGGTAAATTGCCCACAACACTTGACTCTTTATCCTCTAGAACTAGATCTTTCACTGGAAGAATTTTCTAGAGTATGAGTGTCAGTGGGCTTCAATCAGATGCCTGTCGCGTAAGACTAAAAGAATAGGAAGTGTCTAGCTAGACGTCTATTTGATGTCTTAATGTCTTATCCTATTTGTGTAGTCACACAAACCTTGTAAGAGTATCCACATTAAGTTTTGTAATTTTTCTTCAAATTTTAGTTAACAATGATACTCCTTAAAATTTTATCCTAAAATTTACTTATTTTCAAAATAAATTTTACATCTCATTTCCCATAATTTCTTTATTTTATTAAAATAATACGCTTATATTTTTTTCTCTATTCTACTTATTAGAGTCATTCAAAAATACACGCGTTAAATAAAATATAAAAAATAATAGAAATTTTTTTTAGAAATCAATAGTAAATCTGTAAATATAGATAATTATTATTCATTTCATATTTATGAACTCTATTTTAGGAATCTGAATGTGAACATGTTTTGAAGTTTTTTTTAAAATTTATTCATACATTTTAATAAAAATAAAATTTAAAAGAATTCAATATGAATTTTCTAAGTGAATGACAAAAAAAACTCATTGTTGTTGACGTTTTTGAATTGCCCTTTGACCTACATAGGCTTCAAACTAGAAAAACTAAAATAACTAAGAACATATCTAATAGTTAAGCTAAAAGTGCAGCTATCGTCGAATATAGCTAAAATATGCCTCCACAAGTTAGTTATATCGATTTAGACTTCATCCAATTACCTCAAATACCTTTCCCGTCTCCCCCGTCGCGTCACCACTTCCCTCCCTCTCTACGTCGTTGCCCCTGTGTACCCTCGCGTTGCCCCCTGCTGGTTGGAGCTTTGGATCTCCCTTCGCTGTTTGGACTGGTGGCCGCTGGGTCTGTGTGGGAGGGAGTCGTTGTGGGAGGGGAGTCGTTGCGGGAAGGCGTGCGACTTGGGTCTGTGTGGGAGGGAGCCACTGCAAATTGACAGGCGAATTGACAAAAGTGGAGCTCCTACAGGCGACTGAGAAAAGTGATGTCGTGAAGCCTAGAAGGGAAATTTGGCAGATAATTAGGGATTTTGATTGAAGATGAGAAAGAACAAATTTAGAAAAAATGTAATTTAGCAAAAAAATAAATGAATCATTATTAGAGTAGTCTTAATTAAATTGAAACTATAGCAAATTATATTTAGTTTTAACTAATTGATTTAGCTAATTTCGATTGGAAAGGCTTTAAATAATTAAATATAAACTTTTATTATTTAATAGAACAATATAATACATATTGATATTTTTAAATTATTCAAATGAAAATAACTCAGACCAAGAATTCATATCGCCTCCTATATATCTATGTAGCAAATATATACACACATGTGTATAATGATAAGGGTTGGCCACTACGATCGAACACAGCTGTAGATAGCTATAGTACATCTTCGATGGCTTTCCAATGGCAGGCACACAAGGATCCTTAGAGATAAAGCTATTCTGAAAATATTCTCTGGCCCCCGTTTTCTCTATTTTCTACTTTAATTTTTTGTATTTATGTATTATTATTATTATATATATTCTGTATATATGTGCGCGCGCGTAGGTTTGGGGTACTCACCAAATAAAATAAATTATACTTTTTTATAAGCTCTACAAACAAGACACTTATCGTTCAATGCATCCTTAACGTATACCGGTACTGCCAGTGCCACTCCACAGGAAAACAACAAGAAAACAAAATAAATATAAATAACAACATATTCCTTTCCCAGGTAATTTCTCAATAATTAAAGTTTATGGACTTCATTTGTATTCCACAGAAAAAGTTCACTTTTGGTGCAATGATAAATGCATTTACAGATTACTTATGAGTACTGAAAATTTTATATAATTCTATCTAAGGGCAAAATAGGATTTGAGATGAGGTTTGTACAACTAATTCCATATTTGATAATCAATTATTCATTCTCAAAATATTTATTATTATTATTTTTATATATTTCTTGATAGATATACAAGGGTTCTAAAAACTAAATGCACATGTTGGCTTGTGCACACTAGCTAAATTAAGTTTTTGTGCTTCCCGATATTTACAATAAAATAGTTAAATATTTTAATAAATTTGTATACATGAAATAATATTAGTCACAAATTCAATTCAAAATTTATGTCTTGATTATATATTTTATTAAAATTTTAAATTTCAAAGCACCAGCTAATCAAATTTAACTAACTGTCAACTATAAATTTGATATTTAATGAAGTTTTTAATTAAGACACAAATTTTGAATCAAATTTGTAGTTAATATTACTCCATTTAAATAAAATCATTAAAACATTTTATTATTCCATTGTAAGTGCTCTATGCACTTAATTATTAGTGATTTGGGTATAATACTGTGTACACATCATTATTAATTATCAACAAAATCCCTAAAAAAAGATAGCGATATACAAATGAAATTAAACCGAACATTTGAGTAAAAAAATGAAAACATAGTTTTATTGCACATCATAATTATTAGGTTAAGGCAAAATGAAATGGGAAGGATATTTGGAATGATAAATAGAAAAGAAAGGAGTAGGGTAATTTTTCCAATTTCCCAAGTCTGTCTGTATGCCAAAAATGGGACTAACATAGTACTACGACTTCAATTTTAAAGGGTAGATTTCCTCGGTTCCTCCCCCAAAGCATCAACTTTTAAGTTTTAAGCCTGGATGTCTGTTTTTGTTTTCGAAAACAAGTACTTGGTTTTCAGAATCTAAAATTTAAAAATGGATATATTTATTTTTTAAAAAATAAATAATATTTTATTTGAATAAAATATTGTTTTCAAAAAACAATTTTAAAATTTAAAATAAATTTAATGAAACATTTAAATTAATTAATTTTTATTATTTTATTACATGAACTGATCATCATATGTTCATGAGATTTGATTTTTAAACAATATACATTTTAAAATATATTTTTCTCATGTCAATACATTTTCTCTCTTGTATCAAATAAAGATACATTTTTCTTCTCATATCAAAATTTATATCGCTGTACAGTAAAACAATATCATTTTACCTCAAAACTATGCTATTGCAGTATTAATATACATTCTTTAAAAAAAATCCAAAATAAAGCAAAGAATCCTTGCTCTTTATATAGGCACTTCAATTAATTTTGCGTGTACTATGTACTTCAATGAATTTAGTAATTCATTTTTTGCAGCCGATAAGATTCATTAATCCTTTTCAATTATTTTTTTAAAAAATAACTAATACATTGCACCGACACGTATCACGACCATTTTTCCCTTACTGAGTGAGGGGTAAAAATACAAACAGGACATAAAAATAATAAACAAAAAACTAACATGTCATAGTCAAGACAAATAATATTCTTTTTTTTGTCTTGTCGTTGACACTTCTCTCAGCTAGCTCCTCCGCTTCCTATCAAGTACTTCCGGCTCCTGTTCTCCATGCCCTCTTCATCATTCATCTCAATCACTCGTCTCGTCCCCCTAGCAACTTCAAACCAAAATCAAAGACACCAAATGGAGTCACATAACACAAAACTAACAAAAACTACCCCCCCCCCCCCCCCCCCCCCCAAAAAAAAAAACAAAAAACAATACAAATAAAAATCCAACACTATATATCTATATAAACTAATAACAAACCCATCTGGTGTGGTCTCATTAAATCTCCATCAATTAATCCACCACGCCGACTTAATATCAAATAAGGAAAAGGGAAAATTATATGAAGAAAAAAACCTATAAAAATGGAAGTGGGTACGTAGTAAGGTGGTAGTAGTTGGAATCGGAGTGACATTATCAGGGATCAGAAGAAGCGGTGTCGGATCGGTCGAAGTGTAGGAGCTGACCAGCGCATTTGGGGCATTCCTGAACCTGTTTCGGAACCATGAAATACATGAGGCAGCCCTTGCATCCGGCCACCACCAGCACGTGATCATTCCGGACATGCTCCGTCCTTGTCGCCGGCGACGATTCCGACGACGACCCTTCACTGCCCCCGTACGCGCTGTCCCCTTCCTCGTCCGTGTAGTAATCGCCGCCGCCGCCCCACCCGCTGTACTCCGCCTCCGCTGCGGAGGTCCCTGGATCCTCCTTCGTGCCGCTGCTGTTCCCGTCTTCATCGTCCGTGTAGTAGAAGTCTCCTCCGCCGCTGCCGCTGTACTCGGCCTCGGCTGCCGAGTTCCGAGGATCCTCCTTCACCTTCATACCGGTGCTCCAGTTTACGTAATAAACCTCCCCCGTCTACAGACATCATTAATGTATAACAAAACAACACCCAAAAGAAACAACTGAAATTAGGATAAGGGGCTCCAGGTTTGTTTGCCTTCCGAGAAAAAAACAAGGAAAGTGAAGAAAAAAGAAAAAATATATTATCCAAATCCAGAAGAAGCATAGAGATGGGGTGGGTGACGTTCCAATTTTTTTTTTAGCAATCATTTGTATTTGCGGGAGACATCACCACACACATCAGTGTCTAAATAGAACAGAGATTAAAGTAAAGACCTATAAAGACTTTAATACATTAGCAGATCTGTGCGGCCGCGAGTGAATACTAATAATAGTGATAGGCCTCTCGCATTTATTGAAGCCATTTATGCTATGTATATAGGTGGGAAAAGAAATAATAGGAGGAACTAATACACAGGCGATCGAGAGGAACCTTTAAATCGAGACATTGTTCCCAGTGGAAAGGGAGGGAGACATTGGAGTTGAGCTCGAGGGCAGTGTCGGAGAAGTTGTCGGGCGCGTCCGAGGAGGACGAAAACCCGCTGCCGGCGGGGGTGGTGTGGTTGAGGGAGCAATTCCGGAGAGATCGCTCCAGAGAGGCAGTGATGGCTGCCATATTTGGAGCTGTCATCACTGCAATGCAAAAAGCTTCAGACTTGAAAGAGAGAGAGAGAGAGAGAGAGAGAGAGAGAGAGAGAGGAAGGAGGAGAGGGAAATGGGGGAATCAAAAATACAAATATATGTGCTGCAGAGTGCTGCATAAGGCGCGACTGAGAGGGACACACGCAGCTGACAGCACTTACCTTGTCAGTTTTAAATTTCGAATAACTTTCACCGTTATTATTATTTATTTATTTTTCAAAAAAGCTGTTTGTTCACTAAGCTTTAACCCACAACATGCCTGCCTACTAGAACTTTTTTTTTTTAACAAATCAGGTAAATGTTGATAAAAACAAAGGAAATAAATTAACAAATAATTGAATAAACAAACAAGATTATGATTTATGATTTTTAGGAGCGGTCAAAAGTTAATCCGGAACGATATATTAAACCGAATCAAATCATATAAATTAAAAAAAAATAAAATAAAATTTATTTGGTTTAAAATTTTAGAAAATCAATATATTATGATTAATTTACGATCTCACTAATTCGTGAACAGAATCGACCAAATATAATGTAATGTATATTTGAAGACTTAATTTATATATATTCTTACTTAGGTCACTCGCAAATACAATAATATTCCTCGTAAATCTAGATTATTTCTTAAAATTGTATCGAAAAATCAATGTTAATGCATCAATGCAAGCATTAGTGAATAGATTAGGAGCATTAATGGTAGACGGATTGTTTCTTGTTGATATCATATATATTTGCATAACATTTAACCAATGCACTCTAAAGTTATTAGCATGTTATTTGTCACTTTTGGTAGTTCTTGATTGAACCATTAAAAACCGATGAATGGAACCAAAAACCAATGATTTTCTAGGCCTGTAAATGAGTTGAGCTAAGCGAGCTTAACCGAGTTCGAGCCGAGCTTATACAATAATCGACCTGAGCCAAGTTGAGCTTGTATAGTAATCGAAAGTTGAACTTGTACAATGTTGAGCTAGAGTTTAGTCAAGCGGTATCGAGTAAGTTGTTGAGTGTGTAGCTTATTTAAAGGTATATGTTGGATAAATATATAAACGATTCGATTCGAACAACGTTGAGCTTGTACAGTAATCAAGCCAAGTCGAGTTGAGTTTGTACACACTATAAGCCAAGTCGCCCTTAATGCTTTAGGTCGGCGTTTCTTCACAATGCCACTAAACAAAATTTCACGGCGTTTCTATAAAAAAGCGCCAGTACAAAGGCATCATGTACAGGCATTTTGGAAAATGCCATCCCAATTCTTTCTTTATCGGCGTTTTCTAAAAACGCCTGCGTTTTTGCGCTTACTCACCCGAAATTAAACACATCATAAATGAAATAAATTAATAAAAAATTATTTACTATAAATATCCTCTCTCGCAAACTTAAACCTAATCGTCTCATCAACTTCTCTCACTCTCACCTGCTCTCATCCTCTCACTCTCTCACTCTCGATTCGTCGTCGACAACGCTTGAGATTCGTCGTCCTTGTCCGTGTTCGTCGTCATCGCCCTAATCGGTTCGTCGTCTAACTCTCTCTCACACTCTCTTTCGATTCGATGTTGACAGGTTTCAGATTCGTTATCCTAGCCATGTGATCCCTTATGAAAATCGCCAGAATTTGAAATTAAATGATACCTTGTTACCTTTGTGAAATGTAGTTATGGGCAAAATTTTATTTATTTGTTCAATGGTGTGTATTTATTTGATGAAATTATTGTATTTCCATTGTGCATGCTGTCATTCCACTTGTGAAATTCGTCTTGTTTTACTGCCCGGTGTAACTGTTATGAATATTGTGAAATGAAACGAGGCCGTGTTGGACTCTAACTTAAGAAATGTTTTAGCATTTGTTGGTGACAACTTGTTTTGTTTTAAAAGTATTTTCTATATATTTCATGAAATTGTTTAAATTTCACTTATCCATGTAATAATGCTTTGTTTGCTTGTTGTTTAGTGTGTGAAACCCCCACAAAAATGGATGGATTGGTGTGAACTTTTATTTACATTACCTGAAGATATGTTCTTGCAATTTTTTGGGAACTTTTGTTTATTTATTGATATCTCTGCACTTCTGCTTCCTGCATATTTGGTGCGTTGGTTGACACATTTAGTTGATATTTATCATGTTCTGTTGTTTTAGTGACACTGGGTTTGTATTATATGGTTTTTTACTTGCACTACTGCCTGACAAATGATTTTGCTTGCATTAAGTATGACATTTTAGCAAATATTTTTTGTTGTGGCACTGATGATGTGTCATATGCTTAAATGCTACAGAAAATATCAAAATGTATTTTTATGTTCAGCTTTTGGGTTTATATCATAGTTTTCAAAGCGCTATGGTGACTTGGGCGTTTGAGGGTCCAGGCTAAGCGAGCATGGCCTAGGCAGTCTAGGCGATCATTAGACTTTGCCGTATGCTTTGTATTTGATTTTGGATCATATCAAGATGCAGCAGTGCGATCAGCCCTACTCTTACCGGTAATATTTTCATTTGGTAGCCATTCCCTACAATCATAAACCATCCCAGAATGACAAAAGAAACAACAATATTGATAGCATGCTTAATTATTAATATTTAAAGTTAAATAACTTAAATCAATGATATGAAATGAAGCTTGCACGATCAAATGATACATGCTTAAAAATGGTATTTCTTTCCATTTAATACTTTAAATTTAAATAAATATTAACTTAAAATTAAATTAAATACTTAACAGTTACACAACTCATTACTCACCGTTCGATTCCAGAGTCCAGAGTCCAGACGACGGCTGCAAGGAAGAGAGAGAGAGTAGCGACGCAGTCACGCAGAGCAGCGGCAACGCGAGGCGGCGACGGCAACGCAGAAGGGGGAGAGAGGCAGAGAGCAGCGGTCGACGGCAAGGAGGCTTCGTCTTCATCGTGCGGCTTCGTCGAACGGCGAGGCTACGTCGACAATCGGCGATCTTCTTCGTCGAGGTCGAGCGGTGGATCGTTGCGGCGTCGTTCGTCTTCGTCAAACCTAGGAGTCGCAACTCTCGATGTCGGCTTCGTTCGTCTTCGGCAGTTCGGCTTCGTTCGTCAATCGGTAAGTATAATAATAATAAAAAAAAACCGCCCAGGCGCTCGCCATGGCGTCGCCCAGCGACCTTGGCGGGCGCCTTTCTGCGTCTGGGCGAGGCGCGTTAATGCCCGGAGGGGCACGCAGCGTCTTGTCGCCTAGGCGATGCTTTGAAAATTATGGTTTTTATATATATATATATATATACTTCTGGAGACTGTGTGCCGCTCAAGTGCAAGTCTATTCTATGTTATTACTTATTATTTATTGTTTTTCTGGGTATATAAAAAATTGAGGCAGATTTGATGTGGATGGATATGTGATAGGGTATGGGAACCCTGACTGGGCAAGGACTCATGCCGCAGCCACCACAATGGCTCCAGTCATCTCAACCATCTTGAAAGGAGGTGCCACTTGCGTTGGTACAACTGTCATGGATGAAATGGCAGGTTAGAGTTACATGCTAGTTATTATTTTTATTTTTATTTTTATGTATCATGAACTTCATTGTAAAAGTTACCCATTAAAGCTGTAGCTAATGAATTTATACAATTATGCTATGTAACTCCATAATAGGATTAGGACTTAGGAGTATATGTTCCAGGTATGTTTTACTAATTTACTTTTGGTTTAATCAATGTGGTATTGCTAATATTCAATTTTCTTCATTTTGTCCTTGTAGGGTCTGGGAGTGACACTCAATCAACTGGATTGTTATTGTTAACCTTGGATAGTTTTGAAACCCTGGGAATTGCAGCAAATCGATATTTATTGAGGATAAGTAGGCATTTGTTTAAGGTATATTGGTACTCCACAGAAGTTTAAGGTATTGTTTGACACTGGCAGTTCTAATCTTTGGGTTCCATCTGCCAAATGCTACCTCTAGGTTATAGCTTTCGCATGTTCCATCGGTTTTGACTTATGTTGATTAGTAAATAAGCAAAAACTATATATAAACTAACCTTTTTTTAAAGGAAATATATAAAAAATGATGCTTTTGCATTTTTTGCAGGCTGCATGTCAGGTCCATTTCAAGTACAATTCCAGTTAGTCGTCTACTCATCAGAACAATGGTTTGTTTTCTTGCCCCATCTATTATTGTTTTTATAGGACTCTGCTTCTATCTTGTCCATGACATGCTTCTAGTCCGTTTTTGCAATATCTTTTTGATGTTTGTTAAAAAAATTTGATTTTTCTTATAACTTATTTCTGATAACTTCTTGTATATCTCATTTTAAACTTTTAAGTTCATTGGAAAAATTTTGTAACTTGTTTCGTGAAATATACTTTTAAATTACCTTCACATTTCTTTTGATATATGTTTTTTTTTAAAAAATCTAAATTTAGATCTTCACCAATTAGATTCGGTTTTAGAAATGCAAGGTTTTGATGGAGTGTGCATGTAACAATAACTTGATATGTGGAACATTCATAATATGCAGGCCTTTTTTCGACTTGTGGTATTATCCATCCAAGCTGGGCATAGTAAACAATTTATGCTTCTAAACAGTTTTTAGATGCTCTAGTCAAGGTTATGCAACCTGATGTGTAGAAATTGGTGCAAATCATCCGCCCATATATATACCAGTTTGTGCTTTGTATTTTAAGTTTTTTTTATTGTTTTGCTCACACATTATCAACTAGACTTGTTAAATTCTCACTTTCATTAAGATAGTAATTTTACATTGATAGGAATGATTTTCTGTGTAGATGGTCAATGATCGGCTGTATGAGTTATTGTCAATCCCAGACATCAAATCTTTATGAGGACTCGAAAGGTGAATGGTGATTATATACTACTTCCGTCTTGCAACTGCGGCTGGCATTCAGTATGGCTCTGGTTCTATTTCTAGCTTCCCAAGTAAAGATAGTGTGACAGTTGGTGACTTTTCGGTAACAAAACAGGTCTGTGCGCATCCACCGGCGTTGATCGGATGCATGTATAATGTATTATATTTTTGTAAAATATGTAAGAGAGCATGATAATTTTGGGTAATACATTTAAATTTTTTTATTGCCTTAAATCTTCATTGTTTTTTTTTTTATTATTTTCTGATATATTTGCAAAGAGAGCATATAAAGCCTTAATATGGACGGTTCAGAAACGGTGCCACCTAATGCTATAAATAAAATTGCAGCTATAGCATTTGAGAAAACGTAAAATCGAAGCAACAATTATGACACTGTTTGTCAAAATGCCACCATAACTGAAACTTATAATGGCGTTAACGAAACGCCACCCAAAGTAATATCCATAGCGGCATTTTAAAAACGCCACTATAAAGAGGACCTGTAGCGGCAACAAAAAAAAGCCACCATAAATGAATCATATTGTGGTGATTTAGAAAACGCCACCTTAGATTAATTTGTACCGGCGCTACAAAAATGCCGGGTACACCTGTGATATGCCGTCATTTCGTAAAAGTGCGGACACAAGTCTATTTCGGCGGTACAGTCAAAAACGTCATTACAGCCTGTAGTGACGTTTTTGAAATGCCACCTAAGCCCAAATATTCTGTAGTGGCACTAACCGAGTTGAGCTTAAATGGTTCGAGCCGAGCTTGAATAGTATCAAGCTCGAGCTCCAGTCGAGTTTTTTGAATGGGTATTGAACGACCTGTCGTGTGTGTCAACTCATTTACAGGCCTCGTTTTTCCACTTTTGTTGGTCAGTTTTAGATTGTTATTTTTTCTAAATTAAACTAAATGTTTAGATTTAAAAATACTATATAAAGTGATCAAACCAAACGATGCTCACCCCTAATGATTCTAAGCTATGCCGGAAAGACCAAGTTTATCCTAGTAATTAAGCTGATCTTAATTAGTTGATTAATGGATTTTTTTTATAAAAAAATAATTAGTTGACTTATCAAAAGAAATATATAAAATATGATTCATCAGTTTTTCGAAATTTATTCCTAGAATTATCATCAAAACATGACTAATGGCTGTCACAAATAACTCGAAAGTAAATAATTAAATGTGGCAATTTTTTTTTGACACTCTTGCGGTAAAATTAAATACATAAATACAGTTACTATTTGTAATCTGTTTATTCTAGAATGCATATTTAAGTTAGCTCCGTGTTTTGGATTTGATTCACAAGGCATGTAAATTTTGGTCATGGTAGTACCACGATGTAAATTTCGGTGAGGTGTTGTAAATATAAATAAATAAATAGATACAGTTACTATTTGTAATCTGTTTCTTCTAAAATGCATATTTAAGTTCGACAGTGTTCTGGATTTGATTCACAAATTATGTAAATTTTGGTCATGTCATGGTAGTACCGCAGTGGAGTTTAAATCATTACGTATAATTGGAGGCACTTTCATCCACACAATGTAGAAAAATCATATATATGTATGATGTATCCCATATTTATTTTGTGTGCGAGGTGTTGATGTGTTGTAAATATGAATTCTGGCCCTGATATTAGTTAATTATCAATTCTTACACTTAAGGTGTATATGTATTTGTGTAGAAAAGGGTGAATACTGTTTCACGCCATCTTTCTGTGAATATAAGATATTAAATTAGGTACAGGTAATTAATATATATTTATAAAATTAGGTTTTATAAATATATATTAATTGCGACTGTGTTTTATGTAAGATATTATTCATATCTTGTATATGAATGCAAGATATTAAATTAGGTTTTATAAATATATATTAATTGCGACTGTGTTTTATATATTGATGTCGGAGTTGAATCTTTCATGGTGTATTCAAGTCCCACTGACGTCAATGAAATATCACAGGTTTCTATTTCAATAACGCACTGATCATTCATTTACTCCATATAAAGGAATATTCACCTCTATAACGATTCCGAAATCTTTACTATCTGTTCTCTCCTGCAGCGGTCTAGTTTAAGAAACTTTACTTCATTATAGCATAGGCGTCCCTAAGCCGTGAGTATACAGGAAATAGAGTAATGTTAGGTACAGGTAATTCACTTATTACCGTTGCATTTTTGTTGTATTACTATCAAGAGTAGTGTGTCTTAGGAAATTTTTGTGTAACTGCCAAGCATGTGTATTTAGAAATTATTGTATTATTATTAGGGCTATAAATAAATCAAAGCGAGTCAAGTTGTCATTCGAATGTATTCATCACTATTCATTAACATATCAAACCAAATACGAGTTTTAAATTATAATGTTTATGAACGTTATTATATTATTCACGAATATTTACAAACATAATTACAAAATCAAAAAAATCTATAAAAAGAATTTACACAGTAAACTTATCCAAAAAAGTTCAATTAATTAATTGTTAGGCTATATTATCTTTGTTTAATATGTTTAAATAATTACTATATGTAGTTTACGAAAATATTATAATAATAGTAATAATAAATAAATATATATTTTATTTAATAATAATATTAAAGTATATGCTTATTAAATTATATTTAATAAAAATACATTTATATTTAATGAAACAACTTTCATACATATTAATTAATTTGTTAATTTTTCGTTTATAATTAATTTTCACAAATACAAATAATATTCACGAACCGTTCGTAAACACTTGTTCATGAATGTTCACGAGCATGTTCACGAATATAATAATGGTATTCGCGAACCGGTTCGTGAACGATACTATTCCTTAACAAACGACCATAAACGATCTTTTATTGAGCCGAATACGAGCTTGTTCTTGAACGTTTGATTCATTTACAACCCTAATTACTATAAAGAGTGATATCCTAGCCTAGTCTCATAAAAATAACATTATTATAAAAATTAATATTTATACTACGGAGTAATTGCTTTAAAATGGCCTAATAGCAAAGTCAAAAAACAAAAAGAAATTGAGAGGACATGGATTATCTTCAATCTAAGTTGGAGGAAGTTCCTTCAACTTAAGTACGCAATAATTCGATATGTTACACGACATTTGCCTGATAAGCTAGTCTACTCGATAATATAACATATCGAGCATGGAACACTTTTCGAGTACCAAAATATCGAAATTCATATTTTTCGAACCAAAATCCTTATTTCTCGAATCAAGCCTTATTTCTCGAACCGAAGCCCATATTTTTCGAATCGAAATCCTTTTTCCCGAACGAAGTCCCTATTTTCGAACCGAAATCCTTATTTTCCGAACCAAAATTCTTATTTTCCCGAACCGAAGTAAACATGTATCTTCTACAAATACAACAATCGACAAAAACAAAATTAAACCAAAATTCATCAAAACGATTTAAACATGTCCTTATGATAAAAAGAGAATGACTAAATGAATGTGAATGTGTATTCTTATAATAAGTTTTTCCTTTAATATCAAATTGTCTACATCCTCATGATCAGCCTAGAAAGTCATTGAAAATTCTTGTAGCAACTTAGAAGAATTGCAGCATTGAAATTTTTGTTTTGTTGGATTTTCAAGCATCCAGTGTGTTTGATAGTTTACTAACATTGCGGCTCCATCAATCATCTTCAACACGGTGGTCGGAGTTTTGCAAATATGTATTTTATGTGTACCATGAAGTAACGTAACTTTTGTTCATTTGTTGGAAGAATCGGCGTGCTGATGTTCAATTTATTTCCAATTGTACTGTGTCAAGGAATCAGCATGGAACAACATTATGGAATAAGGGATGATATATCATTTGTCTAACTTTTGTTTTCCCCGCAATATGTCCAATTTTAATGCCATAGTTTTGAGACTAGCTATTTAAAATTTTGTAAAGACTTCTTATATTTCTACTTTTGTACTGGTTAGAGTTGGATTTCTCGGTTTTAAGTCAATATAGAAGAATATATGTTCTTTGGTCAATCCTATCTTCCCTCTTTTGTGTCTGTTGTGCATTGTAGCATTGTGTCATGGGGTAAGGGTTTTCACCCGTGCGACACTCGGTCACCTTGGTGGATGCTCCGAGTAAGCCATACCGATCGGAGTACATGTAGACTGGTTTCGCCCTGCCTTGGACTCATTAGGAGAACGGCTCCAGTTCCCGACTAGTTTGTGTAGGAATGGCCAAGTCCCCTCTTTATCGTCAAGTCCTTGACTAGCGATGCGGCATACTCCCTGCATTTAACCTGGGTCGGTACGTTTGAACTCCGAAGGGGCTCCATCGATCTCTGCAAGAACCGTCGTTGAGCCTATCCCGTCCACACCGGCTACGCTTTCCTCCTTGCCCCTCCGCAAGTAGCGCGCACCGTGCCACTTGGGAGACGCCCGCCGATACCATGTTGTTCGAGACGTGACATCCTCCCTCACTTGATTTCGTAACGTCCTCGTTGCGTCAACGAGTTCGAAGGAACCAAGATCATTCGGCGCGCTCCATTCGACTCCCGCAGCTCCACTCTGTCCCATCCTCGGGTACTCCACCTTGGCTCGGCGGCCAACAACTTGGTGGATGCGATGTGTGCAAGACCTTCGTCCGATCGACCCCCATCCCGCTAGGGACTCCCTTCCAACTTGGGATCAGGGACCACACATATTCACGGGAGTGCTTCAGCAAGCTTTCTGGAAACGGGCCGCAACCTCTATGATACCACTTTGTCACGGGGTCGGGGTTTTCACCTGTGCGGCACTCGATCACCATGGTGGATGCTCCAAGTAAGCCATACCGATCGAGGCACACGTAGATTAGTTTCGCTCGGCCTTGAGCCCATTAAGAGAATGACTCCAGTTCCCGACCGGTTTGTGTAGGGATGACCAAGTCCCCTCTTCATTGTCAAGTACTCGACTAGCGGTGTACTCCCCGCATTTAACCGGGTCGGTACGTCTGAACTCCAAGGGGCTCCATCGATCTCCGCATGAACTGTCATGGAGTCAATCCCGTCCGCACCAGTTACGCTTTCTGCCTTGCTCCTCCACAAATAGCGCACATTTACGCCCCTTTGGAGACACCCGCCATCACCACGTTGTTCGGGGCATGACAAATGGTAAAAGACTCAAAAGCTAGTGTATTGATCATACACTTCGAACTTGCATCTTAAAATAAAAATTCAACGCAAATTTTATTTCTTATTACTTTTAACAATTCACAAGATAATGCAGTATTAAAGCCATGTTGATATATTTCAATATATCAAACAAATTAGAAACAAAACAAAACAAAAAATTTTTGATAGGGTGTTTTATTTTCGAATTGCCTAAAGCTTGGAAAGCTACATAAATATAGAACTTGGCATTGTGATGCTTGTGCGCACATTTTGTGGGATGAATGTGGGCCCAAAATAACAATTGGAATTAACGTAACACAAAATGACAATTAACAACATCAAATAAATCATTGGTGATATTGTTGGGGAGTGGAGATCCATAAAGTTTATTTTCACTAAAACCAGAGGCGGGAAGCCATTGAAGTTGAGGTCCCATTGGTATTTCCCCCACTAAGTGATTATTTGATAAGTTTAACCAACATAGCAATGTCAAAAGAGAAATGCTTGGAGGAATTTGACCTAAACTTTCATTTCCAGAGACATCAATAGATTTTATCACTCTCATTGCGCCAATATCATGGGGAATCTGTCCAACCAAAAAATTATTTGATAGGTTCAAGGATCGCAAGCCTGCAAGACTCATCGGTTCGGTTGGAATGAATCACGTTAAATTATTATTTGAAAGATCCATTGCTGTCTTGTGTCCAAGATTGCTGGTGTATACCCAACCATTTCCCTTTGTGAACACAAATGCATCCTCCGTGATTGGATTTCTTGTTGATGGGATGGGTTAACGAGCATTATATAAGTAGCTAAACTTGAGTTTGTAGCTGTAATCATGGCTGTAATGTTACTGAAGCATTAGTTGCGGAGAGGCTGTTATGAGCAAAGTGTAATAATTGAAGATGTCTCAGCATACACAACTGATTCGGTATATGACCATAAAACTTGTTTGAGCGGAGTATAAGTATATTCACGAGTGTAAGCCTCTCACCAAGCCAACTTAGAATATTACCCTCAAGATTATTTTCTCCAAGGTTGACAATCTTTAGCATTGTACAATTCATAAGAGAAGAGGGAACTTCTCCTTCGAGATGATTCTTGCGTAAATGCAATGACTAGAGACCATCAATATATCCAATGGAACTTGGAACATTACCCACAAATTCATTATTTTCAAG
Source organism: Taxillus chinensis (assembly GCA_023512835.1). Classification (NCBI taxonomy): domain Eukaryota; kingdom Viridiplantae; phylum Streptophyta; class Magnoliopsida; order Santalales; family Loranthaceae; genus Taxillus; species Taxillus chinensis. Next base: position 16,655,414 of record CM042084.1, on the reverse strand, counting down.
ATTTAAAATCTGCAAATGGGTCCAACTCATCCAACAATTGGGAATTTTTCCCGATAAATGATTGCCCCAAGATTAAGGTATATCAAAGACTTGAACACATGTGATTTGAGGCATACAAAGTTTGAAATAGAACCAGAAAATGAATTATTAGAGATATCTAATCCAACTAGATCCAAAGGAAATAGAGGTAGTGTACCACCTAGCTGGTTGGAAGACAGGTCAATGGCACTTGGTTGGTTCAAATACAAAGGCATAACAGATGGAAGATTTTTTAGGTGTCCATGGAGTTGATTGTGAGAAAGATTATAATAGTAGCAGTGAGGAAAAGAGATCCAAAACCAATTGGGAATTGAGCTCGATATTCCTACATATGGAAAGGGGGGGAAGGTTGTTTGCTTGTTTTGTGAAATGTTTGAGCTATGGAGGGAAGTAGCCGTAGTCCAATCTATTTATAGCCTTACTTAGCTTGCATGTGAATTTGGAGACCATTAATCTTCTAATAATTAACTTTTTATTTTCTTTCCACCGCTTGCATCCAACAAATTCAACAACCAAACCAAAGGAAGTGAGTAAAATGTAAACATAAGGGTAAACATGACTTCACAAAATAAGAAATAATGTGCCTTGGCTTGCTAAAAGCGCTGCCCCCATTTACGGGATAACAATAGTAAGACGTCTTCATCACGTCACGCCTTCTTTTATTATTTTCCAAACAAAGACCAGACTTTTTTTTTTTTTCACAACCTCACAAGTTCTTTATAAAGTCCTGCCCCAACAAACACGGAAAGCAATGAACAGTTAAATAAATATGCATGATTTGATTGTTTATGTCTTGATCCCTCCATGATGAATACAGAAATTTTGTATTCGTCACAATTCTCGACATGCCTTGAACGTTACCATGAAACAGGACCGGCCCTTTGACGTAGCCCTAAGTGGAATCCTACCATGAGGCTCACGGTATATCTTTAAAAGAATTAAACATCTTAAATTTTTTTTCTATTAATTAAACATGAATTTATTGATCGAAAATGATAATAAATAGTAAAGCAAATTAGAACCCAAAACCACAAAAAATCTAAGAAAAAAATTGACATCTCCTCTATCCAATCCTAATAGACCAATAAGAAAATAACAATGGGGGGAACTAGGATTTCATCATAGGGCCAAGCCGCCAAAACATAGGAAAATAATTTAAATTCAAAGGCAAATACATTATTCATTCAAAACCATAATACAACAATCAAATACAAATGGATCGAGTTTTTATTAGCCTCAGCCCTAACATCTTATAGCACTATCAGTGATGACAAAAATTTAAGAAAAACTTAAAAAAGAAGTGAAGAAGTGAAGAACTTACCATCCTATTGAGACCTGAATAATAGGTCAGTTGATTTGTGCCAAACTGCCAATGTTGCAGATTCCCAGACTTGTAGCGGTGGCATGGTGCATTGTTAAATCATAAATGGATTGTAAGCTACTAAGCCTGCAAAATTGAAACAAAACAAAACAATTTAAAGAATTTACTTCTAAATTCCACATGTGCAACTCTTTTTGGAGCTGCAGGTGCAATTGGCTTATCTTGATCAAGGCAGGCAGTTACATTGCCTGCCACTGAAAAATAATTTTTTATCCTGGAATTCTATGATAAATACTCAAATGAAGTTTTGATGTAATGTGGTTATGGGAATCCGTTGCTCTGCATTTCAACTCATAGTCTCCTATAGCATGAAATCCACTGGTTTTCCATTAATGCTTCACACAATTTCCAGTGTCCAAGTTGGGGGAGAATTCAGATATTGCTATTCATGCCCAGCAACAATATGTCAATGCTTAAAAACGAGTTTTTGAAACAGGTAATCACACAAGTTCAAAAACTGCACCAGGAATAACAAGATGGATAGAGCCAGAGCCAGAGCCAGAGCCAGTAAACAAGCTTTTCCCTCATCTTTGAAAGGGTATTAAGCATAATACCGTTCTTGATTCTGGATAAAACTCAAAAGGCATTTGATTTCGCGTAGAATAAAATACAAAGATTAAAGAAATCTGCCCTATTGTTTTGCTGTAAATACGTTTCTTTTTAAACCCTAAATCATCCATTTCATAAAATTAATTCGAATTCATAGAAGATAAAAGAGAATTAGAGAAACTAACATCAATTTCCTAACTTCGCTTATAGATTCAAGAACAAATTAGACAAGAACTCAAGAACTCAAGAAGAAATGGAGAACGAAGCCACGAACGGAACGGCCAACTCTAAATCTTCTTGCGCGATCCGCCGACCCCGATTCCCAATTCCAACAACCCGTCGATCCTCTCCTCGGAGTCCTCTCGATCCAACGTGTGGCCGTATGGGTAGTAGTGTGATTCGAATCATATTGATGTTTTCGAATCATATTGACCTCCGACGCCTAGAGGAGATGATCAGCCTCCTAACTAGAATCAAATAGAAGCAAAGTTGAAAGTTGTGGAGGGAATCGAGACTTATGAGATGAGGCAATTAGTCCCCGATATCAATATGTTTAGTACTTGAGACTGTGTTACCTCACAAGTTTAAGGTACTGACTTTGAAAAGTTCAATAGCACCAAGTGCTCAAAAACACATCTAATGATGTATCATAGAAAGATGACTGCATACTTTGATTGCTACAAAGTTTTGATAAATTACTTTCAAAGAACCCTAATTAGAGCACCGCTTTGATAGTGCATTCAAGTAGAAAGTAGCCGTATAAGACTTAAATTCTATAGAAACCTTCAGAACTTAACTGTAGCACAGCATCTTTCTACCACTCTAAAGTTCACAATACACACAACCTTTGACTATAAGTTTGAGTTAGGACCTTAAATTCTATTCCATGGCCTTAGAGCAAAACTTCAACACATTAAACCAAAGCTTGCTTCTTCCTATTATTCTGCAAGTCCGTAACACACAATTTTTGATCGAAAGTTGAGTTAGAGGCCACAAGTTCCATTCCATAGCTTTCAACAAAAAAATTTATTAATGACCGTTGCTTCGAAGCGTTGCATGTACATTGTATTTATATTATACGTTATATTAGGCATATGCATTGTATATTGTTGCACCATTTATTATTTTTCTTAAATTAGATTTGTAAATACATGTATATATATTCTCAATCGGGCTGTACTCAAATCAAGGAGAAAAGGAAATTCAATTATTCTATTTTCCACAATTCTTTATATGGTATCGGAGCCAATTCAATAAATCCCATACCAACTGACGCCTGATTTCCATCCTCTTCTCGCAATTGTGCTCTTCGACGATTTTATCAATTGACTCACGAAATCTTATCATGGGTGATGATAAGACCATGTCCACCATTATCTCCACGTCACCTTTCTATCTCCATCCCTCTGACGGGCCACAAATCACAATATGTCCTATTGTGTTTCGTGGTGACAACTACAATGAATGGGTGCGTTCGATGCGAAATAATTTTCGCGCAAAAGAACAAACTCAGGTTCCTCGATGGGACCATCACCAAACCTATGGATGGCACACCTGAAGCATCCTTATGGGTGACAGTGAATTCCACACTCGTGGGTTGGATTCATAACACCCTTGATCCAGCCCTACGTTCATCTATTCCCCAACCCGACGATGTGAAAGATATGTGGGATGATATTAAACAACGTTTCACGATAGGAAACGGTCCCAGAATTCATGAGTTAAAAGCACGTTTGGGTGCTTGCAAGCAGCGTGGCCACTCAGTAGTCCATTATTACAACGAATTGCGAAAGATTTGGGATGAACTTGCAGGATATTCTACTTCTCCGATGTGTACCTGTGCCGCTGCTTCTGCTTTTGCTCAAGAGAAAGGGAATGAAAAGGTACATGATTTTCTTGCCGGTTTGGACTCTGCTTTGTATGGCACTGCTGTTTCCAATATCTTGATGATGGATCCTTTACCAAGCTTAAACATGGTTTTTGCTAAAATTGTGACCGAAGAACGTCACCAAACTGTTTCACGAACCCATGAAACCAACTCTGATGTTGTTGGTTTCATGGCACAAGGGGCTGCTCGGGGGCGGCACGAACGGCCTCGAACCACTGGCACTTGTTCACACTGTGCCAAACCCGGACATAGCCAAGATAGTTGTTTTCAACTAATTGGGTTTCCAGATTGGTGGTATTCTGAGAACCGCACCAATGGAGGCTAAGGTCGCGGTGGGGGCCGTTCTGTACGTGGAAGCGGAAAGAATGCTAGCAAAGGTGGTCATGGGCAGGTAGCCCATGGCTACAACCATTTCGGAGCCTATTACAACAGCACCTGTCTTGGAGTCTGATCGTCGTGGACTTCCTAGTCTTTCAGATGACCAGTGGGCTACACTTATAAATATGCTTACAAAAGGCAAATCCACTTCAACCGAAAAATTGAGCGGTAAGTCTGCTCAATGGATCATTGATACCGGGTGCTCCAATCACATGACTGGTAATGCAAACTTATTTAACTACTTATCCGATGTCTCCCCTACTTCTGTCGGGCTAATGGAAAACACACCATTGCTACTAAGGAAGGCACTGTAATTTTGAGCACACTGATGGTGCTGCATAATGTGTTATATGTTCCAGATCTTACTTGTAATTTATTGTCAGTGTCTCACCTGCTCTTTGGCTTATCTTTATCTATCACTTTTAATAATAAGTTGTGTATCATTCAGGACCATACCTCGAGGACTATGATTGGAGCGGGTGAGCTATGTGACGGGGTTTATTGGTTTTGACCTTTGCAACACCTTCAAGCTTATCAAACATGTGTGAAAGATAAACACGGATTGTGGCATCAACGATTGGGCCACCCTTCTCAAAAGATTGATTCTTCTTTGTTGCCTGATATTATTCCTCGTACTGGAAATAAGGATGTTCCCATTAATCATGGACCCTGTGATGTTTGCTTAAGAGCCAAGCAAACGCGAAGCGTGTTTCCTTTGAGTACTAGTCGGGCCAATGCTATCTTCGATCTAATCCATTGTGATATCTGGGGTGCGTATACTTTATCTGCTAGTTGTGGGGCTCGATATTTTTTAACTATCGTAGATGACTGTTCTCAAGCTGTCTGGGTTTATTTAATGACTGCCAAATCTGAGGTGCCTCAACTTATTAAGGATTTCTGCCAAATGGTCACAACTCAATTTACTAAGCATGTTAAACTTTTACGAAGTGATAATGGCCCGGAATTTCTGTGTCTTCAAAGATTTTATGCTAACAATGGAATTATTCATCACACCTCTTGTGTCAACACACCACAACAAAATGGGAGGGTAGAACGTAAACATAGACATATTCTTAACGTGGCTCGAGCATTGCTTTTTCAGGCTAATCTTCCTGTTTCTTTTTGGGGAGAAAGTATAATGACAGCTGCCTATGTTATCAACCGCACTCCCACTCCATTGCTCAATAACAAAACACCTCACGATATTCTTTTTGGTTCCCCTCCTAAATATGACAACCTTCGTATTTTCGGTTGTCTTTGTTATGCTCGACATCAACCGCGTGTGAAGAATAAGTTTGGCCCCCGCTCTCACCGTTGTATTTTCGTTGGATATCCTTTTGGTAAAAAAGGATGGCGCTTGTATGACTTAGAGGACCATGTCTTTTTTGTATCCCGTGATGTTGTTTTCTGTGAACAACAATTTCCTTTTGCTAGTGCCATCTCTTCACCTCCTACTGGTGGTCCCTCTAGTGATATGTTTGGCAATAAAAAATATTATGAGGACACTAGAAATTATTCTGAGGACACTCTCCTAGCAAGGGGGAGTTCGGAAAACTCCACGGTAATCTGCGAGATTGATGGTGGGTCTGCACAACCCATCACACCTCAATGTGACATCTTGGACCCTAGTATTGGTGTCGTTTTGGATGGCCAGCCTGCACAACCCATCCCATCACCCGGGGAGGAAGTCATGCTTCCTGCATCAACTGTTCGGAAGAAACTGGTAGAGGCCATCGTATCAAGAAGCCATCTAGTAAACTTAAAGACTTCATCACCAATACGGTTCGTGTTATAAACCCTGTCACATCTCTCCCTGCATCATCAACGTCCTCAGGTACTCCTTTTCCCATAGCTTATTATGTAAATTGTGATAAATTTTCTATACGACACACCCATTTTTTAGCAAGAATCACCGCAAGCAGTGAACCCACCTCGTTCCAAGATGCTGTGAAAAATCCCGGTTGGCGGAAGGCCATGCAAGAAGAGATTGATGCCCTTGAGCGCAATAACACTTGGACTTTAGAGGACCTTCCACCTGGAAAAAGGGCGCTCGGGTGCAGGTGGGTCTATAAAGTCAAGTACCACTCTGATGGTACAGTTGAACGTTTAAAAGGACGTTTAGTTGTGTATGGGAATCGTCAAGTTGCCGGGATTGACTTCAATGAAACATTTGCTCCTGTAGCTAAAATGGTCACAGTTCGTATGTTTTTGGCTATTGCGGTGGCCCGGCAGTGGGAGCTGCACCAGATGGATGTCCATAATGCATTTCTCCATGGCGATCTTAGCGAGGAGGTATATATGAAACTTCCACCTGGTTTTACTTCTGCCGTTCCAGGAAAGGTGTGCCGCTTACGCAAGTCATTATATGGTCTTCGCCAAGCACCTCGAAATTGGTTTGCTAAACTCTCTACTGCTTTGAAAGATCTTGGTTTTCACCAATCCTATGCTGATTACTCCTTGTTCAGTTATTCCAAGGGTACTATTGCTTTACATGTGCTCGTGTATGTCGATGACCTTATCATAACTGGTTCTTCATCTTCGGCGATCAAAACCTTTAAACAACAACTTAGTATGAGATTTCATATGAAAGACTTGGGTGTCCTCAAATATTTTCTCGGCATTGAGGTTGCGCGTGGGAAAGATGGTTTATTTCTTTCTCAACGCAAATATGTTCTTGACATTCTCAGCGAGGCTGGCCTTCTCGGTGCCCGTCCTATTTCAACCCCCATGGATCCAAACCATCATCTTGTCACCCTCAATGGTGTTGTCCTTGAGGACCCCGAGAAATACCGCCGCCTCGTCGGACACTTAATCTACTTGACCATTACTCGTCCTGAACTATGTTACTCGGTTCATATCTTGGCTCAATTTATGGGTACACCTCGAATTGAGCATTGGGATGCTGCCTTGCGAGTTTTGAGGTATTTAAAAGGTTGTCGAGGACAAGGTATCTTGCTGCGCAGGGAGAGTAATTTTCAGCTATCTGTTTTTTGTGATAGTGATTGGGCTAGTTGTCCCCTCACCCGTAAATCATTGACCGGTTACTTAGTGTTTTTTGGTTCTTCTCCTGTCTCTTGGAAAATGAAAAAACAACCAACTGTTTCTCGTTCATCTGCGGAGGGCGAGTATCGGTCTTTGGCTACTGCTACATGTGAGCTTAAATGGTTGAAATCTCTTTTGGCTTGTTTTGGGATTCCTCATGGGCGTCCTATGCACCTATTTTGTGATAGTCAAGCTGCGCTTTATATTGCTGCTAATCCTGTTTTTCATGAACGAACGAAGCATATCGAGGTTGACCGTCACTTTGTTCGAGATGCCTTGCAAGCAAACATTATTTCAACCTCTCATGTTCGCACCAATGTTCAGCTTGCGGATATTTTCACCAAAGCACTTGGGAAATCTCAATTTTCTTTTCTTCTTCGCAAGTTGGGCATTTGTGATCCTCATGCTCCCACTTGAGGGGAGTATTAATGACCGTTGCTTCCCAAGCGTTGCAGAGCGTTGCATATACATTGTATTTATATTATACGTTATATTAGGCATATGCATTGTATATTGTTGCACCATTTATTATTTTTCTTAAATTAGATTTGTAAAGACATGTATATATATTCTCAATCGGGCTGTACTCAAATCAATGAGAAAAAGAAATTCAATTATTCTATTTTCCACAATTCTTTATAAAATTCAACACACTAAATAAAACTTTGCGAAAATAGAAACTTCATGTTTCTTTCTCTTTATATAAATAATGTTTGTAACACACAAAACACCAACACCGAGTACCCAAACCAATTTGATTATTCTTTTATTTTTTTGTTTTTTTTGGATAACCGTGGGGACTTTGCACAAGCGCGACCCTTATGTGACCCTTCACCTGACCCCGAACCCAGGAACGAGGGATTGGTCCTACAAGCCTATCCAGCTAAATTTAGAAGTGGAACAAGGTAGCTATGAATCAGGGAGATTGGCTCGACATAGTAATCCACATAACCTGAGACCCGTGGTCTCCCGAGGACTGTCCCGTGCCATTGAACCAACACCTAGGGGTTGGTGTAACGGATACGACTAAAAACTTGGTGTATATATATATATATTAATAAATGAATTAATTCAATATAAATTTAAAAACCAATCCGATTATTCCTATGATATTCAAAAGTTAATGTGTAACATAAAACAAAAAGAATCAGAGATAAAAACTAATTTATATATCAAAACAAGAGAAATCTGATACATAATGTACAATAATTATATAAAAAGCTTAAGCTCAAAAAAATGAATAAAATTTTCTTCGTGAACTCATACAAATTAAAATATTTACCTATCATACAAAATATAAACAATATTTTGCGAACATGGTAAATTTTACATTTGAATGGTGGAAATTGGAGAACACATTTTTGTCCGCTTCACATTCTGGCCCAGGACCCAGACCCAGAGCAATGATGGGCATAAAACACGTGGTTGACCCACAAGCGGGGTTGCTTTAATAATTAAAAAAAAAAGCTCAATTCTTCTTTCCTCTGTAGCAAATATCTGCCTAGCTAGAGGGGCTGCTTTAATAAATTTAAACAATCAACCATCAATATAAATAAAATAAAATAAAATAAAACACAACGCAACAATTGTGGTGCTTCACTAATTTTCATTGAGTATTTCCGCTTGTTGAGCCAAACGTATCTCCGCCGTTTCCACCAAGGCCTTGGGGCTGCCGTTTCCACAAAGGCATGCATAATCTTTGAAAATAATTGGACAATAGACCCATAGACCAACCAGGATTCACATTTATACGTTTGATTCATTTTCACGTTGTGTTGCTTCATTCGTGGCACAAATAAGGGAGAATTACTGGCCGAATGCTAATGGTTCGTAATCTTATTCGTAAATGAATGGTATAAAAAAAAACTTAAAATATTATTTACGGGTTGCATGATGGCACGTCAACATTCGAATAATAGTGAGATATATATCTCCTAAGCATTTAGTGTCTCAATGTAGCCTATATTCCCATTTAAATTGAACTGGCCGATGTTATACATGAAATACAAAGTAATTAATATACATAAACCAAAATAATAAGAAATCAATTGAATATGTATATCAAGTTTCATGGGAAACAAAAGAAAGCAAACGAATAAAAATAAAAAAATCCAGGCCAATTCAAGGCTATCCACCAAAAACAGGGACAACAAAAAAATTATTTTCAATATATATGTTATAACTTTGTCTTTAAAAGGTAATAACTCCTGAGAAACACTAAATAAATCCCTACTGGACGAGGAATTGAAAATAGAGGAAAAAGGCGTATATTTCTCTGGTTACTATTTGTAAGTAATGTCAAAGTTGTGGCAGAGACATACCAATAAAATAAGGACGGCCATCCCTACTGCAGTGCTATAAATAGTAAGGACGACCATTTGTATCCCATGACAACATATTAGAGAAGCAGCTTTTGCATTAATAAAATCTCTCGTGCGTGAAATTAATCATGAGGAGCAAACCCACGATCACCAACCATGGCATTGCCATCGGCCTTGGGAGTGGTGGTGGTGGTGGCAGCCTCCTTTTCTGGGCCATTTTTTTAATGACTGCGTGCCCCATCTTAATGACTCTGCCTGTTGATGGGCTGTGCATTCCCAGTGAGAGGGAGGCCCTTCTGAAATTCAAGCGTGACCTCACCGACCCCTCCAATAGACTCTCCTCGTGGGTGGAGGACGGCGCGGACTGCTGCCATTGGCGTGGCGTTGTCTGCCACAATTCAACCGGCAACGTTCTTCAGCTCCGCCTCGGCTGCATGATTGGTTGCCAAACGAAAACGGTGTTGGGCGGTAAACTCAGTCCTTCTCTCCTGGATTTGAAGCACCTCACTCATTTGGACCTCAGCTCCAACGACTTCAAAGGGATTCCAGTCCCTCGTTTCTTGGGTTCACTTCAGAGCTTGACATACCTCAACCTCTCATGGGGGGGATTCGGGGGAATGATTCCTCAGCAACTTGGAAATCTCTCCAATTTGCATTCACTCGATCTCGGAGGCTCCTTCCTTTGTAAATTGAGGGGAGACAGTCTCGGGTGGGTTACAGGTTTGTCTAAACTCCAATACCTGGATTTGAGTCTTGTAGATATGAGCGAGGCAATGGATTGGTTGCAGGCGACTAACACACTCCCCTCCTTAAAACAACTCCACCTGTTATCATGTCAAATCACTAGTGCTACCACAATTCCTACTACACTCGCCCTTAACTTTTCGCTTCTCTCCGTACTCGATCTCTCCTCCAACTTATACTCCTGGGTGCCTGAGTGGATTTTTTGCTTGCCAAGCCTCACTTCCCTCGACCTTTCCTCCAACACTTTATGTGGTCCAATTCCAGTGGGCCTTGCCAACTTAACTGGCCTTACGATGCTTGATCTGTACGATAACAGTTTCAATTCGAGCATCCCCGAATGGCTGTTTCATCTAAATAAACTCCAAGTCCTCGATCTCGGATCGAATTCGCTGGAGGGCGTCATTCCAGAAGGCATTGAAAACATGACTGCCCTCTCCAGCCTCGACCTAAGCTACAATGCCAAGCTTGAAGGGGTAGGGCGCGTGCTGATTAAATCTTTGGGAAATCTTTGCAGCTTGAGGTATCTTATATTGTCATGGATAAAATTAGGCCAGGAGGGCTTCCAAGCTTTCTTGAGTTTATCCGGTTGCGTTCTACCCGGATTGGTCGAGTTGGAACTGGTTGGGACTCAACTTACCGGCAAATTTGGTAACCTGGTTGATAAGCTAGCTCAATCCAAAAACTTGGCCACCCTTTATCTTTATTCAAACTCATTGCATGGTCCCATCCCAGAGTCCATTGGAAGATTGTCGTCATTAGAATATTTTTCTGTTGGAAACAATCAACTCAACGGGACTCTTCCAGAATCACTCGGACAGCTCACTAGACTTCGGCTCCTGTCTATTTCTGACAACCAATTCACGGGTGATGTCACACAAGCTCACTTTTCCAACCTCACTGAACTCACATCTTTATATGCATCAGTTAACAAGCTGAGTTTGAGAGTAGGTCTCAAATGGGTTCCTCCTTTTAAACTTAGTTATTTGAAACTAGATTCTTGGAAAATTGGCCCTCGATTTCCCCAATGGCTTCAATCACAAAAGCACTTATCGTTGTTACGGTTGTCTGGTGTAGGAATATCAAGCATGATCCCCCACTGGTTTCAAAAGTCCTCTCCCCACTGTTATTACTATAATCTCTCTAAGAATCAAATCTATGGAGATATCAGTCAATTTGTGCAGTCCACTTTTGAAGCAGATACGGTCATTGACCTTGGTTCTAATCGACTTACTGGCTCGTTACCCCCCATTTCACCCCTTGTAGCTGCATTAGATCTATCTAATAACACCTTTTCTGGTTCCATTTCCCACTTCCTGTGCCACAAACCAAGTGAACCAAACCATTTGGAGTTTCTCAATCTTGGAAGAAATAATATGTCAGGAGAAATTTCTAATTGTTGGATGAATTGGAGATCATTACACTTCATAAATTTTGAATACAATGAGTTCACAGGCCTGATTCCAAGCTCTATCCAATCCTTAGTTGATCTTCACTCATTACACTTGCGTAGCAATCATCTCCGAGGAGAATTGCCCATTTCTCTAAGAAAGTGTACATCTCTAGTTGTCATGGACCTTGCTGAAAATAATTTTTTGGGGAGCATACCATCTTGGATGGGGGAAAGCCTTACTGCCCTGACAGTTCTTAACTTGGATTCAAACAAATTCTTTGGAAAAATTCCCCTTCAAATATGTCTCCTTACATCCCTTCAAGTACTAGTCCTTGCTCATAACAATCTCTCCTGGAAGCATTCCTACCTGCTTTAATAACTTTACTGGCATGACCATTGATCATAAATCAAGTTGGATTTCTATTCCTTTAAAAATTGAGGTGTCTCTTACAATGGATCATGCATCTATTGCAACAAAGGACAGGATGGATGAATATAGTACAATTCTTGGATTGATGACATGTATGGACCTTTCGAGCAATTCCTTGTCTGGAGAGATTCCAAGGGAGTTAACAAGTCTCACAAGCTTGCGATTTTTGAATTTGTCTTTTAATCATTTGACTGGTCAGATACCAAAGACAATGGGGGTGATGAAAGTGCTAGAATCTATTGATTTTTCCACAAACCAATTATTTGGTGTGATTCCTTCAAGCATATCTGATTTAACATTCATAAGTCATTTCAACATATCCAACAATAACTTAAAGGGGAAGATTCCATTGAGCACTCAACTTCAAAGCTTAAATGCTTCTAGTTTTTCTGGAAATCAGCTTTGTGGGCCTCCATTAAATGACATTTGTAGTCAGGCGCCAACTAGGTATGAAATTGAACATGGAAATAAAGGGGAAGGAGTAGAAATGGAATGGTTTTATACAAGCTTGGTTATTGGTTTTGTTGTCGGATTTTGGTTAGTATGGGGACCTTTGTTATTCAAAAGTTCTTGGAGAGAGGCATACTTTAGATCACTTTATTGCTTGTGGCAAAGGATTATTGTTCTAGTCACTAACGAGTATTAGATAAGCTTTTTTATTTTTCAATAATAATATCACTGTAAATTTGTATGGGAAGATCAAAATCAACATTTTGTATTTCTTAAAGTTTGTACACTATATATTTGCAATGATAAAGTAATATTTGATCATTGACATGAATTAGTTATTTATGCTAGCATCCTCTACCAACTTCTAACCATGTTCATAGTTTTGTTTACATTGTTTATATTATTTGCAGCTACCATAGCCTACAAATTAAATAATAATGAAATATACATGTGTCTTGAGTCAAAATTTGCTAGTAATAGATACAAAGATCTGTATGCATTATGTGACTATGAAGACCATATGATAACTTTTTAGTTCAAAGCACACATGTTTCTGTAATGCTCTGATTCCTTCAACTTTGCATTGTCAAGTAAGGAACCACCTTGCTTCTCTTGCATAGAAGTTACCCTTGCATCATGAGTCCATCTTTTTAGAATATATTCCTGAGGGAGTTCACTAGGATTTATGTTATCTCTTAACACTTTTACAACATGTCTACATATGATCCCTCTTGTTTCAAAGCGCCGACAACTGCAACACAATAGATCAAATGCAACATTCTGGGTTACATAATATAAATGTTTAGCATTGTAGAGACCAATGCGATATAATGTATTTCTTGTATCCATTTGGTAATGAGATTGAGTGGTTAGTTCAAGAGATCGCATATATTCTTCTTGAAATTCTTGAAATGGATGTTGGGTATAAATCATGGATACTTGCTCCATCATTCTTATCTTTATGGCTATTTTGGGTCTTTTATGGATCAAATTAAATTTTGCACTCAATTCAACCTCACACTTGTCAGATAGAACCCTCTCAAAGTGCGTGAAAATTTTTATAATATTATGATCGGCCTTCAAGTACTTCTTCAAGCACGAATTAAAACTTTAACTAAGTTATGTGTTTTTCATGCCAATTGACCAATCATAACTAACATAACAATGGGCCCACTTTTGCCTCAAATTAAACAACATTTTTACTCATTTATTCTCACAAACATCATGTTCTTGAATCATACAATTCCCCACTTGTAAGAATTCTTTTTCTGAGTCAATATTATCCATGAGGTATGCAATCTTGGTTTTTATACTACCACCCTGAGATATCCACGGCCAATATTATTTGTATGCTTCAATGCATTTTGTATTATATGCCATTTGCATAAATGATAAAATGTTGAAGGAAACTCTTCTTTTGCAACAATAGCCATGGCAGCATCTTGATATGTTAAAATGGTTTTAGGAGACTTGTTTGACATTGTTTCCAAAAATGACCTAAATAATCATTTATATGACTTAGCTGTTTCATTGTACATTAATGCCACATCAAAGACAACAATTTTCCTATGATAATTGAATCCTACAAAAACTGCAAATTAAATGGCTGATGCTCCTTATTTATCTTGTAATCAAAACTAACAACATCACCAAATATACCATAATCCATTATCATCCTTACGTAAGCCTAGAAAATATTTGTAATTAATTCCTCACTATCAAACTGGATTACAGAATAAAATGAATTGTTCTCGAACCACTATTTTTTAAAATACTCATGTACCAGCTTTTCCAAATGCCTAACTTCTTTGTTTTCTACCTTGCAAGTAATTCTTCTGGTCTACTTTCATGAAACCAAGAATTTTCCTACCTCCAGCTTCTCTACAAGGAACTCATATGCAGACTTAAGAGAAATTCTGGAGTAATCGACCAATTCAATTTGTGTTACATGTAGATCATTGATCATATGCTGTGATCTCATCATAAATGAGAAATGTGTAGGAACAAAATCATGGTTATGGTCCAATGATGATGTGTAAATTTCAAATTGACTCTTCTATCTATTTAACTTATACCCATATGCACATTGCAACCACACCTTATTTCCACTCTAAGATTTAGTAGCATTTGATCCCTTCTACTATTATAATGAAGACCCTCTTTACAACATAAAAATAATCTTGACTTCAATTCCTTTGTTATATTTCTCCCAACAATGCCTCTCCTAATGCTAAATCTAACACTTTTTGCATAATCATTATAAAAATCATATGCTGCCTCATCGCTATGAAACTCCATTCTCATTGTTGAATCTATATCAAGCTATACTTTGTTGGTTATTTTTCTAATGTGAGACTAACACTTTTTAAACCAAACTCCGACCAACTCTTTATTAATTTATTTATCTTCTGGTCTAGGTAAATTTGTGTGTAAATCAGATTGCCGTGAGATATTTTTGAAACATATATCCACGTGCACCGAAATTTTAAAAATCTGGACGGTACATATATCTGCCCCGAATCCAAACTCATTTGCAACGGTTTCCTCGACAAATCATTCATATTTAAAAAAAAAAAAGTGCCCTAAAATATAAAATATTCATGGGGTTACGTCAAAAGTTTATTACTTCATTTCCAAAATTCCTGCCCCCTCAAATACGGGATGAGAACCAACAGAAACAGACGAAAACTATAGACTTTGGTACAAGGCCTTTCAAAGTCCTGCCTCCACTAACTTGGAAAACAGTGAACAATTACATTATAAAATTTGTGTATGATTTCATTGTTCACGGTTACCATTCAACTACGGTGCTTTTATGAATCGATTAAGTCCATGAGGCGTCCACTGATAACGCGACTAAGTCTCTTTAGTTGGTCATCAAACCCCGTACAACAATCATTGAATTTTGTTGTAAAGTTTTTCGTGGTTAGTGAATTTTTTTTGAAGTCATTAAATTTTTATTTTTATCCTTGCCATGAAAATCGGTAATTTGTTAACTTTGTATTTTTTCAAAATTAAATAAATATTTATTTTACTGGAGTAGTATGACTCGTTTCCAACCCAAAACATTCAACGACTAGTATAATTTAATATATATAGCATGCAAATTAAATACATGTGAAGTTCTATTTCATAATTTTTGCAGCATATTAATATATATAAATATTAATTGTAAAGCTTTTGCTATACTAGTTTGGTCCCTCATTCATGAAATTTTATGATGAATACATGTTCAAGACCTTGAGCATGTGTGTGAGCTAATTGGACTTTGAAAAAGACCATGAGGCTCCACCAATCATCTTCAACACAGTGGCTGGAGTTTGGCAAATATGCTTGTAAAGACTTCTTAATGTTTCTACTTTTGTATTGGTTAGAGTTGGATTTTTCGGTCTTAATTCTTTCTTCTTCCTCTCTATTATGTGCACAAGTCAATGTAGAAAAATATATGTTCTTTCTCAATCCTATCTTCCCTCTTCCCTCTTTTTGTGTAGTGCAGTGCCTTATGAGTTAGGACATTGTAGCATTGGTAAAAGACTCAAAAGCCACTGTATCGATCATGCACTTCGTTCTTAAATCTCAAAATAAAATTCATCATAAATTTTATTTCTTATTACTTTAAAGACTTCATACCTTATTGCAGTATTACAGCCATGCATATGCTGATATATTTCAATATCAAACAAATTAGAATTTAAAAAAAATCTTTGATGGAGTGTTTTATTTTGGGATTGCCTAAAGCTTGGAAGGCTACTTAGCAAGAAGCAATTTTTTTCCACAAGCAACCTATTGATGTGAAATATAACCACCTCCGAGACTTGCTAGAGATCAAAGGAAACCACACAATCCAAAATCCCACAATGAATCCAATAGCCATACTCACATAAACTCCTCTAACTGCATGCCACTCCATCCTTTACCTTTTCTTGTTGACTTGTAAATTCCATCAATGAACTTGAATTGCTGCAATTGTTGGGGAGCATGGATCCACAAAGTTTTTTCCCGGGAAGCCTTTGAAGTTGAGGTCCCACTGGTATTTTCCCCACCAATTGATTATTATTTGATAAATTTAACCAACTTAGGAATTTCAAATGAGAAATGCTAGGAGGAATTTGGCCTAAAATTTCATTTCCAGAAACATCATTAGATTCTATCAATCTCATTGTGCCACATGGGGAATCTGTCCAACAAAAAAATTATTTGATAGATTCAAGGATCGCAAGCCTGCAAGACTTGTTAATTCAGTTGGAATGAATTTTCTTAAATTATTGTTTGAAAGATATCTATTGTTGCCATGAGTTCTATTATTGGTGTATTC
This sequence comes from Taxillus chinensis, assembly GCA_023512835.1. NCBI lineage: Eukaryota > Viridiplantae > Streptophyta > Magnoliopsida > Santalales > Loranthaceae > Taxillus > Taxillus chinensis. The sequence goes on along the minus strand of CM042084.1, from coordinate 16,638,487 downwards.
CCAAATGTTTCCCTTTGTGATCACAAATGCATCCTTCGTAATTGGATCATTTATTGTTACATTAATGATTGCCATACTATATGTTAAACTTGAGTTTGGGGCAGTAATGATCACTATTCGATCTACTAAACTTGAGTTTGGGGTAAGTTGTTGAAGCATCTTGGGATAGTTCCGAAGAAGCTGTTATGAGCAAGGTTTAATAATTGAAGGTATTTCAGCACGTACAGGTGATTCAAAATGTGATCGTGAAACTTGTTTAAGTGTAGTATAAGTATATTCAGAAGTGCAAGCCTCTCCCCAAACCAACTTGAGATGTTACCCTCAAGATTATTTTCTCCAATGTTCACAATCTATAGCATTGTACAATTCATAAGAGAAATGGGAATTTCTCCTTCAAGATGGTTCTTGTGTAAATGCAAAGAATGAAGACCTTCAATATATCCAATAGAACTTGGAATATTACGCACATTCATTATTTTCAAGATTTAAAATTTGCCAATGGGTCCAACTCATCCAACAATTAGGAATTTTTCAAATAAATGATTGCCCCGAAAATTAAGGTGGATCAAAAATTATGGTAGAGTTATCTAATCTAACTAGATCCAATGGAAGTAGATCACTACAAGAAATGTTTACTTGGGCGGGTTGGGACTGGGTACTGGGTGATCTGAACCCGCTCTATATGTGATAGGGGTAGGACTAAGAGTGTGGTGGATCAGATCGAGGGTGGATCGGATCGAGGGTGGGTCGGAAAGGGTATTTTAAGTTAAAATTGTTTAGAAACCTTTCAAAAAGTTGGGTTGAGGCTGGGCCGCTAGTATCTGTGACGCCTGTTGTCTCTTCAGAATAGGGCAAGTCAGGGAAAAATTGTTCGGGTCAAAGCTGGCCAAAGCGGGGTGAGCAAGATTGACATCCCTAGAGGTAGAGTACCACCTAGTTGGTTGGAAGATGGGTCAATGGCACTTGTTTGGTTCAAATTCAAAGGCATAACAGATGGAAGATTTTTTAGGTGTCCATGGATTTGATTGTGAGAAAGATTATAATAGTAGCGGTGCAGAAAAGTAATCCAAAACCAATTGGGAAATGAGTCGTCAAGGACTTCTGAGATTGAAGCAATGAAGCTAACAGAGGTCCTATGAACCAAAGCTTTCAAACTCAATTCGTTTCCCCCCTGTGTGTAAAGCTTTCAACTTTGTGAGATTGGCGAAGTGCAGTTTACTAACAACTCCCCCCCATTTGGTTGTGAGAGCCGAGAGGTATCTATTTTTACAAGGTTTATAAGTTGTCCAAAAGATGCAGGAAGAGTACCATTCAATTGATTTTGTCCCACAAAGAAATCTTCCAATGAGTACGATCTGCCGATGGACGTACTCTGGGATGGGGCCGTCTAATTCATTTTGCCACTGCCACAGAGAATTCTTGCAATAAGGACAACCCATCTTTGGACTCTATCGAGCCTAAGTTTGGTGTCTGTTTTTGTTTTCTGTTTTGAAAATACTTTTTTAGAAATAGTATTTAGAAACTGTTTTTTGTAAAATTAAAAACACGTTTTTTGTTTAGTGTGGTTTTTGTAACTGTATTTCATATTACTTTCAGCGTTAGGGGGGAGGTGTTGCACAGCGCCGTGCCGGTGGGGAAGGTCTTGCCGGGCGGGGAGATCTAGCAGTGGGAGGGCCTCGCACCGGACGGGTAGATCTGGTAGCAGGAGGGCATCTCAAAGGGGGGGTAAGGTCACACCGGTCGGCGAGATCTGGAAGCGGGGAGGCATCAGGGGGGAGGCGGTGCGGGGGGTGGCGTCAAGTAGGGGGAGGCCGCGCACGGTGGGGTGGGGTGGTCACGAAGCAGGGGAAGGCGGGGTGGGGCATGGTGGCTGCACACCAGACGGCGACGGCCGGCGGTGGGCTCACCCGAAAACTAGTAAAAATAGAATACACAAATTGAAAAACATACAAAATGTGTTTTTATTGTTCTACACTCAAAAAACAACATGTTTTCAAAAACAAAAAAATGAAAACAGATAATAAGAATAAACAGATGTTTTCTGTATCTGAATACAGAAAACAAAAAAAATCATAACCAAACAAGTTTGCATCTTAAGTTAGCTTCTTAGTTTGCTCATTTTTCTATATTATATTAATATATACGTTAATGAATAGCCATTATTCACGAGTGTAATTTTAAGCTGATGGTCTCGTCTAATGAGAAAAAAAAAAGTTTAATGATTTACGATACGAAATTAGTTTGCATATTGTGAGTCCACTCTTGGGGCGCAAGATATTTAAAAAAAAGTGCCTCCCAAGATTTTAATATCATTCAAAAAAATTCAAAAGAAAATTAAAAATAACTGGGTGGATCAAATGGTCAAAGACATATGCTTAGTGGTAACTCCTTTTCCCTTTATATTTTCAATTGGTTCCTCAAGAAATCATTATGGTATCAAACATAGTAAGTCGTCTTCATCATGTCACGTTTTCTTTTATTATTTTCCAAAGTGCTGCCCCCATTTACGGTATAACAATACACTGAAACAAACAAAAACCATATCTTTTTTTTTTTAACATCCTCGCATTTCTTGAATCCGCAGTGTTCGTCACGTCTGGAGTGTATCACAAGACACAAGTTCTTTATGAAGTCCTGCCCCAAAAAACACGGAAAACAGTGAGTCAGTGACCAATTAATTACCTTAAATAGTTGTGTATGTTTTGATTGTTTATTTGTCTGGATCCTTCAAACAGTTATGCACTAAAAAATCCTCCTAAACGGCACCCAATTAGTGTCCGTACACAATACGAAATAACACTATTTTCGTATCCACACATGCGCGTTTACACCAAAATTGACCATCTCAACTCATCTGGCAGTGGCACGCCCTCACGCTCGGCAGTTCTTCTCGACGCTGACCGCCCGGACCACGCCACCACGCCTCCTCCCGAACGCCTCGCACGCCCACGCAGCCCATCTCATCCCGAACGAGGTATACAACACAAATTTAAGATTGGATTTGCTATGACCAGAAACCCTAGATTTTCGGCTGAAAATATTGTGGTGAAAGTTAGAGATTTCGTTTTTGAATTTTCCATGAATTAAACCCGTAAATATTCGGCTGGAAATTAGAGATTTTGTGATTTCGATTTTGTGTAGCGATGCGTTCATTGTGTTTGTGTCTTTCGTTTTGATTAGTTATGTGTGCACTGTGTTTTTCATGGGTACTTGACGCAGTTAGTGATGAATATGCATGGGGCTAACCGGTTTAAGTTATACCTTGCCAGGTCTACGGAAAAAGTTTCACTGGATTGCCAGGTCTACGTAATTATAACAAGTTGCACTGCATAACCAACAAAAAGTTTGAAGCTTTTTTCTAATTTCTTCTTTTCTTTTCCCAATTAGCAACTGAAGCAACAAGTAGAATGAAACCTCAATCAGAAGATACAAAATGCATGCTGGAAATAGTTATCTTTTGGTTATCTGCTGGAAATAGTAAAACAAATTAAAGCTGGAAAAAAATTAGAAACATTCTTTTGCAAATAAAAAATAAGAAAACAAATAAAAAATAATCAATTCAAATCCAAAGCGCCATGACCTCCCTCTGGAGTTGTTGAAAAATTGTTGTTGCGATTCTGGCACAGTCACATCCATCATCATAATACGCCAATCTGATTCATTCCTCACAAACTCCATTTTCTCCGCCTCCAATCGCAACCGTTCATCCTTTTGATGTAATTTTCTGCCTCTGTTTCTTTGTCATATGCCATCTTCTCGGCTTTAAGATAAAAAAAAACTCTTTCTCTTGTGCATGTGACTCTAAAAGTGTCACTTCATCTTTCTTAGTTGGAAGTTTTCCTCATGGGCCTTTCGCTGTCCTTTCTCAGCTTTCCTTTCAGTCGGTCAATCAAGCTCGATAACTTCATTTTGCATCACATGATCCCCCTTAAGATTGAAAACTATATCGATTGTAGCTCTAGAACATTAAGTTGGGGTTGGGGATAGGGATAACATCTTCCTCTGCTTTGAATCCTCCTTAGTGGCACGCTAAATCCACTTAGCTTGGTCTTTCAATAGGTGCCAACTGGAAGGAGCATTTCTCTAGTGATTGGTATATAACCTTCGCTTTGTCAAACTTGTGGCAAAAAAAAACCAATGTTAAATCAATAATTATTGACATAAATTGTTTAAGTAAAGGACTCTGGGAATTGATAATGTTACCTTGTCTTGCTCGGTCATGCCACTTTGATCTAACCCTTCAACTTGGGCTAGTTTTGCACAAAATTTGTTTGTAGTCATTTGGATCGTTGATCACAGCTGATTTAAAGACTTTATTGTTCTCTCTTTTGTATTCTCTTTAAATTGTTAAAATTACTCAAAAACAAATTCCCAATATTGAGTGTTTTTGATCTATTCCTCGGACAGCATCAAGGCTATAATGTAACCATGCGGAGACAAGTAACTTGTCTTCCTCAAGAGTGAAATTCAAACTCCTCGCTGATTTCTAATGCCGGTAGGTTTGTTAGGGTATAGTACGGTAGAGAGTCATCCGAGTACAATGGAGGTGTTCCACATTGGCCATCATAAGTGGGGTCAAGTTGAGGATCTTGGCTTAAGAGGTTGGTGAAGTACATATGACCAAGAGTTGTAAAAATCCATCTTTACAAAAACACTTATTTGTTAGAGCCCAATTCATTAATTAAAAACTCATTGATAGTAAAAAAACAGCAACCAAAACACAAGGTATTAAAACATAAAAGAACAATGTTGGTAAAAACATTCCAAACCCAATAATACACTTGAGCCGTCCAAACCCATAAATACAAAGCAGCGACAAACGGGAAAAACTAGATGGTGAAAACACGTCAAAGACTACGAGATCAAAAACCAGGCCGAAACGTGGCCATGGATATGCTAAATAGAGATTAAAATGCCAAAACAAGATAGCATATATAGCATAATAGGTCTAAGAACTACATGGAAAAAAAAACATTCAAACCAACCTAAGATTTTGGCCATTTTATTTCTTCTTTTGTTTCTACTCTTAAGCACAATCAGATACATATATACAGATTAGCCAGTAGCTATAATTAATATGCCAAAACATAACATAACATACAGAATCCTAGAGGTCCCTTCCCTACTAGCTAGCCATCGATGCCCGCAAATACTCCAAATCAAAGGACAGGTTTTTCGTAAAGCATCAAACATGCACTTATGTTATGTAAAAATACCCAGATACAATCTTACCAAGGACATAGTTCACCCAAAAAAAAATATAGAGAAGATTATAGGCTCAAAAAATAATAATCGTGAGATTAAAATCTCTAAATTCTTGGACAGATACAATATACAAAGCTGAAACCTGAAGAGATTTTCAAGGGTAGCAAAAAGATTGAAAAAATAAGAAGGAATCTCTTGCAACAACAAACCATATTTCATAATCAATTTTATTAAAATTTTATTCAGTAAAATTTTATTTGATTCCGTATTTGCAACTGTTTCGTCGACAAATCATTCATAAAAATAAGTGCGCTCAAATATAAAATATTCATAACGTTACCTCTAAAGTTTATTATTACTTCATTTCCAACATTCCTGCCCCCTCAAATACGGGATAACTACCTTGAAGGCATGAACCAACACAAACAAACGAAAACTATAGACTTCATTACGAGGCCTTTTAAAGTCCTGCCTCCACTGACTTGGAAAACAGTGAACAATTACATTAAAAAATTGTGTATGATTTCATTGTTCACGGTTACCATTCAACTACGGTGCTTTTATGAATCGATTAAGTCCAAGAGGCGCCCCCTGATAACGCGGCTAATAAGTCTCTTTAGTTGGTCACCAAACCAAACCCTGTACATTCACAACAATCATTGAATTTTGTTATAATTTTTTTTGTGGTTAGAATTTTTTTTAAGTCATTATTTTTTATATTCCTTGCCATGAAAATCGGTAATTTGTTATGTTAGAATTGAGCATAGATAAAGGCCCGATTAAGTGTCACGATACTGTCCGCTTTGGGCTCGTCACATCAGCCTGCACGGCTTTAAAACGCGTCGTGACATTTAAAGTTTTCTTTCTTCTTATATATGCCTTAACTTTCTCGTCTTTAAGCAATGTGGGACAAACATCCCAATAATTTCTCCCTTTGTCACACATCGACCGTATACCGTAGGTTGGAGACGCACCTACGAAACTGGGGATGTTTATTGTAACTCCCTCTCAATCCACGCCTTGTAAAGAGATCAAACCGGTTCGATATTAAAGTGACATCATAACCCGAATACCGCCGCACCAACGGAACATGCCGCTCGATTACACCACGTCGAGAAGACTTTCGATATCACGGAATAATTAATGAGGATAAGAACAGGACAATTAGGCTCTGATACCAGTTTGTTAGAATCGGGCATAGATAAAGGCCCGATTAAGTGTCACGATACTGTCCGCTTTGGGCTCGCCACATCGGCCCGCACGGCTTTAAAACGCATCGTGACATTTAAAGCTTTCTTTCTTCTTATATATGCCTTAACTTTCTCGTCTTTAAGCGATATAGGACAAACATCCCAACATGTTAACTTTGTATTTTTTCAAAATTAAATAATTATTTATTTTACTGGAGTGGTATGACTCGTTTCCAACCCAGAACAACTCAACGACTAGTATTGCCAAAAGCTGTAGGCTGGGTCAAGTTCAATTTTATAATTTTTGCAGCATATTAATATATATGAATATTAATGTATAGTAAAGCTTTTCCTATACTAGTTTGGTCCCTCATTCATGCAATTTTGTGATGAAAACATGTTCAAGACCTTGCGCATGTATGTGAGCTCTAATGGAGCCGCAATATGAAGGGGTTCCAAACTCATTATGTTGACATTTCAAGTAAAGTGAAGAAAATTAAATGTCATATATGTCATGCCAATTCTACAAAATAAATAATTATTCAATTTTCAAAACTGTCAAGGCTCCCTCCTTTTTGGTGGAGAAGTAGAGGGTATTGTGTAGGGTAGGGAGTGAGTTGTATTAATTTTTAAAAAAAAAAATAAATCAACAATTTTTGTCTTTATTTTGGATGACGATGGCAAAATGAAAATTTGAAGACAAGAAAAAACAATGTGACATCCTTTATATTTTGTCTTTAAGAAATTTTTTAAAATAACAATAAATGGCATATTTGATAAAAAAGAGAATGACTGAATGAATGTGAATGTGTATTCTTATAATAAGTTTTTCCTTTTATATCAAATTGTCTACATCCTTATGATCAGCCTAGAAAGTCATTGAAAATTATTGTAGCAACTTAGAAGAATTGCAGCATTGAAATTTTTGTTTCTGTTTCCCTACAACCCCTTTAAAAAAAAACAATAATCTTGGCCATTAATTGGATGGATCTTCGGTGGATTTTCAAGCATATATCCGGTGTGTTTGATAGTTTACTAACATTGAGGCTCCATCAATAATCTTCAACACAGCGGCTGGAGTTTTGCAAATATGTATGTTATGTGTGCCATGAAGCAACTTTTGTTCATTTTGTTGGAAGAATCGGCGCGCTGATGTTCAATTTATTTCCCATTGATTGTACTGTGTCTAAGAATCAGCACGGAACGAAATTATGGAATTAGGGATGATATATCATTTGTTCTCCTCGCAATATGTTCAATTTATCATTTGTTTCGGGACTAGCTATTTAAAGTTTTGTAAAGACTTCTTCATATTTCAACTTTTGTGCTGGTTTGAGTTGGATTTCTCGGTCTTAAGTCAATGTAGAAGATTATATGTTCTTTCTCAATCCTATCTTCCCTCTTTTGTGTTGTGCAGGGGGTAATGAGTCTGAGAAGAGAGAAGAGAGCGGCGTTTATAGAGAGTTAAAAGCACGCATGTCTCGAGTTTTAGGTTTTATATCAGAAATAGAGAAACTGATATAGTGGTAAAATGAAGCTTTAGTTAGTTAATTATTTTTTGAAAATTAAAAATGTAGGGTAAAATAAAGCCAACACATGTTTGGTATACCCCAAACACTCCGTTATATATAGAGATAAATATAGACAATACTACAAATGACAGATATTGCTTTGAACCAACATATACAAATTAATTTTAAAATCATGATATATAGAATCATGATAAAAAACTGCAAATTGAATTAACAACAAGCAGCAATTTTTTTCCACAGGCTATCTATTGATGAGAAATAGAACCATCTCCAAGACTTGCTGAAGATTAAAGGAAACCACACAATCCAAAATCCCACAATAAATCCAATGGCCATACTCACATAAACTCCTCCAACTGCCACTCCATCTTTTACTTTTCCTTGTTGACTTGTAGATTCCATTGATGAACTTGAATTGCTGCAATTGTTGAGGAGTGGAGATCCACAAAGTTTATTTCCACTAAAACCAGAGGCGGGAAGCCTTTGAAGTTGAGGTCCCATTGGTATTTCCCCTACCAAGTGATTATTTGATAAGTTCAACCAACATAGGAATGTCAAATGAGAAATGCTTGGAGGAATTTGGCCTGAAATTTCGTTTCTAGAGACATCAATAGATTCTATAACTCTCATTGCGCCAATATCACGGGGAATCTGTCCAACCAAAAAATTGTTTGATAGGTTCAAGGATCGCAAGCCAGCAAGACTTGTTAATTCAATTGGAATGATTCCTGTTAAATTATTGTTTGAAAGATCCATTGCTGTCATGAGTCCAAGATTGTTGGTGTATACCCAACCATTTCCCTTTGTGACCACAAATGCATCCTCTGTAATTGGATCAATTGTTGATGAGTTAACGAGCTGTATATGAGCTGATAAACTTGAGTTTGGGGCGGTAATCATGGCTGTAAAGTTATTGAAGCATCTTGGAATAGTGCCAAAGAAGTTATTATGAGCAAGATCTAATAATTGAAGATACTTCAGCAAACACAAATGATTCGGAATTGAACCATGAAACTTGTTTGAGCGGAGTATAAGTATATTCATGAGTGCAAACCTCTCCCCAAACCAACTTGGAATGTTACCCTCAAGATTATTTTCTCCAAGGTTGACAATCTTTAGCATTGTACAATTCATAAGAGAAGAGGGAACTTCTCCTTCAAGATGATTCTTGCGTAAATGCAAGGACTGGAGACCTTCAATATATCCAATGGAACTTGGAATATTACCCACAAATTCATTATTTTCAAGGTTTAAAATCTGCAAATGAGTCCAACTCATCCAACAATCAGGAATTTTTCCAGATAAATTATTGCCCCGAAGATTAAGGTATATCAAAGACTTAAACACATGTGATTTGTGGCATAGAAAGTTTGAAATGGAACCAGAAAATGAATTATTAGAGATATCTAATCCAACGAGATCCAAAGGAAATAGAGGTAGAGTACCACCTAGCTGGTTGGAAGATAGGTCAATGGCACTTGGTTGGTTCAAATTCAAAGGCATAACAGATGGAAGATTTTTTAGTTGTCCATGGAGTTGATTGTGAGAGAGATTATAATAGTAGCAGTGAGGAAAAGAGATCCAAAACCAATTAGGAATTGAGCTCAATATTCCTACATTAGACATTTGCAGAGTCGTCAAGGACTTCTGAGATTGAAGCCATGATGGGAACAGAGGTCCTACGTGCCAAAAATCTAGACGAAGAAGCATGAGCTGGAAAGGAGGAAGCCATTTTGGACTTACATTCAAAGTCAATCTGTTTCCACTGGCATCTAAAGTTGCCAACTTTGTGAGATTAGCAAAGTGGAGTTCAGTAGCAACTCCCTTCATTGGGTTGCCGTAGGTGCTTATTTCTAGAAGGTTTACAAGTTGTCCAAAAGATGCCGGAAGAGTGCCATTCAATTTATTGTTTCCCACCCGAAAGTATTGTAATGAGGACATTCCGCCTATGGACTCTGGGATGGGACCATTCAATTGGTTAACTTCAACATCTAATGTTCTCAAGCACTTCAAGCTTCCTACAGACTCTGGAATGGGGCCATAGAGTTCATTAAGTCTGAGATATAAATCTTTCAAAGATGATAAATTCCCAATGGACTCTGGGATGGAACCAGACAATGA